>CM051463.1:9319051-10519051 GCA_028095005.1 Rhynchospora pubera | reverse complement strand
TCTCAAATGATACTCAGAATTGCATTATTTGCACCTTATATGGGTAATTAACTTGTATAATCCTATATTTTCGAATAAAGAACATGTTAATCTTATTCTAAACATTATTAAGAATTTAAATGTAGATAATTGTGATGAAATGACTTATAATGAATTCATAAACGATAGAAATGCTCAAATGACAATCAGAATTAAATTATTTGCACTTTTAATGCGTAATTACCAATTATAATCCAATCTTTCGAAATAAATAACATATGAATGGTATTCTGGAGATTATAATGATTTTAAAAATAGGTTATTGTGATGAAATAACATAAAAATAAATACGGAAACGATTCAAAAGGTCAAATGATAATCAGAATTGCATTATTTGCACTTTATATGCATAATTAACATGTATAATGCAATCTTTTCAATAAATAACTGATGAATCATATTATAGAAAATATAAAGAGTTTAAATTTAGATTATTGCGATGAAATGACTTAGAATGAGTCCTGAAACGACTGAAATGCTCAAATCACTCTCGGAATTGCATTATTTGCACTTTATATTCGTAATTAGCATGCATAATCCAATATTTAAGAATAAATAACATATGAATCATATAATAGACATTATAATGTCTTTCAATGTAGATTATTGTGATGAAATAACTTAGAATTAATCAAGAAACGATAGAAAAGATCAAATGATACTCAGAATTGCATTTTAAACATTTTAAAGAGTTTAAATGTAGATAATTGTGATTAAATGACTTATAATGAATCCATAAACGATAGAAATTCTCAAATGACACTCAGAATTGCATTATTTGCACTTTTAATCCATAATTACCAAGTATAATCCAATCTTTCGAAATAAATAACATATCAATCGTATTCTGGACATTATATTGATTTTAAATGTTGGTTATTGTGATGAAATAACATAGAATGAATCTAAAAACGATTCAAATGGTCAAATGAAACCCAGGATTGCATTATTTGCATTTATATGCACTGTTAGCATGTATAATGCAATCTTTTTAATAAATAACTGATGAATCATATTCTAGACAATATAAAGAGTTTAAATTTAGATTATTGAGATGAAATGACTAAGAATTAATCCAGAAACCATAGAAACGCTCAAATGACACTTTGAATTGCTTTATTTGCAATTTATATGCGTAGTTTTTTTTTTAGAATTACAATTTTTTTTTATATGCGTAGTAAGCATGTATAGTCCAATCTTTTTAAATAAATAACATATGAATTATATTATAGACATTAAAATGAGTTTAAATGTAGATTATTGTGATGAAAAGACATAGAATGAATCCAGAAACGAAAGGAATGCTCAAATGACACTCAGAATTGAATTATTTGCACTTTATATGTGTAATTAGAACGTATAATAAAATCTTTTCGAATAAATAATACATGAATCAATAATAAACAGTATAAAGAGTTTAAATTTAGATTATTGTGATGAAATGACTTAGAATAAATCCAGAAACTATTGTGACGCTCAAATGACACTCATAATTGCATTACTTAAAGATATGCGTAATTATCGTGTATAATCCGATCTTTTTGAATAAATAATATATGAATTGTATTCTAGACAGTATAAAGAGCTTAATCTAGATTACTATCAAGAAATTACTTACAATGAAACCAAAAACGTTATAAATGCTCAATTGATACCTAGAATTGCTATAACTGCACTTTTAATGCGTAATTACCAAGTATAATCCAATTTTACGAAATAAATAACATATGAATCGTATTCTATCATTATCATTATTTTAAATGTAGGTTATTGTGATGAAATAACTTTGAATGAATTTAGAAACGATTTAAATTTTTAAATAATACTCAGAATTACATTATTTGCACTTTATATGCGTAATTAGCATGTATAATGAAATCTTTTTTATAAATAACAGACGAATCATATTCTAGACAATATATAGAGTTTAAATGTAGATTATTGTGCTTAAATGAATTAGAACTAATCAAGAAACGCTCAAATGATACACAGAATTGCATTATTTGCACTTTAGATGCATAATTGGAATGCATAATCCTATCTTTTTGTATAAATCACATATGAATTATATTATAGACATTATAATGTGTTTAAATGTAGATTACTGTGATGAAATGACATAGAATGAATCCAGAAACGATAGAAATGCTCAAATGACACTCAGAATTGCATTATTTGCACTTTATATGCGTAATTAGCATGTATAATCCCATCTTTTATAATAAATAACATATAAATCATACTCTAAACATTATAAACAGTTTATATATAGATAATTGTGATGAAATGACTTATAATGAATCCAGAAACGATAGAAATGCTTAAATGACACTCAGAATTGCATTATTCGCACTTTTATTGCGTAATTACCAAGTATAATCCAATCTTTCGAAATAAATAACATGTTAATCGTATTCTGGAGATTATAATATTTTAAAAATAGATTATTGTGATGAAATGACTTAAAATGAATCTGGAAACGATTCAAATGGTCAAATGATACTCGGAATTGCATTATTTGCACTTTATATGCATAATTAACATGTATATTGCAATCTTTTCTATAAATAACTGATGACTCATATTATAGAAAATATAAAGAGTTTAAATTGAGTTTATTGCGATGAAACGACTTAGAATGGGTCCTGAAACGACAGAAATGCTCAAATCACACTCGAAATTGCCTTATTTGCACTTTATATTCGTAATTAGCATGTATAATCCAATTTTTAAGAATAAATAATATATGAATCATACAATAGACATTATAATGAGTTTCAATGTAGATTATTGTGATGAAATTACTGAGAATTAATCCAGAAATGATAAAAACTCTCAAATGATACTCAGAATTGCATTATTTGCACTTTATATGCGTAATTAGCATGTATAATCCCATCTTTTATAATAAATAACATATATATCATACTCTAAACATTATAAATAGTTTATATATAGATAATTGTGTTGAAATGACTTATAATGAATCCAGAAACGATAGAAATGCTTAAATGACACTCAGAATTGCATTATTCGCACTTTTATTGCGTAATTACCAAATATAATCCAATCTTTCGAAATAAATAACATATTAATCGTATTCTGGAGATTATAATGATTTTACTGTGATGAAATAATTTAGAATGATTCTACAAACGATTCAAATGGCCAAATAATACTAAGAATTGCATTGTTTGAACTTTATGTGCATAATTAGCATGTATAATGCAATCTTTCTAATAAATAACTGATGAATCATATTCTATAAAATATAAAGAGTTTAAATTTGGATTATTGAGATAAAACGACTTAGAATAAGTCCAGAAATGACAGAAATGCTCAAATCACACCAAAAATTTCTTTGTTTGCACTCTATATTCGTAATTAGCATGTACAATCCAAACTTTAAGAATAAATAACAAATGAATCATATTATAGACATTATAAGTTTTAATGTATTGTGATGAAGTTACCTAGAATTAATCTTGAAACCATAGAAACGATCAAATGATACTCAGAATTGAACTTTTTGCACTTTATATGGGTAATTAGCTTGTATAATGCTATTTTTTTAAAAAAATAACTCATGAATTACATTATAGACAATATAATGAGTTTAAATATAGATTATGGTGATGAAATGACATAGAATGAATCCAGAAATGATAGAAATTCTCAAATGAAACTCAGAATTGCATTATTCGCACTTTATATGCGCAATTGGCATGCATAATCCAATCTTTTAGAATAAATAACATATAAATCATATTCTAAACATTATAAAGTGTTTAAATGTAAATAATTGTGATGAAATGACTTATAGCGAATGAAGAAATGATTGAAATGCTTAAAAGACACTCTGAATTCCATTATTTGCACTTTATATGCGTAATTAGCCTGTATAATACAATTATTTTGAATTAATAACATATGAATCATATTCTAGACATTATAATGAGTTTAAATGTAGATTACTGAGATGAAATGACTCAGAATGAATCCAGCAATGATAGAAAATGCTCAAATGACAATCAGAATTGCATTATTTGCAGTTAATATGCGTAATTAACATGTATAAACCAATATTTTTAAATAAATAACATACGAATCGTATTCTAGGAATAATACAGTGTTTAAATCCAGATTATTATCACGAAATTAAATAGAACGAAAACAGAAACAATAGAAATGCTGAAATGATAACCTGAATTGTTTTATTTGCACTTTATATGCGTAATTAGCGTAGATAATCCAATATTTTTAAATAAATAACATATGAATCATATTATAAACAGTATAATGAGTTTAAATTGAGATTATTGTGATGAAATGGCATAGAACCAGCAACGGTAGAAATGCTGAAATAACACTCAGAATTGCATTATTTGCATTTTATATGCGTAATTAGAAGTATAATCCAATTATTTTGAAGAAAAAACATATGAATCATATTTTAAAGATTATAAAGAGTTTATATGTAGTTTATTGTGATGAAATGAACTAGAATGAAACCTGAAACGATAGAAATGGTTAAATGTTACCCAGAATTACTTTATTTGCACTTTATATGCGAAATACGCATATATAATCCAATATTTTGAATAAGTAACATGTGAATCATATTCTAGTCGTTATAATTAGTTTAAATGTAGAATATTGTGATGAAATGACTTAGAATGAATCCTGAAACGATAGAAATGCTCCAATAACACACAGAATTGCATTATTTGCATTTATATGCGTAATTAGCACGTATATTCTAATCTTTTTGAATAAATAAGAAATGAATCGTATTCTAGTCATTTTAAAATTTTAAATATAGATTATTATGATGAAATGACTTATAATGAATGAAGAAACGATCGAAATGCTCAAAAGAAACTCTGAATTTCATTATTTGCAATTTATATGCGTAATTAGCATGTATAATACAATATTTTTGAATAAATAACATATGAATCATATTCTAAACAGTATAAAGAGTTTAAATTTAGATTATTGTAATGAAATGATTTATAATGAATCCAGAAACGATTGAAAAGCTCGAACGATAGTGAGAATTGCATTGTTTGCACTTTATATGCGCAATTGTCTTGTTTAATCCAATCTTGTTGAATGAATAACATATGAATCGTATTGTAGACATTATAATGATTTGAAATGTAGATTATCCTGATTAAAATAACTTGGATTGAATCTAGAAACGATTCAAATGGTCAAATGATACTCAGAATTGCTTTATTTGCACTTTATATGCATAATATGCATGTAAAATGCAATATTTTTGAATAAAAAACAGATGAATCATATTCTAGACAATATAAAGAGTTTAAATTTAGATTATTGTGATGAAATCACTTAGAATGAATCCAGAAACGATAAAAATGCTCAAATGACAATCATAATTGCATTATTTGCAATGATATGCGTAATTAGCATGTAGAATCCAATTTTTTTTTGGATAAATAACATATGAATCATATTAAAAACACTATAAAGAGTTTAAATGTAGATTATTTAAATGAAATGACTTTGAATGATTCCTGAAACGAGAGAAATGCTCAAATGATACTCATAATTGCTTTATTTGCATTTATATGCGTAATTAGAATGTATAATAAAATCTTTTTGAATAAATAACATATGAATCATATTCTAGACATTATGATGACTTTAAATGTAGATTATTTTGATGAAATGACTCATAATGTATCCCGAAACGATAGAACTACTTAAATGACACCCAAAATTGCATTATTTGCACTTTATATGCTTAATTAGAAGTATAATCCAATATTTTTGAATGAAAAACATATGAATCTTATTTCAAACATTATGAAGAGTTTATAAGTAGTTAATTGTGATGAAATGACTTAGAATGAATCCTGAAACGATATAAATGCTCAAATGTTACCCAAAATTGATTTATTTGCCATTTATATGCATAATAGGCATATATAATCCAATATTTTTGAATAAGTAACATATGAATCATATTCTAGTCATAATAATGAGTTTAAATGTAGATAATTGTGATGAACTAACTTAGAATGAATCCTGAAATAATAGAAATGCTCAAATGACATTCAGAAATGCATTATTTGCACTTTATATGCATAATTAGCACGTATAATCCAATCTTTTTGAATAAATAACAAATGAATCATATTCTAGACATTATAAAGATTTTAAATGTAGATTATTATGATGAAATGACTTATAGTGAATGAAGAAACGATTGAAATGCTCAAAAGACACTCTGAATTCCATTATTTGCACTTTATATGCGTAATTAGCCTGTATAATACAATTATTTTGTATAATAACGTATGAATCATATTCTAGACATTATAATGAGTTTAAATGTAGATTACTGAGATGAAATGACTCAGAATGAATCCAGCAATGATAGAAAATGCTGAAATAACAATCAGAATTGCATTATTTGCAGTTTATATGTGTAATTAACATGTATAAACCAATATTTTTAGATAAATAACATATGAATCGTATTCTAGGAAGAATACAGAATTTAAATCCAGATTATTATCATGAAATTACCTAGAATGAAACAAAAACCGATAGAACTGCTGAAATGATACCCAGAATTGCTTTATTTGCACTTTATATGCGTAATTAGCATAGATAATCAAATCTTTTTAAATCAATAACATATGAATCATATTATAAACAGTATAAAGAATTTAAATTGAGATTATTGTGATGAAATGACATAGAATGAATCCATAAACTATAGAATTGCTTAAATGACACTCAGAATTGCATTATTTGCATTTTATATGCTTAATTAGAAGTATAATCTAATCATTATGAAGAAAAAATATTTGAATCATATTTTAAAGATTATAAAGAGTTTATATGTAATTAATTGTGATGAAATGACATAGAATGAATCCTGAAACGATAGAAATGGTTAAATGTTACCCAGAATTACTTTATTTGCAATTTATTTGCGTAATAAGCATATATAATCCAATATTTCTGAATAAGTTGCATATGAATCATATTCTAGTCGTTATAATGAGTTTAAATGTAGAATATTGTCGTGAAATGACTTAGAATTAATCCTGAAACGATAGAAATGCTCCAATGACACACAAAATCGCATTATTTGCAATTTATATGCGTAATTAGCACGTATATTGCAATCTTTTTGAATAAATAAGAAATGGATCATATTCTAGTCATTTTAAAATTTTAAATGTAGATTATTATGACGAAATGACTTATAATGAATGAAGAAATGATCGAAATGCTGAAAAGATACTCTGAATTCCATTATTTGCATTTTGTAAGCGTAATTAGCATGTATTATCCAATATTTTTGAATAAATAACATATGAATCATATTCTAAACAGTATAAAGAGTTAAAATTTAGATTGTTGTGTTGAAATGACTTATAATGAATCCAGAAACGATTGAAAAGCTCAAACAATAGTGAGAATTGCATTTTTTGCACTTTATATGCGCAATTGTCTTGTATAATCCAATCTTTTTTGAATAAATAATATATGCATCGTATTGTAGACATTATAATGATTTTAAATGTAGATTATCCTGATAAAAATAACTTGGAATGAATCTAGAAATGGTTCAAATGGTCAAATGATACTCAGAATTGCATTATTTGCTCTTTATATGCATAATTAGCATGTATAATGCAATCTTTTTGAATAAAAAACAGATGAATCATATTCTAAATAATATAAATAGTTTAAATTTAGATTATTGTCATGAAATCACTTAGAATGAATCTAGAAACGATAGAAAAGCTCAAATGACAATCATAATTGCATTATTTGCAAATTATATGCGTAATTAGGATGTATAATCCAATTTTTTTAGGATAAATAACATATGAATCATATTATAAACACTATAAAGGGTTTAAATGTATATTTTTATGAAGAAATGACTTAGAATGAACGAAGAAACTATTGAAATGCTTAAAAAGATACTCAGAATTGCATTAAGTGCACTTTATATGCGTAATTAACATGTATAATCCAATCTTTTTGGATAAATAACAAATGAATCGTATTCTAACTATATTAAGAGTTTAAATTTAAATTATTGTGATGAAATGACTTATAATGAATCAAGAAATGATTGAAATGCTCAAATGATACTCAAAATTGCATTTTTGCACTTTATATGCATAATTAGCATGTATAATCCAATCCTAAACAAATAACATATGAATCATATTATTGACATTATAATGAGTTTAAATGTAGATAATTATGATGTAATGATATAGAATGAATCCAGAAACGATAGAATGCTCAAATGATTTTCAAAATTACATTACTTGCACTTTATATGCGTAATTTCCAAGTATAATCCAATATTTTTGAAAAAATAACATATGAATCATATTCTAAACAGTATAAAGAGATTAAATTTAGATTATTGTGATGAAATAACATAGAATGATTCCAGAAACGATAGAAATGCTCAAATGACACTTAGAATTGCATTATTTGCACATTATATGTGTAATTAGCATGTATAATCCAAATTTTTTTAATAAATAACATATGCATCGTATTCTAAAAAGTATAAAGAGATTAAATTTAGATTATATGATGAATTGACTTATAATGAATCCAGAAACGATTGAAATGCTCAAATGATACTCAGAATTGTTTTATTTGCACTTTATATGCGTAATTGGCTTGTATAATCCATTCTTTTTGAATAAATAGCATATGGATCATATTCTAGATATTATAATGAGTTTAAATGTAGATTATCGTGATGAAATGACTTAGAATGAATTCTGAAACGATAGAAATGCTTAAATGACAATCGACTGGCTTAGTGAGCAAAATAGTTAATTCATCTCACTTTCTGGTACTTCTTTTTTCTATTTATTTATGCTGGTATGTGTCATTATTTGGTTGAACTCCCTAGTTATACTTAGTTATTATTAATTTAATTTTTAGTGATAAATTGATTATTACTCATTGGTATAAGTTAATTTAATTCTCATTAAAATTAAATTTTCTCAGAAAACAGGGATTTACGTATTCCCTGGTGCAGTTTTGGGCGCAAAATGACTATTTTACTCCTGCTAATTGCATCAGGGCAATTTTGCCTCCGGCTTTCCTGTATACTAGAGGTTACGTGTTTGAAATCTACTTTTAAAAATAAATATATGGAAAAATATGAACCCTGTAAAACAGAAGAGTAATTCTTTGTAATAATAAGTGCTAAATAGGGTATAAGCTTGATTTGCTGACAGATTGTTAAATAGGGTATAGAACTAAAATAGTTTTAACAGTTTGTAGGTTATTTCTGAATTGGGGCTTTATATTCCGGCCAATGTAATCGGCCTCCATAGCGACTTTTGGAAACTGTATAATTGAGTCTGCCCTTTCAAGTTCAGGTTCAGGTTCAACCTTATGAATTCCAGAACCTGAACTTGAAAAACAATCTGATTGAAACAACTCGAGCTACCTGAAACAAATTTGCTCCTAATGGAGGAACTTTGCAAGAGTCAAGCCATTTATTTTACCTTTTGCAAATGGAGTAACTTGGATAGTGCCTTGCTTAGGTATTCACTGTTATGAAATTAAGAAAGTGGACAATTGCACATGTTATGATTTAGTTGTATTCCTTAATTATTCTTCAGGTTAGTGGAGAGGACATTACTTGGTATCGACTAGCTTAGTCAGCAGAATAGTCACTTCATCTCACTTTCTGGTACTTATTTTTAAAATTTATTTTTGTTGGCATATTGAATCAGTATTTGGTTGAATTCTATATACTTATTTATTATCAATTTAATTTTACTGATAAATTGATTGTTACTCATCACTAAAAGTTAATTTAACTGCCATCCAAAATGTGGCTATGAGACTTTCTCAGAAAACAGGGATATACATTTTCCTGGTGCTGTCACAGGGGCAAAATAGACTATTTGCTCCTGCTAAAACCCTGTAAAACAGAAGAGTGATTTTTTGTTGTTTGTAATAATAACTGTTGAATTGTGTACGATAATAAGCTTATGTTGCTGTCAGTATATCTTTCTGCTGTGTATTGGACCCAGGTTGACGCTCTATAATGGTTGTAGAATTTGTAGGTTTTCTATGCTGGATATGGGGCAACCTGTCTATGATCTACGAACAATAAAGCCTCTATCGGGCTTTTCAAATGAAAAAAATAATACATGTTTCAAAAATTAAAATCATGTGATTGTTTGCAATATTTTAAAAATTTTGGATCCATTATATCTGTGGGTTTTAAAAATTAATAAATTATATCAAAACACAGCTTATATTTGATTATTTTGATTGAAGCATATTTTACACTAAAATGTATTTGCGTCCAGGGAAGTATCATGTTCATATATCCTGAAAAATAAAAAGAAAAAAAGTATCATTCAGTGTCAGGTTCTATCATGTCAAACACCCTTTTCACTTCTTGCATGACCATGATTTCTTTACAGAATACTTTTGGGGGAGAACAACTTGAGAGCTGAGACTAGTCCACCTGTATATTTAGGTGGACCAACAAATGCTAATCAGTGTCTAATCCCAAGAAACTTCTAAAAGCATGATTGAACAAATTAACTTACGTTTCGGAATTTTACCTTGTATTAGATTCCCTACTGATACAAGGCCATTGATATGACCTGATACTTGGTACAATGAAATGATCATGAGACAGGAATTTGAGTTTTCCACTCTAAATTCCACTTTCGATATCAAGGAGTTATGCAACCGATATGCGTTACTGGGATTATGGTTTCAAAACTTGTTAATAAAAGAATATAAATTGATAGTTCAAACAATTAACAATAAATTAACACACCAGCCAGTAAATCTATATACACTGCGTACCAATACTACTGTAGACCTGATTGAAGGTTTAGAGAAAACTGAAAGTGGAAAAAAAATAATATAAAATAACAATGTTACATCACACTATCACTGATAATTTACTTAGCATATGGCAGCGTAAAAACTATATTGTCCTTGATGCTTAACAACTAACTACAAATGTATACACATGCCAGATAAAAGAAATTACTTGATAAGCTCAAATATTACCAGCAAAAGAAGCTTCTTTTCCCTGCAAGTACGAAATATAACAAGAATTTCCAAACAAAAAGAACGAAATATGACGACAAATTAGGACAAAGCACATCCAAATTTTACAGTGATTGGATGAAAATGGAAGTAAATCACCCAAAAATCTTATCGGCTCCGTTTGGATTGTTTAGGAATAAGAGGAATGGTCTATTTCTAAGCGGAAAGTATTAGAAAATATATAATTTTGTGAACAATTTGAATTATTTATAATAAATTTACGTTAAAAAAGAAAGGGACCAGAAAGAAAGACAACCTAAATTCCACTTGAGCAACTTCGGCAAGATCGAAATTGACAAGTTCAACGAACACGATTATTTACAAATTGACCCTTTGTTTCTCGAAAGGACATTTGATTGACGTCATGTTTGTTGTTATTGCGGCCAGATCCATTGCGAAAAGCCACACATGAAAATTCGCGGTTCAAGGGCCCACTTGACAGGAGCGACGAGTCTGTTTCTAATCCACTGACAATTATTGAGCTACCAGATCAGACGGAACCTACAAAAACGACTACATTTCAGAAAGCATCCGAACCATCAAAACATTATCCAACGGCCCAAACATTTTGAGGCATATAATTTATTGCAGTGGAATGGAATTCCCTTTATAAACCGTTGGATGAGAAGCCATACACGACCAAGTGAGTTCAAAATTCCTAATTAATTTCTCACAGAGACGAAGAAGCATACATCCCCACCCACAGAACTCAGTACCAGCATATTCTCAAATCTCAAGCATGTAGGAGCATTGATTGACTGATTGATTATGCCAAATCCAAGTTTGATTATATAAGGGATGCATTTAGCTCTCCTCGCTCAAGACAATTCAGCAAGGTATTGAGAGAGGTATTTATGGATGGACTCCGAGGAGAAGGAGGAGCATTTCGCCGCGTTCACGGTTCTGTTGGTTGCGCTATGCGCACTTCTCTTCTTTGGTATGTGGTTAGTGCATATTAGCATCATTACTTGTGGCATGGTTACTGCTGCCATTGCGATTGTTCTTGTCGTGCGATGTTATCTCTATATGCCGAAAGATGCATCCGGGTCTGGATCGTATGATCACCTCGGAACTCTTCTTGAAACTGGGATGCTGTTGTAGCTAGGAATTAGTAATTTGTTGTATGCATATTAAATTTGTATTTTATACTTTTCTTTATAGGGTTTATATTTGGTAGAGAATTATTAATTTTTTTTTTTGTAAAATATGGTTTAGTCACCTAGAAAGCACCTTTTTTTAATTCATTGTAAAGTGATAAGTACTGTTGATTTTTAATTTGATTATATATTATACAAGTATAACCAAAACGATAATTTTTATTTACTTTTTGAGATGGGCTAAAATCAGCCACGACTGACGGATGCAACCGTCAGCTACGATCAAATTTCAATTTTCGAGATTCTAATAATCGATCCGAACCGTTCAATGTGTTCTCCATATTGAAATCTCGTTGGAGACAATTTTATATTTTTCTGAAATTTTTTAGTATTTGTTTGATATTTTACAAAATTCTTAATCTAAACAATTCTGGACCCTTCAATAACTATGATTTTTAAAAATCTCAAAAAAATAGTAAATAAAATCAGAAAAATGTAAAATTTGGTCTCCAATGAGATTTCAATATGGAGAATACATTGAACGGTTTGGATCTACTGTTAGAATCTCAAAAATTAAAATTTGATCGTAGCAGTCGTGGCTGATTTTAACCCATCCCTTTAATTTTTGTAAATGCTCCTACAATTTGGAGTCATCAATCAATCTCCAACTATAGGCATTGTTAGCAGGAAAATAGGCCCCACTCAATAGTTCATTCTTTTTGTTTGTGCCTGCACTGCTGCAGATATGAAATTCTGTAAATTTTGGAGGCTGCGTGCGTAAATAGATGCGTTTTCTAACCGTGAACCTTGAACCAATGGGCAATGGTTGCGAGTATAAAACAGTGACGGAATAGACTACGTCACAAGTTTTTTTGGATAAACTAGGCAGCGACTGCCTAGTGAGACTACGTCACAAGTTAGAACCTTAAATTATGGTGAGAAAGAACTGACTTACAAAATAATTCGTTGTTATTTTGGTATTTGTACTTTAGCTCATTAGATAATTAGATGCATTTATAAAGGTTGGTCCAACAAACTTTTAGCAATAATATTATACAGATCATTGTCTTGTTCCAATCAATGGATACAGGCGTCATCCTCAATTTGAAAATGAAAAAAACTAGCTTTAGATTCGCGCTTCGCGCGATGAGGTGAGTTTTAAAGTTAACTTATAATTTTTATAAAGGCTAGAATTATAACATTGTTTGGTTCAGTATAGCATTGACAGATGAAAGAATTATAGCCATTAATTAGCTGCACTAAACTAAAAATAGCTAAATACGGTACCAAACAGTCTGCAAATAGAAAATTGGTCTTTTATTACATGCTTATAAATTTAGTCTTTTTTTGTGCTCACCAGTACAATGCTAGATATCTAATACACACAAAGAATATTGAGTACCGTCTAATAAGCCACCAGAAAATATGTTGCCATAAAAAAATTAGACTCCTACAATGTGGTTCGTGTGTACATACATGAAACTCAGAATGTGACAGAGTGATCATCAATTGTGTCTTTTGAGCTGCACCTTACATATGTCTCTACCCTTGAATAGAAGATGTCTACTTTCTTTCCTCCATGTTACATACTCCTCTACTCTTTATTCCCTTTTGTGCTAACAATGTCAACCAAGAGTAAAAAAACAAAACTTAAACAACATGAAGAAAAAATCAGATGAATTATGCACCATTTATAAAGTACTCTAGAAAATTTTGGTGCCTAATATATATCCTAAATTCCTAATACCTCATTGTCCCTTACAATTTCTAAATATGTTCATCTATTTAATTCAAAAACTGCAATTGCTTCATTTAATGTATATTTGTATAACAGAAACCCTAGAGTAATCATCATATCGTATACTTTTTAATAACATTAACACCGAATACCCCAATCAAAATCAATGAAAGTTTTGAATCAAAATACGTTTAGCAAATTGGTTTTTAAACTACAATCTCTTTGTTCAAGTTAGGGAGCATCAAATTCTCTCTCTTAATTACCTTTCTCCAAATAATTCCAACAACTTCCTAAATATTTGTAAACAAAAGAATACTCATAATTTCTGAAGACAAGAAAATTACATAATTAGAGGAAATAAAATATAAAGCTAACCTGAGTGGAAGATATAAATTGTATACCTGATTGCTTTGCAACATGCTAGCTCGTGTTGAGACCCTAAGCTCCCGCACAGCTTGGTTCTTTGTTTTTATTTTCTAAGAAAATTTAGAAAACAAACAGCATAAGCAATACCTTCAATCTATTGTAAATCAAGTAAATGATGATGAAGTTCGCGCATACTAAATTTCAGTTCTTCAAATGAGATCTTATATTATGATTATTAAGATATATATTTTTTAAATAAATTGCTTTAATGCGACAACCAACCTGCACTAATAAATAATACTCAGCCATAACCTACATTTTACCAAAAAGAATAAGGAAGCAGTCTTCTTTATTAGTAATTTTAATTACCAAACATAAACAAACAAAACCATGATGAGAGTTGAAGAGGTAAAAAGACAGAAAGTAATAGCCTCATTTTGAACTTGTTCATGAGAAAGAATTGCACCGACCTGACGATTTTCTCCAAGTTCAGAAAGTAATAGCAGTCGGACAATTTTTCTGCACCATAAACTCCTCAACAAATAAAAAAAACAATGTGCTAAACAAAATTAAAATGTAATCATGCCACGATCAATTCAAAACCCATATTGTGGAATAAACATGTACTGTTTTGGTTTTAAATAGTAAAATCCTCAGCAGCCCCTCATTAACAGAGGGTAATTTTATATGTGCAAATGCCAATGCATAGAGATGAAACAATTGATATATCATCAATTCCCCCAACACTTGTCATGTCCAAAGAGAGTAACCATTTAATCCATGACCATAAGACCATAAGCGATCCATCAGCTCAAATGACTGGCAAAATTAAATTTTGTGAAACAATCAGAACAAATAAAATATAATACCAGTATGAGACTTGTCCAGTGCATATTGAGATCAATCTAAAAAATAGAGCTCCTTAAATTCAAGCAGCTTCTACAAACTGAAAACACTCTAGCTAAATCTACAAGGATATTGTGCCCCAAGAATCTCTATTGAACTCTCACAGCATTGTCTATAGTAGTTAGGAATGAAGAGGAGCGACCTGCCACAACCTATTTCTAAATAGTCAGCTTCGAGCTTAATTCCATCATCATCCCAGTTTTAGTCGTTGGCCTCAAGTCGTATCCTCAACACCTATAGAGGACCAAATAAATCTGTGAATAGCTGGATTAACAGTGTAAGATATATTGATCAATCTATGGTGAACTAACAGGAGATAGAGACCGAAAATCAATAGTTCACAACCTAACATAACATGAAATTGAGCTTATAGGAGTAATCATCTGGAATTGAGCTTTCCGAAGAAAAATTCGATGATCCCGAATGATAATGACCCAAAGCCATAAATAGGTTTATGGTACTAATAAAAACCTAATCCCAATCCATTAGCATCCCCTTTGTTAAACCCAGCCAAATTTCCCATAAAAAAATTTGTTTTTTCACGAAAAGACCAATTTTTATAAAATTCTCATGCTATGTCGAACTTTCTAAAAATAAATAAATAGCACTATAAAAGAGTCAATACCTCTGAATTATTCAAGCATGCCTTTTTTTCAATAAAGGTAGGCACATCCACATAAATGAAATTCCTAAGATCATATGTCATGGCTATAAAAACAAAACAAAGTTCAGTTATAAAGTACCTTGAGATTATGGTGTTAAGCTAAGATATAAGACCATGAGAAGTTATGCTGTCGAAGGTAATAGAAACAAATTAAAATAAATAAAAAGAAAATAACAATGGTCTAGAAGTTACAATCAAATTAGGTTCTGAAGATAAAAACATTAACATAACACTAAGTACATGTTATTTTTTTCTAATAATTCTTACTTTTATGAAGACAACAGCTCATTAGCATCATATACAAAGTTCTGTTTTTTTTCTAAAAAAAAACAGAAACAGAGAATTGAGCCAATACCTCTGCAAGGACTATACCAGACTGATGTGGGCTTCTTCATTGATCCTCTCCATGGAAACATGGTCGGTATCGTTCAACATGATCAATCCGAGAATCCAAAAGCTTGCTGCAAGTGTCAAAAATAGCTTCCATCAAATTAAGAGATAAAACAATAGGCATGCACG
Source organism: Rhynchospora pubera (assembly GCA_028095005.1). NCBI lineage: Eukaryota > Viridiplantae > Streptophyta > Magnoliopsida > Poales > Cyperaceae > Rhynchospora > Rhynchospora pubera. The sequence continues at coordinate 10,502,604 of CM051463.1, read as the reverse complement.
GATTACTGCTCAAGTTCAAACTCAACTCTGTGTCGATATGCAATAACCAAGCCATCATGGTTTAAGAATAAATCATTAAGTAGAAATTGAATAATACGAGGAGATCAAATTCCATCTCTACTGATGTTCTAAAGTTTTAATAGATAATCCAACATGATCATGTGGATGAAAAAAATGCAAGGTAATTTAGTATAACATTTGAGAAAAGCCATAAGTAGCACTCAGCAAAATAGAAAACAGGAAATAAAACACTGCCCACAAACCTCACACAGAGAAAAGCCTTCAACATATCAACAAAAACACCCCAACAAAGCGCAAGCAACTGTAAGAAAAAAAAATATGTATAATCATTATACATACTTTGACTATTTCAATTTCTTTGATATCTGAAGGTTCGTCAAGTTCTAATTTGAGATATGTAATCTACACAGGACGATGGGTTAAGGTGCATAAGTTAACTGCTTTGCTTAGTTGAACCCATAAACCTTTCTATCTCAATAATTTAAGACATGTAATAATGAAAAAAGAGGGCAGGAAATCAGATCGTAGTTAGTACCTCCCAGACTTGATAAGGTTGTAGAAATCCATCATCGCACCTCCTAAAAAACTTCATCTCGCAACCATCTAAGTCTATTACAAACATGCCAGTGAAATGTCTCTAAATCAGAATTATAAATATAAATACATAAGGGTAAATTATATACTGGCACATTGGAATCAAGAAAACCCCCAACTCATAAACCCATTTCTTCAAATCACTAACCCAACTGTACAGTAAGAGGGACAACATCAAAGGGAAGAGAAAGATTGTTGTTTTTTTTTTTGGGAAAAAAAAATCATGAGCAGAAGACAGAAAAGAAAAAAAAGTAACAAAAGATCGATCCTTAGAAGACGGGAAAGATTGAACTGTTGTGTGCACTGTAAAAAGCTAACAACCGGATTTGCAGGTGATGGGACACAGAAGAAAGTACCAAAGACGGCAACACACAGGAAACACCAAGCAAAAAGAAAAGGAAGACCAACTAACCTTAGAAGACGGGGAAGACCCTAACCCTAGGAGCACAACCGTCGGTCCGTTGCTCACCAAAGGAAAAACCAAGCAGAATGCAAACAGGAGAGAGGAAAGACAGGCACAGAGCCGAGCAAATTTCCTCCGTTGCTCTGGTCATATTTGTTGAAGAGATGGGGGATACAGACGGAAGCATAGCAAAGCGATAAGGTAGCTCAGCGGCGATAGCAGAGCTCAAAAGAACCCTAGATCCATCGAAGAGAGAGGGAACAGTCTAGACAAAGCTTCGCGAAAGCGAGAGAAAAGACAGCGCTGGCGGAGACGAAGGGCTTAGATTCAATCCCGTACAGTAGCACAACCGTTGCGATTCGATTTCTTTCTACAGTAAAATGAGGCTTTGAAATTGAATACTTATATATATTACATTGAAGTTAGAATCGTTGTCAATACTTTTGACGAGACAAATCATACTTGTTAGTGGCAAAATGTCCAGCACTGGAGTAAAAGGATACTCTATATTAAAATATCTAATTTGGACAGGAAAACTGGAAAAAGAAATAAAGAATGACAGAGGAATAAAAAAATGGAATCACATTCTCTCATGACCGCAAACCTATGATCCGAACCGTCCGATCAATGATAGATATTTTGTGATTAATATCAGGCCCGTCGACTTGTGCGGGTCCGTAACAATCTGCTCATCGAAATTAGATCGGATGGTTCGGATAAAAAATTAGCACTATGCTGACCTTAAAAGGTCAATAGAGGATACTGGTCCACAAAAAATGGTACGCTGGTTAGTCTTTTCCTCTGACAAAATCATTTCGGAGTTCAGATAGTTCCTTTTTTTTAGTTATCTTGTCGGATCAAATCAAAACTAAACTTACGGTTATATGGCATATGTCATACATATAGGAAATTTACCAACAACTACATCATTCCTCAGCATGCAAACAACAAATAATTGAATATTAGGGTTCCCGTACTTAAATCACGTCCTCCTTTAATTGAAAGGCCCAAAAGAACCATCTTATTCAATCACTTATGGCGTGGGTATCGTAATTCAAATTGTCACTTTCTCATTTACTCTAAAACTTAAAAAAAAAATAGAAAATAAAACTTTTAATAACAGAAAAGAACCCCTCTGTGCTCTACACTCAGTTACAATACATAACATATATGCAGAAGCGTTTTCAATGAAAAATTGAATTTGCCTGATTACACTTTCTAAGTACGGCCAATAATAAACAAGAAGAGGTATAAACAAGTTCCAAAATCGTGTAGAAGCATGTAGTATTAACAACAATTCATTATGGTTTCTTCGCCTGTATGAAGAAAGTGAAATATTTAGTTATCGTTATTCCCAAAATAACCATTGAACATGAAGTAATTTTTAATATAATGATCAAACCTTTTTGAGATACTTCTTGTGAAGCTTCATGGCTCCACTGCAAGCCTTTTTTGCATCTAAATTTCCTGTTATATCATTTAAAATCTGCAAGATATGGTGTATTAGCAAGGAATTTTGCGACTACATTTTCTTTGAAATGCAGCCACACTACTACTGAATTTTACAGTGGAAATCCCTCCCATTAGAAATGGACAAACGCACAAGTTTGTAAGTTTGTAACATGTATCAACTAAATAAATGCTAGTATGGATGTGCATGTTCTTAGACTAATTTAAAAATTAGGACATCATCATGATTCATCACATGGGTTCTAATGTGGAATTTTATTATTTCTCTTTTAGTTGTAGCGGTAGGTCCATTTTGACACCAACAAAAAACCTTTACTAAGATGGGACTTTGAAGCTTTAAGTGACCAAAGACAGGATCAACTCAAAATTCGAGAATATCTGTTGCAGAGCTTCTATGAGATAAATTCTGAGCATGTTTCAGAATATGGTGAAAAACCTCTACTTCCTCACCAACTCTCATTATAGAGGAAAATTGAGCAACACTTTGGATAACCTTTGGAATATATACATGTATATATGTAAGAATTAAGGAGGAATTAAAAAGCCTTGTATGAACATTTTGACACTACTTTTGGTCAATGTACAGGGTAGCATCAGATATTTCCCAATTTCTTCAAAGTATGGCCAAAAGGGACCCCAATTTTACTCAACCATGATTGCAATTTTGTACACATATGAAGCTAATGGTAATTTCTCATATTTTCATACCTTAATAACATCATCTATGCCACGCGCTTCTGTCATGAGCTTGGCACTCTTATCCTTTAACACACTTGCCACAAGAAAAACTGAAATTGGCAACGGTCCATCGGATTTGGCCCCATTTTTTACATTTTCTCTCTCAAACTTCCCGAGTTGACGTGTTGACTTTCCCTTCCCTTTTGATCCCTCTGCCTTTTCAGTTGAAACTCCTGATTCTTCGTACATGGAGAATATGTCAGGATCATACTCTAAGGCCCACATCATCTGTTAGATAACTAAGTTATATACTATAAAAGAGCTTGTACCACTTGTAGTTATGGCAATACATCCTGAATAGTGAACCAAACCAATATATCGTGCTCGGTGCAAAATAAACAAGAACTAAGTAACTTGTACTGAACTTGTTCTTAAATATTTACCCTAATTTGCCCCAAAACAAAACAAGTGGCAGAACCACTTCAGAACAAAGTAGTACAAAGTTGTCTCTATAAGTATCAGAATCCTTGGGTAAAATCACGAAGCGTAGAAATGGTATGACTCCATACCATCCGTTATTTGGTACCTAACTCGAATATGAGCGAGGGTTTCATACCTCCCAAAGGTACAATGAATCACCAAATGATAGCTCTCGGCGAAACAACACCATGAACATGCGAAATGCAAATAGATAATCTCCACCTCCTAGTGCATCTGTCATAAGAGATGAAGTAGCTTATTGCATATGCAACTTATAAGGACTGCGCAGTTTGTAACAAAGTAATGCTGACAAGTATTACCAAGGTGTTGGTGAAGCTTTGGGTCAACAACTTGAGTTATAGATGCGAGGCTCTGGAGTTGGTTCTCTACACCAACTGATCTCTCAGTGCATCTAAAATTTCCTCTCTTACAAACAAAAGATAATGATAATTAGGAGATTTATTATTACCAAAATGGATCTAAAATTTGCTTTCTTACTAACGAGGGTTAATGATAATTAAGAATTTAGGAGATTTTATTATTACCAAAATGCAAAAATATAATCCAAATAGTTTTAATTTTCCTATGCACACAACAAAAAGAATACTATAGCTCTTATGTGAGCATGTCAAAAAGGCAACAAAATACAAGAGCACAAATCAAAACAATAGAGAGAGAGAGAGAGAGAGAGAGAGAGAGAGAGTACCAGTCTTCGCATCAACCGCTCAAAAGCCCAGAAGGCATCAGCCTCATCATCAAGAAGAATTATCATTGGAGAGCATAAATCACTCATTCCTATAAAAAGTGGAAAAAAAAAACTCAGATAAGATATAATCCATTAAAGTAAAATTTGAGTGAATTAGTTCAAAACAGGTCTCACCTTGACAGTATCCGACGTCTTTGTCGATCCATGCATAGACTGCAAGGATATCCCAAAGTTTAGAGAGATTTTCCTTGCTTTCATAGAATACCAGTGTCCGATCTGTTCGTAGCACATCCAAACCTAGAGAAAAAGATTAAAATGGATTACATCAAGGATCGATGCACGAGATAATTTTACCAGCTGATTATATTGGTATGAGGAAGATATATTGCTATTCATCTGAGTTTCTTTCTTTTTCTCTCAAATTTTTAATTTCAGATGACTGACTTGAATTTTTGCATTTATGACATGCCCGCCAACTGTTTAATCATGAGTTTGAAATTACTATGGTACTCCTCATATTTCTTTTCTTCAAATTTATTTACAAATCATACTATACACTTTTCAAAATATATTGCATAAAAGATATAAACAATCTAATTAATGTTCCATTTAATTGTATAAGTTAAAAATTAATTTGCAATACAGATCATACATGAAATTATACCTTTTGGATAATAATTATGAGTATTTGAAAAAAAAAATCAAATACTTTATGTTTTCGGATGTATTGCTCAATTTTTATTAGTTTGAAAAGAGTAATTTGACTTGCTTCCCAAATTAGAAAAACAATATTTTCAAACTATAATTATCAACATTCAAGGGTACATTAGTCTTTCACATCCATATTTAATAATTATGACTTGTATGAGCGACTATAAAAAGGCAAAGAAGAATATGTACCAATTTGGTGCAAAGTAAGCTTCCAATCTATAACAGGTTTCTCAAGAGGCGGTTGAGATTTAGCTGGCCCAGCAGCATCTGAATTGCTGGGAGTTTCATGTATAGCCTGGCTGGGTGCAGATTGCTGGAGCACTAACGGGTCAGTGATGGGTTGCCCGTCCTCTGTAACTAGTGGGGCTGTTACAATGATGCCACTCCCAACATGTCCATCCATCTCCTTACATTCCTGCTTCCACCTCATGTATTGTATCCTGGTACAATTTCAATTAAATTGGGGATGCTGAGAACTTATGCTGGTTCGAAAAGTTACCACAGTACCAGTCAGCACCAGCATGTGATTATCATAAGTCAAGAGAAACACAATAAGGTGCAACCATACTGGTCCATGTTCCCCAATGCAGATATCAGGATCTATACAAATAGAAATACAGGTTTCTACTCGTACAAACTGGTAAGGTAAAATACTAATAACAATTACCTTCTCTTTTGTCTAATCAGTTCTCTATCATCAAAGGAGCTTCGCGGGTCATAGCATCCAAGAAGGAATTCCCAGACCTCACCTCTAATGGTAGGATGAATTCCCTGTGCTTATATAGTAATACACAAAATCAGAAAATTGCAGTGGAAGTACAGACTTTACTAGAAATGATAGAAGGGACAAGACGAAAATACCCCTCGCTGGATGCGGCCAAGCACTGTGGCCATTTCCAAGTGGCCTTCAGGAGTGAAGGCGGCTCGCCACCTCCTAGCACTTAGAGTCTTTCCATTCTGTAATTTTTTATATAAAAAAAAGGATCAGAAAATACCTTCTTCACTTTCGAAAACAATTTGGAAATAATTGTAAAAGTCTAATGAATGAACTATTTTTTCCACAAAAGAAAAATTGTGAAATTATTTCTGCACTGTAGAAATCGTATAGCTATTCAGATAAAAAAACTATCATACATTAGTTTGTTTGAATCAGTGTACTCAGTTTTGACCATTTGTTGATTAGCATTATTCTGGCACTTACATTTTCTGAGACAATTGACTATATTTTTTTAGTTATTACCAGGAACAACTTAATTGAATAAAAGGGTCAATTCAGAGATGCAAAGAGGTAGTAATTTCACACAATTCTCATAAAAGGGTAATATAATTTCATATCAAAGTCTCAGAATTGCATCAAAAAGTAATAAAAATGGCTAATTATTAGCTTACATTTAATAAATTTAATCAGCAAATACTAACAAACATGTATAAAGTGATAACCAGAGTTGAAACAAAGAAAGCCAATACAACATAAGCTCATAAATACAATAATTAGCAAAATAATCAAAAGGAAATTGAATCAGACCCTGATTTTAAACTTGGTTTTAGGCACATCTGTGCATTCAGGCCGAACTTGATAAAAATCATCCGCTGGAATGCCACTATCTTTCCACATTGAAGGAAGCATCTCTTCTCGCTCCCAATAAAAAAAAAAACACACGGAAGAGAAATTTCCCAACAAAAAAATCACCACAAAACAATCAGAAAAAGAATGGTGCACGAAGAACTACGGAACCAACAATGATTTCAACTCGTAGCTCGGATTGAGATAGACGAGAATTAGATTATTGGGGAAGAGAAGAGAAGAGAAGAGAACTGGCGATTCGAGGAGAGAGATCAAGAGGATTAGATTATTGTTTTGGTTAATGAATGCTCTTCGTTGGAACGATTCTTGTCCGATGGCTCCGCGTGGAAATGAATTCTGATTCAATGCGGCGCTTTTTTGTAGAGAAATTTGTGTGGATACATGAATTAATGTAATTATGTGTGTAGCGACACGAATGGAAGTGTGAGACTGAAACAGGGAATCCGGGAAGGTAGAAACTGGATTGTTTTCGCGAGACGTTAAAATGTTGCTAATTTGAGACTGAGATATTTAGTGTGTGTTTTATCGTTGATTAATGATTGGAGAAGGTCAGAAGGTGGTTGGTTACTTGGTTGGTTGGATGGATGCCTTGTTCTGTTCTAGTTAGGAATCGCTTTCGGATCTGTTTTTGTCAGCGACTTTCGTGCTTGTCAGGTAAGGTCAACCGATCCATTGCTTCATTTATTACGGAATTTATCTTTAAAAAAATTATTATTACAGACTTTTGGAGTTTTTAGAATCCTATGCAATTAATTGCAGGTTCTTGTGCAAGTATTGATCTGGGCCGTTCAAAAAAAGAAAAGTGAAAAACATTTTTTAGATCACAGCGGTGTTCAAGGTACAAATGTACAATTGATCAGTTAGAGACCTAGAGCTGATTTGCTTCTTGTGAATTTATCTTATATGTATATAATTTAGAATCAAATTTACAGTTAATTATTAACGAACTGTACACAAATCCATCATGCATATAATACCATATAATATAGCAAAAGTGCTGTGTTTCATTATTTGAATTTTGGAACACATAAATTAGAAAAATTAAACAATATGTCAAATGTCACATGTAATTTTCTAATTTATGTGTTCTAAAATATTTTGAACACATTATTTGAATTTTGGAGCACAAAAATTAAACGTTGTTATTGGACGATCTATAATTTTTATATCATAAATTTTTTAAATACAAAAAAATGGTAAAAAATTAAAAAAAATGTAAAAAATGTTTTTTATAAGTTTTCAATTTAGACAACATATTAAACGGTTTGAATCCATCATTTGAAATTTAAATTTAAAAATATGAAACTTGAACGGACCCATCCATGATCATCTAATACATAGGATAGTAGCATAATAATCTTGTTCATCTGGATATAAACCCCTGTAATCTTCAAAATCGGATATAACCCCTATAATCTTGCTCATCTGGATATAAACCCCTGTAATCTTCAAAATCGGATATAACACCCTCTAATCTTGTTTGTGTTGGATATAACCCCTTCTAATTAAATCTAATCATATTTTATTTAAAAAAATATATATTTTAAATGTTATGACCAATATACCCTTATTGTCCAATCTTCATTCAACAGACCTTTCGTATTCTTCTCCTTCCTCCAACGATTGTAAGTAACAACCTTTCGTATTATTCTCTTTCCTCCGGCTAATTGTAAGGAACAATAGGAACGAAGTCAGATTTGACGTTTATATCTAGATTGAGGGGGTTATTTTACTTCCCCGTTCAGATTGTAAGGACAACCTTTCGTATGCTTGGTACATCTAGGATTGGACGGAGATAAATGCTCTCTTATATCATTATATTATATATTCTTTCATCATTACTGATTATCTCTGATTTTTTTGGAAGAACGCTGCTTTGATATAGTTGTGCACTCAAATTACTAATTGGATGAACAATTTTCTAAGGAAAAAAAAATGGAATGGACAATCAATGGTTTGTTGCTGGGTGTCTTCGCTAGCCAATGAAAACAGTATGGTACAATATCAACTTGAAAAAAATGAAATAAGTACTATATATATTTGTACCATCTATACATAAGCGATTTGAAAATAAAGAAAAAATAGATTTTTGTCTTTGCTTCTTTTATTATTTTTTTTTAAATTTCGCACGAGAAAAGCTGGAGTATAAAACAGCTTTGATTTGAAGGTTCCATGATAAGGGTATTTTAGTCATAATATGTAAAAAATGATTTTTTAAATTTTAAATTTTAAATATGAATAAATTTAATCATAAGGGGTTATATCCAACACAAACAAGATTACAGGGGGTTATATCCAGTTTTAAAGATTACAAGGGGTTATATCCAGATGAGCAAGATTGCAGGGGTTATATCCAATTTTCCCATAAAATATTAAGGTCGTCATTGAATGGAACTTTCCATAATCGCATTTTTCAAATGAACAAAACAAACCCTTGGAAACAGAAAATGACGCAAAACCACCCGTGTTTCTCTTCAAATCCGGGCTTCCCCAGGAACGTTCCGGGAGCTACAACCAGCTGCCGTCCACCAGACGGTCTCATCTCTCTCATGTTTTCTCCTAGCTGCGGATCGACTTTGTAAACAGCAACACATAAAGCACAGACTCGCACTTAAGGTGCTTGACGAAATGCGCATGAGAGATTTACCAGAGATGGAGAAACTCTCAAGGCTTTTGTACAACCGTAATATGCAACAGGGCTGATTGGGTTTGCCATGCTTAGGTATGTTATGACTCTCATGAGCCTTGGACTTATTTGTAAGGTGATGTCAGTAAGGTAGGGTAAAATAGAATTTTCTGGGGATGTGTTTGGTTCAATTTGGTTCACAAAGCTGAATTCTTGACTGGCTGTTATCAGGGATTCAGGCTTATTTGTCGTAAAGAAAATATTGGAAAACAAGGGTGATCTAGTAAAAGGACAAAACTCGTTTTTCAAGGGAAAAAAAGGTACAAATAAGTAACAGCATTTGAAAACTTTATTGAATAATACAAGGAAATTTAATTCTAGAGGAGTTCTACTGAGGCCTGTTTTTTCCTATTCATAATCACCTATACAAAAAATTCTCTTCCATGATTCCAAACTTATATACAAAGAATTTTGTGCATCATATAAGAGCTATTTGGCTAAATAGTTTCCATCTCTTACAACAAAATGCCCAAGTATATCAAAAAAGCTGAAATCACAGCCAAAGCCACTCTAGAAATGCCAGACCTCAAGCTATATCCATTACTGATTGGCAGCTGATCTGGGAGTGCGCACTCTTCACCATTGAAGTACACTTTTGTGGGAAATCCAGGTCCCTTTGATAGCTTGATATTAGGTCTCTTCTTTTTAGTAAAGGAGATTACTGTTTGCTGTTTTCCTGGGATTTGTGGGTTTTTTGTGGGATCTGTCGCATTTACAATTCCCACCAGGTACTTCAACCCCTCCAATCCCTGCATGAACACTGTATGCTTTGTGCTATTCAAGATTGTACCATTGAAGGAGTATACCTAGTTTTATTCAAAACAAAAGCCATGTTAAATTAAATATAATTTGGTCTATGTTTCTGAACTACTATAGTTAATATAAAATGCTAATTAACAGTAGTTGGTGCAGTTTTCCGGTCCTTTATATTAGTTTGATTGTCCGTCTCCCACCTAAGGATTGAATATATTTGTACGGCCCAGCAAAAGTTGAAAAGCGAGTCCCTTGGGCCCTTTGGTTATTCACCTTCCTTGTTTGTTTATATTGATATTCTGATAGTTTATATATCTAAGTCTACCTTAGATATCTTTGATAATTCTCTAATCTACAATACCTTCTGGTAATCTATGAAAACATCATGGTCAAGTGTCACAGCAGTAAACCAATCTTTGAAAATGTATTGCTTCCAGTTAAACAAGGTTATACGTGCACTCCAGCCATTGCGGTAGTTGGATACAATATGCCAGTTAATGCTGACGCCACAGTTGTCGCCACAGGGCAGGGGATTGGGTATAGACCTGTGCTTGAGCTTAGCCCAGGCCTTCGCCTTTGCTGTGCGGTTTCTGAATGGGATCAGAAGTGCCTCTGAAGGGAGGAGAAGGGCCTGGGCATCTGGGTCGCATGCAACTGCATCTGAGCAGCCACAGGCACATGTGTTGCAGGGGATCACTGACTCATTATAGTATGCTGAGAAGGAGACACAACACCTGGATTGAAATTTTCATTATAGGACAAGTATATGCCTGGTACTAGTCTTAGTGGGTGATAAGTGGAACGTGGATTGGTTGCTATAGATTGCAGTGCAGACTGACCTATTTTGTCTGGGCTTTGGTCGGGTGATGTTGCAGCCAACCTGCCAGCTGGCGACTGCTGCAGTCTCTGACATTAGTCCACTAGGATCAGGAAACTCCATTGGTTCAACTCTAACAGGAGGCCCGCAAACATAGTTTGGGTTGAGCTCACCTTTGATTTTCCAGTTTTGGGGTGCATGCAATGTAGTGCGGTTCAAGTCTGGTGGCATTTTGTAGACCTGAAGCTGGAACATGGCTGTTGACAAGCTTGAATTCATCTGTTTTGGCAGGAGCGTGCCATTCTTACAACAGAATGGTAGGTTGCCTATGTCTTTATCTTTTTCCTGTCAACACTTGGATATTAGATTGTTGATACAGCATATACAGTTAAATTATTGACTCAATATTTCTTTCCTAGTTTGTTCTAACCTTCTTTTCTGTTTACTTAATGTTACCCCCCTACTGATTTCTTATGACTGTACGAGTAATTCATCATTTGTCAATAATATTATTAGCCTGACATATTTCAATTTTAGTTCTTACTTCTTACTGATAGTTTGTTGAACATAACTTCAATGGAACACTCTGGAATAGTTGAATCCTTTATCCAAACTGATTCATATTAACATCATATATACCCATAAATTAGCTGCTATGCGACTTAATAGGAGAATTTGTTTACCCTTTCAGGGGGGAGGTCAACTATTATTGGATTCTTGTCACAACTAATAACAGGAGCAAAATCAAAATCGGTGTAGTAAGAAGCAGCTTGGCTGTAGATGCATGAGGAAGAGTCACGCTTGAGGGTGTAGGCCCCACGCATGCTGTATATAAACTCTCCCCGTTTCCATTCCCATGTGAGGTTCCAGTTGTCGAGTCGGCCAAGTGGATGCCAGTTGTCCATTGTCACCTAATAAGAGTTAAAGATAAACTTCTCCATTAGGGTTAGCCATGCATGATTCTATCAACAAACCATGAATGTATAATTGATTACCTTTCCTTCAATTAATTATTATCCTACAATCGTATGATTATAGTTCTTTGCATCTATCACTATTAAACTATATCTTTAAATATAGGATAATAAGAATGTCTTTCTTTTAGGGTTTAGAGCAACTTTAACATTACCTGTGCTAGGTAGTTATTCCCATATGCCTGGAGTATATCATATGCTATAGTCAGGTCAGCCTTCTGTCGTTTTAGAAATTTGGTAGTGTTTGTTTTCTTCTTCATTTTTGGGTCCTTCACACAACACAAATACATTTGACCTCCTGCAAATGGCAGCATAATATTGTAAGAAGAAGATATGATCTATGTAGGGGAAGTCTACCAAATTGTGAAGAGTTTTGGGGGGTGGGGGGGAGTTTGGACACTTAATGCTATGACCAAGAACTTGTTCAATAAATGCTGTTCTTTTGATACATATGTTGTCTATAAATTCATGTTGTGAACTTATGACATAGCTTGTAAGCATGGTGGTGTATAATTGTTTTTTTAATTAAAAAACTATGCTTTACGAAACTATGAGGGCACAAAGCAAGGTCTCCTGACAAAAACAAAGAGAAAGTATTACAAATTCTCACCCTTTTTGGTTGGTTCTGGGCATTTGAAACCACTGTTCATCAACTTCATTGTCTTTGGCATGGGCGTGCCAGGTGGTTTCACCCCAAACTGTGTACCCTTAATTTTAATGATTCTCTGTATCTGCTCCATGTCCCCAGCTGTTTCAATGGCATTCAAAAGATCTGAATCAGGAAATCCTGAAAATGTCGTGCCATTTCCAACCTTCACTGGAAAATCTGTCCCATTTGTCAGAACAGCATTCCTAACAGACACCAAAATCTCATCATGCTGAAACCCAACAAAAAATTCCCATGCTTTTAGATCCTCACTCATCGTGTTAAGGATTGTTGCCACAGCATCAAATGCATATGCTTGTGCTGATGCATTTTTCACATGGGGGTATTCCTTTGTTCTTTTAGTGAAGGTGTATGTCAAGAAAACCCCAATGCATTTGTCTTGTTCTGGGTTTGCTGGTGCATTATCACTGTCATCGTAGTCTTGGCTGTTAATGCTGGTGATCAGCAGCAAACAGGTGAACAAGAGGACATTTTTCCACAAAAAATGTGGCATTTCGTGCCTTGTTAAAAAGAAATGAAGGTGATACAGGATTTTTTTTTTTTTTTATGTAGGAGAGAACATTAGATGGCTCTTTTTCTTTATGACGATCTATTTTTTTTAGTTTGAACTTTGAACGGGAATAGAGATGGAAGAGAGAAAGAGAGAGAGAGAATCGTGTACATAAATGGATAAAAATAGATGAAAGTATGGATTTCAACATGTCAGCTCAGTCGTTCACGGACTCCAGAGAAGGAGACGCACAAAGTAACTAATTTTGTACAATTTTTACTCTGTGTTGCTGTACCACTTCCAATGGAGCAACATTTATAGCTGTCCAAGTGATAATACTTTTGCAAAGAATCAGTTGAATAAATCTTTCAAATTTTCAGTTCATTTATTATTCAGATACTGAAAGGTTATATTATAACGCAAATACAGATGTTCTAAACGCAACAGTCGTAAATCTTAAGTAATAAGAGGAGATTCACCAGAATTCGTACTTCATGTGCATTCCAAAATTAGACATCATGAATTTTTCTGTAAGCACATTAAAAACAAAAGACGTACTTCACTAAATTAATAAGCAGTAAACCACACGTTCCCCTCTGCCCCCTAACCCAAAGAGAGAAAATGCCATATATTAATAAGTATTTACCAATAAAAAATTGTCAAAAAGACAGCAATTACAACGATCAGTAGTCTCAAAAGCCCGGCACTTATTCTAACACCATGTCCTTGTGGTATCTCGTCAGGGAGTGCACATTCCACACCATCGAAAAACACCTTGACTGGAAAACCATCACCACGGGCTAACTTTATGTCGGGTGTATTTTTCTTAGTGAATGATATTACTGATTGTTGTTTGCCTGGAACACGTGGGTCAATTTTAGGATTTTTCCCATCCGTTTCAGGAAGAAGATAATTCAAACCCTCTAGCCCTTGCAGAAACAATGTATCATTTGTTGTGTTCAACTTGGTGCCGTTGAACGAGTACACATTTTCGTACCCAAGAAATGCATTGGGGCTCAGCTGCACAGCCGTAAACCAATCCTTAAATGTGTAATCCTTCCAATTGAACAGAGTTACACGAGCACTCCAACCATGCCGATAATTGGAGAGGATGTGCCAGTTGATGCTTACCCCGCAGTTATCACTACAGGGCAAGGGGTTGGGGGCGTCCCGGTGCTTGAGCTTAGCCCAGGCCAATGCCTTTTTAGTGCGGTTTTCAAAAGGAAGCAGAAGAGCTTCAGATGGTAGGAGAAGGGGTTGTGCATCTGGATCGCATGCCATTGCATCTGAGCAGCCACATGCACAGGTGTTGCATGGCAGCACCGAGTCATTGTAGTAAGCTGAGAAGGATACACAACACCTGAATAGTGGCGGCATCAAAAGTTGTTATTAGTTGATAACAGATATTAAGTAAATTTTAGCTGGGACATCTAAATTCAAGTTTTTAGATCTAACCTGGACTTTCTTTTTGTTGGGTGGGTGATGTTGCAACCAATCTGCCAGCTGGCAACAGCTATTGTGTCAGACATAAGGCCGCTTGGGTCGGGGAATTCCATCGGGCTAACCCTAATTGGGGGTCCACACTTGTACGTCGGGTTAAGCTCACCTTCGATATTCCATTTCTGGGGTGGGTACAGTATAGTACGGTTCAAGTCTGGTGGCATTTTGTATACTTGGAGCTGGAATATTGCCTTGGACAGGGTTTCGTTCATCTGACTAGGTAAGAGCGTCCCATTTTTACAACAGAATGGTAGGTTTCCAATGTCCTTATCTTTTGCCTGTTACATGTTTGTTTAATTCTCAGTAATTGTTACCCGCTGGATACTTAAACACTTACAATACTAAGGTAATTTTTTATTTATTCAATTATATAAATTTTTCTGGTCGCCTATCATTTAGTAGTGTTCAAGTTGAAACTAGATTAAAGTACTTTTTCTACCAATGATGACCATCAAGATACAAAAATTGTTGATCCAGATTTTGCAGAATTGTTATAGATAGCACATGCATATACCAGATCAGTTTAATTACTAGCAAGCCCACTCTTTTACTATAACAAAACACAAAGCTTACCCTTTCTGGAGGAAGGTCGACAATGATCGGGTTCTTCTCACAACTCATAGCCGGAGAGAAATCAAAAGTAGTGTAGTGAGAGGCTGCCTGTCCATATATGCAAGATGCAGAATCACGTTTGAGTGTGTAAGCCCCACTCATGGAGTATATGAATTCACCGCGCATCCACTCCCATGTTAGGTTCCAGTTGTCAAGCCGTCCAAGGGGGCTCCAGTTATCAATCGTTACCTGTGCAAGGTAGTTGTTTTCATATGACTGTAGCACATCATATGCAATTGTCAAGTCGGCTTTCTGACGTGGCAGAAACTTTGTTGCATTTGCATCCTTGTTCTTGAATTTTGGGTCCTTCACACAGCACACATACATCTGGCTCCCTGTGGAACCCCCACTAAAAGCCGTTAAATGTAAGTTATCACAATTCACAACAGGTAGGAATTGCTCAAGTAACAAGACAAGAAATAGTAAAGAAAGAAAAAGGAAACACATGAAATACGAAATATATACAATTTATGATAAGCACTACACTGCTTGGAATATAATTAGTATAGTGCAATCACCTTTCTTGGTTGGGACAGGGCATCTGAAACCGTCATTGACCAGTTTAATGGTTTTTGGCATTGGAGTCCCTGGAGGTTTTACCCCAAATTGCGTGCCCTTGATATCAATCTTTGCCTGAATTTGATTAAGGTCCCCTGCAGTATCAATTGCATTCATCAGATCTGACATGGGGTACCCAGAAATCATTGTCCCATTCCCGACATGTGCTGGGAACTCCAAGCCATCCATTAGCACCGCCGCGTCTGTATTTACCAGTATCTCATTGTGTTGAAATCCAATGAACATTTTCCATGCTTTTAGATTCTCGCTCATTGTGTTAAGGACAGTCGCCTGGGCCTTGAATGCGTATGCCTGTGCAGATGCATTTTTCACATGAGGAAATTCCTTGGCACGTTCAATGAAAGTGTATGTCAAAAATACTCCAATGCATGTGTCTTGTGCTGGGATAGCCGGTGTATTGTCGCTATTATCGTAGTCTTGTGCACTGTGAGTGGCAAATAAAAGGCATAAACCTAGGAGCATTTTGTGGGGCCATAAGTGCATCCTCATGGGATTTTAATGGCTGAAAGAGAGTTTTCCTTTTCCCTTCCTTTTCTTTTATAAAAAAGTTTTGGAAGAAATTAAATGGTATGTATAACTGTTCTGTTATGAGTTTTTGTGCAGCAAGGAAGAAGAGGGAAATGAGTTAGTTTGTATAAGACAGTTTGGTTTTCGATGGAATTTTTAGATACAGAGTTCTAATTAGGGTTTTGCGTCGGGTTAGTTAGGGGGTTTAAAACAAATTCTATTATTGGAAAGAAGCGGTTGATTGTTTGACCTCGCCAGCTGTTTAGTTTGTTCTGGAAATGAGTTAAAGTTTTTTTTCTTCAATTGTTGTAAGTATATATATATTGTTTTGTCATACTCAAAACTCTATGTAACGAAGAAATGTAATTTTTTTTTCGTTTTTTTCCTTCCGCCAAATTTGTTCTTTTATTTGAAAAACCGCTTCATTTTAGATGACTGACGCCATTTAATTTCATCCCAAACTTTTTTTATTTAAATTAAAGATATGTTTGTCAATGCATTTGAGTTATTACGGTACAGATATGTTTGTCCCTGAAATCTAAAATTATCTGTAAAGTGTAAACAACCAAATGGTAGTGGTTCTTATAGAAATGCCGTATCAGCTGAAATTTACAGTCATTTTTGGGTTTATTTGCTTAAATATGGAAAAGTAAAACAATTGAGAACTATATAATATAATATATGGACAATAATTGATGTCATGAGAACTCACACCCAAGCCCAGTAATGCATTTTATTATGCTCAAGGCTCTTGAGGTGCTGTGAGGAGTTGATGGCATGGGTTGACGAGTGGAAAGTTTGATATAAACGAGGCTGATGGATCCGACTTGTGCTTCTTAGACTTTAGCTGTGGTCAAGCTGGTTATTAGTACACTGCTACAGCATAAACTACCCAATCTAATTATTTTCTAACCAAGGAATTCGTACATATCAGATTTGGCCTAATTTAATATGTTTGTTTTCTAGTTGAAAAAGTTAAAACAAAATTTAACATTCATACACAAAGAACCAATCACTAAATTTTACAATTCAGCAAGACAACATATCAGTTTGGATGCGTGCAAAAGGTGTTACTGATATTTGGGTTTTATGCGATGTAATTGCAATATTCTGACTGGTTATCTGCTTATCTGATATCCTGGAGGCATGTAATCTAAAGTTTGTTCTGAAGCATCCCAAATACTTGTCAGAAAAAAACTACCACCAAAATGTGTGCACTCAGAAATGCTTTATGGGGGAGAAAGGTTTATGAGGAAATCGCTTAATTTTTATTTTTAGACTAATTACACTTAATTAATTCAATTAGTGTAATTGAGCAAGTAATGATCTAGTGCTAAGTCAATCGACACACAAGAGATAGATGGGAAATTTGTACCTCTCTTGATATTGTAATCAAAAAGCTCGATCCTACGCCTTAGAAATCGATGAGGTTGCTCTCCAAACGCCTCCAAATCGCACGTCTCGAGTCCACTAAGGTATTAACCAAGTTATTCTTGAATCGTGCTAGCGATGAGAATAGCAAGTCTAATCCCAAACCTTTCTCTTTCTTCAATTAATTCACCAATTAATTTGTGGAAGAGAGAGCTAAACACATGAGCAATTGTATGGGGAAGAGAGAGGGAGGCGCATGGCCATGGAGGGAGAGAGGGTGGCGGCTAGGAGAGGAAGAGAGAGAATCAATCCCAAGGGGTCTTTATATATCCAACTAACCCTAGGTATAAGTTGCTAGAAATTACACTTTGTGCCACCCCACCTACCTCCTTTATGGCTGGCCCCATTAATAGACTATATGGGCATTTTACTCCTTCTAAATGGACTTTAATTCATTTAATTAAATCCACCTTTAATTACTCTATGTTTGGGCTATAAATTTGCTATATACAAATTAGTTCAACAATTTAATATAACTATTTATATTAAATTAAGTTGAACCAAAATAATTATTAACTAATTAATAATTATTCTAGGATTAGCTTATGCTATTATTTATTTCTATATGATCCGTTTGACTTAACCAATTAGTACGTTCTATAACGGTACATAATTAATCAATCAATTCGTCATATTTTCTGCAATTTTTATTTTTGCGAATAAATAAATAAAGCACTGTCTTGGTCAAAACTCTATTTGTGTGACCTTTTGAGGATTTATGCTATGTTGGACATGGAATTAAATCGCTATTTAATTCCAATAATCATAAGCGGTATCTAGCAACACGTTATGATTTCCAATTCGCATAAATAGTGTACTGCTACAATATTTCAATCCTGCATAAGAGAATAAATATGTTTCTCTATTTTGATTCTTATGTTTCACGATATCATCGTATAATCCAAGATATGAATGTGTCATTCTTGCAGATTATATGTTTCTTGATCTAGAGTTGATCGCTTAGTTGCGCGCATACGATCCAACTCCATCAAGGGGCCCAAACAGATATCGTCACTCACTAAGTGAATTAATGAGGGACATACGGTTTTCTCGATGATTAGCTTTTCTCCGCACAATTCAAGAGAACATAAAAAAAGTTCGTATAGCAGCCCTTATCGGGAATCAGCGGTAGACAATATTTATTGAATCTATCCTCTTGTGGAAAAGATAAACATATCAAACTTAGAAGCAAAATCATAACGAAATAAACAATGACACATAACACAATCCATATGTTTATTTCGTTGGGTCAAGTCATGTACTATGTTCCATAACATATACATATGCAATTAAGTTGGTAACTCTTTACCTATGATTTGTAGAACTTAATTATCACTTAACTTTCATACTAATATTATATGATAATTAATGTTCCTTGTTAATTATCAAGATTATGGACCATTTAGATTTATTATTGTCATTCTAAAGAATGATCCACAGAGATCCACAATTCAAATCCTTAACCTGAATGATCTGTCAATAATAAACCTAGGAACAAATGATAAAATATCATCCAAAACATAAACTAATAATTAATTCATTAAATTATTGACTTTTAGGACATAACTCTAACATATCCTAGATAGTGTATTGCAAACGTGTCGTGTTGTGTCAAACACGCGCGTGTCAGAGTTCGTGTCATGTCGTGTTGACACGAGTTAATATTTTCAACGTGTCGTGTCGTATCAAATAAAGAAATTGGTTAACACAACACGCGTAATGACACGACACGTCTAACACAACGTGTCGTGTCGTGTTGACACGGCGTGTTAAACGTGTCAAGCAATATTATAATTTATTCACTAAAAAATCATTAAAAAATATTTAAAAATTTTTTAAAATAGAAAATATAATAAATTAGAAATTTCATATATTAAAATGAAATAATGATTGAATCAAAATATTATGAATAAAAAATTATTAAATTTATAATATAAACTCAATATAATTTGATAAATTCTAGATAATAATATTTTTTATCGTGTTAACTGGTGTCACGTGTCGTGTCGTGTTGTGTTAAGACGTGTCAATGTCTAGAAATCTCCAACACGACAAGACTTTGACACAACACGCTGACACGCATGTGTCGTACTAATCCCATAGACGTGTCATGTCGTGTCGTGTCAACAACCATGCGTGTCGTATCAACACGCTCGTGTCGTGTCATTTTGAAAAACACTAATCTTAGATTCATTGTAATGCCTAAATAATGGAGAATGACTATGATCATTAGATCAAGTAATTTCGATTAAATTTGGATTCGAGGAAACATATTAAGGAGAGAACATTTTGAAGCATATATGACTGGTATATTTTCTAAATTAAATTTTATTTCTATTTCAAAACTTTATGTGACCTCCCATCCTGTTATTGTACTGTAGACATCTTAAACAAACAACTAGATGACCCTAATATATAATTAAAAAACAAATATTAGAGAATGAACCAATTTACGCGCCTAGAACTAGATAGAATACGAAATGGTCATGAATACTTCATGAAATTTTGTTCCTGTGGTAAAAAGATAAGAATAAAAACAATAAAAAAGTTATTAAAATACCATAAGGACCATAACAGTACTGCTACCGGTAAAAAAAAATGTAGAGATTGATAGTATTTGAAAGATCAAGCAGAGCTAATAAAAAATGATGAAATTTTTATGTTAAGTTATTGGAGTAAAACGTACTTTGCCTTGATGGAAAATAACCAGCAACTGTAACCATACATGGACAAAACAAAGTTTATACTAAGCAAATACTATAATTGACAGACAATATATGACTATTACGAATAAGCAAATTGCAACATATTTGATTCTTCTTCAACTGGCACCTATGACTTGGATGCCTCACTAGCTCCACTGTTTTGAAAACTCTCGTCCATCTCCTTCCTCCAACAACTCTTATTCTTGGGAAAGTTTAGGAGTGGACAATCCACATATTCCACGCACTTTAAATTCTTAAATAAGTCCCCGAGATTATTCCAATCAATTTTCAAATATTTCAAGAATCTGAGGCGCAATGTCTCCACTTGCCAGTTGACATTGTTTGTAATCTCTTCAAGCATGCCACCTCTAATATATAATCTCTTCAAGCTTTTCAGCTCTGCAGCAGATTTCAGCTTTGTTATCTCAGCTTCTGGATAGCATCTGATGTCCAGCTTCTCCAGATTCTTTGGAAAATAATAGGTTGGTTTTTTATCCTCGCTTGATGCCGTAGTTTTTTCAGAATCCTTTTTGCTTCCACTTGCCTCAACTTTTACTGGTTCTTTGGTGCCTTCATCTCCCCTAGATTTTTCAGGTTTTTTCTTGACTCCATTTGCATCAGCCTTTCCAGATCCTCCCCAGGAAATGGTCAATACTAAAAGGCTGTCCAGTTGTTTTAAGCCACTGAAATCTTCAGTTATCAAACTACTGGTGGCAATTCTGATGCTGAGCTTTCTAATCTTCTTCAATTTCGAGAGATCTTGTAGCCGACTGGACTGGCTTTTGTCCCCCCCACTGCGAACCACAAAGCCCTTTAACACCTCTAAATTAGATAGCTCACACACCCATTTTGGCATATGATCTAAAAGATAACACTCTGAAATATCTAAATGTGTAAGCTTCTTGAACCAACTTTCTTGAGGTAATGCCCACCTAATAAATTTTGGTTTTAGTTTGGAACTTGGCTTCTGTGGCAGTTTTTCCAAATTATGACAAGCCCTGAGGTCTAGTATCATCAGGTTTTCTAATTTCCCAATTGATTCATGAAGCTCTTCTATCCTCGAAATTCCTCGCAGGCTAAGGTAAGATATATTTTCTCCCATTTTGCCAAGGAACTCAGTTTCATCAACCTCAATATGGTCCATCAAGTTTGTTTGCTCGGAACTGTTAACGTTGGTCTCTATGTAGCACCACCGACCAAGTTGTACAACATGCATATTATTGTTGTCGCTAATCTCCTTAGAATTAAGGTACCTCTGGTTCAGATTTAGTAATGCTTTTAAATTGGAACCATCACCTCCATAAGTGTGCCAAGTACCTTCTTCATTCTTCTTATCTTTAATAAGCTCTTTCTTCTTACAGGCAGAGATCAACTGCCTATGAATTGTAAGTTTGATTATGCATCGGTCGACTCCTTGATTATGTTCTCTGATAACCGGTATGAGGACACCCTTGTCCACTAGATCAGAAAAGAAGATTTCTCCGAGCTGCTCAGCTGTTCTATTTCTACTCCCCCCCAAAGGTACAAGCCCCAGGCCAATCCACCAGTAAATCATTAGTCTCTTCTTCAGTTCTATGTTTTCTGGGAAAACGCCAAGGCTATAAAGGCAATTCCTCAGCTGAGGGTTTAATGACTTCATGCATTCTAGAAATTCCATAAAACCTTCAGTTTCTTGATTACTGCTGTTTGACGATTCCCCAACCTCAAAAGTTTTGCTTTTCTGAGGTAAATCAGATTCCCTTTCACCAGGACTTGTGCCAACCATAAGAGAATTGTCTTTCTGTTTTTCTTTTAGCTGGTCAAGGATATCTTTTAGATCTTCCAATACATTGGGATCATTCCATTCAGCCTTCTCATGACTATCATCAGTCCAATAATCAATTTGCCTCTCTATCTTTCCAAAGTAACTGGTTAGCTCTCGGTCCCAATTTTCTCTACTATCAAGAATATCTTTTGTCTTCACAACCTCAGTACAAATATTCTCAATGATTTTCTCCAGATTTGAATCCTTAGGAATTTTCTCTTTGGCTAATTTAAGGCGTTTCAGTAGCGGTCCGACAAACTCTTGGATACTGGTCTTCAATCTGGGTTCTTTTTGATGGTTGCTCATTGACATGGTTGGTCAGACCTAAGAATCAAGAAATCGGTCTGTTGATATTAGAGGCGAACATGTATAAACTATTAGTAATAGAAGCATGCTGAAATTATTTCTATGAAATTGTATTGCCACAAAATTAAGGCTAGCTATTGTTTTTTATTGGTCAGAATTGTGGCTAGAAAAGTTACAGGAGATGGTGAAGAGTTGGATGTCTGAAATGGAGGGAGAAACCATGCAAGTTGCAGTTGCCTGGTTGGAAAGAAGGCACTGAAGAAGTAACAGTTCTTGGGCTGCTGACATCGGGTTGATGGTGAACTAGTGAGATGTGGGCATAAACAAGGGGACAAAAAGTTCAATTTTGTTCTGTGATGTAATAAATTTGGAATATGAATTGTTTTTCTTTCCTCTTTGTTAGGAAGACCAGCAGCAAATTTTGTGTTAGGAAGAATCGGTTTTTGATGGTTGGGTATATTGAGAATAAATGGTTGAATACTGATACCAATTTAGTAGTAGTAGCTGCTGATAGGGGGTAGAAATTAGAGATAGATGGAGTTGGAATGATGTGAGTTATACTCTAGTTGGCTGTTTTGACTATGCTTTTCTTAATGGAAAGTGGTGAGGGTTAACCTCGCTGATTTTTTTTTTTTAAAAAAAATGCTGAAATTAACTTGTAGACCAATATAGGAAAAGCAATATACAACAGCAGTTATTACAAGAATCCAATGTACATGGGGGCTTAAGTGGGGCCTGAGTTTGCCAATATGCTCTCTAAACATTAATACAATTGTAAAAAAGATGAGTTGGGAATGCAAATTCATTCATACCAAATTGGAAGTTTAATTGAAGTTCAAATTTATTTTGTGACGTTTGTGTTACCTCAAATCTTGAACACCACCTTTTTTGGAATATTACTGATAGATTTCTATTGTTAAACTAGAATCACACTATCAAAGTACAAGAACCATAAAAAAAGAACCTCAGATCTAAATTCGCTTGAATTAAGGGAAATCAAGTACCTTGTCCTTACTCTCTCAAGTTCTATAAACAGTATTATAAGAGATTAGCCTTTCGCCTCGTAAGTCCTAATTCTCAAGTTGTTGCTCTGGCTGACCTGTAATTATTTTGTTATGGTTCTGTCCTCTCCATTACAGAAAAAAAAAAACTGTAAATATATTTTATGCTGGAATTCAGCCCAAGGTAAATTTCAATTCAATCATCTACATGAGAGATTGAAATTCATCAGTATAAAAATATGATAAAAAGAAAAATGTTGTTTCTCAAATTACAATGTTTTGAAAATTTTAATGAAAAAAAGAAAGAAAGAAGGGACAGAGAGATCGACCTTGCTTAAGAGAGAGAAGCAGCGACGATGGCCGATGCAGAAAGAAATACGTCTTATCTGAAGAGATGAATCAGGATTGAACAAAGAGCAGCCTTTTTTTTTTTTCATTATTCCTTCCTTCACATTCGCTTAAATTAAAGTCCCCACTGTCACCAAAAGTAATTTCCCACGCTACATCGCAAAGCGATGATTTTTGTAATTCAACTGTGACAGATGTAGCTTTTACTTTTTGAGCGGCGTTCCGCCACCACTATTTTTTGATGGCAAAACTCGTCACAATTTTATATTTTATCAATATTTAAAATTAAAAAAATTCAAACATTAAATCTAAACCGTTGATCTTGCTCAATTTAATGAGGGATGCGTCTCTTTATAAGTTTTATAAAATTTGAACTTAGTTTAATGCTCGATCAAGTGGCCAATAAATGAACGAATCTAATTAATTATGACAGATTGATTCTAATACGTTCATCATTTGATCACTTGATCGATTATCAAACCGCCTTCAAATTTTATAAAATTTATATAGAAACGCATCACTCATTAAATTGAATAAGATCAACGGTTTAGATTCAACGTTTGAATTTAAAAAATTTCAAATATTGATAAAATATAAAATTGTGACAACTTGTGACAATAAAAACCAGTGGCAGCGGAACACTTCTCTTAATTTTTTTACTTACAATACAATTATTTATGACTTGTAGAGATTTATGATTATAATAAAAGTATAAGGAGCTAGAATGATTCTTTTCCACCACATTGAATTCGAATCGCTTAACTAACTGATAAATTCAATATATCTGATAATTCAATGACTTAGATCATCTCCGTAAAATTAATTTATTATTTAGTTCTTTCTTCTAAAGGGTTTTATTTAGAGAAGTGCGGCCTTTTGTCTTTGACACAAATTCTTCTTTTACACTCTACAGAATTTACAAACACATATATACAAATGGGCTAAAACATAGAAAGCTGAAGTACAACACGACATATAGATGTGGTTTATAAATTGCATCTGATTATGACGGGAAGCTGTTAATGGTGTGTTGGAGACAAGATTTAGTGTAAAGTAGAAATAAATGCTCTTTCTTTTTTAAAAGAATAAAATTAAGATGCTAATGCAGAAAAGTGATGGAGACAACTTGGATTATCATTGGACAACATGATGCCTCTTTGCATTAAGAAAAAAAAAAAGAAAAAAAAAGACAGTTCTACGGAGTGCGCGCATATCAACAAATAACAAGAATTGCGTCATTAAACTAGAATACGTACAGAAATAGAAAATAAAGAAGAGGTAAGAATATGAATTAATACAGAGTTTTATCTTGCAAAAAATGTCCAAGGGATAATCTTTGCATAAATCAAATTTTTTTTTATATTTTTTACTGAATTTTATTTTAAAATATTTTCTATTGATAATCTTTGAAATCATGTATACTATGGCAGTATGGCGAAATCGATCGATTGATTTTTGTTTGTTAAATTTTTCGTGACTCATTTTATTTTGTGTCTAAAATTTATTAACATAATGTGAATTCTTAAGTCAAAAAGTGAATTATAAAACTTAAACTGATCTGTAATCATTATATAAATGACAATGACAAAATAACAGCTTTCATTATTTAACCACAGAAACTTTTATGTTGACCCCATGGTTGGATTTCAGGGTGATTAAGAGGCGGATCTTTTGAAAACCTCTCATCAAGCTATTCTTTTCCTTTTTTTCTTGTCCTTCCAGTAGACATTTGCAAAATGCCTCCATGTGGTCATAACTCATAAGCACTTTCACATGCATGGCACCATTAATATTAGCAATTTAGCATGACGCGCAAAAGCACAGGAAAAATATTAAATAGAGATAAGAGATAAGAGAGCAAGATAGCAGGAACAAAGAAACAGAGATAATAGGGCAGAGACCTATCCGTCATCTTTCTTATCAATTATCATGAACCCTCAGTCTTCACATCTTGCACCTCCTAGCAAAATGTTTCATTCATTAGAAAAATTATGGAATAAGCTAGAGATCAGGGTGCTTGTGATAAGCAGCCTGAGCCTACAGATTTTGCTCCTCGGCCTTGCTGGCTTCCGAAAGCATGCCATTTCATCCCGATGGGCCGAAACGACTGCCAGAACATGGCAAGGTCCTCTGTTTCTTATGTTTCACTGGCTCCTCTGGTGAGCGTACCTTTTGGCTGACTACGTGGCCACAGTCGCTCTTGCGTACCTCCCGCATGGCGAAATAAATAAGGCAAATCCTCAAAGTGATCAGACTCAACACCTCCTCATGTTTTGGGCCCCCTTCTTCCTCCTCCATCTTGGCGGTCAGGACACAATCACTGCCTTATCTGTTGAAGATAATGAGCTGTGGGCACGACACTTATTGACGCTGCTATCTCAGGTCGCACTCGCAGGCTATAATTATTTCTCAGCGAACCTGCATGTCAGTGCACTGTGGCCTCCTGCTGCTCTTATGTTTGTCGTGGCATGCTTCAAGTATGGTGAGAGAATCTATTCTCTACAGCGCGCAAGCATGTCTGCCTTGAGGAGCTCCATGATAACCAAACCTGATCCAGGCCCTAACTATGCCAAGTTCATGCAGGAGTACACATCTTCCAACAGAGCGGGGCTTTCTGCTGTAATCAAAGTGGAGGTCGAGAAGCATGAAAGTTTTCTGGAGAGCCGGCAAACCAAATCTTCCCAAATCAAGCCTACCAAGTCTTCAGAAATCAGAGAGGACGACAAGCTTGAAGATGACCTGGAGAGCCAGCAAACCAAAGAATCTGTACAAAGCAAGCCTACCGAGTCTGAAGAAACCAAAGGGGAGGTCAATAATCAAGAAGGTGGTGTGAAGAGCCAGCAAACTAAAAAATTCAAGCGTATGATCTGCAAACCAAGAAGCAGCGAGGGGAGGTTGAGAAGTAAGGAATATGCTGACACTGTGTACAAAGCATATAAGTTTTTCCCAACATTCAAGCGCCTTTTTGTAGACCTAATTCTAAGCTATAAGGATAGGGAGGACAGCCAGAAGTATTTCGAGGACCTGAAATTCGAGCAAGCTTACAAATTGATTGAAATTGAGCTCTCCTGGATGTATGATATCCTCCATTCCAAAGCATCTCTTATTTTCGCCTACAAGCATTATGGCTGGCTTTCTCGCATGTTCACCCTGGTCATCACTACCGTCGCCCTTGTTCTATTTGCAATCTCTGACCACAGTGTGTACGGACATTTTGAGATTATCCTAACATATGTACTGCTAGGAGGTGCTGTTGGTTTGGAAATCATTGCATTTGCTTATATGCTTCTATCTTTCTGGACTTATGCTGTCATAAGAGGTTCCAAAAAAGACTCCAAAAGAGATTTCAGAGAAGAATCTGGCTATTACAAATGCAGTGTAGAAGATTTCCTTTTTCGCGTTCAAGAAATGATATGGCCAATGGAGAAGTCAAGATGGTCTGATAAAATGGCCCAATATAGTTTGATTTCGTACTCGCTTGAGGATCAGCCTTCTCAATTGAAGCCTATAATGAAGGATTTGGGTTTGCAATACATTTGGGATCCTCTGTATGCCACCTATATTGCTGTAATGAAGTTTTTCGGTTTGAAAGAAACTTGGGATCATTATCGGTATGCTACCTATGTTACTGTTAGTGATGCTCTCAAACGCCAAGTGTTTCAAGAGTTGATCAAGAAGATGAAAAGCATAGAGGATAGAGCTAGCTACAAGAGAATTACTGAACATAGAGGCCAATGGGCACTTCAGCGCATGGGTTACTACCAAGAGTTCGGTTGGAGCGTGGATGCTGAGTTCGACGAGAGCATCCTTTTGTGGCACATAGCAACTGATCTTCTATTTCACGAGGAAAACTGTACCACAGAGGACTGGTTGATTAGCCAACACATTTCTGACAAAACACCAGAAACAAAGGGACACACAACGCCCAGAAAACACCCTCCCACCCAAATTTTATTAATCTGCTTAAACTCATACAATTTGTTATTGGCGTTCTCCTTCTGGTTATATGACTATACAAAGATTTTCCTTCAAGTAATCTAAACATAGAAACAAATCTCTTGATACATAAAAGATTACATAAAGTATATTGCTAATTTTACTCAGGATGCGCCTATAACTTTCCATTTGTTGCGTGTATGCAGATCTTCAATTGTATCTAGGATTTATCTCACAACTAAGTGCCATCTGAACACTCCCCCTCACGAAGTTGAGTAGATATCCATCATTCTAATTTTATTGAGGATTTCATCAAACGGTTTAGTTGCCACTGCTTTTGTTAGGATATCAGCCAACTGTTCTCCTGATCTGACAAACGGCAAAGAAATGATGTTAGAGTCAAGTTTTTCTTTAATAAAGTGCTTGTCTACCTCGATATGCTTTGTTCTGTCATGTTGCACAGGATTATGAGAGATGTCAATTGCCGCCTTATTATCACAGTATAACTGCATCACATTTCCATCTTCCAATCCTAATTCCTCCATTAGTTTCCTTAACCACAACAGTTCACATATTCCCTTCACTATTCCTCTAAATTCAGCTTCAGCACTTGATAGAGCTACCACTTTCTGTTTCTTACTTCTCCATGTCACCAAATTACCCCCAACAAAGGTAAAATAACCAGAAGTTGACCTTCTATCCATAATATTTCCTGCCCAATCAGCATCAGTATATCCTTCAATTCTCAAGTGTCCATTTTTTGAAAATTGAATTCCTTTTCCCGGTGTTCCCTTGAGATATCTCAATATTCTTATGACTGCTGCCATGTGTTCTTCACTTGGACTATGCATGAACTGACTCACTACTCCAACTGCATAAGCTATGTCAGGTCTAGTATGTGATAAGTAAATTAACTTTCCAACTAACCTTTGGTACTTCTCTTTGTCAGTTGGACATTGATCAGGATGAATTTCTAGCTTTAAATTTTGTTCCATTGGTGTACTAACTGGTTTACAATCTAACAAACCAGTTTCAGCTAGGAGATCTAATACGTACTTCCTTTGTGAAAGAAATATGTTATCCTTTTTTCGTGATACTTCAATCCCTAAGAAGTATTTTAGACCTCCTAAATTTTTCATTTCAAATTCTTTTGACAACTTTGTTTCAAGCTCATGAATTGCAGTTCTGTCATCACCTGTTATAACCATATCATCCACATAAATAATGAGAATTGCAATTTTACCTCCATTTTTTTTTAAAGAACATGGTGTGATCAGAGTTTCCTTGAGTATACCCATAGCTTTTCATAGCCATACAGAATCTCCCAAACCACGCCCTCGGCGATTGCTTTAATCCATACAATGCTTTCTTAAGTCTACATACTTTATTTCCTGATCCAATGTGCTCATAACCAGCAGGGATCTCCATGTAGATTTCCTCTTTCAGGTCTCCATGCAAAAATGCATTTTTTACATCAAATTGGTGTAGTGGCCAGTTAAAATTAGCTGCAAGAGATAATAATACTCGAATAGATTTTAATTTAGCAACCGGAGAAAAGGTTTTTTGAAAATCTACTCCATATGTTTGTGTGTAACCTTTTGCAACTAATCTAGCTTTGTATCTCTCAATCTTTCCTTCTACATTGTATTTAATTGAATAAACCCATTTACAACCTACTGGTTTTTTTCCAGGTGGTAATTCAACAATTTTCCAAGTGTGATTTTTTTCTAGAGCTTCCATTTCTAGTGTCATTGCTTTCATCCATTTTTCACTTTTAATTGCATCTTCAACCCTTTCTGGTATCGAAACAGATGATAGTTGTTTTGTAAATTCTTTTAATGGTTCCAACAAACTAGTGGTTGAGGTATAGTTTGAGATTGGGTATACTATTTCTCTGCTGGTCCCATCTTCTGGGACGTACCGTTTTGGTGGTTTTCCACGGGTGCTACGTGGAGGTAATCTAGGTTCTAGATCAGTTATACATACCTCATTGTTCACCGCCTCACCTGTTGAACTGGTTACAATTTCCGATCCTGGACTCCAACCCAACTCAGGTTCTACATCATCGGAGTTCAGTATATCTAATTCAGGTATTTCCGCCTCTATCGTTGCTGCTGGTTCTACTACCTGTTCACTATCATCCACTTCAATATTTTGGTTAGATGGTACAACCAACCTGGAAGCTACTGGTGCCTCCGAACTAACAAAGGGAAGTAAAAAATTAAAGTCTGGTTCGCTATAATTTCTCCCTCCCTGAACCAGAGTTTGGGATTCTTGGAAATATGATTCATTTTCAACAAATGTGACATCTCTGGTGGTGTAGAATTTTTTATTATCCGGATTATAGCACTTGTAGCCTTTTTTATTTGTTCCCATCCCTAAGAAAACACATTTCTCGGCCCTTGGTTCCAACTTTGTGCGAGACGATTTTTGAATATGGACATACGCGACACATCCAAAAATTTTTGGTGGTAAGTTTAGAACCGATGTTATATTCACATAGGATGAGAATATTTGAAGTGGTGTTTTAAAATTATTGACACTAGTAGGGGTTCGATTGCAAAGATATACACCATATGATAATGCATTATCCCAAAAAACAGGTGGTACCTTATTCTCTAGAAGTAATGACCTGGTTATTTCAAGAAGTTGCCTATTCCTACGCTCTGCAACTCCGTTCTGTTGTGGTGTACCAACACATGTTGTCTCGTGAATAATCCCTTTTTCACTAAAAAAATTCTGTAAATATCCATTCAAATATTCAGTGCCATTATCACTCCTAATGACCTTTATATTTTTTTCAAACTGTGTTTGCACCATTGTATGGAAATTTTGAACAACTTTAGAAACCTCATCTTTTGTTTTGAGTAAATAAAGCCAAGTCATTCTCGAACAATCATCAATGAAGGAAATATACCATCTACAACCTGATTTAGCAGTAATAGGTGAAGGACCCCAAACATCTGTATGCACCAAATCAAAAGGTTTTTCACATTTATTTTGAGTACTGTAGTAAGTAATCCTATGACTCTTAGATTTGATACAAGTCTCACACACCATATTTTTTGAGTCAAAATTCAAAAATAAATGAGGTAACAATTTTTCCATGTAACCAAATGACGGGTGTCCTAGCCTTTTATGCCATAATATAATTTTCTCTCTACATGATTGCTTCCCTTGTACAACATAATTGCTTCCATAACTGAACTCATCCAAGTAGTACAACCCATCTCGTCTAGTGCCACGGCCAATGATCTTGTTCGTGGGTATATCCTGGAATATACAATGATCAGGGAACATAAGAACATTGCAATTTTGATCCTTTGTAAGTTGACTAACCGAGATTAATTTAGTTGCTAGAGATGGAACAACAAGTATGTTTTTCAACTTAATCTGTTCGGATAATACTGCCTCACCTGCACCTGTCACAGGATATATTTTTCCATTTGCATTCAT
Organism: Rhynchospora pubera; assembly: GCA_028095005.1. Classification (NCBI taxonomy): domain Eukaryota; kingdom Viridiplantae; phylum Streptophyta; class Magnoliopsida; order Poales; family Cyperaceae; genus Rhynchospora; species Rhynchospora pubera. The sequence continues at coordinate 10,471,384 of CM051463.1, read as the reverse complement.
GATACCCGTTTTATGTGAGATGCCTATATTCATCAATTCATTTTTTTCATTTGTCATATGATCGGTTGCTCCCGAGTCAATGATCCACCCATTGGTTTTATTTCTCTTGCATACATGTGAAATACTACAGTGACCGATATTAGTTTTAAAATTACCACTTGTACCTTCACCTTCTCCTTCTGGTTTTGATTCTGCCTGACACACTTCTGATTGTTGAGGTACTATGCTGCCCACGACTGCTGTTGAGGCAACGGTTGCTTTGCCCTTCTCCTCATACTTCTTTTTTTTATCACCTTTCCATCGCTCTGGATAGCCTAGCACCTCAAAGCATTGATCCTTGGTATGCCGATTCTTGCCACAGATGGTACACTTCAATTTAGACTTGTCAGTAAAAGAATTTTTATGTTGTGACTCATGTACCTTACCAAACCTGGTGTGATCAGTAGCCTTATCAAACCTGTATCCCCTCGACATCATGGCGACAGGATTTAATTCTGTTACACCTTTGATCATTATACCCTGGCGTGTAGCCTCCCTTCTCACATGGCCATAGGCCTGTTCAAGTGAGGGAAAAGGTCTTAGCTGTATCACCTGTGCTCTCATCCAATCTAGCGTGTCATCAAGCCCGTCCAGAAAGATATACACTCTCGTTTTCTGCACAAAGGTATTGAATTTGTCGATATCAACAGCATACTCCATCGGATTTGGGCAGCGGAAGTCGATTTCTTGAAACAACCCTTGCAGCTCATCGTAGTATTCTTCAATGGCTCTCCCATCTTGTTTCACACGTGTGACCTGACGATTGAGTGCATAGACCTGAGACTCGTCATTGCCATCATAATAAGTCGTGCCTATGGCCCTCCACACTTCTCTAGCTGTTGGATAGCTGATATATCTGCCCCTCAATCGAGGTTCAAGCGATCCAATGATCCAACCTTTTACTACCACGTCATCTGTTGCCCACCTTTTATATGCTGCTTCTTCGGTTATGAGAGGCGGAGCCGGTTCTCCTGTAAGGTGGTTTGTCCGCTCTCGACCGCCAACATACATCTCCATCGCCTGACGCCAGAATGAGTAATTTGTGCCATCAAACTTCACATCAATATAGGTGGAGTGGATGCTGCCTTCGGTTGATGTAGGTTGAGTTATAATCTGCGTAGACGGTTGAGGATTACTCATAGATGCTGTTTGTAAAGCTGCCATCTGAGTTATCATCTTTGCCATTTGCTCAATTAGAGCAGCAGTGGAGGTCGTCTCCTGAGTTCCTTGCGTGCCTGACATTTTTATTTTTGTGGGAAAAAAAAATAATAATCAGAAATCAGGTTCGAAACACCTCTCTGATACCATGACAAAATACCAGAAACAAAGGGACACACAACGCCCAGAAAACACCCTCCCACCCAAATTTTATTAATCTGCTTAAACTCATACAATTTGTTATTGGCGTTCTCCTTCTGGTTATATGACTATACAAAGATTTTCCTTCAAGTAATCTAAACATAGAAACAAATCTCTTGATACATAAAAGATTACATAAAGTATATTGCTAATTTTACTCAGGATGCGCCTATAACTTTCCATTTGTTGCGTGTATGCAGATCTTCAATTGTATCTAGGATTTATCTCACAACTAAGTGCCATCTGAACAATTTCAAACTACATGTTGTTTCTGCTCATTGTGCGACCTTTCATGATGCCTGCTGGCATTGGTCAGATACGATTTGGTGATACCTGTGCCGAGGCAAGGAACTTCTTACAGTCAGAGGGTAGTATAAAAAAGTGTGATGCTGTAAAAAAGATACTAGGTGTGAGCACGGAGTATGATCCTGGGCTTGTTAAAGGTGATCGGAGCAAATCAGTATTGTTCAACGGATGCAGGCTTGCTCACCAATTAAAGAAAGAATTCACTGATGATGATAAACAAAATCGGGAAGAATACAAGAAGGTCAATTGGGATAGGATGTGGAGATTAATCAGAGCTGTGTAGGTCGAGATGTTGTGCTATGCTGCCAGCAAATGCCGCGGGCAGTACCATGCGAAGCAATTGAGCAAGGGTGGAGAGCTTCTCACTGTAGTCTGGTTCCTGATGGCTCACTTGGGCATGGGAGAACAGTACCGAATTGAGGAAGCCATGCCCGTGCCAAGTTGATTGTAGCCAAGTGATGCCCTGCACCAATAAGTTCTTTAAATTTGCTATTAATTAGTTTCAGAAATTTTCATATTTGCAGTTTAATCCCGCTTTAGCATGTTTCTGTTTCATCTACCTTTTCACCAAAGTTTTTATTCCTTTGTTCATGTGCTTCAGATTATCGAAGCCATATGTGTTGCCATGTTTTCCAATTTGCTACCGTAGACAAACATGTTTCCAGCCACATCTAATGCGAGATAAATATGCTTAATTTATATGCTATCTTTTCAGGAAACAGAATACTTTGTATTTAGAACGGTAGTGATGAATTTTGCGGAAATATAGAATAATTTTTTTATTTATTCTTTTTCTATACAATTAATAATTGTATTCAAGATCTAGCCATTACTCGCAGATTTGTAACCTCTACAAAAGAGTGACAGCATCGGTACTGCAATATTTTCTTTACAACTCCTATTTTCTATTAGAGGCGAAGGAAGATTCCGGTGCAATACTTTCGGAGCACAATTATCATATTTTACTTTTCTATTTTTTATATTAAAATTTAAAATTTAATCGTCCCATTCGAATAATTGTTCACCGTAAAATTAACTATGCACAATCATAAACTTCTATAATTTAAAAGTTCAATTGATGTTTAATCAAGAGGTCGAAAATGAACCGATCAAAATAGTTATAATAGAAAAATAGTTCATTTTTCATTTTCTTGATCAAGTATTAAATAAATTTAAAAATTATAAAATTTTATAGCAAAATAGTTATAATAAACTATTTTTTCCGTTTTAACGAAAAAAGTGGTGAGCTTATGCTCTCTTCTTAAAAAAAAAATAACAAAACAGTCAATGCTTAAATAAACAAAATCAACAATTCAAATCGGATGATTTTATTTTAACTTTTGAAATTAAAAAATAATAAAGTGTGACACTGAAACTTACTCTTTCTATTATGACTATATGATCTTCTCAAAAAAATATATATATATGGCTATATGATAATATGATGGTGATCTATGATGAAATATTAAATATGAGATGAATAACGGCGGTGCCATTATTTTCTGTTTTTATTTCTCGACAAGTGGTTAAAAAAGAGAAAATAAAACATAAAATTTTTAAAACTTCAGTATAGTTTAACGTAAATAAAATATTTTCTTACTATTTGGACAATATAAAATACATAAAAATATGGTACTTCTGTCATGTCCTTCACGCATAAGAAAATATATATTTTCCATATTTAATAGCTTTGCCCGATATTGAAAGTATATTTAAGCTTTTTGAAGAACATGTCCTTTTAAAAAGCACAAACTTGATTTATATAGTTGCATTCATTTAATAATTGCTTTTGACAAATTTATATTAAAATAAAATTTTATTTATTATTATTTTTTTATTTTAATCGCGATTCAACAATCATATAACATGACTTGCCATATATACTATCAGTGTATCACAGGACCAACATCCTCAGGAGCCGGTAAATAGCGCCTTCAATTTTCTAGAAAAGAAGGATCACATATGGCAAGAGGTATGCTCATTTCTTAACAATTTTCTCTGTTTCTTTGCAATTGGCAAGAGGTATGCTCATTTCTTTTTTTCACTGAATTCATGATTCAACAAAGACGAATAAAGACAGTATAATTGCAGCAAGCTTAGTCCTGATTCAAGGAAAGAATAATATTGAAAGAACGCGAATTTAACGTCCTTTGATACATTATCACTATCCGGAGCAGGAAAAGTACAGTCTTGAAAGAACGAATCAAGGAAAGAATAATGTTGCCTTTATTAAATTGCGCTTCGAACCTGAATTTAACATCTTTTGATGCATTATCACTACTCAGAGCAGGAGAAGTAAAGTGATCGCAGGAGAAGTAAAGTGATCGGAAGAACGAATCAAGGAAAGAATAATGTTGCTTTTATTAAATAAAAATATTTAGATGATTTAGATTTATGTCACTGCAAATATTGAAATTAGAGATATGCCATCACTAAATGAAAAATTATTTTTATGCCACTCTAAAATAATAGAAATTACTTTTATGCCATCAGAAATTGATATGACAATTTTACCCTTTTAAATATTAATGATCAAGAAAAAAACATATTTTTCTTTTGGGTGAATATTTAAAATTAAGTGATATTATGGAGGAGAAAAAATAATAAATTTCAGCATTCTATATCATACTATGTTGTATTATATGAGTAGCTTTTCAATGAACACTACCACATAAAAGATTTTCTGTAACGGCACTTCTGTAACGGTTATTGAAAAAACCGTTACATAATATTGACGAATAGGCAGGAAAAAAGGCGCCATGAATCTGTAACGTTTATTATAAAAAAACCGTAATAGAATTTCCGTCATGGATCGGAAAAAAAAGTGATTTGATATATTCTGTAACGGTTATTATACAACAACCGTTACAGAAAAGTTAAAAAAAAATGAGTAGGAAATAACTGTTACAGAAGCTTATAAATCTATAACGATTATTAGGAAATAACCGTTACAGAAAAGTGAAACTTTTTTTTTTAACTTTTTTTAAGATTCTGTAACAGTTATTGGTTAATAGACGTTACAGAAAGGTGCTGTATATCTTTTTTCCTCTCATTAATATCTCAAACTTTACTGCCCGCACCCTAGCCTCTTTCTTCTTCTCATTTATTGCAAAACGGCCATATCCACTAAAACTCCAAGAAATAAGCACAAAATTTATAAAAATTCTGGAAAAAATATTAATTAGAAAGAGAACAAGAAAGAGAGTAAGAAAGAGAGCAGATTTAAGATTAAAAAAATTTTGAACGGTATTTTTTATTTTTACATTTTTTTCCTTATTTATTTCGGTTTTTTTTTATTAATTTGTGGTTATTTTATTTTTTTTTATATTTTAAGATCTCATTGAATAGGAGAATATCTTACATCGGCCGGATAAGTCGCACGATTCAACGGATCGGAAGTCACACGATTGAAGGTATATTTTCATAAACTCCTCTTTTTTTAAATTATTTGCATTTCGTTAAAAATTTGCATATATAGGCATAAATTTCGCATTGTCATATAGGACCCAAATACCGAAACACAACTGAATGTAGGTCATTGCCCGTCCGAGATTAATCCATTAGGGATTAATCTCGGATAGGTCGGGAGTACTGCTCTTTGGATACGATCTGTCTCAATTAGGACAGCGAGTTGTACGTTAGATGCAATGTGTTGTCTGAAAAAAATTCGGTGGCATTTTCCCTTATGTTCCCACGGATACGTACGAACGAGAAATTGTGTGTTGGCGTATTCAGGGAACATAAGGGAAAATACCACTGAATTTTTCTCAGACAACACATTGCATCTAACGTACACTCGCTAATGAGACAGAGTATCCAAAGAATGGTCTAGAATGGTGACCAGTCCGAAAACCTAATATGACAAATTGGCCCGTGACAGATGTTATGAACTTCACACAAGGGGTATTATTTGAGTAAAATGTGTTATTTGATGACTTTCATGTTTGATATACTTGTGATATATATACTTTGTTTATTGTTTGTGTGATGTGTGATATGTATATGTTTGATATGTGTTTTGTGATATATATATATATATGTTGCATGTTTATCTAATTGTAAATTGGATACCAATTTGGTACCAATTCGACTAGCAAATTGGGCTAGCCAATAAAACAGGCGAACCAAAAAAAAAAAGGACTTTTGTAACGATTATTAAGGAATAACCGTTACAGAATATTATAATTTTATTTTTTTTTATTATAAACATTATCTGTAATGGTTATTATCTAATAACCGTTATAGAAGCCGGTCTTCTGTAATGGTTATTAGATAATAACCTTATTAGATAATAACCGTTACAGATGATCTCCAAAAACTGCCCACATTTTACACCACATTCTTATAACAATTATTATCTAATAACCGTTACAGATGACAGGCTTTTGTAACGGTTATTAAACCTTCTGTAACGGGGGCTACAGTAACGTTACGTGTACCGTTACAAAGGCCTTTTATTAACCGTTACATAATTCAGAATTTCGCGTAGTGGAACATAAAAAAGCATCTAGAATTAATACATTTCAACATCCGGAGCGCCATCATTTTTTTATTTTAGGGTTTTTTTAACGAGAGATAATTTAGTCATTAAAAATAATGAATGACAATTTTGATAATGACATTTTTATAATCTAGTGTGTTTTTAGAAAAATAGTGACATAAAACTAATTTTAGCAATTCTATGATGGCAAAAATTTTATTAGTAATTTAAAAGTAATATTTTTCTAATTGACAAAATTTACGGTGACATAAAACTAATTATCTCAAAATATTTTTTCGTGACATTTGTTGAGATGAATGTTTCTTTCAATGGAAGCCTTGAAATGTCGGTGAGTAGGAAAAGACGACCTCCAAATAAATAACAGCGTGTTCACGATAAGTGGCTCAAGTACAAAGGCACAAATTCCTCAGACCTCAGTACATCATCCTCTTTCTCACATCTCATGGCCGGTCTGGCTTTGAGATCCCCTTAATATGGTAGTCCTTGAATTATCGGAGAAGTCCTGCTAATTTGCAACAAGATAAACTCCTATGGCTGCGCGCCCCGACCCAACTTCTTCCAAGCCACCCCTTGTTGGGTTTGAGGCTGATATGAACATAATCATGAATGCTATGCTTGATCCTAGTGTACAGGAGCTCACCGTTGTTGATATTGTTGGATCTCGCGGTGTTGGCAAAACTTATCTTGCCAAGGAAGTTTATACAAGGTTTGTTATTAGTTTTTAAAGAACATATACATACAGCTCTTACTTTTTTTTAAAAAAAAACATTTAATTTATGTCACTGCAATTTTTTTTTAATTGAAATATATCATTCTTAATAACTATTTTTTTTTAAGATAAATTGGAGGTCTAAGCCACCGAACTTATTTTTAAATTAAATTAAATGTCTATGAAAGATCTCCAGCCGGGTTTCGAACCTGCGACCTTTCACTTAAGGAGTCAAGGTGCATTGCTCTTTTCCACTATACCAAGAGCTGGTTCTATTCTTAATAACTACTTAGAAATATGTTACCCTATAATCACTATAATTAGTTCTATAATTTTAATTTCTCTCAAAATAGAACTATTTAAAGATGTAACACTCTACAATTTGTAAGATTTTTAAGAAAATATATAAATTATCTCTGTACGTACGACAAAAATCATTCATAAAATAAAAAATAGATCCATAACATTCAAAAATCATTTAGAAAATCAATTAGTAAAAAAATTAAAATTAAATTTTTTAAATATTAAATTTAAAATTTTGACTTTGAAATTTTGAAAATTTAAATTGAATATTTTAACTTCCAAATTTTCGAAGTTCAAATTTCGAGAATACAAATTAGTAGTATACGGAAAAATTCCAAAACCAAATAATTTGTATTAAGATAAGAACAAACAGTTGTAAATGGTCGCAAGAACCCTTGCTCAGTTAATATCAACAGACAAGTCAGTTTAATAATTATCGATCGTAAGAGTCTCTTATGCATATTTTTCTACGATATTAATTTTACAGCCCGGAGGTCCAGAGGCATTTCGATGTGCACGTTTGGTTTCCTGCGGCTCATTATCACTCTACTACATACTGGGCAATTCAAGATATGATGAAGCAACTCTCAATTAAGGACAAGGCCAATATATCAAATTTTCTAAGGGACAAAAGATACTGCGTTGTATTTGACGACCTCAATGGTGAGTGGATATGGTCTGATATCCTAAGAAGACTTCCAGACAATAACAACGGGAGCAGAATTCTTGTAACACGCAGACCAGAGTATCGTGAGTGCAGCTATCCTATTCCTACATCAAAATTGCAGTGTGAACTTGGCCCCCGAAGCAATAAACAAAGCCTCGAGATGCTGCTCCAAGCGGCTTTTCCAAAAGATCCATGGGATGGTTGTCCAGCTGGCAAAGTGGATGACCTGGCGAGGCAATTCGTGCGTAAATGTGGGGGCCTGCCTTGGCCATTACGATTCCTTGGAGGTCTGCTCACTGAACTTCCTTGGAACGAGGTCCTGGGCAGAATCCAGGCCATAGAAGCTGCCGGAATGAGCTTTGTACAATTCGCAATGAGTTATAGGGACCTGCCATCTCATAACGAAAGAGTAGCATTCCTGTATTTTCTCAATTTCCCCGAAGGTACTGAAATCCGTGCAAAGTCTCTTGTTCGTATGTTCGAGATAGAGGACATAAATTTCTCATACAATTTCCGGTGGCGCTTGTCAGCAAAGAAAATTTTAGAAGATCTGGCTGAAAGGTACACAACTAACTAAATTAATTAATAACATTAACCACTATTTATATTATTCCCACATTAATGATTTATTTCGAATAAAAGCTTGAATTTTGCAAAATCCGTTAACTAGTATGAAAATACATTAAAGATGGGTCCTGACCCTGATTTTCCTGTTCAAAAAAAAATAGTAAGAATATACTAGAAACAACTCTTTTTTGATGTAGAGAAAACAGAGAGATAATAAAACAACTAATTTTATATTCGATTCTTCAAACTCTTTCTTGCATATCATCGGAACAAACTCCTTTTATATCCCTAATTAAATTTCATAACGAAATCCCCAATTAACCCCGGAAAAATATTGTTTTCTTTTAAAGGTACAAAACCAGAAGGAGGGACAGAAATGAAGTTTTTTTTTTTTTTTAAAGGTTTCTAATGGGTGATTATATTCATCAAAAAATGAAGTTTTCTTAATTCCGAGAAACTTAGATTGGTAAGCAGGTACAGCTTACAAACTAGAATTATTAATTTTAGGCTAAGTTCAATTTGCAATTAACAAAGCCGAAAATTGTAAATTCTGTTTTTGATCAACAAGCAAAAGTCGGAGATCTGCGGTGGACAAAAACTCACAAGTCCAATCAAGAGGACACCAACTAAGTGTGGTTTAAGCACGGGCACGATTAGGCCTGTTGAAAATTTACAACGGCAACGAAATGGCCCATTTCGTTTGCCGTTCTGTTCTAAAAATGGTATATCCATTTCATTCTGTTTTTCGTTTCGTTTCATAAAACAGTATGCAATTTCAATCCGTTATTCGTTCCGTTTGGACAGAACGAAACGGATCAACATGTTTTTACACTAAAAACAGCAGTATTTGTCGAAACAGAAGAGAAATAGCTCATTTGATTTACCGTTTCATTTCAACAACAGTATGAACTCTCATTCTGTTTATCGTTTTGTTTCTAGAAACGAAATGAATTTTGATACCGTTAGCCGTTCCGTTTGGACGGAACGTACACGGAACACGTAAATACCGTCGTCACCCTTAGGCACGATGTTGACGAAAAGAGGAAAGTTGGGGTCAATTATTAATGCGGTTTTGGAAGCACAATTATTTAAGTGCCGAGGAAAGAGGATCCAAGAGTACGCAGAAGCCAAGTTAAAGAAAAATAGTTTTAATAAGTAAAAGAAAATAACTTCTTTTAAGAATAGCGTTTTCCGCAATAGTAAAATAAATGAATCTCATTGTGGAATTGTATTGATTTTGGGAATAATATATCATTATTTTTTTATTTTTCATCATAATTAGATTTATGTCACTGTGAAAATTTAAAATTAGTAAAATGTCATTACTAAATGACAAATTAGTTTTATGCCAAAATAGTAAAAATTAATTTTTTGTCACTAAAAAATTGATTTTTCAATTTTACCATTTTAAATATGCCACTTCAAAAATTTTAAATTAGAAAAATACCATCACTACATAATAAATTAGTTTTATGCCACTACAAAAATTTAAAATTAGAAAAATTCCATTAGAATTCCGTACTTGTTTCTATCCAAGTAGTATTGCTCATGTAGTGAACGCCTTCCAGGGCCGGGCCGGGCTCCCGGAAGGCAGGGTCTAAAAGGGCCTACTCAAGGACCGGACCGGGCCGAACATAGGGAGGCTTTTGGAAGGGCCGGACTTAGAAGGGCTTAAATATGAAGATCGAGCCTGGCCCTTTTAGGCCCTTCGGGTTTCGAGAGGCCGGGCTTGAAGGGCCTGAAGGGTTTGAAGGGCCGATGGACATACAATATATTTTTTTAAATATTTTTAAAACTATATTTAAAATGAATATTTTTTATTTATAAAAGATAAAAAAGATGCTGTAAATTCTTTAAATATAATTTTACACATATTTTTTATCATTGTATATAATATTTTAAATTTTTTCATCTTTATTTTGGGTTTAAGACCGGTTATATTATAATAACATTAAAAAAAATTTAGTTAATGTATTAATGAATTAAAATAAACTAAAATTACAAATGTATGAAATAATAATGTAACGTAAAAGATGAGAAATATGTATATATTTTTTTTAACTTGTCTTAATATCATCTTCAAATATTAAAATATTATTTGAAATGATCTGTTCAATTTACATTGTAACAGATAGGATCTTACCTTTCACTTGAGATTGTGCCTGATTATTCATAACTTCGGTCTCTCTAGACCTTAGACCCTTCCTAAGCCTGACCTCTCTAGGCCCTGGCCCTTCCAAAGCCTGGCCTCTCTAGGCCCTGGTCCTTTCAAAGTCTGGCCTCTCTAGGCCTCTCTTCAGTTGAGATTGTGGTATGGCCCTTTCAAAGCCTGGGCTCTCTAGGCCCTGGCCCTTCTTAAGGGCTTAGAGAGGCCGGGCCGGCCCTTCGTGTCAGAAGGGCTTGGCCAGGGCCGGGTCCAGGGCCAGAGGCTTTTGGATGTTCACTATGCTCATTGTTTGCCAATCTAATTGGGCTTCCATTTTTTTTCGTACTGTGCCGCTTTTAGCTTTGTCAATTAAATTGGACTTCCAATTGCTTGTCTTCTAGCGTGGAAATGCTTCTTTCAGCTTCCCCTTCGACCAAGACATCAGTAAACAATAGACCCTTCTGCCAACGAGTTGTGTATTTTTTTCCCTCCTCTACCTCTGCCTCCGGTCCACAAAATATATATTTTTTTTAGAATTTAGAAATTCACATGTCCATGAAATCAATGGCGATGAACAACAGCAAATAGAAGTAATGTTTGGGAATTTTTAGCATTTTTTTTAAACGTAATCGGTAGGGTTTATTAAAAGGGTAATTTGGGATTTTTTAAAATAATGAGAGATTTTAAAATGTCATTTTTAGTATTTAATCATTTTAGAAATAAGATAATGGCATCTATCTAATTTACACAATTTGACAATGGCATAAATCTAATTATAAATTTAACAGTAACATATTCCTAATTAACTATTTTTCACAGTAACATAAAACCAATTAATCCTAATTATATTATGTGATTTATTTATATGACAATTATAAATTAATAATTCATATATTAATTATCATAATTGAATAATTGTTATTTTATTGTAATTATATCATTTATTTTTATCACACCTCAGAAGTTACGTGTCGACTCTACCCTTGCCACGAGAGAGATTTAACCGCTCTCGTAACGCTAACAGACAGAAGGTAAATATTTTTCCTTTCATAAGTTCAATTCCAACATTGCATGCAAAACAGAAATATTTCACATTATTTCAAACAATATTTACATCATAGTTTTTCACACCAAGTATATTACATTTTATTCCTTGGTAGGTCCTATTATACCCCTAACCTAACAGTCTGCTAGAAATATTATACAAGATACTGACTAGCAAATTCTCCTCCTAACCTATCACTATTAGAATCCGGACTATTTTCAACAACACAAGAATAAAAAATTTGGATATATGAGAATAAGGATTTAGATAAGAATAAGGATCAAATTCTTTATTCTTGTGCCAACCTAAACAACACAAGAATAATAAATTTGGGCCCTTATTCTTATACTAACAAAACCATGGTATAAAAATAAGAAATTTGAACAAACACGCATATCGAAATTTCTTATTCTTATTCCTTATTCAACTCTCATCCAAACACCGAGACTGATATGGGACATCCTACTATTTTGACATCCCATGACATCCTATTGGACCTTAGTGATTTTTGGGCTAGATTGGTCACACAATAATTTATCATCTCTTTGTTATTAACATATCAGGCGGTATTTCCTACTAGTTTTAGTTTAACCTCACCTCATCGTGTTTTCCTTAGTATTTTCCCTACTCTTGGTACTTTTAAGGCAGGATGATTCTTTTGAATAAACTAAATTTTTCAAAAATTACGCACTAAAAGTTAATATCCTTAAGTTGATGTATTAAGTGATACCTTTATTAATTCAAGTTTTTAAACAGTTTTAATGTTCTGGTAAAATCTCCCCCTAATTTGCTTCCCTAAAATATATAAGAACTTAGAAAGCCATAAATGATATTAAGAATGCACACCTTGCTCTGATACCAGGATGGAGGATCGATCAGAGGACTTCTTCAAACTTCAGTTGGTTACTATGAACACGAGAAAAATGAAGCACACAAGCGGAATTTTATTTATTTTAGAATATGTTACAAGAGATAAGTGGTGAGAGAGAAAGAGAAATTGAGAAGTGAAACTTGCTCGTTCTGAGCTTGTTTCGCAACTCTGCAAACAAACTCTTATATAGAGACTCGGGATAGAATCTCAATTATCACACCGGGTGCTCATTAGGCCCCATCGTCATGTGATTAAAGGATTTCCACAAACCTTTGTCTCCCACTCAGCTAATAATAGTGTATCCACTAACCGAAAGTGGAGCGCAGTAACATAATTTAGTGGGTATTCTGCCCACTTTTATAAAAAAAAAAAAACACACTAAAAGATAAATTAGTGGGTATCTTTTCCACCGAAAGTTGAACGGATGGTTTTCAAACATGGGTCCACCGCGTTCTAAAAATAAAAATAAGAAAAAGTCAGTGGTTTTCCGTAGATTGCCACCAGACTAATTATTACACCATATTTTGGAGCATCTTCTCCAGTTGTTTCTCCATTTGAGTAATCTGTTAAATTTGCTCCTTTTTTATCCAATATGCATCCCCTGCTACGCAATCACAGTTTTTGTAAATGCGCGTATGTGAAATTTCTTTTTCTATCATGGATTTTAATGATCTAACATTATCCAAGGTGTTTCGCACTTGTAGTTCTTTGATTTGGTTTCTAATGTACCCATGTAGTTGGACTTCATTGAGAGGGCCTCCTCTGATTTCTGTATTATGGTGCATGGCATGAATATTGGAGAGGCTATCACAGGGAAGTGGGCCTCTATTCGTTCCTGTAAGGAATGGAGCTGCTTCTCTGGGACTTTCTTGTCTGCTAGTTCCTCCAGAACTAGACCTAGTTTGTCAATGAGATTTTCTTGCTCTGCTGTGAGACATTTAGCCTGAAGTGTATAGGTTGTTAAGCGAGAGAGTGTATCGGCTAATGTGTTTAATCTTCCCTCGATATGCTCAAAATTTACATGCACTCCAGTACCTGTTACAAAATCAACAAATTTAATCCATCTTACCCTTGATGGTTTATTAGATGAAGTTTTATTATAGAAGCTAATAATAGCTTGACAATCTGTGCTTAGGGTAATTTCGGATTTATCCCAATAATGGATTTTCATTGCCGAGAGTGTTTCTGTTGTCCCTAATTAAAGGCCTAGAGGGGGGTGAACATGCACAAAAATAACTTTCTAAACCGGTATGGTAAACATTTGGTTCAATTCAAGTTTGGTCTAACAACAACAACAAGTCACAAGCAATTCACAAAGCAATGAAAGTAAAGAGAGAAGAAAAGAAGTGACACGCGATATATTACGGAGTTCCGACCCGCTAGGAAGAGCTAGCCTTAGTCGTACGTCTCCGGGAGTTCCGCAACCACGAAATGGGGCGCGCTCCGTTCAATTTCACACGAACGGGACTACAACTTCGAACCAAATCACCTTGTTACAAGCACTCTCAATGTGGATTGGCCTAACTCAATTAGATAAACACAAACACTCAAAGAATTGAGGCTCTAACCAAATCACTCAACAAATCTAGCAATTAGCACTAGTGGATTAGTTGACACACTCTAATCTCAATGATTTTGCTATTTTAATGCTCAACCACAAGAGAGAATAATGTCTAACTAGTTGGAACTCAAAAAGAAGGAATTTCAAAAGTTTCAAAAGTATCTAAATAGTTTCAAGAGGCCCAATATATATAGAAGACGCCAACAGCTCTAAACACTAGTCAAAACAGACTCTACCATTGTACAACGCTATATGTCGTTGTAAAACGCCGAAATAGCCATTGAAAAATCAAACGGTCTCAGACAATTACGTTGTGAGTTGTCAGAGCGTTGTGTAACGTTCCATAGCGTTGCACAACGCTTTAGTAAAAGTCCAAAGCCGATGCTCGACAGTTCCGTTGGAACTTGTTAGAGCGTTGTGCAACGCTAAGGAGAGTTGCACAATGGAGGAATGAAAGGAAGGAAGACAGTTCTGACAGACTCAAACAACATTGTCATAACGTCTTACAACGCTGAAGGACGTTACACAACGTTAGCGTTGCCCAACGCTGTATAGCGATGGCGAACGCAACCAGCAGTTTTACGTGCAAAAGTTGTTAACTCGTCTGCGTGTTGCATGTATAGAGCGTGGGTCATGCATGCAACAATGCTATTGAGCGATGTCTGAGCGAAGTAGAGGGCAGTTCTCAGACTCACGTTGTGCAACGCTTTGGGGCGTTAAACAACTCCAACGTTGCACAACGCCATACAGCGTTGGCGAACGGAACCCGCAACTTTGCACATAAAAATATTGGATTGCCTGCATGCTGGATGCATGTGACATGGGTCATGCGTGTAGCAGCGCTGTCTGAGCAGTGCAATGTTGTCTGCTTCAGAGCATCATTGTACAATGCTACTTAACGTTGCACAACACATAAACGGAAAATATTGTGTAACGTTATATAGCGTTGTATAACGTTCTAACAAAAAAGATAACAGATTTAACAAGTTAAGAACAAAGGAAAGAGCGTTGCACAACGCTATTGAGCGTTGTGTAACGCCCTTTCGATCTTGTCAGAATTTTTGCAATTTAAGAACGAAATAAACTGAACGTTGTGTAACGGCAGGTGGCGTTGTATAACGCTTGACAGAAAAACTGAGAATTTTACCAACAAATTGATTGAGATTAGTTTAGGGTTTAATTATGTCTAAACTATTGACTAACTAGTCCAAAGCAATCTCTTGAAGCTTCAAAACTTGTGCCACACTTGCTCTAATCCATTCTTCAAATAATCTAGCTATTAATCACTAAATAGAGATGTTAGTTTGAGGTTTTGGTGTTGTTTTGCAAATTAGCAAATCGAGAGAAAATATTTAACCAGCAGTTTCCATGCATGCATGGATTTCAGCATCAATTGTTGATTTTATCGTTCCGGAATTTCCCACTTGCATAGGCGCAGATCTTTTCTGTTGATCTCGGATTGCCTTTCATCCTTTTCTATTTGCAAATTCCTCCCCATCCTTCCATACATCCATCAATTTCTAAAACAATATAAGCATCTTCTGGGGGGAATTTCAAATTTGGTAAATTCTGGACTAATTTCTGAATTCTTTTGATAAGACTTATATCAGATGATTTTAAGTCTTTCATCCCCATGAGGACTTGTTTTTGAATAAAGTGGGCCTAGGAGAGTTCCAAGGTTAGAAATATAGGATCTGGCATAATTTAGGATACCTAACCATGATCTTAATCCTTTCTTTTCTTTTAGCATTTCTATATCAAAATTTGCAATTTTCTTGATAATATGAGGTTGCAGTTTGATTTTTTCTCTGTTGATATGCGTCCCTAGGAACTCAATTTCTGGTACAGTAATTTTCATTTTTGTTGGAGATAGTACTAGGCCGTGTTTTTCACAAATTGAGAGCATTACTTCAAGGTGGCCTGCATGTTCTTCCTCATTTTTGGAAAATACTAGAATATCGTCAATATAGACAGCTATGAATGATTCCGTGCCTTTGAAGCAATTATCCATTTTTCTTTGAAAGATAGCAGGAGCATTTTTCAATCCGAATGGCATTACCATCCATTCATAAAGGCCTCGAGGGACTATGAAAGCTGTCCATAGAATAGAATTCGGATGCATTGCAACTTGATGAAATCCACTTTTTAAGTCAAATTTCGAAAAGATTTTGCTGTTGCTGATCTTTTTTAGGATTGTGTTTATTCCCGGTAAAGAGTATTGGTCCTTATGGGTGTTGTCATTGAGGGTTCTGTAGTTTAGGACCATTCTTTCTTTTCCTTTCGTTTCTTTTCCGGTTTTTTGGTCTATTGTGGTTTCAGAATTTACTATGAATGCCATAGTACGATGTCTGCTCTTCCTAGGTCGGATAACTCCAATATCTAGTAAGGCTTTGATATGACGGTTGAATTGCTCTTGCATTTTTGGTGTGACATGCTTCAATGGTTTATCTTCTATTGTTAAATCTGGGTTTATGATATCCAACTTGCACACCATTTTATTTTTTGACCAATGTTGAAGAGGGTTATCACCAAAGAATCCTTGTTCTTTTAGTCTCCCTAATAAGGTAGCAAAACGGTTTTCGATGTTTTTTTTGTGGATTTGAATTTGGTAATACATAGATTCTTGGATTGTAAGGTATTCGATTTTTTCAAGACTCAATTCCTCAATTGCCATAGTGTTTGCAACGGTTTCAGTGCTGGTTTGTACTAACGTTACATTCTTGTAAAAGGTTATTATATACCCTTGAATCCTTAACCCTCCTTGCATTAAGCGTATAAAGTTACACCCAATCAACATTTGAATTCCATCTCTCATACCCATAGGGAAGCTGTAGGTCAAAGGTATTCTGAATTTATTTTCACCAATCGTCATTTGTCCTCCTTTCAGGTTCTTTGTGGCAATCTGCCTTGAGTATACACCGGTTATGCGTACAGGATATGGGTTGTCTTCCAAAGTCTCTGCTGGTACAGCTGTTTGACATACGGAATACTTTGTTGCGCCAGTATCAAGAATTGTTCTTATCTCGAATGGCTTTAGGCTGGGAATTTCAAACAGTATCACCAGGTTGTATAGGCGGTTGATAATTTTTCGTTGACCTGGTCTGGAAATCTCTTCTACTTTGTATTGCTCTTCTTTTATTTGGTGTGAGGGTTTTTCTGTGAACATAACATAGATATCTTCAAATTCATTTTCAACTTTTTCTTTTCCCTTAGAAAGGTTTAGCTCCTCAAAATCTTTAGAAAGGTCTTTGATTAGTTTTTCTTCGGTTAGGTTTTTCAACTCTTCTTTCAGCCTTTCATTTTCAGCCTCCAGGTGTTCGATATATTTGAGTAATTCTTGAATTGCTGCTCTTGCAATATTTTCCTGACCTTTTCTGCAGTCTCTGGCAAAATGACCTTCTTCTCCACAAATAAACATTTACATTTTCGAACTCTATCCGAGTGTTTTCTTTTAAATACCCGGACATGTGAATTATGTGGTTTTTCTTTGTAGATTTTTGCCTTTCTAAGACCAAATTGCAATCGGTTGGAGCGGTAGTCTCCTGGTATGGGAATTTTACTACAGATTGTAAGATCGTTTAGACTCCTATGTAAAGCAGCCTTTTTATACATTTCTGCCAAGTATTGGTAAGAAAAGTGTATCCTTGGCATTACTCCCATATTATTATTTGGGAATTTTGCCTGGAAAGCCTGCTCTAATTCTTTTCCGATAAGTGGTGGCATTTTTCTGAAAAATTTCTCAGAAAGCTCTGGAGAAATATACATACGACCCGATTTTGCTGCCAACACTTTGAAATCATTCATGTAGAGGAAGAGATCTTTCATATTTTCACACGATAATCGTTCTAGATCATTATAAGCTCGATCTTGTTCCTCATTAGTTCCTTGATATGGATCTTATAATAATAATACCCTTCTTATTTGAGATATGACATTTTGGGTATCATCAACAATTGCGATCCACTGCTCATATTCTGTTGCAAATTCAGTTCTCCACTGAATCCATATCTTCTTTTCTATCTCACCCAATAAATTTTCGATGTATCTCACTTTTGCTTTATTATCATCGAAAATTTTTTTACTTAAAAGGTTTAGGGTGATAGATTCCCAACGGGATATTGTATCATGGTATAGGCCAATATCTTCTGGTAATACCAACATGGCTCCTTGTGTTTGACTTGCAGTTGGTAAATTCCATTGCTCATTTTGGTGTCTATTGATTCCACCGGGTAAACCCCTTGGCCTTATCCATTGGAATTGGGATGAGGATGGTCCTGCGTTTGTCCTAAGTCTTCCAGGTGGGTAGGTTATTGGATCCATTATTGGTTCAGGAGGTGGTCTATAGTTTGAGATGACACTTGAAAAAACCTTTTCTTGTATTGGTATTTCTTCTAGGAATTGTTTTAGTTTTGGATATTCCAATTCCATCATGAGGGTTGTATCATGGCTTTCAATATTTGTTTGGGCTGTAGTTGAGGCATTGGTTTCATGTTGCGTTTCAGTTTCGGCTGTAGTTGAGGTTTTGGTTTCAGGCTCGAATTGTGTATATACCCCACGACCTTTTGCAAAAGGATTGATCCAATCCTCTTCATCTTCATGATTGGTATCCCATACGGGGCCATCATTTTGTATAACAGCAGGTTGTGCCATTATTTGCAAAGTTTTCCAGAAAATTTCAGTATCATCTTCTGGTTCTTCATCATCTTCTGCCCAAAACATTAATGATGTTTCTTCATCAGATAGTTGTTCCTCATCATTAGGATCGACGGAAGGTCCTTGGGGAATCGGAGTAGCCGCATAATTTTTTAATAACCATCAGTTCTAGTCTGTAATACTGCTTCTTGAAGGTGTTGTATTTCTGGTTGTAGTGAGGGCCTGATAATCCATTGTCTTCCTCGTAATTCAGTGGTTGTGTATCTTTGTCCTGGAATAGCCTGAACACATCTACTTGCTAGGTAATCAGATACATTTGAGACATTATATCTGAATCCTCTATAGCTCGTGTTTGAGAATCTGCCAATTAATGACCTTATTAATAGCAGATTGCTCTCACCTGCCTGCCAGGTATCATACCCATGTGTTTGAATCACCAGTTGGATATGATTAAAGAAATCTCTGATTGATAACATTATGTTTGGGGCTATGTAGGCAAGTTGTGTATCATGAGTGAGATCTATTTCCATGGTGCCAATAATAGATCTGTAATATGACCATCGTGTGTCTCTGAATACTACTAGAGCGTTTACTCCAGCAGCTCTTCTATGTAATGTGAAGAGTCTGATCATGATCAGGCCTATATGCAGGTGTTGTAGTCCTGATCGTTGTAGCTCTTCGAAACTCTGTTGTGTAATGAATGGCAATTCGAGTTGTTGATTGCCTGTAACAGAGATTCTTTGGTCAGAGTAGTGTTGATACACTTGATGTTGTGTTCTGAACAAGCCTCCTACTTGATACAGAATTTCAGCGGGCACTGTTTGTACACGTCTGAATTGTGAGATATTAAGTTCAGCATCTGGATTTAGTTGTGATTCAAGCGTTCTTTGATATCCCCTTGGTCTCAGGTGCAATCTTCTGTTCAGCTCATGTCTTGCTCTGTGGCCTAGTCTGTAGCCACGGATTTGATCTTCTATGGTTGGGGTCTGTTCTCGAGATTGTTCATCACGATTTGATACTGATGGTCGTGATTCCATCGTAGTTCGGGTTCTTGCTTAGCTCATTTTGAAGAAGATTTATTTTTCTCCTCTTCAATTATTTTCTTTGGGTCCTTAAACACGTAAAAGGGTGTTTCTTTCTTTCTTGGTTTTTGTATGGGCTCGCCTAAGGATAGCTTTTGAAATCCTTTTTGCAAATCTGCTAAGGATTTTGAGATATCTGAGGAAGTCCTAGCGGATGATTGGTCCGCTACGACCCTTTTGATTTCTCGGATTGCTTCTTTGCAATCGGAGAAGTTTTCACTTATTTTTACCAACAGTTGAATGATTGTGTTGTTTTGCTTTATAATTGCCGTGGTACTCTTTTGTGTTACTTCTGTAGGTTTAATGAAACCTACAGGGGGTTCTTCGATGGATTCTGTAGCTGCGAGAGCACTTCGGTATGGTTCAGTTTGTGAAGTAATACGTCAGTCGTTCATAAAGAAAATTAAATATTAGTGGTGTTCTTAACGATATTATATGTCCAATCTTAATTTCCAAATGACTTTTATTCAAATATTTTAGGTCAGCATTTTGGCTTCGATTATACCTTCTATGAAAAATTTATGTTTAAAATTTTATCCTTATGTTATTTTTTTTAGGTACATTATTAGAGTCTTGAATCAATTCTAATATAGGATGTCAAAGGATGTCATTTTCTTGGAATGTGACTTATACATTCCCTCCAAACACACAAGCGACGGAGAGCCGTGACTTTAGTCCATTTGCAAGAGGATACGGTTGTAAATGGGCCGTGAATTAAAGCCTCGTCGAATTTAGCTATTATTTTTATGGGCCCTTGCAAATAACATATTATATGGAAATACTCATGAGTCATGAATAAGGACGCATGAATTTCATGGGCTAAAATCAAAATCACAGGAATGATAACTGTCATCTGTAGTTTTACCATCCCTGCCATCGTTAAATATAAAGTGAACATATACAGCAAACAAGATGAACATATAAACGATCTAAGTGAATACTTACAAACAAATAAGTGTTGTCATCATTTGTTCAGAATTTTACTGCATATTCAACTTATTTTCATTGAACTTATTTGTTTATATGTGTTCACTTAAATAGTCTATATGTTGACTTTATTTTATATTTAGCGATTGTAGGAATGACAAAACTGCAGATGGTAGTAATCAATTTCCCTAAAATCTCCTTAGAAATACTCGAAATTCTAGTGTATATACCCTGGCTATAATTATACAGTCCAAAATCACATCAACAACAACAATAACCGGCTCCACACAACATAACAGAGTCATCAACAACAACAACAACCAATAAACAAATCCAACAAAAGCCAACGACACCGTCAACACCACAACAACATACAAACTACATCACTTCTCGCGCTTCCTATTGCGAGAGGGCCCAGGGCTCCTGTTCGGGCACCACACCATCTCCCAAACTGTCATGACCAGAAAACTCAAGATAAAGGTACGTATAGATCGCGGTAAGGTCTTCCATGCTGAGTAAAATGGTTGCATTGCAATTTAGACTCGCCACAAATACACCTCTAATTTTTAAGGAAAGAACAGTTTATAATTGCAATCGCTCGTGGTCTCGTGAGCCTACGTCGCTCCTAAAACCCTCACCCATCAAGGAACATGCCAAAATAAATGCACGAATGAGAATAAATCTCAGTGTGAGTTTTAGTTCATGTATGCAGATCTTTGTACTAATCTGAGCATCATAATTTATACTCGATAAACAATAATAAATGTAAATTTTCATTATATTATTTATTATTGTTGCTATTTTCTAATTATATTTATGATTAATATTATAATTATAAATAAAAATAATTAGTTTAATTTTTATTATATTATTAGTACTATTAGAAGTAATTAAAGTAATAATTAACATTTATTGTAAATATAAAATAATATTATTAAATAATAATTACAGTTATTAATAGCTAGGAATAGTTAGTAAATTTTAAATTTTTTATTATATTAAAATATAACAATTGTAATTACAATAGTAATATGTAATACTTTTAATTATTATTGTTGTGATATTAGCTATTATTGTCGCAATAATAATTAGAACAACAACAACAACAGCAACAACAACAAACAAAAAACAACAATAACAATAGTAATAAGATTAAATGATGGTGGTGGCGGTGGTGAACATATTGGACGGTTTGGATCGGTAATTTTGAACAAAATCTAGGAGTTTTAAGTCCAACTCACGGACCCTCCGGTGAGTCGCGCTCAAAAACTCTTAGATCTGGTTCAAAATGATCGATCCAAACCGTCCAATATGATCTTCCTATTGAAATCTCCATGCACACCAAATTTTATATTATCTTTTGAAATCTTTATGTATTTTTTTCAAATTTTTAAATTTGCTGTTTTTGAACGGTTCCGAACTAGTTAGATTAACAATTTTCTAAAATTTCAAAAAAATATTTAAAGATTTCGAAAAAAATATAAAATTTGGTCTACATGTAGATTTCGATAGGGAAATCGTATTAGACGGTTTGGATCGGTGATTTTGAACCATATTTAAGAGTTTTCAGCGCGACTCACCATAGTAAAACTATATATATATAATTTTTCTATGGTGAGTGGCAACTCACCAAAAGGTCCGTGAGTCGCGCTCAAAATTACGAAATTTAGTTCAAATGACCGATCCAAACCGTCTAATATGATCTCCCTATTGAAATCTCCAAGCAGATCAAATTTTATATTTTTTCGAAATTTTTAAGTTTTTATTTCGGATTTTTAAAAATTTTGTTGTGCTAAATTAAAATTGTATATAGTATTCTTTCAATACTGGTAATTTTGTGGATTTTGGTGGTCATTTAGTGATAATTTAGCGTACTTTAGCAGTTATATAGTAAAATTAGCAGCCAACATTATTATTTTGGGCGTATCTCTTGCGTTAAAACTCTGATTGACGTGATTCAACATTTTATCGAAAGTTTAGGGGAAAAAAACTACAAGTTTATATTTTGATTTAATAAAAAAATTAACTATTTGATGGTCAAAATGACGTATGAAAAGGAGCGTGTGCTTTGATTAGCATTAATTAATTATTTGAAAATATTGTAATAGTTTGATGGTTAAATATTTTTTTTAATGTGAAGTAGAGCTATAGAAGACACATTAGGTTTATCATTTAGAGATTATTAAAATGCAATATGATGTTAAATTTTAATTAAAGTAAGAATCTGATGAAATAAACTAGAATACCTAGTATATCTAATAGTGTCCGCTATAATTTACTAGCACTTACTAAATGACCACTATCTGCTATTTGCTATAGCATAAAAATGTCCACTGTCCTATATTTAAATCTTTGGTTTAAAAAAATTAAATGAAGGGTGTAAAAAATTTCATACCAGTGCAAAATATGGATCATTGATTCTTAAAACCTGATTTCATGGTGGTGTAGACGGTAAGTCTCAATAATCATGATCTTCTACCTTTCATATTTGTAAAGTGTGATTTCAATAACATTATAAAGTTGAATAAAAGTAAGAAATATACTGCTAAAATAATTTATTTTGAAATATCGTGATCTTTTAAAAGAAACTCTTTTTTTTTTCGAAATCGAGAACATTTATAATTTTACAAGGCATGCATACTCCTGTCATTGAAGGTGGTATAATATTATACTCTGAATGGCCTTCAAAAATCAATACATTCTTGTTGCGTTAAAGCGACTAAAATTCTTCAAATTAACATTAGTATATTTCTGATGCAAGATAATAACCCCTTAAATTTACAAAATTGTAAATTATTTTCTAATTAGTTTGTTCATCCATTTATAGTCAAATCATGAATTCCCACTCGAGAGATAGTAAAGAATAAATAAATTAATTAATCATGTGTGGTAATAGAATAATGCGATTGATTTTAATCTCCTGCGATATTGGAATGGTAATGGGCAGGTCGATAATTGAAGTCACAAAGCGGTACACCGACGGTTCTATCAAGTGTTGTCGGCTTCATGATCCTCTTTTTCGTTTGTTGGCAATCCACGAAGCCAAGGAGAAAAGATTTGTCCAGACATATGACAACGATACGGTAGATCTGTTTGATGCACAAGATGTGCTTCACCCCTACATGGTAAACATGATAAATCGCAAATTTGATGGCAAAACCATGGATGTAGCAAAGCTGGCTGACTTTAGTTGTATCTTCAATTTTGGTGAGAATTTCCCTCTTGAAACTCTGTCACTGTCAGACAGAGTGCTGAAAATTGATAATAGTAAAAATAATGTGGATGTAGTGAGAGAGTTAAATAAGAGGGGAAGGTTAGAATACTTTGATTTGAGTAATTTAAGGTTGTTGCCACCATTAAATGAATTACTGAAAATTAGATCACTGGAGTCATTGACAACTTTAGATATTGGAGGTACAGCTATTGAGACCCTACCAGATCCTATTAACTGCCCGAATTTAACAACTCTTTTATTGAGAAATACAAAAATATGCAAGATTCCTGTATCCTTTGAGAAATTGGAGTACCTGGATGTTAGAGACACATTTGTCCGGTCCTTACCAGACTCATTATGGAGCAAACTAAAGTCCGTACTTGCCACTGACACGTTGCAACATCTTGATGGACCACCAACTTTCCTCAAGGAAGAAAATAAAATAATAAATCTTGTTAGACGACTACGAAATAATTTTACCTACGACTACG
The DNA here is from genome assembly GCA_028095005.1 of Rhynchospora pubera. Taxonomy (NCBI): domain Eukaryota; kingdom Viridiplantae; phylum Streptophyta; class Magnoliopsida; order Poales; family Cyperaceae; genus Rhynchospora; species Rhynchospora pubera. Next base: position 10,446,943 of record CM051463.1, on the reverse strand, counting down.
ACCGGCTAGAAACTCTAAAAACTGTACACGTTACAAAAGATTGGGTCAAAAGTACACCAAGGTTTCATTCTAGTGTAATGAAAAAGTTGGGGCTCTCTTATTTTCAGAATGATTTTACCGTCGACAGTGAGTTAGATTGGAGTATTATAACCCGAATCCTAGGAGGTTTACGCAAGCTTTTCTCTTTAAAGATACAAGGAAGCGATGTACCTCCAGAAATAATTGATGTGCGGACCTGTCCAAGCTATAAGGAAGACTTGAAGAAGCTGAGTGTAGGTGGGTCATACTCTCTGTTCAGTCTAAGTGGCATTGAAATACCTCCGATGTTAATCACCCTCACGCTGGAGAATTTTGAGTTTGAAGAAGATCCTATGCCCACTTTAGGGAAATTGCAATACTTAAAGATTCTTCGGCTGAGGTGGCTGAAGTACAATGCCCAGACCAAAAAGATGACTTGCTCAAATTGTGAGTTCCCTGAACTGGAAAGGCTGCAGCTTTATCATATCTCTGGCCTCCAGGAATGGTCATTGGAGGAGGCAGCATTGCCCAGGATCACACGTGTTGTCATCGAGCGATGCAAAGCACTCAAGGATCTTTCTAGACCTTTGGTAGATCGCAGGACACCCCTAAAGGAGTTACACCTGCATGCTATGCCACCTGGATTTACAACAAAGTTCTCCCATCTTCCATTTGTCAAAATAACGGAGAATTAGATTTAATGGTAGCATGCCCCTTTCGCTCTACATTTCCAAATGGTATGTTTCATTTAATATGTTTTATTCTCCTTTTAACTTATCCCTCCCTGTTCTTTTATCCTCCAGTAGTGTTCAAGTACTAGAGAACTTTTGTTCTGCTTGACAGTATTGTTCAGTAATTTACCAGAAAATTAAAATCAAGGTGTAATCAGTACCGAATCAGAACCATTATTTTTGCACTCAAGAAATGATTCAATCATTTTTTTTTAAAGAAAATCCAATGTATGCCTTCTGGTATCAAGTGAAGTCAATTAATAGCCAACAGAGCATCCTCGTCCAGAAAAATATCCAATCGTTCTTATCCACTGTTTCCACTTTGTTCTGACACAAGTTCCCCAATAAATGTTTATAAGGCATAAATTTAGGATGATGATCGCAATTTCATAATCACCAGGTCAACATACGGGATGTTTTCTGAAGATTAAAGTGCATTGTGGCTGAAGCTTGTTTTCAGTTTTTGGATGTTTGCGTTCTGTTATGATGGATTGCTTCTCTTTTATTTATAAGCATTATAAAATTTGTTTACTTCCGCTCTTGTCTGTACCAGATTGTTTGTATTTCTTGTTCAATTTGTTGGAACTTGTTTTTGATATGCAATACTCCTGAAGATGTTTAAACTATTTCGTGTAATGAAAACTTATATATACCGAATGAATTAGCATATTATTTAGGAAGTTCAGCATTACATACAAGGTTTAAATAAAATGCACACTAATAAATGGCTACAGAGCCTACGGGCTTTGCTGATAAAAAAAAAATAAATAAATGGCTACAGAGAGCAAGAAAATGGTACATCATTAAACAACAAAAAAAGAAATTAATTTCTCCACCTGTATGTGAAACTGGGTACAAACATAGAAATAACAGTTGATATATGCCTATGGGGTCCGTATCCTCTGCTCACCTTTTAAGGTGAGCAGAGTGCCTACCTCTGATCCGAGCCGTTCGATCTAATCTCGACGGTTAAAATTTTTCGGGCCTTACAATCTGGTTACATGCACGGGGCTCCCTTAACCGTTAAGATTACATCTAACGGTTCAGATCAGAAGTGAGCAGAGTGCTCACCTTAAAATGTAGGCAGAGGATGTGATTCCATGCCTATGGGCCCAATTTCAAAAAAAAATAATAATAACAGTTGATATACGGTAGAAATAGTGTATCAGTCCAGCCTTTAGAACTTATCTATACGTTGCTTGGTAATCAAATCACAAATAAGATTTCTTTAACTCCCTTCAGACAGGAAAGAGGCAGCAAGGACTAACAATTAATGGACTAGTCTCACAAGCCACAACCATAGCATCTCACCCCAAAATATAATAATATTAAGAACCGGAGAACCTTCAAAATCAAAATTCGTATAAGTTGGTCAAATATTCCCAAATGATTTGTCGTCGGCATTTATTAGTTGATCAGTATAATGGTCTGATCGGAATGGCTACCATCAAGAATTCATTTCATTTTAATTGAACAGAGTTCAAAAGAAATAATTTTTCAATTGAAATTTGTGATCGGAACCAATATAAAAAGAATTGAAAGGAATTGAATGGGACAGGAGGGGAGAACTAATTCTTAATCCCCAAATTTAGGATGATAAAATTAATTAAAATTGTATAGAGTGATTCTCCTCTCTCCCTCATTCCCACTTATTTCCACTAGACTTTTTGTGTTCTGGAGCAGGTGAATCTTTCGGGCAGTGGCAGGGCAGCTGCCCTCCTCTTCCCTTCACCCCCTCTGCCATCGGAGTCGTATCCTCTGGATGGTTAATAAAAACCATCCAGTGGACGTCTCGCGTCATAAGCCGTCCGATACAAACGGACAGTTGGATCTCTGAATCCATCGAAAAAAATAAAATAAAAGAAAAATGCGTATACGCTTCGTATATGTCTCTTCCCTTTCGTATGTCTCTTCGTTTCTGAAATCCAAAATCAAATTCGCACGCAAACCCTCTCAGAGATTCATTCGTTCTCTTCTCTTTTGTTCGCCCACACACAAAGATTCATTCTCGTGTCTTTTTCTTACAATCCGTTGCTTGCTCCGACGAGTCAGTCCGGCTCTTTCGCCATTCCCAAACTATTCCCGAATTGCAAGGTCTTTGTCTTTTCCCTCTATCTATGACTGAATTTGTTTCTGTGCTTTCAGTTTTAGAATTCGTTCGGAAGCAATAGTGATCATGAAATTGATATATAAAGTTGTGGTTGGTCAAATGCTGATGATTGATCTTGTCAGGTTAAATGCAAGTGTACATTCAATCATTGGAATTACAGTCCAGTTTGGTGCCCAAAATTTGTCTATATTCTGATCAGATTACTGCATTTCCGTTTTTATTTTGTAATAGGATGCTGTTATGTGACTATTATGTGCTGTCAATTAATTGTGAAAACTTTGATGCTGTCATTTATTTTGATACAGTTTTTGGTTTTAATTATGTGGCTATTATCTGTTATTGGTTTACCATGAAGCGCATGGTATAGGTATCATTGCAGGTACTGTACCGCTATTATCCAAGCTGGTACATTACCCATTTTTATTTAGTAATTAGTATTTATAATAAACCAATGGAAGTATGTACATTATCCCACTTGTTTTGGATCATTTTGGCCATATTTTGGAGGCAAGAGTAGACAAGTTGTTTTAGAGCATTTTGGCAACATTTTGTAAGAAGTTATATTAGTATAGTGTTGAAAGAAGTTTATGTTGTTATTTTGTAAAAATCAAGGACACAATTGCATAAAGTTGCGGTGTTATTTTGTCATTCTTCTCTTTGGATCCGAATTTGTAAATCTCCTGTGTTGATAGGCTTAGCAATGTACTAAAAATGTATTAGTATAGTGCAATTGCAAAGAAGTACCTATCCTCAGAGGTACCTCGGGGTACAGGTACCTGTCCTCGGTTTTAAGAGTGCAAGGAGCTTAATTGTTTCATTCTATGCTTATGCTGGTTACTTCAATGATTTTCTGGTTTCATTTTTTGCTCATGCTAGTTACTTCAATGCGTGGCATGTACAATACCTTTCGGTCATAAAATTAAAGTCTTTTATATGGACTCAGGTACATGCTTAACAGCAGGTACATGTTATATGGACTCAGGTTCCAAAAACATTCTTAACAGCAGATATATGCTATTGAAGTCTTTTATATGGACTCGTCCAATCCAAAAAAAAAAAAGAAGAAACTTCAGCATGCAAACATGCACTTCTTAATAAAAATGACGCATACAAGCAACTTCAAAATAAATATGCAAATTAACCCAACTAAATAAATTGGAGAATTAAATTAGTGCTTATAAATACAATAGAATCTGTTTCCTTATAAATACTTCCAATTCGTGCTTTACTGATAACACAATAGAACTTCACCAGAAACAGAAAATAAAAAACTGAATAGAACTTAGTAACACAAAAGGCTTTCATGCAGTTTGCAATTTACAATTCATCAGAAACAGAAATTCATCAACGAATACATCCCACATTAGAAATTCATAAGAAACAGAAATTCTAAGTGTTGCAATTTACAATTCATCAATGAATACATCTATCAAATACATAGTAAGAATTCATCCCAGAAACATGATGGACAGAAATACATAGCAAGAATTCATCAGAGGAGGCCAGGGATATTCTTTGGGTGGTAGAGAAGCGGCTCAATGTGCTCAATGGACAGAAATACATAGCAAGAATTCAGCATCTGTGAAGCAAGGATCGATGTGCTTTCACCGACATCAGCAATTGCAGCGTAGCCAGAGAAGAAAATAGTAGAGGATACTGTGGATACTAAACTACGCCTGTAATGACATGATATATGGGGTGCACAAAATCAGAGATGAATAGTCGTGTCACCCTCAGATGCATCTGGTTAACTGTGTTAGGCTTACTGGTTTAATTAGTTTCGTTTATTTACTTCATTTATGATGTCTGGGGTGACACGATCTGTACCAGTAGCACTCTTTTCTCAATCCAACCCACCATCTATACCAGTAATCAGCCCCAATAACAATAGTCTATCTTATTTCTTTATTGCATAAAAGAAACTACAAGCAAATTCAAAATTTAACTCCACGATTTGATTCATCATAGCCTTGTTGTTGTCCTTCTCTTTCAGTACCTAGGAATCAAAATCAGAACCTTAGTATAGAGTACACATTTGTTAAAAAATTATAAGTTATAATATGGATCAAGAGAAATGAAAGGGACCAAGCTTGAACAATTGTCTAATATTACTTAAGGCCCATATGCTTTAAAATATTTCTAATGAAATCATAATGTTTTGTACTGCTAAGGAAAATAGTAAGTTCTTAATTATGTAAAGCATATCACCGATGCAAAGTAAAGGGAGGCAGGATCAAATGTTTTTTCTTATCGTTTTCTCTGTCATTTCAAACGATTTTACACAAATGTTTTCTCTTTTCTGCACCACATAAAATTTGAAACCGTAAGACCATATTCTATCTTAACAGAGAAAGATACATCTTTAACTTGCCCCAAGCCCCCAATTTGCATCCTTTCTTCCAAACTTAATATCACAGGCCACTAGCAGACAACTAGCATTTGACATAGAAACGAACAAATAACTGATGACACTACAAAAATCACAAAAGTAGAACCATGCTCTCGTTCTTTTCTGATAGAACTATGATTTTGAGATAGGGAAATACAGGTACCTGTCATGAAGGGAGGCAGAGAGAGAGAGTCGACGAATAACTAGGGTTAGCTTCGATTACCTGTGATTTCTTGCGATCGGCACAAAAGAAGTGGAGAATCGAGAAGGAGATATCTGCTTCGCCTTCAAGCATTGACGATCGCCTTCTTTCTAGGAAATTATACGGAGAGAGAATACGAAGAGAAGAACTACGAAGCCGTATACATGTTTTTCCTTTTTTTATTATTTTTTCGATGGACCGTTTAGATCGAATGGCTTACGACGCGAGACGTCCACTGCATGGTTTTTATAAACCATCCAGAGGATACGACTCCTCTGCCATCGTCTGGAGCAGGCCCTTAGTGATTTGAAACCATATAAAATAAGAGGAAATGATTTCGCCCTTGACATTTGACTATTTTATCCCCATCATATTTTATAAATCTTTTTATGATAAAGCTCCAAAGTTCTAGTACTCTACAACAAACAAATTATCCGAATACGTTTTGAAAATTTCTAAGAAAGGGCATAACCGCATAAGAATAAAAAAAGAATCACAGAACCGCTCAAATTATAGGGAGAAGAATTGCGACTCAGTTTCTTCTCAATTTTGTATCGATCGCCAGTATAGAGCAGTCCTCTTGATTTAGCCCAAGTGCAACTATTAATCTCTGATTGAAACTTCGTTCAATAATGAAGTAAGAAATAAAAAATGTTCAAAGCACCCATTTTAAGAAAAAAAATAAAGACCCCATTAGCAATAACATACCTACCGCCGTGAGAGAGAGAGAGACTGTAGGAGTAGAGCAGCCTGCTAATGCAAGGGAGACTTGATTGAGCAAGGTCAGTCGTTGGAAGAGGCAAAGAAATTGAGAGAAGACATTGATGGTGTTGGTGAGATGAGCATCGGAAAGGAGGAGGGCAATATGGTCAGAGCGATATGAGTATAGGAAGCGCCTCACTCGGCGAAAGAAAATCGTGCCAAATCTCTGTGATTTTGGTGAGAATTCGTTGGGCCAATTTTTTCTCTCTAAATCGCGAATACTCGGCACCGCTTGCTCATTCCGATCAGGAAAAACGGTCAAATAGAATTTTATTTCTAATTCTCGAGGTGTTTTTTACCATTCTGATCATACCCTAAATGTATAACGCATATAACCGAGGCGAATTTAAGACAAATCCGTAGGATAAAATCGAAATAGAAAATTGAATGAAAAATATAAATGCACGCTGAAATGCAGCGCAAGCATGGATACACAGGCTGCAGGATCTTCTGCCCCCATATTTGTAATCATTGGTGTTGTGAGCGAACATCGAAAAGATTTTTTTAATTTATGCTCACAATTTCGAATTTCCATGCAGGTTACATGTTTAATTTTATTTTTATTTCAATATGAAATATACTAGCAAAAATAAGCGCGACAAATTTTTTAAAATAATTTTTGAATAAAAAATGAAAAATATAAAATAGATAAATATATCACCGGAACTATTATAATTATTCAAGAACATCTATGAAATTTTATGCAAAAAAAATTAGAAGACTTGTAAAAAGTTAAATAAAATAATTAAAAACTTGAATGAGTTGGTTAAAAATATAAAATTTCATTTCTTATGAGATTCAATATATTTTGAATGAGTTGTTTAAATTAGATTTATCATTATAAAAAGAATATGAAAAATAAACTAATGATGCACAAAATGGCCTGTTCATCATGATGCACTATAGCATTACTTCATTATAGTGTTTTTTTTAATTATCACATTATATATAACAAAAAAAATGGTTTGTGTATCATGTATGGATATAAAATAACAAAATATTTTGTGCCAAATCACACAAATAATGAAGATCATCAAATAACTTTTTATTTGTTTTATAATTAGATGAATTTGTTGGGTACCAATCCAAGCCATGTTATTCCTCCAAAGACATCCCAATATTTAATGCAAGAGCATAGGAAAATTCTTGAGCATCCAAAGCTAGTAGAGGAAAACTATGCCAACATCCTTTTCTTTGTTCATGATAGATGGTCGAACATAAACATAAAAACAAAAAATTGGCCAACACGATAGAAACATAGGAAGAAACAAAGAAATAAAAGACCATGAAAACTGAATCTGACAAGAAAAAATTTAGAAGAACGAACAAAAACCAACCTAAATAGGAAGAAATAATAACCTCATGAAAAACTCATGACTGCCTTAGCAGTAGAGGCCTCCAGCTCGGCATTCCCCTGGTTAATTCGAAGAAAAGAAATACACAAATGAGGCATTATAAACCACCAATTAAAAAAACCTCAAAATTTATGAAATTAATCTTTGGGCATGAAAAGAAAAAAAGAGATGAAGACACCTTGCGAGGTCTAAGCAAGATATTAGATTAAGAACACAAATTAATCTGAACTTTAGAGAAGCAGACATTTGGAAGAAAAAAAAAAGACAAAAAGAGGTCAAACAATAAATAACACAAATTAATGAGTCAGAAGGTAATTAAAGTACTGATATTAGATTGACAACCTCCTCGGATGGGAGTTCAAAAACTAAGCTCTTGCATATTCCTATTCATCATTTTTTTTTAAATTTATTTTCTCAGACTATTCAGAAGACAAACAAAATTAGAAAAAATTATCTAATTATTTTACAATGAAAGATGAAAAATTAATAAAAGCAGCAGCAAAAATTAGATTATAAACATAAATAAAAACGCATCACCAAGAAATCACAATATATGTTTGCATGACTGTCATGGTGAGCATAAAGCCGTAAACCCAAAAAGTCTGAAATCATAATCAGAATGGGTATACTTATTAAGGTATACATAGTAAACTCGTTGAAATGTTTCGAAAATGATAAACTGAAATCAGTAGTTCCAATTTCAAAAAAATTAAGGTAAGAAACCTGCAATTGAAACCCCATCGGAAAATTAAGGCAAGAAATCTTAGTTCCATTCCCTCAACTTTCAAGGCTCCAACTAAGAAATCTGCAATTGAAGGAAAAACTAATCCCATCAGACTAAGATTTAAGACAGATTAGAACCCCATCGCAAAATAAGAAGAAGAAGAAGAAGAAGGAAAATCGATAAAAAATCAAAGAGAAGTAAACATGAGAAAATGGGAAATGCAAAGAAAAACTGACCTAGATAAGAAGAAGTAAAAGAAGAGAAAAAAGTACAAAGCAGTGAGAGAAGAAGATGGATGATGGAAGAAGTACAAAGCACCCAAAATTCTGAAGGCTAAAGGAAGAGGGAAAAAATCCAACCTGCACAGAACATAAATTGCAAAACCAACAGAGAAATCGAACGGCCCGATTGACAGCCCACACAAAGCAAACGTCATCCTAACGTCACAAGGAGCAATGTAGAGAAGTACCCTAGATTTGAAGTATTTTTTTGATGATTACTCCATCCACTAATACAAAAACTAATTATATCAGGTACTCCACACATGACCTGTACAAAAACAGACACAGCAAATTTGCAAGAAGAAATAATTTCTACCGACTAGTACTTTTAATTCTCGGCCAGGCAAGGGCACCCACGGAGCGCGATTACAGAATTACTTAGGACCATCCTAAATTTTTATCATCTCCATCATCCAGCGTACGCTGTTTTCTCCCTCCTTCCATGTACGATGTCCCCTTCCTAGCGCGATTACAGAAATTGACTCTCATACCGCTAGAGTCTCGAATCCAATGAAAGCCCATTTAACAGCCTGCATAACCAATCTATCTGCTTCACAGAAAATCAAAGTATCATCAGCATATTGCAAATTAATTACGGGCTTCCCATTATCTATTGGGGGACCCAATCCTTTGATAATCCCTCTATCTTGACCCTTTTTAATAATTTGGTTTAGACAATCAGCTACTAAGTTAAAGAGAAGTGGCGACATAGATCTCCTTGTTTGAGACCTCTATACACTGTGAATAGTTTGACATTTTTCCATTGATATCAACACAAACTTGTCCCCCCACTAGTAGTTCCTGAACCCACTTAACTCACCTATTGGAGAACCCTCTAGATTTAAGTATCTCAATTAAAAAAGTCCAATTAACTCTGTCGTAAGCCTTTTCTAAATCTACTTTTAACACTAATCTTTTTTTTCCAGATATCTTTGTGGAATGTAAAATTTCAGATGCACAAATCACATTATCTAAAATAAATCTTTCTTCCAGAAAAGCTGCATCAGATTGATCTAATATTTTATTCACTATAGGAGATAATCTAGTGGTCAACACTTTAGTGATCCATTTATAAATGCAGTTTAACAGTGCAACACCCCGTCGAATATTGTAACTGGACAACACGCAACAAAGTGTCCGCCGCGGATGCCTGCTGCACCCGCAAGGCTTAGAACCACTCATTTTACAAATTATTGTTGATTATCCACAATTAATATACATGTCAATTATAAATTTGTTATTATTTACTTAAATATGAAATAAATTTTTCAATATTCCGGTTCAAATACCATAAGTTGCTAACCACAATGTCCAAAAGTCAACTACTCGTCTCGCTGTCCAGCATTTGATCTGAAACCTGGAACCCACAACCAATGGTGGAAACATGCCAAAAAGTACGGAATGAGATAAATAAAATTTATCTCAGTACGGTATTCGAATCCAGTCACTTGAGTTTTTATTATCATGCGTTGGAACTAAATACAAGACTGAGTCAAATAAATTCCAATCAAATTCCATATTTATTTCAAATAACATTAAATGTAACTTTCGATCAAGCAATGCAATTAAAAAATAAATTCAGTACTCTTCAAAATCATTTAAAATTCAGAGTATGCCAATTGTTATTTCAATGCCTTAGAAAAGCAATTAATCATATGCAACAACTATGGTGTAAAAACATTCACATCTTGTTGCAACTAGAAATAACAATGTTAAATTAATTAAATCAATGCAATATGTAATGTGAGCTCGGCAATCACTTTCATATCAATTCGAATTTCAAAGTATAACAAATGCTGACTCATCTACAATTATCTAATATGCAAGTCTGGTTTATTACAAGTCAATCACTTCAGTCATTTTCCTTCAGATACCGCGAACCACCTTTTAGATGGATGCCAACGACCAATTCAATTCAGATATAATTCAGTCAATAACTCATCAAAATGTACAAGCAAGCTGGGAACACTCACACTCCGGACCATTCTAGACTAGACCTATTGAGTTCCGGTACATAAGCGCTTATTACACGGTGCTTGGTAGGATGGGTCATGACTCCACCTCCAAACATTACGAGTGTCTATCTCAACCACACAAGCTGTACTTACCTCAATCAAATCACATTTCAATCGGATACCATTCAATATGCCACTGTACAATCACGCATCAATATACATTTTCACAAAATATTCTCGTGAATGAAATTCAAATTATGAATTCAAAATGTAAGAATACAATTCAACATGCCAATTTCTAATCATGCATCACTTATACAGAAAAGAGATATTCAAGAATGCACAATAATAATAATATATCACATATAATTTAAACTCAAGTGAAATCCGTACCTGATAAGAAAATGAACATCAGCAAGCAAACAAATAATAATACAGACCCTCAGTTGCACCAGTCCTATTCGGCTTGAAAACCTGCCCCAGACTCTACATAAACAAATACTAGACTAAGTCCTTACTTTAGCAAGCAAACATTAACAATTCACATTCCACAAATCCGTAGATAAAGTTAGGGATTTGATTAGTCCTTTGGTTACCACATACAATAACAGTACACCTTATTAGTTGTACCAGTAGATGATTTCAAACACTAAACAGTGGTTAACAACGCTAGAAATCAATACACAACGGTAAAACAATAGTGCTGGACAATTTCCGGCACAACCCGTGAAGGGTATTTTTGACAGTTTACAAAATCCTTTTTATTTCATGAACGGATGAACAGAATCAAATAAAAATTTAACTATAGATGAAACATAATAGGACGTATCTCCTGTAAAAATTTCATAATGTTTGGACAAATAGATTAATTATAGTGAATTTTCGAAATCAAACAGAATCAGGTTTCAGAAAATCTGTTCCAGCAAATCGTGCCAGCAAATACGTCTGAAAGTTCCTGCATTGAAACCCTTCAAATAAATCTCTAAAAATTTTGTAACAATTACAGAAGTTGCCTCTGGATGGTTTTTTTCAGACCTAAAAGTTTCAAGTCCTAACTGCAAACAGATAATAAATGAAAAATAAAAAACCACACTGGGGTCTGTCTGTTCCAGAAAACTGATTTCCAACACTTGCCCTGGTTTCAAAACTCTTGTAAAAATACCAAATCAACTCAGACAAAATTCATATTAGATACCAAAATTTTTGTCTGGAAGTCTAGTTTTAACCAAAACAACTCTCATGTCCAAATTCGAAATAGAATAATGACACTTACTTAAAAACTGAAGCAAGGTCACAATGGTATGTAAAATCAGAAATGTACTTATTCAATTTGACCCTTCAACAAAAATACCGATTATCTTTTCCTTTATCTTACTTCACTTGAACAGGAACCACAGATGTTTCTCTTGTCATCTAAATCATTTAGTTAGAACATAAAGAAAGTAGAAAATACCAAATTTAAAGAGGTATCCACTTCGGCTCAGGGATTGCCACAGCTTGAGAATTTGCTTCCTAGAACAATTCCTATCTTCCTTTGAATTTTTTTTCTCTATATTTTTCACAATTAATAGGGCTGAATTTTCAAAAGTTTGTATGGCACAAAGAGTATCTCGGTTTGAGGAGAGGAAAAAAAAGGAAATAAAGAAGAGGGAGACGTGGGAAGGGGAGACCAGATCCCAAATTCCAGCAATAAAGCTTCTCCAAGTTCTCTACTCCTTTTGTTCAATTGCACATGGTGCATCCTTAATCCCATGAACCTAAGACATACTACTATGGGTCCTACTAGTAAGAAAGCCAAAATTGTAAGGAATAATCAATTTAAGGACATAATTAAACCAACGATTTAGAGCCAAGAAAATATGTAAATATACTTTTATTCCAATTATTACTGTTTCACCATAAACATCCAGCTAATTCAGTTTGTAGAAATTTATGACGAATAGCAGCAACCTTTATAATACAAAAGAAAAGTTACAAATTTCTATGTTCTTATTCCAAAAATAAGAGCGAGTATAAAATTTAATTTCATGCATGGAATTTACTCAAAATAAAATCAAGCAAGTGTATAAAATTTTTTTTTTAAATGTTAATATAAACAAAATATCTAGCATTACCAATATAGAAAACTTTAAATTTTAGAAAATAAAGTCACTCAACTAATAATTTCAGTAATGAATTATCAAAATTTCACTATAACAAAAGTTCAACTACAGCAGAAATTCAGTTGTCAAATTTTACAAGAAATTCATAAATGACAAAAATTTCAAAGCGTCACAAACAGACTAATAGACCTATATTGTTTAATCTCTACATCCAGGGGCGGATCTACCACCGGGGCGGGTGGGACTAGAGCCCCACCTCACGCCGTCGAGCCCTTGGAGCCCCCTTTAGCCCCAGCTAATTTTTTCTGTCATTTGAGCACTCAAAAGTGGAGCTGAAGACTTAAACAGAGGTTGTCAGACCCACCTAGATATTTTTTCTAGATCCGCCACTGTCTACATCATCTATCTTTTTTGGTAAAAGGCATAACATAGCTTTGTTTATCCGAGCCACATCTAGATCGTGGTTAAAAAAAGCATTGAACAAACACATAATATCTTCTTTTATCATATGCCAATGTTTTTCGTAAAATAAGAATGTCATACCATCTGGACTTGGGCTTTTCTTCAACTTTCTAGATAGAAAAATCACATGATTTTTTCACAATTTTCTCTGTTTCTATGCAATAGGCAAGCGGTACGCACATTTTTTTTTTTTCATCACTGAATTCATGATTCAGCAAAGACGAATAAAGGCAGTATATAATTGCAGCAAGCATAGTTCTGGTTCAAGGAAAGAATAATGTTGAAAGAACGCGAATTTAACATCTTTTGATACATTATATATCACTATCCATAGCAGGAAAAGTATGAAGTCTTGAAAGAACGAATCAAGGAAAGAATAATGTTGCCTTTATTAAATTGCGCTTCGAACATGAATTTAACATCTTTTGATGCATTACCACTACTCAGAGCAGGAGACGTAAAGTCTTGGAAGAACGAATCAAGGAAAGAATATTGTTGCCTTTATTAAATAAAAATATTCTTTCGTGATATTTGTTGAGATGAATGTTTCTTTCAATGGAAGCCTTGAAATGATGGTGAGAAGGAAAAGACGACCTCGAAATAAATAACAGCGTGTTCATGATAAGCTGCCCAAGCACAAAGGCACAAATTGGGACAAGTATATTGTCCTCCTCTTTCTCAAATCTCATGGCCGGTCTGGCTTTGAGATCTCCTTGATTTGGTCGTCCTTGAATTATCGGAGTTCTGCCAATTCGCAACAAAATATAAACTTCTATGGCTGCGGGCCCCAAACCAACTTCTTCCAAGTCACCCCTTGTCGGGTTTGAGGCCGATATGAACAAAATCATGAATGCGATGCTTGATAGTAGCGTGCAGGAACTTTCCGTCGTTGCTATTGTCGGACCACGCAATGTTGGCAAAACTTATCTTGCCAAGGAAATTTATACAAGGTTTGTTAACTTTTTAAAGAACATGTATATACTGCACCTCTTACTTTTTCTTTTTTTTTAAAAAAATATTTTGTCACTGTAATTTTTTTTAAAATTGAAATATATCATTCTTAAGTACTAATTAGAAATATGTTACTCTAAAATCATTATAATTAGTTCTATAATATTAATTCCTATCAAACATAACTAATTAGAGATGTAACACTGTAATTTGTATGAACTTTTTAAAAATATCTAATTATCTTCGTAGGACAAAAATCATTCAGAAAAAAATTACGATACATAACATTCAAAATCTTTAAGATAATCAAATGATAAAAAAATTTTAAAAAAATGAAAGATTTTGAAATATCAAAATTTTGATATTTAAAATTTAAATTTACAAATTTTGAAAATTGAAATTAGTAGTATATGGAAAAATTATAAAATGAAATAAATTCGATTAAGATAAGAGAAAAATTAGTAGTACATATATAGCCGCAAGAACCCTTTCTCGGTTAATATCTGGTTCAAGAGACACAAGTCAGTTTAACAATAATTGATCGTAAGAATGTCATCTTCATATTTTTCTGTGATATTAATTTAACAGTGCGGAGGTCCAGAGGCATTTTGATGTGCACGTATGGCTTCCTATGGCTCGTTTTGCATATTCGGCAATTGAAGATATGAGGGAGCAACTCTCAATTGAGGACGAGGCCGATATATCAAATTTTCTAAGGGGCAAAAGATACTGCGTAGTAACTGACGACCTCAATGTTGATGATGATTCAGATGGAGAGATATGGTGTGATATCCTAAGAGAACTTCCAGACAATAACAACGGGAGCAGAGTTCTTGTAACACGCAGACTATTCTTGTATCGCGGGTGGTGGCCCAGGTGGGATAATTCTACTCTACCTAAATTGCAGTATGAAGTTGGCCCCCGATGCAATAAAGAAAGCATCGAGATGCTGCTCCAAGTGGTTTTTCCAAAAGATCCATGGGATGGTTGTCCAGCTGGCGAAGTGGATGACCTGGCGATGAAATTCGTGCGTAAATGTAAGGGTTTGCCTTGGCCATTACGATTCCTTGGAGGTCTGCTCTCTCAACTTCCTTGGAAGGAGGTCCTGGACAAAATCGAAGCGTTACAAGCTGCAGGAGAGAGCTTTGTAAAATTCGCAATGAGATATAGAGACCTGCTGGATTATCATTATGAGCATAAAGCAGCTTTCCTGTATTTTCTGGCTTTTCCTGAAGGTGCTGAAATCCATGCAAAGTCTCTGTTTCGTATGTTGGAGGCAGAGGACAAAGATTTATCATACCAGTCAGGAAAGGTCATTTTAAAAGATCTGGCTGAAAGGTACACAACTAACTTACTTATATTATTCCCACATTAATAATTCATTTCAGACAAAAGCTTGAATTTGCGACAATAAATCAAGAAAATCCGTTAACTTGTAAGAATATACGTTAAATGGGTCTTGAGTCCTGACCCTGTTTTTCCTGTAAAAAAATAAATAAATAAATAAATAGTAAGAAAAACTAGATACAACTTTTTTTGAGGTAGAGAAAACAGAGAGATAATAAAGCAACTAATTTTATATTGGATTCTTCGAACTCTTTCTTGCATATCATCAGACAAACTCCTTTTATATCCCTAATTAAATTCCAGAACGAAATCCCAAATTAACCCCAGAAAAATATTGTTTTCTTTCAAAGCACAATTACTACAGTGCTCACGGGAAAGGATCCACGAGTATCTAGAAATCTAGTAAAACATTAAAGACATATTTTGATAGCAGGAATGAATTATAAACTTCTTTATTGAAAAATAGTTTAATAAATAAAAGAAAATTAAGTGTTTTTTTTTTAAGTAGCTTTTCCACAATATTACAATAACTTATATGATGAATCTCTTTGTGGAATTGTCTTGATTTTCAAAATAATATATCATTATGATATTATATTTTTAATCATAATTATATAATCATAATAATTATATTACAATTATAAATTAATAATATAGATATTAATTATCATCATATAATAATTTTTTTATTTTTATTTATTATTGTAATTATAATTATCGTTATCATTGGCCTTCAAAAAAAATATCATTACCATTACTATAACAAATAATCAATAAAATGTCCAACTTCACTTGTTAATGATTTTATCAACATTTAAAATTCAAATATCCAATCTAAATCGTTAATTTTGATCAACTTCATGGGGTTTTTTTTTTTTGTAAATTCAAATGGAGAATCTAAATTCTTAAACAAAAAATTAACAAATCTTGTTAAATATGATAGATTAATTCAAATACGCTCATGTTGTGTCCTTTGATCGAGTATTAAATGAACTCCAACAATTACAAAACTTATATGGAAATGAATAAATTGTTATATTAAACGAGATTAACAGTTTAGATTTTTACGTTTGAATTTAAATTTTGAATAAGTAATTAGAGAGAGATATTGGGACATTTGGAACAACAACAACAACATTATTATTATTATTATTATTTGAACGGAATATAAATGAATTAATTGAATAATTTGTACATGAACAAATAATAGTATTATATTCATTACATTATTTATTACTTTACATTTTTTTTATTCCCCAGTTTACAAGACCAAAAACCATGACATAAGTTTTTCTCCTTAAATAATTTCTCCTAACTATCCTCTTACCAAATGCAACCTAAAATTAAATACTATATAAAGCTCCCAATTTCATCAGGATATGTTTGGTAGGCGCTTCGAACAAGAGACAAACTAGAGATTCACGAACTCTAGTTCACTCCCAGCAGTTCTACCTGTTCGCCAAAATCGGAGAATCAAGAACAAGTCTAATAGTTCGCAGTTCGTCCAGTTTGTAAATTGTTTGGTTCGCAAACAAGCAAACAGCTTGTTCACGTTCAGTGCCAAACACACCCACGTGTTCATGTAATCGTGTCCACATCCAAACCTATGGAAACAAAAAAATAAATATATTTTCAAACAAACTCTTTCTTGAAAAAAGTTTTTACTTTTCTAATTTTGGTTGATGATGATATCATCTACATAGACAAGAACTGGAATTGTTGTACCATGATTATGTTTAATAAAAAAAGGAGTGGGGGGGGGGGGGGGCTACGGGCTGTGTGTAACAGTCAAAAAAATAAAAATAAAAAACGAGAGGGGGTGCTCTTTGCGCGAAGTAAAAAGTAGGGAAAATGAAGGGGTCGGCTGATAGAAGAAAAAAAAGGATAAAAGAAATTTGAAAATTGAGTGAGTCCATGAAGAAGAGGAAAAATGACAAAATAATAGCTGACCTTTTTATTTTTTATACAATACACGCCTTACCTTTTAAATGTGAAATTTGGTTTTGAATCGGATAGACAAAAAGAACACTGCATTAATATTTATTATTGTTGTTAAGTTCTAACTGCATTTATAATTAATATTATAAATATGAATTAAAATTAATAATTATTATGATTATATTATGTGTACTACTACAAGTAATAACAACAATAATCAAGTTATAATAATAACATTTACTATAATATTTGTTATAAGTTTAATCTTTATATAACAATAAATATAGTTATAGTTATAGATAATATTCTGTGGGATCCAGCGAGAAGTAGTTAATGAAATAATAATTTTTAACTTTTTCTGTTATATCTAATTATAAATAGTAATATACAATGCAAAACAATAATTATTTCATGAAATTACTTCTTATTATTATTATTTTATAAATATCACTATAACAGCATCAACAACAACAATAATTGTAATAATGATGATGGTGGTGGTGGTGGTTGGGGTGGTAATGATAAAATAATAATTTATAATATCATAAATTAATCCTCCTTTTTTTATTCAACCAAAAACTAACTTAATAAATATTTTTTTAATATTTGACCGATTTCTCAATGAAACGCCTCTCTTGTATTTAACATTACTAGTCATGGTCATAGCAGTCGCAGCTTTGTTGCGCTATGTTGTTTCGATTCGATTGAGAATAATCTAATATATTTCGCCAAGCTTGTCAAAATTTCCAATGTAAAAAAAATTTGTAAAATTTATAGGCAAAAATTTGTAAGTTCAAAATTAGTAATTTATTCCATAAAATGTCGTTATATATATAAACTTGACATAAATTTTCTGCCCAAAATAATCTTTCAAATATTAATGATTGGTATGACTATTTTTAATTAGTACAACTATATATATTTACTAAACAAAAAGAAAACTATTTTTAATTATGGAAAATGCAAAAAAAAACTATTTTTAACTTAAAAAATCGGTCAAAAAAGCGGCCACGGATCTTTATTAATAATAAAAAAATAAAATATAGATAACTGTTTTTAACAATGAACATAATAATCTTTGATCACTTATTATAACGGACGCCATTATAATTATAATTTAATTTCAGCTTGCCACGTGAAATTATATAAAACTTGAGTACGACAGATAAAGCTGGCCACTAAGGCAATCTTCTCTCTCAAAATAAATATTGATATGGTGGGCACCATGCGTTTTCAAAAGACGAGTCCGGATTCATGGGGATGAAAACAGAGTCGAGAAACTCTGGTTCGGAACCACGTTCGAATCCGGAAATGTAATTAATATTTTAACCGTATTCAATAAATTACTAGGTGGGGAAGCGCGGCTTCGCCGCGCCTTAGCGAATTTTTTGTATTTCAATTTTAAAAACCACTAATAATTTGTCATTAAGTCTAAATTGTGTGTGACAAGCATATAAGTATAGAGGCAAAATGTGCCTACGGGCGTTAAGATTCAAAAAAAAAAAATAGAGGCAAAATGTCATAATTTTTCTTTTCACATGTGCTGCTTTAGCATTCATATACATTGAATTTTTTTTTAAAAAAAAACATATAAACAATTGAAGTGACCCAAATAGAGCCACCATAAATTTGATCGATATTCACAAACCTAGCCATTCCTTCAGGCACAAAGCGAGGTAAAATTTTCATTTTTTGAATAAATCAATAGAAATACTTGTTAAGGAAATATATGTGATGACCAAATATAATCAAATTATGCAGCACCCTTTAAAAACAAAAAGAAAGAACAACGGAGGAGGGCAAAACATTATCAAACACAATTGCATAGAAACGATTTGGCACATGTACTTTTCAACCAAAGGATTAGTACAACAAATAAACTCATATTAAATGATATTAAGGTACCATTTTAAGTTGCTAGAATAATTAAATTAATGAAAATGTCAGATCCACCAAGTGAGCTGGAGGCACACTTTTTTAGAAATTTCAGATCATCGATTCAATGATGAAAGAAAATTAAGAGCAAAATGAAACATTTAGCAAGCACTTTTTGAAAAGCATATAAACAATGTTCAATTGAGATACAACGCGAGCTCCTTGAAAACCATATTACATGGCTTAAATACCAGCTTTGACCAGCCTGAACTTTGCCATAATATTGAAAATACTGAAAGAAAAAATCGATAAATTGTCAAATAAAAATTATATTATTCTAGGCAGTACTTTTATCTAGCCTTATTACATCCATTCTATACACATATGCTAACCTGACCTAATACCACATAAAAGAGAGAGACCCACTGCTAAAAGCCACCCAATGATTTGTCTAAATATAGTTTATTCAAAATATGCTCAATTCTCTCAATCTTGATTGGTTCTGCTTCCATATTGACCTACATTGTATTTTATATTTTATTTTAATCTATGAATCTCACTGGAAAGAGGAAGAACCGATTAGCTTATTCATGCAACCTAAATTGCGGTTATAGGCTGGAGGCCATGAAGATCTGAGGGTGAAGATATTGTGGCCATTTTCTCCTCACTTCGTGAAGCCTAAATTTCCTTTGCCATTTCTTTGGCAGTACCTTGCAAAATTTTGGCATATTCCATGTTTGCTTGGAGTCTCCTCCTTAAAACTTCCTGTAAAACAAAGTAGACATATTCAAGAGTAATATAAGAGGACCACAGTAACATCATACCAACATGAACCAACAATCAAATATTATAAAAATTTGAGCTTCTTCCTGGTATTTATGATTAAAATTAATATCAGATAGTCATGGAAAGGAATAAAAGAAGACTTTTTGGTTGTAAATATTAACTAAGGGTTGTAAACTTGTCCATTCAATTATGATGTGGACAAATGTGTCTAAGATTAAAGATTGCAGGCCAAAAATGAGCAAGTATTATTGTTGTTTTGATGAAGGATGCACCCAAAAACAATGATTTAATCATTTAAGCCATCTTTTAGCTCCAAGAGATTGAGGAGACATAATAATAGAACTTTCAACTGGTATACTGATATCTGCACCAGAGGTGCAACAGCAAAATTCACCAAGAATGAATGGGGCCAGCTGAATTGATTGAGAGGAATTTTAGGAGAGGTACACTGAAATTGAACAAAAATACACCCAAAAAGAAATGCATCCATAAATGCGAGACAACAGTTTGTTTTTGCTTCAGTAGCCATGCGACAGAATAGCAATGTCTGTACCAATAAGTAGTGGTAACATGCGTAATAGCAGCTAACCACCAAAAAAGAAGATTTTAGGTAAGGAAAAAAACGAAAGAAAAGGAAACAGAAAAAAGATCTTTTTGGGAAGAGAAATCATTTTAAACTTTTATACCAAAGAAAAAAATATATGTCAGATTCTTGTTTGTGACTAATAAATAGGTCAGACAGAGAGTTTGGTAGTTGAAATCTGGTGTTTTTTTAAGTAATGTTCTTAAGCAATTGCATGCGTAAGTGGAAAAAAGGAAAAAATATTACAAAGAAAAAGAGATTATAAAGATACTGAATTGAAAAAAAAGGTTCAAATATCACTTGCACACGAAAGGCTGCTGAGCTGAGCAAAATATAGAATGTAACAATCATAAATACGGAAGTAAATATGGAGCGGGTTTGCTGTCATAGAGGTATAGATATGGAGGCTAGTCATAGATCGTATCGCTGATTGGTGAGGGTATTTTGGTCAAATAAAAAAATTGACGTGTGTCATTAATTGAAGGCATGTAAAAAGAAATTCACGCCGAAGAAATGCGCTTACATTAAATAGCCAAATTTGTGTTGTGTGCACCGCCCAACAAATATATGAAATGAGAATCTATATATATGGTCCATCAAAGTTGTGTAATCTGACCATATTATCTATGTCTCATGGAGAAATTTTTTATCATCTTGTTTAAACTTTTGATTCTTCCATCAATTAGTCAGTGAGGCCCACATTCTATATGCACAAACAACCAATTTCAGTCAGAAAATAGCATATGATATCACAAACCACAAATAAATTTAATTATTTCAGAAAATAGCTATATCTAGAGATATAGCTACCTTGAAAAACAAAATATCTGTAGCATCTACTCTATAATAATCCAAAAATTCCACATAGAAGGCAAATAAAATAAATTCAGATTTTACTGGTATTCTGACTGCTATTTTTGTACCAATTAAACTTAGAATACACAGTTACACACGAATTGAAACAATTCAAAGATAACAATAGTGCTATTTAATACAACGGGTTATTGGTTTTACTGTTTTCCAAGCTACTGAGCAACGACTAACTGGGATTTGAGAATCTATATATATGGTCCATCAAAGTTGTGTAATCTGACCATATTATCTATGTCTCATGGAGAAATTTTTTATCATCTTGTTTAAACTTTTGATTCTTCCATCAATTAGTCAGTGAGGCCCACATTCTATATGCACAAACAACCAATTTCAGTCAGAAAATAGCATATGATATCACAAACCACAAATAAATTCAATTATTTCTGAAAATAGCTATATCTAGAGACATAGCTACCTTGAAAAACAAAATATCTGTAGCATCTACTCTATAATAATCCAAAAATTCCACATAGAAGGCAAATAAAATAAATTCAGATTTTACTGGTATTCTGACTGCTATTTTTGTACCAATTAAACTTAGAATACACAGTTACACACGAATTGAAACAATTTCAAATTTCACTACTTACTGGTTATTTATCTCAAATCCCAGTTAGTCGTTGCTCAGTAGCTTGGAAAACGGTAAAACCAATAACCCGTTGTATTAAATAGCACTATTGTTATCTTTGAAGAGTTTTTATTTCCTAATTTAAGCATTTTTATTTCCTAAATGAAGGTTTTCACATAAAACACCAAATCAGGAGTATGTGTTATGAGGCTATACTTCATATGATGTTGCATATAATATTTTTTGAACAATAAAAGTTAAATTAAAATAAAGAGTTATTTGATATATCACATTGTAAATAAAGAGTTATATGACAACCTAAAAACTGAGGTTCCATTGATAGCATATGCATGAGAAATTGAGAAGATTCAACAATGTCCATAAAGTGATCCCAATTTCAGAGTAAATCAAGACTACATAATATGTTTAGGCAGGGATTTAAAAGCTGGTGAGCTGTATGGAATCAAAATTTTGAAAAAAAAAAAAACTAATCGGAACTATTAACACATCATTTGTATCATAAAATTGCTGTAGACCAACCAAAAATATTTGATTATGTGGCAAGACAACATCTGGTCTTTATTTATTTATTTATTTTATTTCTTCTTTTAGCATAACAGAACAATAAAATTATCACAATACTTGAAATGCTCTTTTACCTTTTCAATACCCCATGAAGCAAAATTCTGTGCAAGGCAATATCTCAATACTGAGTAGCAATAAAAATCGTGTTATAAAATAACAGAACAATAAAATTATCATAATACTTGAAATGTTCTTTTACCTTTTCAATACGCCAGGAAGCAAAAATCTGTGTAAGGCAATATCTCAATACTGAGTAGCAACCACCCCAGCTGAGGAAATTGCATATGAGGTTCATTGATAAAGCTGTCATGCCAAAATAAATTATGAAACATTTATGTCAATTAGCAGCAAGGTTTTAATATTATTGCATCGACAATGAAAATAGTTAGAAATTTATACTACCTTCGATTATCAGCTAAGTTGGAAAAGTTCTTGGTTCCAAGCAGCCAAGGTCGACCTGTACCTTCAAAACTCTATGATATGTACTCTACATGGAAGGAATTTTACCATGAAATAATCAGGCGGCATGGCAACTAAAAAAATTAGCAGAAAAGATTTCAACATGATCATAAAGAGGACCAATACAACCAATACCTGATTCTTAACATGAATTGAACCAATTGAATTCCCTCAATCAATTACGATGAGTAGCCAGCGGTATATGAAGGGATCGAAGGCATGGAAAGGAAGCAAGAATAGATTCGGTAGAGGAGCAGCAGAGGATGAGTTGTGGGTAGGGCCGACAAGGAGCGGATTTGGCGGAGGATTTTTCAATGGTTTTGAGGTACCGTGAATTTGGTGGAGAAGAAGAAATGAAGCTTCGGGAGGAGGTGGGCCACGATTACAGGAGGAAGAGGCAGAGGATGGCAGGAGGGGGTGCGAAGGAGGAGGAGTTGGGGGTGTGGCGGGGTCGGAGAAAAAGGAAGAGGCAGATAGAGAGGAGTTTTGAGTACGGGGAGAGAAAGAGAGGCCACGGTTGAGGCGATGAGGCGGTTCTGGCGAATGAGAGAATGGAGGGTACGGAGATCAAAATGAACGGCCAGATTGCCGTGTCGAAATCGAAAAAAAAAAACGGGATCAGACACTCACGGGATTTAACGGGATTTAATAAATAAAAAATAAAAATAAAAAATATATATAAATACAAATATAGTTTGACTGTTATCCGATCCATAACCGTATAACACACAAAAAAAATAGTATCCGATCCATAGTATCCGATTTGCATTTGATCAACATCTGATCCCCTATTTAATCAGTGGTACAAGATGATTAACATAATTACCTATGTAGTGCTATAGAAACGACTTTCCATTTGACAAGTACTGAGCTATTATTAGAAAATTTGGCTTATGTATTAGTCACATGATATGATGACATTATATAAATTAATTTATTATTTTTTCTTGTTGTGATGGTTACGTTTTGATAACACATGATATGATTAATATAGAAATTTAATGTATGATGACATATATGATATTGAAGTTAATATTTTATTCATTTTTTATTCTTATTAGTTGTTAATTTATAGATATCAAATATCCAAAATATATCCGTAATTCCGTATTCTGTTTTTTATACCTACGAGAAATGTTGCTTTAGGCTTCTGCAATTTCTTTTTTATATGGTTTTTCATGAAGCCCCTGCTCTTTAGAATATTAAAAACACAACATTCTAAAACAAATAATAATAATAATAATAATAATAATAATAGATTATAGAATATAATAACTATATAGAATATGTTAATTATATATAATGCTCAACTGAAACTAAACATATAGGTCGTGTGTGTCACGTCCCGCACCGACGGGTCGCGGGGCGCGAGCCGAAACGGTATCTTCTGCACCCATCCGATGGCCCGTCAACCTACGTCGCAACAGAAAAACAAACAGAGTCAGGTACAAACCTCAGTAACCGGTTATTAAACGACGCAGCTTCTCTACATTTAATTAATATAACAAAATCCAATCAGATCGGATTAATCCACATAACAAATAATATATTTTACGGAGATAATCGGGTCCAGACAATCAGTTAGTCAGAGTGGTCCCTCCCCGATCTCAGGAGGATCAGGACCGGCCCCTCCCCGAACTCAGGAGGATCAGGACTCAAAATTCAGATTCAATTCCATATCCAATTCCAAACTTGCAAGTTCGATTGATATTTGATTTTATCGGCCGTTTGAAGTTCGAGTCTACGTCGCAGTTGATTGGATGGTTAATTTGATCTGTTGATTTTTGAACCGTTCTATCAGGTAACCGGACTTCTCTATATTTAATTTCGTATTGTTTGATTGATTTGATTTATCGTTTGGTTTTGATTGAATATGTTTATTATTTTGTGATTGGTATATTTTACGGGATATCGGAGTTTGGAATTGGATGTGGAATTGAATATGAATTTTGAGCCCTGATCCTCCTGATTTCGGGGAGGGGCCGGTCCTGATCCTCCTGGCATCGGGGAGGGACCACTCTGACTGACTGACTGGCTAAACCCGATTATCTCCGTAAAATATACCAATCACAAAACAATAAACATATTCAATCAAAACCAAACGATAAATCAAATCAATCAAACAATACGAAATTAAATATAGAGAAGTCCGGTTACCTGACAGGACAGTCCAGATATCACGAACAGATCCAACTCGACTGCGACGTAGGACTCAGAATTTCAATCGACCATACAATCCAACTTTTTTCAATCGGCAAAAAAATTAATCTAATTCATGAATATCTCAAAGTACACTTAATAATTGGTTTTGATCATTTTAATTCGGTTGGGAAAGACAAATAAGGAACTCAGAATGAAATATCATATGGACATATATAAGCAAGGTTAGAACACGTGGAAGGAAATGGATAATATCAACAAGACACGTATAAGTACAAGGAGGAGGTGGCAAAAATTCTATGCCTATTCATTTTCATTCGGTGGTCAAAGGAAGTAGAAAGGCAGGCAAACTATTATTATTTTTTTTTCCATCCAATTCGGTCAAGCATAGGCTTTGACTAGTCAAATGTCAGATTTTGGTCAAACTTTGGTCAAAGGTGATAAAAATTCGTGGGATGTTATAGTGTGTGCGCAAAATCGATTAATTAAAACTCACTAAGATACATCATGAGCTTAATCTCAATCGTCAAGATTTTCTATCTTTTCATATTTGTAAAGTGTGATTTCAGTAACATTATAAGGTTAAATAATATTAGGAAATATATTTCTAAAACAATTTATTTGAAATATGTGATCTTTTAAAAGGAAACTTTTTTTTTTCTATTGAGAGCATTTATTTATAGTGGCATGTAGTGTTCTACATATGTTCCCTATCGTGTCGTGTCAAATATGTTGTGTCTGAATCATCTGTCAAGTCGTGTCTAAATGTTTCACGTATCATACCGTGTTGTGTCTAAATTTTTAAGAGATGGACACAACATGCCTAAGGATACGTCACACCTCGTATCCGCGTGCCGTATCGTGTCTTGTCTTCTTTAGACATGTCGTGCCGTGATGTGTTCGGACACGACCAACTTTTTAACATAAATATAATTTGTTTATGAAATTTAAAAATCATGTTTAATGAAATATGTCAAAAATTAAGAAAATAAAAATGATTTACAATTGAATTAAAATATATACTCATTTTTTTAAATTTTGTGTGAAAAACTATTTTTAATTTTATAGTAATCATCCTCTTTTTTGTGGGCTTAGGACCAACTATGTTTGAGTAAATATAGACGGAGTTACTAATCTAAAATCATGTTAATTACAAAAGATGAAAAAATTATACTACTTTTATCATTTAATTATTTGTAAATTTTAATTTTTTTATACAAATGAATAATTTATATTATTATTACTATGTAAAGTACAAGAGATGATATAATTATTTGACTTTTTTAGACAGATGGATAATATCTTTGAGCCTTTGTACCTTTATGTCTTGCTTGTGTGTTAATTATAACATCATCCTAATTACAATATAATATTTTTAGATAAAAAAGTAGTTTATTTGGAATTAAATATTATTGATAATAGTTGATTTTATGATGGAATATATCTTGGGCAAGATTTATAGAAAAAAAAATATCATATTTCTGTAAGCTTAAGGTGTGTCTCTTTTTCGTGTATGACGTGTTTATAAAACGCGCCGTGTCTTTCGTGTTGTGTTATGACATACCGTGTCTATTTCATCAAAGTCGGACACAATACACATAAAGACATGACATGTCTAAGTTCTTCTTCTGTATCTTGCCGTTTTCGTACCACCTCCGTGTCATACCGTACCGTACCGTGTTCGGGCACGCCGTACTTTTTTTAAACACCAGTGGCTTACCGCCGTCATTGCAGGAGCTTTTCATCTTCTGTACCTTGCGAAAATTGAACTCATTACTATGATAAAATTACTTATATCATATATACTAGTCTAGACTCTGAACAACCTCGGATATTACTAGTACTTAATAGGAATGCATACTGAAGTAGATGCCGATCGCTACCACCAATTTAGATGTACAAAATATATCAAGCTATACGCGCGAAAACTAGAATGTTATACTTTGAATGGCCCTTCAAAAATTAATACATACTTGTTGCGTTAAAGAGACTAGACTTCCATAAATTAACATTAGTAATTTCTGATCCTACTAGATAATATTCCCGAAAATTTACAAAATTGTAAACTATTTTCTAATTAGATAATTCATCCATATATGCTCTTACAAAAATAAAGAAAAAATAATTGATCTTAATCTCCCGCGATAAATGCAATGGTAATGTGTAGGTCGATGATTGAAGTCACGAAGAGGTACTCTGATAGTTCTATCAAGTGTTGTCGTCTTCATGATCCTTTCCTTCGTTTGCTAGCAATCCACGAAGCCAAGGAGAGAAGATTTGTACGTGCAGATAACTCTTCTATCGTAAATCTGTTTGATGCAAGAGTGGAGTTTTCATCTAACATGGTAAAATTAAATCACAAATTTGGTGGCAAATTGATGGATGTAGCACAACTGGCCGATGCTAGTTGTATCTTCAATTTTAGTGAGAATTTCCCTCTTGAATCTCCATTAATGTCACATAGAGTGCTGAAAATTGATGATACTAAAAATAATGTGGATGTAGTGAGAGAGATAAATAAGAGGGGAGAGTTAAAATACTGTGATTTGAGTAATTTAAGGTTCTTGCCTCCATTAAATGAATTACTGAAAATGAAATCACTCGAGTCCTTGACAACTTTAGATGTTGGAGGTACACCTATTGAGACCTTACCAGATCCAATTAATAGCCCGAATTTAACAACTCTTTTATTGAGAAATACAAAAGTACATGAGATTCCTATATCCTTTAAGAAATTGAAGTACCTGGATGTTAGAGACACATTTGTCCGGTCCTTACCAGACTCATTATGGAACAATAGACAACTACAGTCTGTACTTGCCTCTGACGCATTGCAACATCTTAATGGACCACCGTCAAGTGCAGACCTCAGCTCGCTAAGTGTTCTGAAAACCGTACACGTTTCAAATAAATGGGGCAAGAAACTACCGAAGTTTAAATATCTGAAAAAGTTGGGGCTCTCTTATTTTAAAAATGCCCTCAGTCCGTACAAAGCTTTAAATTGGGATATAATTACCAGACTCCTGGGTAAAATGCGGGAGCTATCTTCTTTGAAGATACAAGGAAGCGATGTTCCTCCAGAAATAATTGATTTGCAGACCTGTCCAAGCTATCAGAATAATTTAGAGAAGCTGAGTGTCGGTGGGTCATACTCTCTGTTCAGTCTAAGTAGCATTCAAATACCTCTGATGTTAATCACCCTCACGTTGGAAAATTTTGAGTTTGAAGAAGATCCTATGCCCACTTTAGGGAAATTACGATTCTTGACAACTCTTTGGCTGAGATGGCTGCTGTACAGTAAACAAGACAAAAAGATGATTTGCACAAATGGTGAGTTCCCTCAACTGGAAACCCTGCAGCTTTGTCATATCTGTGGCCTTGAAGATTGGTCAGTGGAGGAAGGATCACTGCGCAAAATCACACATGTTGTCATCGAGAGATGCAAAGCACTTAAGGATCTATCTAGACCTTTAGTAATATCTCGTGGGACACCCCTAAAGGAGTTACACCTGCATGCTATGCCACCTGGATTTACAACAAAGTTCTCTCATCTTCCATTTGTTAAAATCACTGGGAATTAGATTTAATGGTATCGTGCCCCATTCGCTCTACGTTTCCAAATGGTATGTTTCATTTAATATGTTATATTCTCCTTTTAACTTATCCCTTCCTGTTCTTTTATCCTCCAGTAGTGTTCAAGTACTAGAGAACTTTTGTTCTGCTTGACAGTATTGTTCAGTAGTTTACCAGAAAATTAACATCAAGGTGTAATCAGTACCGAATCAGAACCATTTTTTTTGGGAATTTGATTACTGTCATCTTCAGTTTTGTCATCTCTGCCATCGCTAAATATAAAGCGAAATACAACAAACAAAGTGAACATATAGACGATCTAAGTGAACACATACAAACAAATAAGTTTAATGAAAATAAATTGAATATGCATGTAAACTTCTGAACAAGTGATGATAACACCTATTTATTTGTAAATGTTCAATTAGATTGTCTATATGTTCATCTTATTTGCTGTATATGTTCACTTTGTATTTAACGATAGCTGGGATGGTATATTTGCCCATGACACTTATAATTCCTGATTTTTTTGCACTCAAGTAATGATTCAATCATTTTTTCAAAGAAAATCCAATGTATGCCTTTTGGTATCAAGCGAAGTCAATTAATAGCAAACAGAGCATCCTTTGTCCAGAAAAATATCCAATCGTTCTTATCCTCTGTTTCCACTTTTTTCTGACACAAGTTCCCCAATAAATGTCTCCTTAAATATTTACAAGGCATAAATTAATGATGATGATCGCAATTTCATAACACCAGGTCAACGTACGGGATGTTTTCTGAAGATTATAGTGCATTGTGGCTGAAGCTTGTTTTCAGTTTTTCGGATGTTTGCGTTCTGTTATGATGGATTGCTTCTCTTTTATTTATAAGCATTATAAAATTTGTTTACTTCCGCACTTGTCTGTACCAGATTGTTTGTATTTCTTGTTCAATTTGTTGGAACTTGTTTTTGATATGCAATACTCCTGAAGATGTTTAAACTATTTCGTGTACTGAAAACTTAATGGATTAGCATATTATTTAGGAAGTTCAGCATTACATACAATGTTTAAATAAAATGCACACTAATAAATGGCTACAGAGAGCAAGAAGTACATCATTAAACAACAAAAAAAGAAATTATTTTGTCCACTTGTATGTGAAACTGGGTATGGACATAGAAATAACGGCGGATATACGGTAGAAATAGTGTATCAGTCCAGCATTTAGAACTTCTCTATACGTTGCTTGGTAATCAAATCACAAATAAGATTTCTTTAACTCCCTTCAGACAGAAAGAGGCAGCAAGGACTAACAATGGACTAGTCTCACAAGCCACAACCATAGCATCTCACCCGAAAATATAATAATATTAAGAACCGGAGAACTTTCAAAATCAAAATTCGTATAAGTTGGTCAAATATTTCAAAATGATTTGTCGTCGCTCTTTAGTTGATCAGTATAAGTGTATGCATATAACCGAGGCGAATTTAAGACAAATCCGTAGGATAAAAATCGAAATAGAAATTTGAATGAAAAAAAATAAATGCACGCTGAAATGCAGCGCAAGTATGGATACACAGGCTGCAGGATTTTCTGCCCCCGTATTTGTAATCATTGGTGTTGTGAGCAAACATCGAAAAGATTTTTTTAATTTATGCTCAATTTCGAATTTCCATGTAGGTTATATGTTTAATTTTATTTTTATTTCAATATGAAATATATTACTCCATCCAGTAATACAAAAACTAATTATATCAGGTACTCCACACATGACCTGTACAGAAACGGACACAACAAATTTGCAAGAAGAAATAATTTCTACCTACTAGTACTTTTAATTCTTGCCCAGGCAAGGGCACCCACGGAGCACAATCACAAAATTGCTTAAAACCATCCTAAGTTTTTATCATTTTCATCATCCTAGCATAAGATGTCCTCTCCCCCCTCTCTCCTCTCCTCCTTCCTCCCGTGGGAGGAGGAGGGGTGGGTGAGACAGCGTACGCGGGATGGAGAAGGGGGAGAGGAAGGATGGGAGCGACAGTGTACATGTACGCGAGAGGGAAGGAAGCAGAGCGATGGAGGAAGATGAGCGAAACAGAGAATGATAGCCAAAAATAAAAAACCGCGTTTAATAACTGATAGGAATGATAGGGATGGTGAATATCGGAGATGATTCTTATCATCCGGCACAATTATTATTTTTGTAATTATTTACTGCTACTGTATGTAGAATTTTCGTTAATTTAAAACTGTTTATAATATGATGAGTGATGACCATTGTTGTGGCATAGGAAAAGTGGTAATAAATAGTAGAGAATGCCAATGGCATTTCCTATCTATGGCGAAACAATAGATGAGTGATTATGTATTTTCTTCTTGTAATTAATAAAAGAAGTCGGTCAATTTTTATTGTCAGTATGGGCACTCCGTTATTGACTCATCCTCAACAAAATAAGGGCACCACGTGGTCCGCGTTGCGGCCAGCTTGTCTCCATCAGGTCTCATATCGAACATCGAATATGCGTCCGTATCCTTTGGTCGGCTCAAAAAAAAGGAAAAAAAAAAAAAAAAACAGAACTAAAAGACACGTTTTTGGATCTGAGCAACGACTTTCGTTCGCTCGATTATGGCTTTTGTTCGCTCGACATGTAAAAAACACGTTTAATTCTTGAAGACAATGCAGAATTAAAAGTGTAATCCTACAAATCCAAATACAAAAATTAGAAGCATGAAAATTATAATGAGATGTACTGGCAGGGCAGAGATGTGAAGTACCAAGATATTTATTTGAGCAAAGTACCTTGTTAATTTGTTCTGTACGGCCATTAGTAGGACTAGCATATACGCCCACCCAATGTGTGGGCAAATTCAATGTGCGAAAAATATTCTTTTAACATGATTTCTTTTTATCGATCTATAAGTTCCTTTTAGTTTAGTTCCTTTAGAATCATTCAATAAAAAGGTTATTAAACCATCCTATTATCAAAGTTTATTACGATATCTAACTACATTACCACATCAACAAAAACGTAAAAGACATGGGTGGAAGATCTATCATTAAATCTCAGATTAAAATCAGCTTAGACATGGTAGAAACGTAAAAGACAATTTAGTATACCATTCTAAAAAAATATGCAATGTTAAAAAGGTTACATTATCAAAAGAAGATACGGAACCAAAAAATTAAGAGATATACAAAATATTAAAAAAAATTAGATAGATTTAGTACCTTTGCTTAAGCATATTAGTGGAAATTTGGATCTTTTTCATTTATTCTATTTTTTTCGAGATTTTGTTGTTAAGCTAAATCTCTGTGTGGTTTTCAGAATTTCATGGAGAGGTACACAAATTGTATGATACAAAGAAATTCAACACAAACCATATATTTTCTAGAAACATCATTATACATTTTATTAAACATTGATTCCTTTGCAAGATTATGTTGCGGCAAATTAAGTACAACCACATTATCACACGATATATAAGTTAAAACACCTTAGTATGGTACATAATAATAATCTAATAACACAAAATTCAATAAATCTATAGTAAAAAAGAGCTTGGAAATTGCAGATGTACCATGAGAATCAAATTATTGAGGTACAGGTGTTATGCTCCAGGAATTTTATGAAAATCTGGACTATAGCTACAAGGACTTTGGTATTAAAACAGTACACAAATCTCAGGTTGATAGGATAATTAAATAATGACAACTGTAAAAATGTGATAATTAAGATATGTTTGACTGAAACGCATAAAAAGGATTAACCCCTGATATAGTAGCAGTTTGACTTATGGACTTAATCATTTCCTACAGGGACCTAAATTGCTAAATCAAGTGTTAAATAATGATCAGTGATAGTACAGGTGTAAATAATTAAATGCTTTGGACTTAAATGAACAAGTACAAACTGTACAATGACTGAAGCAAGTCTGTTTCATAGACTTGAAGTTAGTACCATTTTTTTATTTAGATGTTAGACAGCAACTAAAAAGTAATAAAATTGCTTCATGTCTCTGCTAAAACTTCACTGTAAATTTCTGCTAAAACTTCACTTGTAATTAGCTGCAATTTTGTCTTTCTTAAACCTAGTAAGACATATAGGAGTTCAATAGTCATGTCCAGGTCATCGTCAAGTACTGTACCTCTTACAGTTTGTTGTGTTAAGTCTCATTGCTTGGCTAGCTATAAAGTAGAATTGCACATCCTTTACGGTCTGTTTGGTTTTCGAGAAATCGAAGGAAAATAGCGCAAGGGAAGGGAAATATGAAAATTACTCCGTTTGGATGGCAATTTGTCGGAAGGAAAAAGACGTGAGGGAAGGAAATATATTTCCTTCGCCAATTTACTTTCTGTACAAAAATCTTCCCCTCCGATTCGGGGTGTACAAGACGGGAAGAAAATCAGAAGAAAATCGAAGCTTTTCCGTTGGACCACGATGCCCTCGCGATTTTCTTTTTTGGCGCGATTTGTGACAAAATCTCTCGGCAATTTTGGGGTGATTTCTTTGCGCGTGAGAAATTTTCGTCAAACTCCTAATCTTTCTGGTCTTCGCACCCTCTAGGGTTTCTTCGATCTTCAACTTCTACTGTTGGGTACTTTTCTATTTCTTTCTTTTTCCCCAATTTTGTCCTCATCAGTACCTAATTTCATCTCTGCAACACTAATTGTTTCAATATGTATGGTTAAAGAAAGCATTATTTAAATCAGTCAAACTTTATTTCTGTACTATGAAAGCCAGCTGTTTCAATTGTTTCAATACTACCTTTGATTGGTTCAGTGCAATAATGTGAGCACAAAAATTAAAAAAGAAGTTATGAAATGAAGCAAAAAACCTACTGCGCAGGTCAGAGATTCTGAATAGAGCATGTTTCTTTTTTTACTTGGTCAAATGCGAAGTTCAAAACGAGTTTCAGTGCTAGCGCAAGCAGAGAAGTTGGAGCACAGGCATGTATGATGGTGCCGTTACCCTCATCCAAGACATGTATGATGATGCCCTAAACCCTAAACCCTAAACCACAAAGTATGTTACCCTCATCCAAGACATGTATGATGGTGCCGTTACTTGCATCAGGACATGTGATAGTGTAACTAGTGACTTTCCTATTAAAATAGGACTACATCAGGGATCAGCTTTGAGCCCGTATATTTTTGCCTTAGTGATGGATGAGATCACGAAGGATATACAGGGAGAGATTCCTTGGTGTATGCTCTTTGCGGACGATGTGGTGTTAGTCGATGAGAGTAGGACGGAGGTCGATAGGAAATTGGAATTGTGGAGACGAACTCTAGAGTCCAAAGGGTTTAGGATTAGTAGAACTAAGACGGAGTATATGGGGTGTGAGTTTAGTGGGATACGACCAGTGGACGGAGATGTCTGTCTAGACGGGCAGGTAGTACCTACGAAAGATACTTTTCGATATTTAGGGTCGATGCTGCAGAGCGATGGCGAGATAGATGAAGATGTTAGTCACAGGATAAGAGCGGGGTGGGTGAAATGGCGACAAGCATCAGGCGTCCTATGCGATAAGAAAGTCCCGCAGAAGCTAAAAGGCAAGTTCTACAGGACAGCGATTAGACCTGCGATGTTGTATGGCGCAGAATGTTGGACTACTAAAAGACGACATGTCCAGAAGATGAGTGTAGCTGAGATGCGTATGTTGAGGTGGATCTGCGGTCACACGAGGAAGATCGGATTAGAAATGATGACATACGAGATATGGTTGGGGTCGCACCAATAGAGGAGAAGTTGATCCAACATCGTTTGAGATGGTTTGGACATATCCAACGCAGACCTCCAGAGGCACCGGTACGTATCAGAATTCTTAATCATTTCGAGAACACCCGGAGGGGGAGAGGGAGACCAAGATTGACATGGGAAGAAGCGGTGAAAAGAGACCTTAAAGAATGGAACGTCTCCAAGGAGTTGGCGATCGATAGGAGCGCTTGGAAGTTAGCAATTCATGTACCGGAGCCATGACGTAGGAACTTAGGGGTAGGAGCGATGCCATAGGTTTGTAGGTCCCTCTATTAGGTCACGGTCGAGGTCTAGGTTTCTACTATTACTATTATTATTAGAGATATTATTATTAGTATGGCTAGTCTTACTATTAGTATTTTTATGTTTTGTATTTTTTTTGTTCTTGGATGTGTTCTCTTGTTGGGTTTCTTTCTAGCCTACCCCAACTTGTTTGGGACAAAAGGCTTAGTTGTTGTTGTTGTTGTTGTTTAAGTTCAACCATAAAGGTTCAGTAGACTATAGGACTGGTTTTTGTGCTGGTACAAGTAGCAAACAATTTATTACTGGTGAATGTTGTGCTATACTGTAGGCCATGTGTTCCAACAAAACTGTATGTAATTGGACTTATTGAATTATATAGATTAATTATGTATGTTGTGCTTTTTCAAGTTCGCAGTTTCGTTTCTTCATGTTATTGTATGTATATATAGATTCGTTTCAAGTTAGCAGTTTCATTTTCCATTCCAAATTATTGTTGCGTAGAAAGTATTTTTTTCTCTTTCTTTAATATGCTGAATGTATTAATAGTTTATGTAATAAGATGTTTGAGTTTGGTC
Source organism: Rhynchospora pubera (assembly GCA_028095005.1). Taxonomy (NCBI): domain Eukaryota; kingdom Viridiplantae; phylum Streptophyta; class Magnoliopsida; order Poales; family Cyperaceae; genus Rhynchospora; species Rhynchospora pubera. The sequence goes on along the minus strand of CM051463.1, from coordinate 10,411,592 downwards.
TGAACAAGCTAAAAGAATCCAAGGTCATAATAGTCATTTATTATTTAATTAGCCAATTTTTACCTCTATTTAATTAACACATCCAAACGGGAAAAAGCTTAGAAGAGAATTTTTTTTCTTTCCTTTCATTAATAAACCAAACAGATGATGTAAATAAATTTCCATTCCATCCTATTTCCATTCCCTTCTTTTTTATAATTTTCCTTCCTTCCAATTATTTTACTCAAAACCAAACAGACTGTTACAGGTCATCGTCAAGTACTGTACCAATTTATGAAGAATTTTCCATAAAATTGGTTCCTGTTAATAAAGACAAAGAAAAAAAAGGAAATAAAAACTAAGAAAGTAAGTTCTGAAATCCATTTCAGACTGGAGTGTTTCCTGATATTTTTTTTATTCATTCATATATGCACATGGAGCTGGATCCTGCTATTCAAGCTGGCCCTATTCTCGGCTTTGAGAAGAAATTAAATTCAATCCTCAAGGTAGCCCTGTACCAGTCTGAAATGGTGTTTATTATCTGGACAAAATTGTTTTATATTATAAGCAAAATAATGCGAAATGAGTGTAGGAAGCCAAACTGAGAGATCACAAGTGAAGTTCATCTTTACCATTGTATTCACTCTAGTCCAGAAAAATTCAAATAATTATATTCTTACTATATAAGGGTATTAGGACTAAACCTCAAATTCATGACACAGTTTGATTAGTCAGTGAAATATCTCTCATCTAAAAAGGTGTTTTTATGTATTTTAACCATGATTTAAGAAAATTACAGAAGGCAACATAATATTAAATAGCAAATACATAGTCAATGATTGGAGAGTCTCTTCTATATTTGCTATACAAAGAGTTACCTTTCTGGTCATAATCCATATCAACACAAACACATGATCATCATATCTTTTGGGCATATCTTTTCTTCTTTAGCATTTCTGGCATTCCCATTTTTAGTCGCATGAAAATTCCTAACTCCATGCAATTACAAAGATGTCTCTGATCTGTTTAGACTTGAACAGTACAATGGTAATAAAAAAGATAGAAATAGTACCATGCTTGGTAATAAAAAAGATAGAAATAGTACCATGTCAATTTGGATTTGAGCGTAATCACCACCAAACGAGTTCTAGCACAACACAAGTAAACAAAATAGGAAATAAATAGAGAAATCAAATCGAGATAGCCCAGAATGGAAGAGGAGAACTTGAGTGGGGACGGGGGTCAGTCAGTCAACCACCAAACGACACTGACAAAATCGGTCGACACCAAATCCTCCTTGACATATCCCAAGATTCCTTTCAAGTTGCCCTCCAACTCCGCCCTGTCAACTAAATATAAATGTAATGTGTTATTAAGTATTATTTAACTATAAATATTAATGATTATACAACACAACAAGATTATTATGATAAATCGAACCCAATGTCTTACTTGATGGTTGCCTTAATCTCATCATAGGTGGTAGCTTTTTCAAGCTTGACAGTGTGGTCGACCACTGATACGTTGATTATAGGGGCACGAAAGGTAAGACATGTCAGCTTTCCATTCAAAGCTAGGAGCACCTTGCCAACATCCTGTGCAATTTTTATGTTAAGATCACTTTGTATTGTTTATAATTCCAATGGAATATTTATCAATTAGGTTTGTGTGTTCTAGATTTTGGTTTAGTACCTTAGCAGCACCAATGCTGCTGGGGATGATGTTGAAGTTGGCAGCACGACCACCTCTCCAGTCCTTGCTCGAAGGTCTATCAACAGTTTTTTGGATGGATGAAATAATCAAAATGAATTAAAACATGAAATTTTATCAGATAAGTTACATTTTAGATTTTACCAATTAATTACCAATAAAATATCATTACATATCTAATGAGTTAGTTACTACTTATCAGTAATCGAGTGCACGGTGGTCATCAAGCCCTCAACAATGTCAAATTTGTCATTGAAAACCTGTCATACCATTTTGATTCTTAGTATGTTAAACCAAAATCACCACTATGTTTTCTTTTTTGGAAAATAAAAAGTAAATTACAATTAATTTGGAAACAACAAAAAAATAGAAAAGAAAATTTTGTCATAAAAATACCTTGGCAAGGGGAGCAAGGCAGTTGGTGGTGCAGCTGGCGACGGAAACGATGTCAATGTCTGACTTGGGCTTGGTTTCATTCACTCCAACGACAAACATTGGTGTGCATCCTTGCTAGGAGCAGAGATGACCACCTGCTTGGCACACCTCTGAATGTAATTTATCACAAGCAATTAGAATTTAGTTCCTTTTATATAATTGTTCTAAATTGAGAAGAAGGGAAGAAAGTATATACCTTGAATTGAGCAGAAGCCTTGGCCTTCTCAATGAAAGCACCGGTCGACTCCACAACATACTCAGCTCCAGTCTCGGCTCATGGAATCTCCTCAGGATTTCTATGAATTGGTTGAAATTAGTAAATATTTCAAAAGGTAAACCAAACAAATATTTGACATGTCAAGTGAACAATTAAAATATGTTACCAAAATCCAAAAACAAGTGTCTTCCCATCGTTGACAGAGGTGTCGCCTTGCTTCCAAGTGCCATGGATGGTGTCGTACTTGAACATGTATGTCTACATTTTAGACAATACATACATCAAATTAAGCTGCTTTACTCCTCCGATTTGTGAAAATAACTAAAATTGAAAGTAAATGATAAAAATGAACAATAATTTTACCAACATAGAGATGGAAGAAGAAAGAACAGGGATCGATGTGAAGAGAACAAAAACAAAGATAATTAGAAAATGTACATACTTAGTCTGTGGGATGTGCCTCTCGATGGAGAGCACTGTCTAGTCGGAGGAAGAGAGGTGCATCAACAGGTGGAGGAGTAACATGGAGGGCTCAGCGTAAGAGAAAGATGACCATGGAGCGGCATACAAACCCTAGAGGAATGGGGAGGAGGAAGCGGCGCTAGTGGGATATCGAAAACAAAAGAGGAATGAGATATCGGAAGGAAAATCTTGTATTTCTGTGTTTCCAATTTAGTAAATCCTATCAACTGGAAAAACTCTTTTCAATACGAAAATTACTCGGAATAGAAAGGGAAGAGGCTTTCTTTTTTTTTCTTTTTGTTTTTGAGTTTTATTGCTAATTTGCGATCCGAACAGAAAGGGACGAAGGCGAAAAAAATTAAACAAAAAAAAATGTAAGAACACTGGGACTCGAACCCTCTCGCTGTAGGTTATCGCGAGCGCGGCTCCGCTCCGCAATGTTAACATCTGTGCTGCTCATTAAAGCGCTTCGACTTATTTGTGTGTAGAGTCGACTTCTTTATAGAAATAGCGATCCAAACCGTACATCATATTGATAAATGGTTTATAATGATGCTAACAAAATTGTTTGGACCCCTTTGTGTGAAAAATGCTGACCTTGCTAAGGGTGCTTTATAAGTAGTAGAGATAGAAAGTAGAGATGAGAAATTTCATTTTGACCACGTATGATAGTTCAATCCTTCGAAAAAGGAAATGAAAGCTAGGAATTAAGTTTTCAAAAGAAATAGAAACATACAAATCAAGCAAGAAGTTTCCAATAGATGCTGACTAGAAGCTTGCTTTCCTTAGAAAAATTATAGAAAAAGATTTTCATACTAATACAGACAACTATTCAACTATTAGTTAACAAACAAAAAAGAAAAAAATAAAAACCTTTGATGAATGACATTTGATAGTAAGGCTATTCAAACAAAATACACATACATTTAATTTGAATTTCATCCATAATGGACTGATTTGAGAAATATTTTCAAGATTGTCAGAATATGTAATTTTCAAGTTATCAATTCTTAAAAGAAGAAAGGGGAGAAATAGACAGCATACCCACAATTCGCACCCCAAAGTGAGCTGTCATTGGTGGAAATTACTGGGAGAACGAGATTTTTTTTTGGGGCCGTTTTGATGTTGTAGAAATTTGGAGAATTTGTAATTCTAGGTATAAAATTATTGGGAAGTGTGTAACTTTGTGAAGAGTTTGGATTGTTTATAATAAATTTGGCATATGAAACACGAGAACATAAAAATATCGCAGCATCCAATGACTGAAAGAATATACGAGCCCCGGCAAAGAAAAAATTCCCAATGCTGTGCAAAAAGCAATATTAACATGTCATGAAAAAATTTGAGAAAAAAAAGAATGTTCCACAATAACAAAACTTTTAATCCCCAAAAAAAAGTTAATTGTACATGTAAACCTATACTGCTCCAAAAGCAGACAACTGAGATATATATGTGTGTGATTTTGAGAAACAATATAGCAAATATATTATTTGAGCTGAGGTTTTTCTATTCAGCTTAGGAAGCATCGATCACCTGCCATTGCTGAAGCATACGATTCATCAAACTGTCTCAGGATCTGAAAAGAGATAAATAAACTATATTCATGTCTAATCGAAATAATAATGATTATTTTGACCACAACAAAATATAAAATAAAAAGAAAATCATCTTGAGAATACTAATGTACTGAATCTATCCTAAAGTGCATCATGGCCACATGGGATTAAAAAGAAAAGTACATATACATTTATCACAAATGAGAGAAATTACCACTAATGACAAAGAAATAAATCAACAATCAATTAATAAGAAGACCTGGTCTTGTAAATACACAAGAAATGCACAGATGGTCTCCCTATAAGGCCGCGACAGACCATCCCATAAAGGGTCTCCACCTTTCGCTATCTGGTACCTATCCCAAATAGTTTAATTTTAGAGAAATGTGATTTTATTGGTACAATTCATTTCTATACCTTGAGGTCCTCAACTAAGCTTAACTTGTATAAAATATCAAATATATATAGTAATACTAACCTAAATCTGAAAAGGAAAAAAACACAAGACTAGTTTAATACATTTGTTACCATTTGTCGAAGTTCAGTACAGATATTCGTGACCTACCACTCTAATTTGGCATCTGATGGATTGATCGGCAAGCAATGACCAAGCAACCTCCCGACTGCAAAAGCTTTTGACGTCTTTCATCTGACTCCAATTTAGCATCTGATGTCTCCCAATGCAGGCCCACCTGTCAGGTCACATGTTCACCATAGATGATCAGATATGCAAAACTAGAATTACAGGCCAGATGTCTGGTATACTACCATATAGGACAGCTTATTACAGTGTCCTCTCAGGTCATGCCTGCTAAAGTACGGTGGGAGACTTCAAGGGATGGCACCAACTGTGAGCTAATGTAGATTTCTAAAGAAATTTGTTGTTTTCCCTCCATTATGCTTTCTTGTATATGAGTTCAGTAAAAATGCTGAAATTTGGTCATACAAGAGCAGTTTGTGTATACTGGTACAGAATCTACCAGACAGTATTACTACCAGTCCTGTCATCAGAGAGTCGCAGTAAAAAGTTCAAAAATAATAATTTCAGGAAGGCAGACTGGAGCAACATAACACTCCTCATGAATTGAAATTCTGTTTCTAATTGCAGGAACGTACTCAATTTTCCAATAACACATTTAGTAGCATATTTGCCTTAATTTAACATGAATACTAAAAAGTTTACCGAGTACTCGAACAATCTTTGCTGTACTTCCACCGTCATCAGAAATAGGTAACAAATACGCAACTCGAGTTGTTACCTTTTTCAATTCTTCTACCACACCATTAAAAGTTGTCCCACCTGATTATAGGCCAACCAATTCAAAGCATCAGAAATATTAAAGTAGCAATTTGAACAAAAAAATTTACAATCTGATGAGACTAAACACTCTTCATAAATAACAAAATGGTGAAGCCAATTAATATCAGATAGTTCAATTACCAGAGAAAACAAGCAGAGAAGAGAAGGGGAGGAGCAGCGTCGTTACAATGCGCTGAGGCCATACAGGAGATCTATCTGTAAGTGTAGGATCTCAGTTCGAGGGTGTTTGGAGCAGTGGTAGCGAGAGTGGTGAAGAGGGGCGGAGATCTGTGGAGGGAGAGAGGAAAGAGGAGGAGGAGGAGTTGGAGGCTGAGTTCGGAGGTGTCGAAGTTGGAGGCGATGGGTGCGGAAAAAGAAATGAAACGAAGGTGGGAGAGCGCGAGAGGAGCCGAACGAGATCTGCGCAAACAGAATGTTAACATTCTAGCCGATGTATGCAAAACAACCACTTTGGCTGGTTATGGATACAAAAATTCGTACTGCTAAATTGCTAATGAAAATTATAGTATGAAAAATTTACGGATGCGAATGAAAGGGAAGCGGAACACAATAATAAATAATAAAATAGTAAATTTTTCTAGAGGCGACTCAATTTTGATATAATCCAACTTTAGTCACTAAAGTTTTATTTGTCCTTCCCAAACCACTAAAATTTCAAATAGTCCAAGTCTAGTCCCTCCATCTCAATTCCGTCAAATTAATTAACAGAGCGAGCTGATCTAACCCTTCCGTCTTTGTTTTTGTCCCCAGCGTCTCCTTACTCTCTCAACTTCTTCTTTGACCAAGTGACCATGGCGCATAAAAATTAATTTCGCGCAAAAAGAAAAAAAAAATGGGACTTGGGAGTCCTTCGTCTCTCATCCTTCATCTCTCCTCCATCGTCTCTCTCATCATCAATCTCTCCCCTATAGCTTGGCAGTCTGACCCATCTTTCCCTTCAAACGAATCTGACCCTAGACTTTGCAAATTGCGCTGCCATTCTTATCACCTGTAAATGCAAGTGCAAAATTCAATTCAGTTGGTACCAATTTAAATCTAAAAATCGACAATACTGGTACCAACTTAATTCTAAAAATCGACAATACTAAATGTAAGTTCGCTTCCATTTGATATTAAATCCTTTATTTTGTGAACGAGACAAAATAACGCATGTGCTTAAATGAGATGAATTGCTAGATACTTACACCTTAAACCTTTAGTTTTGACCACATTAGTCTTTTACACATAGAAATTATACTACTAATACCTCAACCTAACCACTTTGATTAGATTTGAATCAAACCAAATGTCCCTCGTGAGTTCGTCAAAAATTTATACCCTTTGAAAAATTTATTTCACAAAGCGCACCTTAATTACATGCAGCTAGCTACCAAGCATGAGACAATCAGACAACTATTAAGCAAGGAACGATCATCAACTGAGTTACTGGCACGGAACAGTCATTACTGGAGCTACTGGCATTTCACTGGTAAAGGGTCGCCGGTATTACTCTTCATCAGGTGACTTCACAACTCCTCTATCCTAATGTCATGTGATTAGTTAGAGATGTTTTTGTAATTAATTCAACATATATCTCTAGACTTGGGTTCTTGGTTCCTAACTTTGTATCAGTGTCATTATTCAATAATTATAAGTACTATTTTTTTGGATAAACAGGGTAGTGGCTACCTGGTGGGTGATTATAAATACTGTTGTACTCTACATTAAGTCGTATATTTTCAGCTCAATAAAATTTACTTCTGTGAATTCTCTTCTTTTCTGTTATCTCTTATCTTCTCTATTCTTTTACAAACTTTGAGCTCGTTTAACAACACTTATCTGAACAATAGCTCCAAGAGTATACCGAATATTATTTCCAGTGAATTCCTTGAAGCTCTCAGTGCAATTCCCTCCTTAGAGAGTAGAAATGCTTTGTCCGACAAGCAGCGGAAAGCACTCAATCGTTATCAGCACCGCTGCCGGGTCGTCCTTGTCAGGTACTCCAAGGAGTTAGACAAGTTTAGATTTCCAACTATTGATCAACCAACCACTATTATTTATGAAGTGAGATTCAGATAGGGATTTTGACTGGCTTGGCGGAGTGCATGCTCGAGATAGGGAGGGGTAGAGGTAGGATCTTGGCATGGAGAGATGAACCATTTGAAGAGAAAAACAGGTCATGTACTTCTGATGAAAGAGAGGGGAGAGAGAGGATGAGAGAGGGACGGAGATGAAAGATCCCCAAATTATGTTTTTATGCCATTAATTTTTCCACGCCATGGCTAGAGATGTTGGGAGAGAAGGAGACGCTGGAGATAAAATCAAAGACGGAAGGGTTAGATTCGGCTCGCTCTGTTAATTAATTTGACGGAATTGAGACGGAGGGACTAGAATTGGACTCTTTGAAACTTTAGTGGTTTGGGAAGGACAAACGAAATTTTAGTGACTAAAATTAGATTATAACAAACTTTAGTGACCTCTAGTAAAATTTACTCATAATAAAAATAAAAATAAGTACGTGATGAAAATTCATATGTAAAGTTATTCAACTTAAACGTACATTTTGATATATGGTTAAATAACCAAACAGCGGTATCCATAAATGGACACCAAGTCCATACTAAAGAAAAATAATAATATATTGACATTATTATGAGATCCGAAAATGAATTATGTAATAATAAAATTGACAGAAATATGATCGCAGGCAGACTCTAATTATCATCTCTTCTTCAGAAAACAACACCTATGATTGATTGGATGTCTCGCCAGTACTTTCACTGCTTGGAAAAGGACCATCAATCTCCGTCCTCCAACAACTCTCATTCTCGCCAGTACTTTCACAATGCACATATTCCACACACTTTAAATTACTAAAAGAGTTCCCAAGTTTATACCAGTCAATTTCCAGCTTTTTCAAGAACCTGAGGCGTAATGTCTCCGCTTTCCAACCAGCAGTATATCCAATTTTAGTAAGGTTGCCACCTCTAATATAAAGTTTCTTCAAGTTTTCCAGCCCTCCAGCAGGATTCCGCAGCTTTGCTGCGTCAGCTTCTGGGTAACATCTGATGTCCAGATTTTCCAGACTGTTAAAGAAATCATAATAGGTTTGATTTGTATCATTGTTCTTTTTGGACTTAGCTTTTCCAAATTTTTTGTAATGTTATTCATTCCGTTTTAGTTAAACGGAAGGGCATAACGTGGGAACATGCGTCGTTAACAGGCCTACCTATGCAGTTGGAGGCATTTGTGTTTGAATGAGCATTGAATAAGGAATAAGAATAAAGAATTTCGGTATGCGGGTTTGTCCAAATTCCTTATTCTTATATCATAGTTTAGTTAGTATAAAAATAAGGATCCAAATTTTTTAGTTTTGTGTTATTTAGATTGCACAAGAATAAAAATAATCAAATTGCAAATGTTAATTCGAACGACCAGAAAGTGGAAAAGAATAATGTAGCTTGATTAGAGAGGTTTTCAAAAGATGCGCCTCATAAATCATAATATCCGAAATCCGTGTTGACCGAAATTTTATGTATTTAAATAAATAAAGCGAGCTGTTTCACAAGATCCAGCCTGTCTCCATTAATTTTCACATGTAGCAGTTGATATTTTATAAAACTAAATGTTATTTCCGATTTCTAATACAGCTGGTGCTGGTCAGCTCCGCCGCGCATCAATCTCTAGATTACAAGTCAGTTCGGCCGTGTACTATAAAGTATATCCCAACTTCCAACCTTTTGACCATTAAATCCCTCTAACAGGTTCCAGCTCTTTTTAATATTCGTCAACAATCAAATCAGTATTTGTATTTATTAATTGATGTTGGATGTCCAGCTGAGTTGTGTGGAGGAACCAGAGGTAGGTTGGAATTTTCTGGAGTACTTCAAATACAAACTAAGTTTTTTTATATAAAATATTTCCATCTTACTAGTTATAAAGATGTCAGCAATTTAAGACATATATATTGAAAATCAAGAAATTCGTTGGCCTCTCCTGAAAGCTCTAGATCATTTTGCTGATTTTTTTTTTCATTTGATAGGTATAAAGTGGTATATATACAATTAAAAAATTAAGATGCTTCTACTTATATATATTCTAACTCCAAACTTGCTGGCACTAAGTTAATTATAAACATTAACTAGCTTATTGCATCGCGCTCCGCGCGATGAAAGTTGGACCAAAATTGGCTTCGTCTTTCTCCATTTTTACTCAGACCACCTCGAGTTCCTCCAAAGATCAATTTTCTCCTCCAACGAAGTGCTTCGTCATTACCTCATATGTCCTTAAGTCGCTCCCAAATTTCCTCTCTGCCTCCCAATGGGCATAATCCATTCTGAACATCCTCGGACACTGCAGATTATAAAAAATTGCATAAGCTGACCAATTATCATAGAATAAAAGACAAAACCTGGATGTCTCAGAGATATATTTAGAATATTAAAGTCATTGATACTTAGGCAAAGCAATAATATTGTTTCATGAAAAAAATTAGTAATTTATTATAAAAATCTCAGAGTTAGCAAAACAACAAATAAACTCTTAAGTCATTACTAACTGACATACCTTACTGGTACCTCTTCCATCACTGTTTAAATTTTTTGAAGCAAAAAGCCCCTGCAAGAAAGATCTTGATCAACAGTTGCTTGTATAACCAATAGAATTAAAGGATAAATTATATCAGGAGTACACCTTTAGTTTAGCTGACAACCATTTTCTTTCTTTATAATTGTGTGAGATAAGTTAGTTCTATACATTTGGTGTTTGGACGTCTGAATTCTTCCCTTCGTGTAAGACCTATGGCATAGTTTGTTGGGCTATCAATAACTACACATAAGTAAATAAAATGTTAGGCATCTCATCGTAATCTTCAAATTAGGAAAAGAAATGAAGATCTATCAATTTCAGTTGAAAAATAGCACACATGTTAAATACTGTCATATTATTGAGTTTATCAAATCAGTTCAAAAATAGCACGGTTGTTAAATAACATATAAGATAATAATAGAAGTTGGCAGAGGCAGAATACCCTTAAAATTTGTATCAATTGTGGATCTAAACCTATAAAAAGTCACGATGCAAATGTACTACATAAATCAAGTCCAATAAGAAATGATAGAGGTACTCTTTGCAAATCACTTGCATTACTACATAAATTCAGTTCAATAAGAAACGGTATATGCCACGAAGCTCTTATTGGACGTACTGAGTCCTTTTCTGTGTACCTCTATTGTAAACATATAAAAAAACATAAACTGTAAAACATACCAGATGTCTAGAAAAGTGCGTGGATACTAAAACTGCAACTACTCTAGCTCATTGTAGTTTTTTGAAACCTGAAAGTTCATAGCACAGGCAAAAAAATAAATAGTTTGACATGGCATTATATTACTATCCTTGTTAATTTCATGCATATATTTCAGTGGTACCCACATCATGTCATTAACCCATTACTATGTAATATGCTTGCATGAGATAATTGGCATAAAACCCACCAAACATAACATAATATCCAACGAAAAGGAATCAACATTTGCACAATAAATTAAAACAGTCATTTTAACTGCACAAAGGAAGCTTCAAATAGGTACTTAAAATGGCACTTAAATTTCTAAAGAAAGAAGAAAAATTAGACAAATAAAGGGGTCATAGATTTCTTTAACCCCCAACAGTTCATCACACTACTATTTTCATCTCTAAAATTTTTTAGTATCTAACAAATCGACATCTGGAAGGATAACTCAATCAGTTACCACGCATGGCTCGATTTAAACAGTCATTTTTCTAAAGCACGGCCTGCTTGCCAGAGGTAGAAATTGTCATCGTACTCAACATAATAAGATTAATAGAAATTATGATTATCCATTATCATTGCAAAATTAGCCCTCTATTTGCATCCCAATTGATATAACCACCCAAATTAGTCTTCAGAGGTAATCAAAGGGAGGGGTAGTTCAGGAAATGCTTTCAATGAAGATACTACAGAAGTAAGGAGGTAGGTAGACCTATTGGTACGAATAAGATTTTTTTTTAAATAATTTTTTAACACACCTAAAATATTGTCAAAGCCTAATTTTCAGATGGGCCATAGTGTTCACCGTTCAACATCCATACTAAGTAAAAGGAAAGAATATTACATTAGACAATTTTCGTTATTTCTCGCACTGCAATAACTATTGAACATTATAATCTTCATAGGTTCACGCAATAAATGCTGGATCAAAGTTGGTCCATTATTTCTTTTTTAGCAAAAAATTATTAACATGAGCTGATGACTGTTATGGTTTGAGGTCCTCTACTGTAAATAACAACTTTAATTTGACTTAATTATGTCAAACTTGCTACATAACTACATAAGCAAGACGCAACTTACAACACACATTATTGATATCTAGTAAGCAATTACCTCATGAAGCAAGCAGCAACAGTGTACAGATCAGATCGTCGAAATTACCTTTTAGCAATCAGCATCTACCTGCTCCCACAATCTAACAGTGAAAAATACAGCTTTAACCTTGAGCATATAACAATGTTTAGAATACCAGTAAGTTGTAAAATACAGCTCCTTATCTTCAAGCAAGCTGTAAATTATGATCTTATCATCCACACATGCAAGTGCACTTCATAATTGAATAACCATATCACATTAATTCGAAAAATTTCTGTTTGTTGTGAGCACTAATCACAGGTACATCGAAAGATATCGATAAACTAAATATGAAAAATCTAAAACTACTTACAATTCCGGTTGTATACCTAGATAGCATGCAGAAGAAAGGAAATTCTAGAAGAAATTAAATGATGATACCTCCACCAAATCAGATACGATACTATTGCTAAGTGAACACCTTCAACAAACCGGAGAAGGGTCAAACTCAAATCGACCTTGATAGTCTGCGAAGAAAGAAAGCACGTCATCAACCAAGAAAATATAGAAGCAAATGAAGAAAGGCGTCAATTTCAGAAGAATCGAGCAAAAATGAGAAAAAATTAATTTAATTTTGAAATATATTTTCATCTAATCTCAACAATGAAATCCAGACTGTAAATTTAGCCCAAATACCTAAATATTCCTCCACTCATTTTGATTGTAACAGAGAATGTAACATCATAATATTTTTTTAATATTTTTCAATATGTATATCATGAATGACTTAAATTAAGCATGCCTAGATAAATAATCTTGCCAGCACATTATTTTTCAGCTATTAATAGCTGTACACTTAGTCGGCCATTGCAACAAACGACATTTGATTTGACAAAACGGCTTTAAAAAAGCTCAAATTATTATATGTTGATGCCTCTTTTTCATGTAACCCAATGAAACAAATCCAACCAACATATCCCAAAATTTACCATAATATAAGCTTTTGCTCGTCAAAGCCATTCTTACTTTTAAAAGCTTTTGTTGATCAAACATTTATAGCCAAGTACCTATATAGTTTTGACATGGTAACAACAAAGTCTTACTGGAATGCACACCTGTGACCAAAATTGCTAACAATTAGAAAAAAAAACATAATGTTGGATTTAATGAAATAAGAAAGTAAACTTGAAGATATGTACCCATGAGTGTCCTTCAATCTGTTGATTGAAAAAGAACCAACAAATCCTATATTTGAATTTTTCTATCTAAAAAATTTAGCGACTAATTCTCCCAAAATAAAAAGTAACCAAAGTAGCGGAAAAAAATAAAAAATCTTGCTTGAATATAAGAAAAGTAAAAAAGTCAATAGCAGCCAGCAGAGCAAAAAACATACCTCTGATGGCTAACACAGCAGATTGAAGCAAGCGACAATATGTAGATAGCGGAAGCAGTCCCAATCATATACCGTTTCGAGATGAGAGCAATGTAACAACATCCAGCAAGAGCATTGCAAAAGAAAAGAAAGGGAAAATCAGACTCACATCAAGCAACCAAACAGATATGCCGGTAAAAACCATGTAAAAAGCTCATAAATAAACTACCGATACACATATCGGACAGAATTACACCGAAACAATTCCAGCAATTAGATGAAAGAAAGAATGCAGCAAACCAAGCACACAATAGAATACCTAACACCATAAAACTGACTGGAACTATGCCTAGCAACACCTAACAATTTACTATGGTCTGAAAGAGGGAAACACAGATAAATGGTACAGATCAACCTGATAGCCTCAACAACAGAAAAGCAAAAACAATTAGCAGCACCAGGTAGTGCGCAGCTACACCACCAGACAAAAAAAAAACAGAAACTAAAATTGGAGAAAAAAATAGTACCGCAGCAAATGCAGGAAGCGAACGGCATGAGGAAAAGGCCAAAGTATCCGCCTGCAAGCAAGGCCAGGCGAAGCAAACCTGCGAGGGAAAAACAGTAGATATGTAAAGCACGGAACAGGCAGGTCACATAGGGAAAAAATCGCAAAAATTGACAGACGATGAACTGAATAGGGTAAATTGACAGGGCACAACAGAATGAGTAGTACTACCAGTCCAAGAACAACCAAACTAAAGAATAGCAGCGAGGAATACCACAATGCCGAAAGAGGAAGAAACACAACACACAGCAGAAGGGCACAACAGTAGAGGAAGGAAAAAGAAGGAGAGCAGAAAATAAAACCTGTCGCATCAAAAGAGCACGATCCAGACGCTTTCGGAGCAGGTAGGCAAGGCCATCGAAGGGAACCGTACCAATCGGAATGGGCAGAAAGTAGAGAACAGGGAATGGCCATCGCAGAAAAGCAAGGAAAGCAGATCGGATAAGGGGACGGCAAAGAATAAAAACGGTGTCGCACGCAGGAAAGGAAAGGGAACGCCAAGACAGGAAACGGCGCAGGCAGAGGAAACAGAAAACAGGAGCACACAGAAAACGCAACAGAAAACCCAATCAACCCACCCAGGTCATACCCAACCACGCTGTGGAGAGCCAAAGAAACGCACGGTTCAGATGAAGCACCTAAGAAGAAATGAACGGCTGGATAATTCTACAGTAACCTGAGCTTTGAAATTGAGGTATTTATGATGGTATTCGTAAAAGGAAATTAATTTCCCAAACACATTTCAGACTCTAAAAAACACTACTATAAGCCAAAATGTATTCGACTTTCTATGGTTAAAAAATCCGGTGCATAAGTTCTGTAATTTTTTTGGATGTAATAAGTTATGCACTCTTATACAACATTATGTAATGAGTGTTTGTTTGCACAAGTATTGCATAACTTCTTATGCAACCTCTTATGCATAAAACAAACACCCCTAAAGACTAAGTTAAATATTCGTGGTGATTTTATTTTTTTTTAATAAATTCAGTTGGCTGACCGTAACCTTGGTAGGTGCGGTGCTCTGCACATGAATTTAACATTTTTCATTTTTTTAATTCATATATATATATTTTTTTTTTGAAAAAAAGGCCATTGGGCCCATTTTCTATTACTAGAAACAGGGTTATACACACAATCAACTAAGCTCCAAACATCCCTTATAAAATTTAATCTAACTTTTTGCCACAAATTTCCCTGCCTAATTAATAAAACCCGAACATCCATACTCAACAGCACAAAACGTGTAATAATGAGCAAATAATTGAAAAACATAAAAAGTCTTTTCTGATCATGCACTTTTGCTCCTGGGTCATCAAAGTTGCTATCTAAATTTTCTCAGCTTGACGCCTCTACCAATTGTCCCATATTCCATCCTCTCCACAAATCATCACTTGACATTATTCCTATTGGTGCCTCTGGCGCCTGCATCTGAATTGGTACTTCATTCCAATCTTGGGGCAGCCAATTCTTGATGTATTGTTTTGTTTCTTCATCTGTCAGACCTGTCCAATATTCCACATAAGATTGTATTAGTATAAGCAAGTTTCTAGTGGTCTTAGCTCTTCTGTTATTAAAGATAATTTCATTTCTCATATTCCACATCCCCCAACACAAAGCACTGAAACACGTCAGGAAAGCATGTTTGTTCTTCTTTCTTAACCTAGCTGCAAAATTAACTATGTCTGGTAAAGATTGCCATTTATAGAATTCATTTTGACAATTACCCAACCAAAACCAAACAGTTTTAATAATGGGACAAAAGAGAAAGAGGTGAGTTGTAGTTTCCACATCGCCACAGCAACAGCAAGACACATCTCCTGGCCAACCTTTTTTGGAGAGATTATGCTTGGAGAGTATTTTATCATGCATTACCAACCACATGAAGACCTGTATTTTCACTGGTACTTTAAGCTCCCACCAAATGTTAGATAAATGATTTGGCACTCCTCCAAAATTCAGAAATTGATACAGAGAGTGTGAAGTATAAATGCCATTAGTCTCCCATCTCCAATTCATAGTATCATCCTTATTTTTGAGACAAGTATTATGCAAAATTGTAGTCAGTTCATGCCATTCTTGCCTAAGTATTCCATTTAAGCTTCTACTAAAATGCAAAATGCTACCATGAGTCAGAACTACTTCGTGCAAACTACAATCTTTATTCGCACATAAATCATAAAGGAAAGGATAAAGAGTAGCAAGTGAACAATTATTATACCAAATGTCTTGCCAAAAATTGATTGAAGAGCCATCCCCTACTGTATAACTACTAGAGGTTCTACCTAAACTATCCAAACTCCTAATCATTTTCCAAAAAGGAGAATAACTAGACCTGTTATTGCTACCGTTATACTTTAATTGAATCAAGGACTTCCATAAACTAGAAAATGAAGGAGATTTATATCTCCACCACCATTTCATCAGCAAAGCCACATTCATATCTTTAATGTCTAGAACACCTAATCCATCATTTTTCTTCATCTGACAAACCTTTTTCCATCTAACTAAAGCATATTTTTTTCTATTATCTAAGTTCCTCATCCACAAGAAACTACTCCTATAAGAGTCAATTTTCTTTCTAATTTTTTCGGGCATTTTATACACTGACATCATATACATGGGCATAACAGTTATTACAGAATTAATAAGAGTCAACCTGCCCCCAATTGAGAGCATAGCTCCCTTCCAATGTTGAAGTTTTTTATTTATTTTATCCAAAATATGAAAGAGAGGATCAGAGTTTAGCTAGCACATAGTGCAATTATTAGATGCTTTGAATAACGAATTATATGACTTCAAGTTCAGTTTAATGAATGAGGTAGGCAATTTCCTGGTATATGCAAGTCTATTTCTTAACAGTTATCTGGAAAGAGATTGTGTTAATATAACTATTCAGTAAGAATTAGGTAAACTCTATATAAGTCCAAAGAACAACGGACAAAGTCATGGTTAATTTAAGTAGATAGAAATTAATTGATTGGTTCTGACTAAGCATGAAAAAGGTAAGCTTTACATTATGGAGTAGTTGGATTTGTCGGATAGCCAGAGATTTAGAAAATGCCAAAAAAAAAAAAAAAGATCAAGACAGACAACTGAAATGTAGAAAAATGAATCAGACCGGCTTCTTGAAAGTAGAACAATATCTAATAATAGAATTAGTTAAAACAATGTCTTTTAGGTAGAAGATCATCATAAGAGTCTGGATATCAATACTACATAAAATTTATGACAAAAAACAAAATGTTGAACTCTTCTTTTACTCAGGGGAAAAAAAAACAATTTCCAAAATATCTATTTGCCTTCTTTTCATACAATTACATGAATACTTCAATTGTGTTTTATGAGCTGTGTTAAATCTCCATGACACTGATCCACCGTAATTTAAGAAATTGATTGAAAGGTAGCCGAATCAAAATGTACTAGCATTCCTGTCATGAAGTGGAAGCAACTATTAACTGCCCACTTGAAAAAAAAAAAAAAAAGAAGGCCCAAAAACATGTTTCCTCAGCTAACAACCTAACACAAAAGAAAGCAGAGCAGTTACGTCTTTTTTGCTCTGTACGTGTTCAAAGGCGTAGACCTCGATCGAAAATATTTCACATGGCAAGCATAATAATTATATTCAATTTTTCCAAGTTACTTTATTATTGTGCTAGATCAAAACCAAATTACATTTCATTTGCTAAATATATTCAAAATCAAATATATTCTCACGTACCGGGTCTCTGATGATTTCTCTCAATAGGCTCGGTTTTGTTATATTGGATAATACCGGGCTATAAATGAGGTTGGACTGGCCCAATAAACATAGGTAAAATTAGTTGGGGTTGGGTAGGCCGCCAAAAGTCTAATTCACTGATTCTGTTCAAGCCCGTTGAATGAGTTTAAATTGAAGGCTCTCTGCCTCTCTCTTGTCCCAGGACAATTCGTTTGAACTTTGTATGCTTTCCGGATCGATGCAAGACTTTTAACCACTTTTCTTTCTTTTTTTCCCCCCTTGAATATACGAAAATTAATGAAGTAAAATGACATTAGAAATTCCTCTTTCTTGGTTCGCAGACAATATGCAATTACGCTTTCAAATTGCAGAGTTTCTTTATTTAAGTTTTCATTCTACTCGTAAAAGGATGCGAAATCAACTACAAATTGTACAAAAAAAAAAAACTTAAACCTTGAAAATATATTATAAAATAGTACTTTATGATAGTGAAATGACCTCATGTTGCTGTTTATTATCTTTATGTCAGCAATCTAACCACATGAAGGATAGAACATTTTAACAAAACATGTCTGCCATTATATCATGCATGTGTTTTGTGTAACATTTGATTCGTCTCATCACCTAACGGTTGATTTAAACGATTGAATAGGACAAGTGGTAGCATGTCTAGCTAGATTGTCTATAACTCTATAAGTACTATTTTGACGTCCTACGCATGATTTTTGTTGTCACTTTTAATACTTCCTTAAGGTTGTTTTTGGTGTCATGCCGTTTCTTTGTCATTTTTTCCATGTTTTCTTGTTCTCGCATGGAATCTGCCGTGTTGACACAACATTAATTAATCATGCAGCCGTTGTGGTTCCTGGATTTGTCCACTTCTATACATGATTCAGAAAACATCAAAGAGTATACTATATTGTGTGAAAATGAGGAGAACTGTATCATTAATAATTTAATATATTCATAAAAATCTGGCATGACAGCTGGTACCAGCATATAAGTGACAGTATAGGATAGCAGCAATGCAGCATGTGCTTAACTATGGAACTAGTTTGTCTGATCATGGTAGATGCATCTGGTGCTATAGACATGAATGATATCACTATGCATATGGCAGTACACCAATAACTTACCAGTAGCCTCTATGGATATGTATTGAGTTGGGTTCAAATTTAACTTGAACAATTGACTAGTGAAATTATTTACATTTGGAATTGAACATATCTGACATTATCTGTC
Source organism: Rhynchospora pubera (assembly GCA_028095005.1). Lineage (NCBI taxonomy): Eukaryota > Viridiplantae > Streptophyta > Magnoliopsida > Poales > Cyperaceae > Rhynchospora > Rhynchospora pubera. The sequence continues at coordinate 10,392,666 of CM051463.1, read as the reverse complement.
AGTACAATATGAGTTTTGTCATGTATTTAAAAACCGAATGCAAGTAAAAAACAGAGGGATAAAAAATAAAAAAAAGGTTCTCTCTTCTTCTCTCTTGGCTCTGTTTGGATAGGTGTGGGAAGAAGGAAAGATGGAAAGAAGTGGGAAGAAGTATTGGGAAGTGTGTAACTTTGTGAAGAGTTCGGATTGTTTATAATTTTTTTCTTCATTCTTCCTTCTTCCTTCTTCCTATATCCAAACGCTGCCTCCGTGTCAGTCTTTCTGAAATAACAGTACCAGATTCTCTCGCCTAAAAGACACTGGGGTCACAAAATAATTTAACAATGAGCAGCAATGGTGAGAGGTGTCAGGTTTGGATTGACAGATGGGATGAACAACAGTGTCATGGCAGTAAAACAAGCCTGATTAGTGATTAGACCATTCCAGCTTTTTTGTGGGCTTATATGTGGGGTTAAGTTCAGTAGACTAATTTTTTTATTAGTGATAGACTGATAGGTATGTCTCTTCTTTTGAATGTTGAATTGTTGATAGGTACGTCTCTTTAGGAGCTAGTTTAATTGTACCTTCTTTTTTTGACTTATATGTGTACCACTTTCCTTGTGTACCACTTGGTTCGTATAAATTGACATTTGTGGCTTCTTTCAAAATGGTTATGGTGAGTGTGTTTTATTTCAACTAGATAATTATTGTCAAGTCAAGTCGATTACTTCTTAGTTCTTACAATTTAATTAGTGGGCAAGCACAAATTTTTTTCGTAAAAATGAACATATAGTTCTAAACCATATTTTCTCTCATCACATTTATTTTACCTGTATTTCTTTGATAGTTGCCAATATATATATGTTCTCTCTGCATTTGACATGTCAACTCAGTTAGTGTTCTTTTGCTAAGAAACAATTTGAAGAACAGCACTTGTTAATGAGCAAAGCTGTTATAATTAAATTTGCAATAAATATCGGTCCCATTTATATTATTACATGAAGAAGGAAATGAGTAGGTGATGGATCGATCAGACCTGATCAGGCAATAATTAAGAGGAAACATATTTATAACGCACCTGCGATTATGCCGGATAACTTCTGGCAGATTGATATGATATGATATATGAATTTGTGCCAGCAAATTAAAGAGGGAGATCTAAGTGAGTGTGGGCCTTGGCACTTTCCTTCTTCGTTGCATTACAAAATCAAATAGGAATTTTATTGTTGGTTTAGTGATGATTTTCAATTTTCATGGATCTGGGAGGCGTCACGAGATGCATTTAAATTGACAAAGGAATTTAAATTAGTAAGAATAATGCTAAATTTCAATTTGTGTGGGAAGAGTGCTAACATTATGCTATTTTAAAGAGTGTAAATGTGTTTAGATTGTTCAAAACGGAATAGCACTAGCTGGGTGTGATTAGGTTGAAAAATGCTAACATGGATTATTTTTATAAATATTAAATTAATAAAAGATCGTTATTCCAACACAATTCTGAAAAAAAAATGTACATAAATTGCATCCAGAACAAGATTGGAAGTCACTAATTTTTACTAGTCCTATTCTCATACAATTAAACATATCCTTAAAAAACTAAATAGAATATTAAGCGGTCTGCGAAAAAAGCAAATGGTTAGTACATGAAAATTTTATATATAGTTGTATTTTGCCTCCAACATTACAACATGGAAATTGAAAAGTGTACCAAGTTTTTAAAAAAAGTTTTTTTTTACATATTATTTTGTTTTGTGCATTTTTTTTTATTTCACACAGCAAATTTTATTCCATATACGCAAAAAAAAAAAAAGTTATGTCCACAAAATTTGTATGTATGATTCACTCTTTTTTGGGATAAAACAATAGGTGAACTATGAAAAGAAGTAGCTCGGAGGGGCTTTTTATCACAACACGGCTATTTATTGGAAATAAATGGTATAAGAATACTGTAGGGCTGTAAGCTTTGGTTCATATCATTATGAAAAAAAAGGAACCACAATAAATATAAATAAATAATCTTCAATTTGTAAAAATAGTAAACCAGTTAAACGAGGGGTCGAGCTAAGATACAAGATATAATAGAGGATGGCACATAATTTTATAATTATTATTATATATAATATATTAAAATGTGATACTTCTACAATTAATTTGTGCTCTGGCCGTAGAAGAACTAAAAAGTACAATAAAATACTGTAAATAAAATAGAAATCATTTGTGAAAAAATTCTATTTGTATTTTAAGAATTATTATCTCATATACACTAGAGATCCCTCCACTCCAATTTCGAACTCATCATGTACATTTATGTATGGAGAGAGAAGTGGGAGTATTGTATCATTTACTTACGGAAAGTGCCTAATAATGAAATTATATTTGATTAAGACATCGCATCGTTGCAGAAATCTGAGCCACTAATACTACCTTCCTAAATCCCGTACAGACATATCTTTCTATCTTTTATTTCTTCTTTTACTTTTTTCATAAACAAAAATTCATGAATAGTTAGCATGACAATTTCATGATAGGTGACTAGCTAGCCTCGTCTCTTTGCAATAGCATGCACAGTCAGCGATTTAAAGCCAACTTTTTATGCACTTTTGGCCGTTTGTGATAAATTCAAGGTAGCCTCAGCTTTAATTGCTTGCACTCATTCTTTCTTATTGGTTGTGGGGAATAGTTGAAAATGAAAACTTGAGGATTAGTAAGCACATATGAAGTGTTTCACCATTTTCAATTTGCAATCTTTATCTCTTCTCTGTTCATCAAGTCATAATCCATATGCTAGATTTCACAGGATACCTTTCCCCTACCTTGATTGACTACCTGTCTAAATTTGTTTTCTTATATCTGTAATTACCTCTCTTAATATATTCATTTGGAAAGATTTGAGCACTCATTTTGTTACCCGCAAAAAAATCTGTAAGCACTTGCTGGTGTTTCAACAAGTCCAACCCTATCCAAAACATGAAGAACCTAAAAAAATAAAAGATATTTCATTGAAGATGAGAAAATATCAAACTTTTTAACCATATCATTTACATCCACATTCATTTGATCCTTTTTTTTCAACGAAGACATCCATTCGATCTTATTTATGTCTTATTTATCTTCATCGGATGGCTCTTATTATTGTTATGTAGAGGATTAAAAAAACACTATAGCTGCTCTTCACGTACTACTTTTTATAAAATATAGTTTACAGAATAGAAAGGTCAGCGAACTTCAAAAAATCATAGCAGTTTTAGTTGTTGCAAACATTTTTGATTTGGAACTTTGTAGGGTGTTTTATGTAAAATTTTATGATTCAGGTGGTAAAAATGCCATAGAGTCTGATTTCTACAGAAGTCAAGACCATAAAATTCAAGGTTATGATAAGATGTGAATCAAACAACACTGCTTAATTTATTAGAACAATTTTATAGACACTCATAATTAGAGCTGTCAATTTCGTTTCGTTTCGCACATTTCCGTTCCGTTCCGTCCGGAAATAAGAGGAAATTGAAGGATTTTTTTTACGTTTCAGCACACGGAACGGAAATGGAACTATGGTATTGATCCGTGGAACGTCGAAATGGAAAATTTAAGAGTAAGATTGTCGTGGGACGGCTTTTGGACGGAATTTCCGTGGAATGAAACGGAAACGAAACACCATTTCTGTTTCATTACATGGAACAGAACGAAAACGAAACAAGTCATTTTCATTCCATCTTCCATGTTTGACAACCCTGCTCATAATACAAGTAACATTCTATGTAGATTTCTAAAGATGACAAAATTACCCTACGTATATTTCTTATATAGTTTTTTTTCCTTGCGCCTCTATATATCCAATTCATAGGAGCCGTTTGGATCGGTTAGGAATTTGGGGAATTTGGGGAAGTTGTAATTCCTAGGAATAAATTTATTGAGAAGTGTGTAACTTTATGAAGAGTTTGGATTGTTTATAATAAATTTATGGTAGGAAGATGGAATTCCCCAAAATCCTCCATCAATTCAAACAGCCCCATAGAGAATATAAGTATCAATTGACAGCCATAATGTTAACTGCATTAAGATTGGAGTACTAATTTATAATTTTCTGTTGAAAATATCTTCAAAAAAAAATTCTGTTGAAAAATCTGGACAAGGAAATAACAAGAAAGTCCCCATCCCTTAATTATATTTAATAGAACATTTAATGGATATATATTATGTATATATAACCAATTTCTCCTTATGTTTTCATGTGCATGCGTTTGACAAAGTTTAGAACATCATTGTCATTATACCCAATACTAGAAAAGTAGAAAGGGAAAGGCATGAAAAGGCAACGGCAAGGACAATTAAACCGCTAAATTGGAAACCATGATGGATTGAAATCTGAAAGAAACAAGAGGCAAAGAAATGTGACATGAATGGCTGGCGAAGTGGCAAGCAAGGCCCAGAGGCCTGGTATGTGGGCCCACCTGCTCGTTCTACGTGGCCCAATTGTCGGCCATGCAAGCGAGCTGACAAGCATTAGTCGCTCACTACTGAGAGCACTATTCTGATTATCTATGCCTGGTTTCTTTGCAACAGTATGTGTTGCAAGCCACAGTTTTCTTCTAATCTTTTTTTTTATTTTATTTTTATGTTGAGAACAGTAGGAAAGCCAGGCACAAAAAAGTTCTTAATTAATCATCATTCATGTAACCTATTAACATTTAAATTGCACAAAAAGTTTTAGTTTATAAATATTTTTTATTAATTAAGATAGCTCCACTTATTTTTAGATAAATGCATAGAGGAAAATAACAGTTGCAGAAGCCAGGAGACATGCTATTAAATTCTGGGCCTTGTGTAAATTGGAGTGATAACCTGAGGGACACCGGACACCCTCAGCTGTTTGATTAGTGTGCTCTGTTTATTAATAAATTTGCACTTATCAAATTTATTAATTTAATTTAATTTGTTACGAGGGCCGCTATAACATTTTACTATTCATCTAGAAGTATGTTTAGATCATGCGTTGAATTAGTGAGGTTATCGTGATAACTTCGATTTTACAAAATAACCAATGTTTAATTTTCTAATTAAAATAGCAAAGTAATGAATTGGAGATTATTATAAAATAACCCACTCATCTAAATACATAATTGTTTCAAATAGTCGCTTAGTTAGATTGATATATTTTGTATCAACCAAACATATCTAGTTTTTTTTTGTTTTTGTATTTTGAAGATAATGATCAGAATGATCGCATGTTCTAATTCATAAAACAATCTAGCTATGTTTCCCAATATATATATATATATTCTACTTTGTGCCATCTCTCCTTGTTTTCTTTTCGTTTCCCCTTTCTTTTTGGAGGAAGTTGCTTATGTATAGAAAGTAGTACACTTGAAAATGGTTCCAAAGAAGCCAAACCTAATATTATGTCCCTCACACGTTTTGTCTCCCTTCTCCAGGTAAAAAGAAAGCAGTTCAACTTCAAGGGACCATATAACCATTTATATGCAAAACATTTCACATGCCCCATTTTCAAACAATGTACTATCTACTAACATATTATACGGTCTGATTTTTTTCTTGGAAACAAGACAACGCCATTGCAAACAGATAGAAATCTGTCCCCCACTCTTTCATGCAACATAACTAATGCATTATTCAGTTCAAAAATTTATATACAGTACAGGTGGTAGGAATTATATTTTGCATAAACTACTTTGGTATGTTCTCATGGTTTCTAGCTTCTAATTAACAATCTATTTAGCATAAAATTTACTGCGCGTATATATATTTTGTCCGAGTTAGATTTGTTTGCAGTGATTTATCTGAGAGTCTATGCTCGATCTCTATGGGTCCTACAAATCGTTACTGATATTCATGAGAGATCCTATTAATTTGTAGCATGCAGAAAGAAGAATCTATAATTTACTGAATCGCTACACAATTTACTGCAGACAATTTGATACAGTAAATTTATTCTCCTGAGCGTCCTCTTACTCACAGTCACAGTCACACCTATTTGATTGTCTTTTACAAATACTTACATATCAGTATATCACACACACTCTCTCTCTCATATCCGTTAGAAGTGGCGCAAGAGATAACGAACAAGAGAAGCTGCTACAAGTCCTTTCATGCAACCTTAAACTCAACTAACACAATCTTTATTACATCATGCTATCTCCTCTCCTATCTTTATTGCCTCGAGTGCCTTATCAAACAGCTTCCTTCTCAGCCTCTGATACTCCTGCCATGTCACAGGCCTATATATCGGGCCTCGTTCTGGCCCTGTCAGCTTATTTATAGGCCCTACCTTCACATCCATCGGAGGCCCACAAAAGAACCCCACCGATATCCTATGCTTTGCCGGGTTCACCATGGCCCGGTGCATTACACTCCGGAATCTTCCATTCGAGAGCACATGCATCAAGTCGCCAATATTAACTGTGAATGTATTTGATACCGACGGTACTGTGACCCATCTCATTGGGCCAGTGTGGTCTTTCGGCCGTAGAACTTGGAGGCCACTGACACTGTTCTGGTATAGCAAGGTTAGGAAGCTTGAGTCTGTGTGGGCCGCTAGACCGATAGTCCGGTCTGGATCAGGGCATGGTGGGTACGAGTTTAACTGAATTGCTGCCGACATGTCATGCCAATCTCTTACCGGGCATGCTCTTATTATGTCCTCTTTACTTAGGCCCAAGGAGAGGAGGATCTTATGTAACAACTTGTTGCCAAGTTGTCTCATCACATTGTCGAATTCCTCCACTACATCACTGCATGAAGTAAAAAATATGTCAGTAAAGGAAATGGAAATGGAATGTGTAGATACTATAATATATAGCACGAGGAGGATCAAATATAGCATGCAAGAAAATAGTTCTCAGTTCTCTCACCAGAAAGAAGAATAATCATCTGGCCAGAGTTTCTGTGCATGATGGAGAGGAGAGCCAGAGATGGTGAACCCTTCTGACCACATTAACTTTGAGAAGAAAGATGAGATTGGCACAAGCCCATAACCCGATACGTCACTAGGTGATTTGGCGGCTTTGAGTTTGCGGTCAGCCGGCAGTGCAAATAGACGGTGGATCTGTGCCTCGAGCCGGGTTAGAAGATCTGGTTGTATACCGTGTCTAGTAATTTGGAATACACCCCATTCTTCGCATGCTTTGCTGATTTTTGCCGTTAGCTTTGGGTCGGTTAGGTCGATAAGTGGAACTGTATCAGGTCCTATAGGATCGACTGTTGGGTGGTCATGAAGATCAAGCCAGGCATGTGATTCTGGAACTGAGTCGAATTGGAAGTTCTTGGGCTGGTGCAGCTGGAGTGGGACATTAGAGAGTGGCTTCTCAGGCAGAGACGGCATTGTTTCGATTATCGGGTTTGGGTTTAATTATATCTTTGTTTTGGATTTGGGTCTGTGGAAGGGATACATCCTGTATGATGCACGGAAGGGTTTATATAGAGGAAGAGAGTTCGGATTGAAATGGGTTTTGTGGAGGGAAAGTTGGCCACCAAGGGAAAATAGGAAATTGTCTTCTTTCGGTTAGGTGATTGGTTAGATTTGGACTTGTTATTTTGCATTTAAGTGGAGGTCAATAACATGAATTTGGAATTTTGCAAACAGAAAAGATATGATTAATTCGTGCTATGTGGAGGTCATGGCACGGCTCATGGATGGTTGAGCTTTTGATCACATATCTCTGTGACCATGCTTCTGGGATTAATACCAAAGCTACCATAAAGTGAATTCATGAGAATCTTCTAGACAAAACGCCTACATGACCTTGATTCTTAGCTAGTGGCCTAGCATCGTATAAATGATGATAAACACTCGATAAAGAAACCAGCAGCTTTTGCCCCCCGAAGAGGTTCTCTTATATACTAAAGAGTCTCCGCGAGTCTTATTGCTTCTGTAAAGTCGCCTCCCACGAGCTTACCTGTAGGGAATTGGAAAACATGCCGATCCGGACAGCGAGAAGGTAGTTGTGTATTTTTTCTTCCCTCAGTACATATAATATAAGCTTCCAAAAAGCCGAATAAATCCTTTCAATAAATAATAATTGCTCAAATGGCCCACCCTTTTAGGCGTCCCTATGAGCATAGGGTAATCCCTCATAAAAAAAGGAACAAGTGCAGGCCAAGGACAGGACATGGGCACATGGCAATTGGGTTGGGTTTGTGTATACAATTTTTGTTCTGCCTCCTGCGCTCACCTGGTAAAAATGATTGAAGTCAGCTGGATTATTATATAATTATATTTCCTTTCAATTTGGTTTTCTTTCTTTAAATTCACTTTCTTCACAGACTTAAAGTACTGTACATAAATAGTGTTGAATATATTAAGACGAAGAGTTGTAGCAACGAAAATAATTTTAAGAGGATTGCTAAAATGTTATGCATAGCACAGATGACCTTCATGCTACGGATTCGTTCTTGAATTTCATGATTCAAACAACCGATCCAAACCGTTCATTATCTTCTTCATATTGAAATCTCATTAGAAACCAAATTTTTTATTTTTTTTGAATTTTTTACTATTTTTCTCAGATTTTTGAAAATCACTGTTATTGAAGGGTCCAAAATTTACTAGATTAAGTATTTTAAAAAATCTGAGAAAAATAGTAAAAAAATTCAAAAAAAATGTAAAATTTAGTTTCTAATGAATGTTCAATATGAAGAAGATAATGAACGATTTGGATCAGTTGTTTGAAGCATGAAATTCAAGAATGAATCCGTAGCACGAAGGCCACCCGTGCTATGCATAGCATTTTAGCAATCCTCTAATTTTAATTTAAAATATAATATTTGGACTTTAGAGCATTTTGATTTATGGCACTAGATAAATTTAGAATTTGAAATATGCTTTCACAAAATAACTAATAAACTTTATACTATTGCAAAACAATAAAAATTGTTTTTATACCATTGGTCGATTTAAATAAATGTAGTGCTCTTGTAAATATCCCACTATGAAATATTAAAATTTGATGTTTTCCATCATAAATAACTAATCGATTATATCCTAGCAATATCTTGAAAAAATAAATACATGTCCATGTGAAAATTTAAAATGTTCAATCTAAAAAAATTTAAATTTAAAATCTTTTACATTTTTTAAACTTGAAATTTATATTTTTTTTAAAATAAAACATCAAAGTTTTGAAATGACTTGTATCTAAAAATAATTTATGTGGTTTTACGATTACATATATCAGATTACATGTTTTATGATGGTATATTTGAAATTGAAGTTTTTTGGAGTGGTAAAAATGAAAAATTCCTTTAACATTTATATAAATTAACTAAACAATGCTATTTCGGTAATTATTTTATATGTGAAAAATAAATCAAAATTTTATGATATTCTCTAATTTGGAATAATAAATTATTCGTCGTACATTGTATTCTCTTATTCCAAGTGTATATACCCAGGGCCTCGGTGGTCTTGATCTCCCCATATTTTTTAATTTTACAAAAAATTACGAGCTAAATTTAATGAAAGTATAAACAAATATGAAGAACTTCAGAAAACAAAATTTACATATTGCCCACTCAAATTATTTTCCTGACTTCACCCTGTATATACCCGTTGTGTGTACTTTCATTTACTTATTATATAGAAGTGTATCAGTTTGTGTGTACTTTCATTCTTTTTATTGCTTGGTAAAATTCTCTTCTTCAGATATAGGACAAGCAAGCAATCTTGATCAAGTGGAACTGGGAAAATATTTCTAGGTGCCACGAGATTTGTTTTCATTGAAAATGTTACCAGCGATCCCCATTTGTTTTCTCATTATATCACGTTGTTTGTTTCTATTGTCGCCTTGCTCTAATTATTAACATAAAAACTGGCTCTCAACCCCCACTTTTAGTCATTTGTCTCTATTCCATTTCTGTTTTTTTATGTTTCCAATCATTATTCCTCCGTTACGCCAATTATCTCTTTTTATTTATATTTTTTGTCTTTTCGTGGAATTTTTCCTACTCCTAATTCACAATTTTTAATGTATAAATCATTATAAAAATATTGAAATTCAAAATTTAAGCCATGTTTAATTTTTTTTTATCTACTATGATAGACTAGTTGTAGTAATTCCATCTTATGACATAGTTTTAAATTTACTTCAGTGTAATTTAAGAAAAAACAGGAATAATGTTTGAAACTTCCTCATTTGAACTTTAGATTTTGAAATATGAAAAAAAACCTCAACTCCTTTTTTGGTATGTTCAACAAATTTGCTAAAGCATCCAATAACTATTAATTTTCATATGTCCAGCGTATTTTGTTCACTATATTTTTTTCGTTAATCCTGTAAGAATCTGATCAGAATCAGTACAACTCTGTACATCACTAATCTCGTAACTTTGTCAAACATGACCTTCACAATATAAAATTAAATAATTTGGTTTCATTTCTTGATTTGCGTTGTTGAACGGCTTCATATAGATGATATACTTGATTTATTTTACAGATTTCACATATTTATACAGTTTTTTGGGTCCAAAAAAAGGCCATTAATTACGGGTTAGTTCTATTAACTAATGTCGATCATTCTGTGAGCTCTTCGAAATGGTATATATTGTACTACAAAAAAAAAAAAAAACAAATTTTCGCATTACGAGTTGTGCATGTTTAAAGACCAAAAATATTTTGAAACATTTTCAATTTTTGTTGAACCTGTTGGATGTATGTTCCCTTCTTCTTTTATCGCCCGATCCAAAAGTTTCTCAAAAATCTCGTGCCTATAAAGTAGGCTAATTTTGCATATTGCGCATTCAATTGCATGTGGATGATTAATATTTTATAAAAAATTTTCATAAAATGGTCAAATTAATGAAATAAATAATAGAATAGCATATAATTTTAAAAGTTATATAATAAAATATTTTCAGAAGTTCAAAATAGGAAAAAAAAATTGTTATCGTTGGATTCTTTATAATTTTTTATATATTGCACATTAAAATTTCATGCACAAATTTGGGAATGATTTCAAATAATTTAAAAGCTAAAAAAAATTTGATATTATGAAGGTAAAAAAAAAGGGTTAATTAGATTTATGCCACCGTAAAAAGTTTAAATTAGTAAAATGCCATCACTAAATGACAAATTAGTTTTATGCCATTATAAAATAGTAAAAATTATTTTTTTGCCACCGCAAAATTGATTTGCCAATTTTACCCTCTTAAATATGCCACTACAAAAATTTAAAATTAAAAAAATGCCATCACTAAATGATATTTTTTTTACGCCACTACAAAATTTTGAAATTAAAAAAATGTCATTACTAAATGACGAATTAGTTTTAACAATTTGGTGATCCGTGCATGTTTGTATCCAATTGATACCTATGGTTTGTCAATCTAATTTGTTACCTATTTGGCTTCCATTATTTTGTACTGATCGTTTTTATGTTTGTACTTGAAGTGAACATTTTCATTTGTTGAAAAACCAATCTTGAAGTCTAAGAATTGTCGTATACAAACTAATTCGGCCAATCAGATAAAGCCATGAACTCAAAGAACCAATTTTCACATGCAAAATAAAATCCCAATCAGAGTCGTCATCAAATAGAGGTAGCAGGCCATGGAATTTCACTTATCCGGTCCACAAAATAATTTTTTTTTAGAATTTAGAATTTAACATGTACTTGGATCGAGGGGTGATGAACGACAACAAATGGAGACAGCGTTTGAGAATTTTTAGTTTTTTTACGTAATTTTTAGGGTTTATTAAAAGGGGCAGTTTGGAAATTTTTTTAAAAAAAATAATGAGAGATTTCAGGATATCATTTTTAGTATTTTGATCATTTTAGGAATAAAATAATGGCATATATCTAATTTATACAATTTGATAATGGCATAAATCTAATTAACAATCTAACAGTGGCATATTCATAATTAACTATTTTTCATAGTGGCATAAAACCAATTAATCCAAAAAAAAAATTGATATCACGGAATTACGTGTAATATTGTGAGCATATAAAATATCATAAAAAATAAATTTAGAAAATTCGCGGGTAGAACATGCAATATACTGGCACTCTTCACACAAATTGAAACTTTTTATCCCCATTCCCCACATGACTAGGTGAGGGATGAAGTTATCCAATCATTGAAAATCATACAACTAACCACCCATAATTTTGTTTTCTTTTAATTCTTTTATGCATTAGATATTAGATAGAACAATCTGATGCTAAATCATGTGCAATCGACACGAAGGGACAATATGCTGTTTCCAATGTTGGTAGTTTACATTGTTTTATTTTGGAATGCACACTAATATTTCACATGGTGAGACTCCACACAAATCCACAAGTGGACTTTTGATGCTGTCATATTGAAATTTTACCAATGTGAAAATTATTATACTTGCATTAATTAATTGACTTACTTTAGGCCAACATATTTCTTTGTTAAATCCATTTAACTTGAGGAAATTGTAGGATATCTTTCGCCTTTGCGTTTTTTATTGCTATCAAAGACATTGCATTTGATCTGGTCAGGTTCATATTTTAAATTTCTTCGATTTTGAATTAATTTTTTGAAAAATTTTTATCAATGACAAAAATACGCTCAATATTATTAAAAAGGACAAAACCTTAATTTTTTTTAAAAACAGCACAGCTATAGCGGCACTACTGACATTGCCGCTATAGGATTTTGTTTTTCTTTTTTCGGTTTTTTTTTGCTTTTACTTTTACCTTTTCAATATACATTAACATGATTGTGTTTTTTAATTAACATACATTAACCTTTTGTTTTTACATCTACGTGTATAATTAATTGTATATATATGTGCAATTAATATTTTGTAGATTGTTCATTTTAACTTCTATGTCATTTCTATTTAAATTGTTCAATTCAACCTGTATGTTATTTCTATTTTTTAAATTGTTCATTTCAACTTGTATGTCATTTCTATTTAAATTGTTCGATTACGTGTAATAATGCGTTCCATTATTTTTTTTATGTTTCATTTCGATTATGCGTCGTTGTGTGTTGCATTATTTTTTTTATGTCTCATTTTGATAATAGAAGCAAATAAAAAAAATGTATGGGAAAATGTATGTATGGGGTAGACTCCTTCAATACTCTTTTATATACTGGTATGTCTCTAGATGGTCAGTATGGTTCATATGACTAGGGTTAGGGGCCTAACATGCATGGTTATGACGGGATGAGGGTGATGACGGGGGTCAGGGTGATGACAAGGGTATAGGTATAGATGAGGACGATGATGGTGAGGACGTTCGTACTCCTAGTCCATCCTTTGCTAGGAGATGGGAGAAGAGGGTAGTTAGAAAAGTTGACAGATTAACACTGTCATTGAAGAAAAAATGTTGATGGATTTGTAGTTTTATTGTGTTCTATTATTATGGACTCGTACTTTATGAACTTGTAGTTTTATTATGTTGTTTTTATGGACATGACTTTTATTTTTTTATTTGCTTCTATGATCGAAATGAGACATAAAAAAAATAATGCAACGCACAATGACATATAATCGAAATGAGACAAAAAAAAATGCAACGCCTTATTACACATAATTGAACAATTTAAATAAAAATGACATATAAGTTAAAATGAACAATTTAAAAAATAGAAATTGTGACACCCGAAATCTTTACTGTTTCTGAATTTATTTTTAATATAAAATTTAATGCACTTGCTTGGTTTTATTTTGAATAATTTCTTGCATGAAATTAAATTTTATACTCACGTTATTCTGAAATGGAAATACAAAAATGTTTAGAACCTCTATTTTGCATCTCATAACTTTGATTCCTAATAAATTGCAATTAGAAAATACTACAACTATAAATATAAAATGATGGTATCTAAAGTTGAAATTTCATTTCTCTAAATAACTATTTGTGAAAACTTTAGACTTTGGAGATGGGATTTTCGGGACTTAAAAAGTCCCAACCCGTGAGACCTCTCCCTTCATCTCTTTCATGTGATCTCTCGCCATCCCCTCCCTTGTTTACTCCATCTCCCACCTTGCGAGGTCCGCCAACCAACTCCCTCTGTTGCGGCCTCCACCGGCATGCCTTGAGCCGTTGGCACCACCCTCAACCTGACATCACCACCTCTTCTCCCTTTTCGTTTTTACTCGGCCTCACATCTCCCCTTCTCTTTTCCTCTCGGTTTGGCGGCCCCACCTCCGGAGGAGCTCCGTTCCTCCTCTCTTCCATTGGACTAGCCCAGTCAGCCATCCTCTACTCCCTAATATTGCTTGCACCTCCAAATCTGCCTCGAAACCCTAAGCTCACCCCGATTCCGATTCGTTAGGCTGCGGGCCAGCCGACGGGTCTCGACTCACTCCTTGATCTTTCTCGATCACTGCCTTGTTGTCCGATCGTCCGATCCGTTGATGGAGTGGCTTAGTGTGCAAGCTGCCTCATTGAGCCATCTTTGTTTTTGGTAAGCCTTTCCAATCTCTTGTTTTAGATGTGCAATTGTATTGAGGATTTGTAATTGAATCATCTGTGTAATTTGTGAATGTGTTTGATATGTGTATTTATGTGATTGATTGAATGTTGTGTGTTGAATGCTTGATATTTGGGGATTTTATGAAATATTGGAATTATTAAGCATATGGTATTGAATAGATTTAGATCTTGTATGGTTTTTAATAAAAAAAAAAGAGATGATGATTTTCATGCATATGAAGGATTAATCAGAAGTTTTGCATGTCATGTGTTTGCATAGGGATAATTGTTGATTGTGTTATAATCTGAATTTTTATGGGTTTTAAGGTTTAATTTTATCATGCATGCATGTGTATTTAAAATTAGATAATGGATTAGTAAAAGTGATAAATCATGTTTATTGGAATTGCTTAGAAAGTATAAAGATTAATATTGCATTGCATGTGTGGTCAGATGCGTATTTGGTACAAGGTCATACCAATTGAGTCGAATGGCATATCTTGGATATTTAAACATATGGATTTAAAAGACCATTTAACAATATGAATAATTATATTGAATTGTTGCCATGCATGGTTGAGGTTATAAAAGAAGTTTAATAAAATAGTTTGCATGTTGTTGATTTAGATTTATAAAAACAGAGGTCATACACTAGTATACATTTCATTGCATGATGTCTTAGAAATGCCTAATATTCTAAGATGACATTCAGTTAAGTAATGCATAGCATGATTTATAATAGTTGTACATTCTTAAAAATTTTTAAATGAGTTACATGATCTATAAATGAGTTGCATGACTTACGATTATTGAGTCTAGTAAATGCATGGTATAATCATGACATATATGCATGGTAGTATAGTTTCTAATTTATAAAAATTATAAGTAGCATACATTAGGTGTTATAAAATTAAAAGGAGATTTATATTTGTTTTAGAGTTGGGTGGTTATGTGTCGGAATTAGGAGCAGCTGACTTGACAGAGCCACTGTAGAATTATTTTGCTTGCTTGCTTGCTTGCTTGCTTGCTTTTGCTTTGGATTTTGCCTTGCTATCAGGTACGGATTTCACTTGAGTTTTAATTATATGTGGTATATATTCTGATTGTTGTTGTTGTTATTATTATTATTATCATTGTGCATTCTGAATTCATAATTGGAAATTTGTTCATGAGATCATTTGTGAAATTGTATATTGATGCATGATTGGAAAGTGACATATTGAATGGTATCCGATTGAAATGTTGGAAAGTGGCATATTGAATGGAATCCGATTGAAATGTGCATTGATTGAGGTAAGTACAGCTTGTGTGGTTGAGATAGACACTCGTAATGTTTGGAGGTGGAGTCATGACCCATCCTACCAAGCACCGTGTAATAAGCGCTTATGTACCGGGACTCAGTAGGTCTAGTCTGGAATGGACCGGAGTGTGAGTGTTCCCAGCTTGCTTGTACATTTTGATGATTTAATTGATTGAATTATGTATGAATTGAATTGGCCGTTGGCATCCATCTATAGGGTGGTTCGCGGTATCTGAAGGAAATGACTGAAATGATTGACTTGTGATAAACCAGACTTGCATATTAGGTAATTGCCCAACCAAATGAGTCGGCTTTTGCTATACATTGATATTTGAATTGTTATGGAATTGATGCCGAGCTCACATTTCATATTGCATTGATTGAATTGATTTGACCTTGTTATTCCTATTGGAAACAAGTTGTAAGGGTTGCTTTTAATTTGCACGTTAGTTATTACATGTTATTAATTATTTGTTCAAGTAATTGAAATGCTAATTGTCATATTTTGAATTTCAAGAAAGGAAAAATTGATTTTGAATAGTACTGAATTTATTTGTCTAATTGCATTGCTTGATCGAAAGTCTAGTTTTAATGTTATTTGAAATAAAATGAAAGGGAAATTTGATTTGGAATTTATTTGACTCAGTCTTGTATTTAGTTCCAACACATGATAATCAAAACTCAAGTGGCTGGAACTGAATACCGTACTGAGATAAATTTTATTTATCTCATTCCGTGCTTTTTGCATTGTTTTCCACTATTGGTTGTGGGTTCCAGGTTTCAGAGCAAATGCTGGACAGCAAGACGAGTAGCGGACCATTGGATATTGTGGTTAGTAACCTAAGTATACCAGGCCTTTATAGGATTTAATTTATATTTAAGTAATTAATTATAAATTTCTATTTGATCGGTATATTATTTGAGTAGAATCAATATTAATTGGTAAATTAGGTATTAGTAAGCCTTGCGGGTGCAGCAGGCATCCGCGGCGGGCACTCCGTTGTGTATTGTCCAGTTACAGTATTCGACGGGGTGTCACAGATGGTATCAGAGCATGGTTTAACAACCAAACCAGACCAATAGATTGCGTGAGAATGAGTACGTCTAAAGGGTTGTTTTGTAGGTAAGTTGATTTCTTACTATTTGTGCTAGCAAAATAATATTTGTCTAGCTTAGTTATAAGTATTGTAGGATACAAATGCTTTGTATTTGTATATATCTAATATATTAATTGTTTATAGTTGCTTGATTATTTTATATATGTGTGGTAATTTTAAAAGTTATGTTTAATAGGTTGTAACAATTTTTGTGGATGAAATTAATAGAGCTTATTTTCTAATGTTTGAAATGTAAAGTGATTTTGATAAGTGCACAAAAAAAAAAGAGTTGGTATGGCAAGTTAAAGGATTTTGGTTATTATAGTAAGCATGTTCTATGTTATATTAATGCTAATTGGAATATTAAAGATTTCTGAATTTACTATAGTATGCACAAACTTTTGGAACTTATTTGAGTAAAGATCTTATTATCTTTTGTTGGCACAAGGATCAAACAAGCTGACTGATCATCTGACTTGTTAATTGAATCTCAATAATATAAGAATTATTCTTACTTCCTTGACTGATCACCAAGGCAGCCAAGAATAATTTTGATATTACCGTGCTTCCTAAAAGATAAGAAAAGAACTGGATATTTCAAAATGTTACTAGTTACAAGAATTGAAAGATTTGTTTTTAAATGATAACGTAAGGAGTGGTAGTATTCTCTGCTTGTAGTGTTTGGTTATTTGAATTGTTATGATGATATGATACGGAATTGTCTGAATTGTAAAGAGAATTGAATTGACCGTTGGCAACCCTCTTTAGAGGTGATTCACGGTATCTGAATATCTGTAATCGCTGGTTTCTCTCTGAGAAAGAGACTCGCGATATCTGACTCTGAATTGATCGATCTCTGATTGTGACTTAGGATTGTCATGCTTGCATTTAATTCACCGAGATTGGACCGACATTCTAGTATTATTAGTAGTATTTTAATTTTGAATTGAATAAAATGTCAGGATCTCTCGCATTGCATTAATTTGAAATTGCTTGATAGTTGTTGCATAACATGTTTGTACTATTTGATTGTATTATTATTGTTTGTATAATTGCTATGTATTTAAATAAATTTCGAGGTCGAAATTTTTTTTAAGGGGGGAGTAATGTGACACCCGAAATCTTTACTGTTTCTGAATTTATTTTTAATATAAAATTCAATGCACTTGCTTGGTTTTATTTTGAATAATTTCTTGCATGAAATTAAATTTTATACTCACGTTATTCTGAAATGGAAATACAAAAATGTTTAGAACCTCTATTTTGCATCTCATAACTTTGATTCCTAATAAATTGCAATTAGAAAATACTACAACTATAAATATAAAATGATGGTATCTAAAGTTGAAATTTCATTTCTCTAAATAACTATTTGTGAAAACTTTAGACTTTGGAGATGGGATTTTCGGGACTTAAAAAGTCCCAACCCGTGAGACCTCTCCCTTCATCTCTTTCATGTGATCTCTCGCCATCCCCTCCCTTGTTTACTCCATCTCCCACCTTGCGAGGTCCGCCAACCAACTCCCTCTGTTGCGGCCTCCACCGGCATGCCTTGAGCCGTTGGCACCACCCTCAACCTGACATCACCACCTCTTCTCCCTTTTCGTTTTTACTCGGCCTCACATCTCCCCTTCTCTTTTCCTCTCGGTTTGGCGGCCCCACCTCCGGAGGAGCTCCGTTCCTCCTCTCTTCCATTGGACTAGCCCAGTCAGCCATCCTCTACTCCCTAATATTGCTTGCACCTCCAAATCTGCCTCGAAACCCTAAGCTCACCCCGATTCCGATTCGTTAGGCTGCGGGCCAGCCGACGGGTCTCGACTCACTCCTTGATCTTTCTCGATCACTGCCTTGTTGTCCGATCGTCCGATCCGTTGATGGAGTGGCTTAGTGTGCAAGCTGCCTCATTGAGCCATCTTTGTTTTTGGTAAGCCTTTCCAATCTCTTGTTTTAGATGTGCAATTGTATTGAGGATTTGTAATTGAATCATCTGTGTAATTTGTGAATGTGTTTGATATGTGTATTTATGTGATTGATTGAATGTTGTGTGTTGAATGCTTGATATTTGGGGATTTTATGAAATATTGGAATTATTAAGCATATGGTATTGAATAGATTTAGATCTTGTATGGTTTTTAATAAAAAAAAAAGAGATGATGATTTTCATGCATATGAAGGATTAATCAGAAGTTTTGCATGTCATGTGTTTGCATAGGGATAATTGTTGATTGTGTTATAATCTGAATTTTTATGGGTTTTAAGGTTTAATTTTATCATGCATGCATGTGTATTTAAAATTAGATAATGGATTAGTAAAAGTGATAAATCATGTTTATTGGAATTGCTTAGAAAGTATAAAGATTAATATTGCATTGCATGTGTGGTCAGATGCGTATTTGGTACAAGGTCATACCAATTGAGTCGAATGGCATATCTTGGATATTTAAACATATGGATTTAAAAGACCATTTAACAATATGAATAATTATATTGAATTGTTGCCATGCATGGTTGAGGTTATAAAAGAAGTTTAATAAAATAGTTTGCATGTTGTTGATTTAGATTTATAGAAACAGAGGTCATACACTAGTATACATTTCATTGCATGATGTCTTAGAAATGTCTAATATTCTAAGATGACATTCAGTTAAGTAATGCATAGCATGATTTATAATAGTTGTACATTCTTAAAAATTTTTAAATGAGTTACATGATCTATAAATGAGTTGCATGACTTACGATTATTGAGTCTAGTAAATGCATGGTATAATCATGACATATATGCATGGTAGTATAGTTTCTAATTTATAAAAATTATAAGTAGCATACATTAGGTGTTATAAAATTAAAAGGAGATTTATATTTGTTTTAGAGTTGGGTGGTTATGTGTCGGAATTAGGAGCAGCTGACTTGACAGAGCCACTGTAGAATTATTTTGCTTGCTTGCTTGCTTGCTTTTGCTTTGGATTTTGCCTTGCTATCAGGTACGGATTTCACTTGAGTTTTAATTATATGTGGTATATATTCTGATTGTTGTTGTTGTTATTATTATTATTATCATTGTGCATTCTGAATTCATAATTGGAAATTTGTTCATGAGATCATTTGTGAAATTGTATATTGATGCATGATTGGAAAGTGACATATTGAATGGTATCCGATTGAAATGTTGGAAAGTGGCATATTGAATGGAATCCGATTGAAATGTGCATTGATTGAGGTAAGTACAGCTTGTGTGGTTGAGATAGACACTCGTAATGTTTGGAGGTGGAGTCATGACCCATCCTACCAAGCACCGTGTAATAAGCGCTTATGTACCGGGACTCAGTAGGTCTAGTCTGGAATGGACCGGAGTGTGAGTGTTCCCAGCTTGCTTGTACATTTTGATGATTTAATTGATTGAATTATGTATGAATTGAATTGGCCGTTGGCATCCATCTATAGGGTGGTTCGCGGTATCTGAAGGAAATGACTGAAATGATTGACTTGTGATAAACCAGACTTGCATATTAGGTAATTGCCCAACCAAATGAGTCGGCTTTTGCTATACATTGATATTTGAATTGTTATGGAATTGATGCCGAGCTCACATTTCATATTGCATTGATTGAATTGATTTGACCTTGTTATTCCTATTGGAAACAAGTTGTAAGGGTTGCTTTTAATTTGCACGTTAGTTATTACATGTTATTAATTATTTGTTCAAGTAATTGAAATGCTAATTGTCATATTTTGAATTTCAAGAAAGGAAAAATTGATTTTGAATAGTACTGAATTTATTTGTCTAATTGCATTGCTTGATCGAAAGTCTAGTTTTAATGTTATTTGAAATAAAATGAAAGGGAAATTTGATTTGGAA
This sequence comes from Rhynchospora pubera, assembly GCA_028095005.1. NCBI lineage: Eukaryota > Viridiplantae > Streptophyta > Magnoliopsida > Poales > Cyperaceae > Rhynchospora > Rhynchospora pubera. The sequence continues at coordinate 10,372,023 of CM051463.1, read as the reverse complement.
TTTATTTGACTCAGTCTTGTATTTAATTCCAACACATGATAATCAAAACTCAAGTGGCTGGAACTGAATACCGTACTGAGATAAATTTTATTTATCTCATTCCGTGCTTTTTGCATTGTTTTCCACTATTGGTTGTGGGTTCCAGGTTTCAGAGCAAATGCTGGACAGCAAGACGAGTAGCGGACCATTGGATATTGTGGTTAGTAACCTAAGTATACCAGGCCTTTATAGGATTTAATTTATATTTAAGTAATTAATTATAAATTTCTATTTGATCGGTATATTATTTGAGTAGAATCAATATTAATTGGTAAATTAGGTATTAGTAAGCCTTGCGGGTGCAGCAGGCATCCGCGGCGGGCACTCCGTTGTGTATTGTCCAGTTACAGTATTCGACGGGGTGTCACAGAAATGACATACAAGTTAAATTGAACAATTTAAATAGAAATGACATAGAAGTTAAAATGAACAATTTACAAAATATTAATTGTACATATATATACATTGCTAAAATGCTATGCATAGTACGGATGGCCTTCGTGCTACGGATTCGTTCTTGAATTTCATGCTTCAAACAACCGATCCAAAATGTTCATTATCTTCTTCATATTGAAATCTCATTAGAAACCAAATTTTACATTTTTTTGAATTTTTTTACTATTTTTTCAGATTTTTTAAAATCACTATTATTGAAGGGTCCAGAATTTATTAGATTAAGTATTTTAAAAAATATGAGAAAAATAGTAAAAAAATTCAAATAAATGTAAAATTTGGTTTCTAATGAGATTTCAATATGAAGAAGATAATGAACGGTTTGGATCTATTGTTTGAAGCATGAAATTTAAGAACGAATCTGTAGCACGAAGGCCATCCGTGCTATGCATAGTATTTTAGCAATTCTCTATATACAATTTATTGCACATAAATGTAAAAACAAAAAAAGTTAATGTATATTAATTACGCATATATTATATAATTTATTAAAACGTAAAAATTATTAAAAAACACAATCATGTTAATGTATAATGAAAAGTTAAAAGTAAAAGCAAAAAGAAAAAAACCGAAAAAAAAGTAGCTGACAAGAAAAAAAAGTCCTATAGCGGCAATAATAGTTCCGCTATAGACAATTATTTTTTTAAGGTAGAGCTATTGCGGCTGTGCTGTTCTCAAAAAAATTTAAGGTTTTGTCCTTTTTAATAATGTTGAGGGTATTTTTGTCCTTGATAAAAATTTTTCCTTTTTTGTAGTTCTAATTTGACATTGTTTGGTTTGCATTTGAATAAGCTTTATTTGCGTGAAACCAAACAACACATGAATAAAGAATTTAGACTTATTCAGATGCTTATTCATATATATTTTTTGTCAAAAATTTAGAGTATGAATAAGTCAAAATTCCTTATTCTTTATTCACTACACATCCAAACACTCCAGCAGCTATGTATCCAAACTCCAGAGATATCCCTTTTTCAAACTTTGTATAATTTAGGACTGCATGCAAGCGCAAAGGTTAATTGTAAGTGACTATCAAAATGTTGTTGATCAATTAAAAGTGCTTCAATGAATTAGGTCAATTTAACCATAATCCAAATCCAACAAAGGACAAATAAAAACAAGTGGTGATATCTGCATCCCCATGCTTGCATGAGATTAAAAAATATATAAACAAGTGGTGGCATTACTGCTTTCAATTGTCAGAGTGACTCTTCAAAAAGTATACGGCCGGCCGGCTTCACTAGACATGCCTTCGGCTCTCCAGTTTGAAACTCTAGCTACAGTATTCAAGCTTGGACTGTGTAATCTACAGTTTGTACATAACATGAGAGGAACAAAATTATTTCAATGTATGCATGCTTTTTGCTAGTATCACAATAGAGGATATTAGTATGCTTGTAGTGGAGATGAATTTAACGCACTCTAATCCAAACCATTCCATCAAGCTGTATGAGTTGCTTGGCAGAGAGGGTGATGATGTGGATATGGAATTGAGCTAAAGTTGTCTTTAGTTAATTTTTTTTTAATAATTTGCTGATTGGGCCGATTTGTGTTAATTGTCCTCCTATAAAAATTGTACATTAGCGATCTTGATAAATTGGAAGCATAGAAAGAGTCCAAAATTTCATACTTAACCCAATTTTTTTGACTCCAACTTCCCTTTCACGTGTTTTGGTAAAATGTGTCCGACTATTTTATTTTACAAAATAATAATAGCAGATTAGTCCTCTAAAATTACAAATATGCATTATATTTGAAATCTTAACATCTGTGATATGATTTAATCATTTAATCATATGTATAAATTGTCGACATAACTGAACACTCAAACAGATAATTCTTTCTAAAACTTTTAAAAATGCATTATAACGTGAACAAAATAGTATTAACAAGTATATATGTATATATTCTAGTCATATGTAGAAACTATCAAAATAATCTGAGTATTTAAAGGGCCATTAATTGCTGTCAAACAACAAAACAATTATTCAAAGCCGTATAAGAGTTTAAAAAAAAATCTTTGACCATTATGAGTATTTTATACAAAAGTGTCGTTCTCAAATGAATGTTTTTCTAGTGTTGACAAGTTCAAATTAAAATTATAAATCTGTCAGTCCCAAACCACCTGATTTTTGAAGTAATTATTTATAATTGTAAGAGGACATGAAGATGATAAAAACTGTAATAGACATAAGAGGAGAGTTCCGGTGCCCGTATTTTGGATGGTCCCAAATGCCCCAAAATACATTTTTTTGACTACTTTTACAAAATATAAAATTCAAACTTCGAATTCAAACCGGTTGATCTTATTCGATATAACTAGCGATGCATTTTCATATAAGTTTTATAATTTTTGAAGTTTATTTGATACTTGATCAAGAGATTGAAAATTGAACGAATCTAGTTAAATATGATAGATTAATTCTAATATGTTCATATTTTAGCCTCTTGATGAAGTATCAAATAAACTTAAAAATTTATAAAACTTATATGAAAATTCATAGTTGGCTATATCAAATAAGATCAATGGTTTGGATTCGAAGTTTTAAATTTTATATTTTGAAAAAATAACTAAAAAGTATGTTTTTGGACATTTGGGAGCATTCAATATGTGGGCACTGAACTCTTCTCTAGATATAAATATATAGACTTTAAAGTAAAAGCATATATTTAAATAAATGTACGCTATAGTATTTCTTTGATTTGAATTAAAAAATATATATGTATGAATAATGTGACTTTTACAAGATACTTCAGCCGGATCAGTAGCATGTGATTTATCCTATGCACAAAAAATTAGTGCAACATATCTGTAGTACTTGAAAAAGTTTCTTTTATAGTGATCATGTTATTTACAGTCTTTTTATTTTAGCTTTTTAAGTGGACTATTTTGTAAAAAAAATTGCTGGTTGTCAAATTTTGTTATGAGATACTGTCAGTTTGTTTTTCATTACGTTTTATTGTTGAAATTTACTTAATTTAATATCCAGATTTAAAACTAGTTTTTCCGTCAAATAGGTTCAGGTATAGTTAAAAATGCTAACAATATTGTACTAACTATGGAATAATTTAGACTTAGACTATATGATTTCAGTATGTTGGTATTTATGCCCCTTTTTTTAGTTTCTTGTTCCCCCTTTGTCGGAGAAAAAAGTTGTTAGCCAAAGAAACGAAATACTTTAATTATCACTCTCAAACTAAAAAGGATAAAGTTAAAAAAACTTGAAAAATGAGGGACATTCATGAAGTTTTGTAATGGAAGAAGCATCCGATGTTAAGCAGCGTGGAATGATTAAAGACAAATATTCAAATAATCCAATGTAAGATGTCACATGCACTGCAGCTGCCACAAATAACAAGGTAATAAGGTATTAAAAGTGCACAAAGGATACGACAAACCCATTCTTTTCTTACCAATGTGGCATTATGTCTCTCAACCCCAATCTCTCACGTCACCTTTTTTGTTCTTTTCCTCAATAGAAACAACAACTTGGTATGCAAAGAATATTCTAAGATCTAATTGACATCACTTAATCAAATTAGAAAAAAAGTTAAAATGTCATGATCTATAAAAATTTTAGTGGATTTCTTTTCTGTCCTTTTTTACTAAAATGTGTATGGCATTCTAGCTAAAATAGCCTTTTTAGGCTGAACACAAATTGCTTATTGTTTGTGCTCCACCTAAATTGTGGATAATTTAGGTCAATCTTCAATAAAAGTACAAGCTACCAATTTACTTGATATTATACGTACAGTAAAATGAGTAGATTTGAAATTTGTTTGTCCCGTTTGTTTGAAAATTAATTTCATTGGTCTTAAAGTGATATAATTTTATTTGAATGATGATTGAAAATGTAGGATTTGAAAGAAAAATTGAATGACATCGAAGCTCCGAAAAAGAAAATCATAGAACTATAATAGGAGTTGAATTAATAATTGCATTAAGAAAGCTAGGTTGCTTAGTCTAGTGGTTTGGCTCTATTCGATCAACCAAATGATCCTTAATTCGAATCAAATATTTATTTTCAAAATTCTTATAACAAAATTGTTGGTTTCAAACCAACCTTCAACAAAAAAATAATAATTGCAATACAAAGAAATTTTGAATAAATCAATGGGTTTAAGAAGAATTACTAAATGAATCCTAAATTAATTTCTAAGAGCATAATAATTTCAGCACATCTTTACAGATCTTTTAAATGAATGAACTTGCAAATATATTTATCTCCATGATATTTCCACAATATTAATGTTACTAAGACAAGCCATTGAATTTCTCACTGATAAGCCATCAATTCGTCACAAATAAAAAAAAACAAAAATCCAACAGATCTGCTGCAATACCTTTGACTGAAATGCAGTTACGAAGAAATATTGTGAAAAAAACGATACATTATAGATGATTAAAACGAACGAAGACTTAAAACAAAAGAAATATTTCAAATTCTGCTAACAAATAGAACAGATAACAAAGGCAAGTTGGGCTTAAGGTTAATCGCAAGAGAGTATTAATTGTTTACAGATTTAGCTGACTAAGTTTTGTTATTGTTTACAGTTTTTCTTCCCATTAGAACTAGAACTTTCTTCAAATTTGATTCCGAAAAAAAAATCTTTTTTTGTTTTTTTTTTTCTTTTTTTTTTTTGTAGATGAGCATTCGGAAACATACAATTATATCGTTGTCAACAAACATTAAAAAAACTTTCATACCAACCCAACAGATGAAGTTCGATATATCAGACCAATTTCTTCACTCATTAACCTTAATTATTTATTGACACAGTTAGGCAATTAATGGAGCTTTCTTTATCACCCTTCATTTTTTAGGGGCAAAAGTGTGATTGGACAATGAGTAAGTTGCAAAAGTTTTCAAAATGTGATTTGTGCAATTTAGCAGTTGAGTGATGATTCATGATAAAACGGTGATAAAACTGTTATGAGATTATAAAATAGTGATAAACGGTTATGCGATATGTCTAAAAAAATTAGATAATTCAGTTTAATGGGATGATAAAACGGAACATTTAAAACGTGAGTTGTTTTCAAAACTATAAATAGTAAATAGTGTGCTTCTATCCTTTCACTTGTTTTAGAAACTTATTTTGAAATATAATTTGACTGTCCGATTTGCATATGAAAATGCAAATCCCGATCAATGCATTGAATGTGCACCGAAATAGAAAACATAGAAATCAATAACTAAATTCAACATGCAAGAATTAATCATATCTTTTCTGTTTGCAAAATTCCAAATTCATGTTATTTGTAACATTTCAACACAGCAAATACAACACAAGAACACACAAATTTAATGAGGTTCAGCACCAATTTAGTGCCTACGTACTCCACAACTCACACACCCTCTTTCTTTTATTTTCTGTTTAATTTTCAGAGATACAATAATTTTTAGGGAGAAGGGGAAGATAAATAGACAAAAAATACATAAGTCAACTAACCAATTTGGTAATAACAATAAAGGAAATATTCTTGTCCTAAATCTTCAAATTTCCTTCTCTTCTGACATAAATCAGATCCTTTCCATATGGAAATATACCAACCTATATGCAGCCCTCATATCTTGAAGGATTTGGCAACAAATACCAAATTATACTTGCCAAATATGCTAGGTCGGTAACGAACTCGGACCGAGATGGCTGTTTTTGGCTGTCGGATTTTTCTGCTCGGACCGAGTTGGCCCTAACTCGGACCGAGTTGGAAATGAGTGAATTTTGTACACTCCCTCTCAAGTTGGCATGTACATATCAATCATGCCTAACTTGTCAATTACATTCTTAAACACGGAGCCAGTCACACTCTTTGTTAGGATATCTGCTAGTTGGTTACCTGATCTGATGAATCTAAACTCAATCTCTTTATCATCAATTTTCTTTTTTAGGAAATGACGATTTACCCCAATATGTTTTGTTCTATCATGTTGCACCGGGTTATGAGCCATATCTATGGCTGCCCGATTGTCCACATGAAGAATCATTGCCCTCCTTGAGCTTTACCAATTTCCTGTAGAACCCTTTTTATCCAAACCATCTCACACACACCCTTGACTAGAGAAATCAATTCTGCTTCTGCACTTGAGAGGGCTACTGTTCCTTGTTTTTTACTTCTCCATGTCACTAGATTTCCTCCAACAAACATAAAATATCCAGAAGTTGATCGGCGATCAGTAACACTCCCAGCCCAATCAGCATCCGTATAACCTTCAACTTCTAGGTGACCATTTTTCTTGAATTGTATTCCTTTTCCTGGACAACCCTTCAAGTATCTCACAATTCTCATAGCAGCTTCCATGTGTTCTTCACTTGGGTTATGCATAAACTGACTTATTAGGCTCACTGCATATGCAATATCAGGTCTCGTGTGTGATAGATATATTAACTTACCAACTAGCCTTTGATATCTTTCTTTACTAGTAGGCACTTGATCGAGTGCTTCACATAACTTCAGATTAAGTGCCACTGGAGTATCTACTGGTTTACAATCAAGCATACCCATTTCAGTCAAGAGGTCCAAAATATATTTTCGCTGGGTTAGAAAAATACCTTCTTGAGATCGGATAACTTCAATTCCAAGAAAATATTTAAGACCTCCCAAATTCTTCATCTTGAATTCACTTGACAATTGTCCTTCAAGCCTATTCATTTCTTCAGTGTCTTCTCCTGAAATGATCATGTCATCAACATATATAATCAAAATAGTTATTTTTCCAAATCTTAGCTTGTAGAACAATGTATGATCTGATTCTCCTTGATTGTATCCATAACTCCTCATTGCTTCACTAAATCTTCCAAACCATGCCCGAGGTGATTGTTTAAGCCCATATAATGCCTTGTTCAACTTACAAGTCATCCTTTTTGATCCTAAACTCGAAAAACCAGGGGGTAGCTCCATGTAAACCTCTTCCTCTAAATCACCATGTAGAAAAGCATTTTTTACATCAAACTGATGAAGAGGCCAATCTAGATTAGCTGCAACAGATAATAATACTCGAACAGTATTTAGTTTTGCTACTGGAGAAAAAGTCTCTTGATAGTCAATACCATATGTTTGTGTATACCTTTTAGCAACTAATCTTGCCTTATACCTTTCTATCTTTCCATCTGGACCATGTTTAATTGTGAAGACCCATTTACATCCTACTGGTATTTTTCCCACTGGTAATTCTTCAATTGTCCAAGTATTATTTTTTCTAAGGGCTTCCATTTCAATTCTCATGGCTTCAATCCACTTTGGATCTTTAGACGCCTCCTCAAAGTTCTTTGGAACCGGTATGTTAAGTACTTGGTTACAAAAAACCTTTAAAGTATCTGATAGGTTGGTTGAGGTAACATAGTTTACAATTGGATATTTCACTCTTTCACTCGCACCAATTTCTGGTATATACCTCTTTGGTGGAACCCCTCGGTTTTGTCTTGGTGGGAGAATATATCTTGAGTTAGAAGTATTTACCTCTAGAACATCCTCACGAGATTGTTGAGCCAATGGTGTAAGTCCAGCCTGTATCACTTCTTCAGCTTCTTCAGGACCTCCATCATTTGTCTCTTCATTGTGATCTACGTCAGATGAATCAAGATCAATGGAATTCACCTCAAAATCCTGCTCATTTGGGTCGAAATTCAAACAACTCGGACCGAATTGTAGAGAACTCGGACCGAGTTGTGGGGAACTCGGACCGAGCTGTGTGGAATTCGGACCGAGATGTGGGGAACTCGGACCGAGTTGTGTGGAACTCGGACCGAGCAGATGCTTGGCACCCCTGGTTCCTTCTGTTTGAAGCCAATCCTTTTCACTTCTCTCCCCCTGAGGATCATACTTGGTGTCTTGATAGAACGATTCACTTTCCAAGAAGGTAACATCCATTGTTACAAACCATTTTCTTGATTTTGTATCGTAGCACCTATATCCTTTTTGATTTGTTCCAACCCCTAGAGAAACACATTTAACTGCACATGGTTCAAGTTTTGTTCTTTGATTTCTTTGTACATGGACATAGGCTACACACCCAAAAATTTTTGGTGGAAGGCTAAGGACTGAAGGTATAGAAACAAAAGTAGCAAGTGTATTAAGTGGTGTTTGAAACTTATGAATCATAGAAGGTAATCTATTAATCACATAAACAGCCATCATTACTGCACAATCCCAAAACACTTGTGGTACTCTGTTTTCAATGAGAAGTGCCCTTGCAGTCTCAAGTACATGTCTATTCTTCCTTTCGGATACGCCATTTTGTTGAGGTGTTCCCACATATGATTTTTCATGGATTATTTCCCTTTTTGAAAAAAAACTCCATTAATGTTTTGTTTACAAACTCACCACCATTATCACTCCTAAAAACTTTTATTCCTTTTCCAAATTGAGTTTGTACCATATCATGGAAGTTTATGAAAACCGTAGGCACCTCGTCTTTTCTTTTCAACATGTAAACCCAAGTCATACGAGTACAATCATCAATAAACAACACAAAATACTTACACCCATAGATAGATTCAACTGGGGATGGTCCCCAGACATCTGAATGAATAATATCAAAAGAATTTTCACTTTTATTGAGACTAATATTATAGGATACACGATGACTTTTAGCTTTAACACAAGTTTCACATTGAAGTTTTGACACATCAACACCACATAACAAATTAGGTAAAATTTTCTTCATGTACCCAAAGGACGGATGACCCAGTCGCCTATGTCATTTCCATATTGTCTCTTCAATCTTTGATTCCTTGCTAGTAAAATTAACTTTTCCATAATCCAAGTCTTCTAAGTGATACAGGCGACCTTTCTTAGTACCACGGCCAATGATCTCCTTCGTGAGGATGTCCTGAAAAATACAAAAATCAGGGAACATTAGAACCACACAGTTTAATTCCTCTGTTATTTGACCAATGGATATTAACCGAGATGTTAGAGATGGAACAAGTAGAGTATTCTTTAAAATTAAAGATTGAGAAATCTCTACATCCCCTGCCCCTCTTACGTGATATTCAATACCATTTGCATTCAATATTTTATGTACCCTGGGTTCCTTCAATTCTTTGATATCTTTCCTCATAAAGGTCATATGGTCAGTGGCACCTGAGTCAATTATCCAATTATCCAAACTTTGATGTGTGAAGAAAGTCATACCTTGACTTGCTGTTTTACCTTCCCAATCCAATTTTTGTTCTTCTCCAGGAGAGGTCTGACCCCGACAAAGTTATGCCCTGCCAGTTCCATGATCTGCTGCCTCAATTCTAGCTGGTTGCTCATCATTTCGGACCGAATTAGGGTCAACTCGGACCGAACCTCCATCAACTCGGACCGAGTTCTGTCCAATTCGGACCGAGTTGTCATCTGCTTGCACTAAGTCAGCCTGAGCTTGGGACCTGTTAACAGTCACATAGGTTTGTGGCCTTCCTGATGACTTCCCTTTCTTTCCTTTGAACCAATCAGGGTAGCCAAATATCTCAAAACATTTTTCCCTTACATGTCCCGTTTTTCCACAATGAGTGCATTTCAACTTTGACTTATCCTGATTATGGAAATTAGATGATCCTTTAGTATACATGACCATAGAATTTTGAGTAATACCTTCCTCACATTTGATCATGACATTTTGTCGGTTGACTTCTCGTCTCACAATCCCATAGGCTTGTTCAACAGTCGGAAAAGGAGTGATTTGCAGCACATGTGACCTAAGGTTGTCGAGACGATCATCTAGTCCATCCAGGAAGGTGTAGACTCTTGATTTTTCAAGGTATTCTCGGAATTTCTCAATGTCTTCTGAACTGGTCATGGGATTGGGACGCCTGAAATCAATCTCCTTCCATAGCCCTTGAAGTGTACCATAATAATCCTCTAATTTGCCTGTATGCTTTACTCGACATACTCTTCTATTGAGATCAAACACCTGTGCTTCATCATTGCCATCATAGTAGGTGATTGCAAGAGCTTGCCACATCTCACCGGCCATCTCATAACGGTAGTAAGTAGGCATGAGAGATGGATCTAGAGAATTGATTAGCCAGCTTTTCACAACCGAGTCTTCGGCACTCCACTTAGAGAATCCTACATCATTAGGCTTTGGTGGTGGTGGATTTCTGGTTAGGTGTTGCATCTTGTCTTTTCCTTTGACATGCATACTTACGACTTCAGACCAGATTGAATAGTTGGTTCCATCAAATTTAATTGATATAGGTGAGGCAGAAATTTCAGGATTTGACATATTTTGAGGGATAGTTTGAGATGTTTGTGTTTGAAAGGTTATGAGTTGGTTCATCTGAGCTTGTTGAGCAATAACAAGTTCAGTCAGTTTTTCGAGGATGGTTATGGTCTCGGTTGGTGGATCGCTATCTCCCATGGTTTAGAGTATCTCTTGTCTTAGAATTCACCACGCTCTGATACCATGTAACAATTCGACACAGCAAATACAACACAAGAACACACAAATTTAATGAGGTTCAGCACCAATTTAGTGCCTACGTCCTCCACAACTCACACACCCTCTTTCTTTTATTTTCTGTTTAATTTTCAGAGATACAATAATTTTTAGGGAGAAGGGGAAGATAAATAGACAAAAAATACATAAGGCAACTAGCCAATTTGGCAATAACAATAAGGAAATATTCTTGTCCTAAATCTTCAAATTTCCTTCTCTTCTGACATAAATCAGATCCTTTTCATATGGAAGTATACCAACCTATATGCAGCCCTCATATCTTGAAGGATTTGGCAACAAATACCAAATTATACTTGCCAAATATGCTAGGTCGGTAACGAACTCGGATCGAGTTGTTTACAACTCGGACCGAGATGGCTGTTTTTGGCTGTCGGATTTTTCTGCTCGGACCGAGTTGGCCCTAACTCGGACCGAGTTGGAAATGAGTGAATTTTGTACATTATTGACCTCCACTTAAATGCAAAATAACAAGTCCAAATCTAACCAATCACCTAACCGAAAGGAGACAATTTCCTATTTTCCCTTGGTGGCCAACTTTCCCCCCACAAAACCCATTTCAATCCGAACTCTCTTCCTCTATATAAACCCTTCCGTGCATCATACATGATGTATCCCTTCCACAGACCCAAATCCAAAACAAAGATATAATTAAACCCAAACCCGATAATCTAAACAATGCCGTCTCTGCCTGAGAAGCCACTCTCCAATGTCCCACTCCAGCTGCACCAGCCCAAGAACTTCCAATTCGACTCAGTTCCAGAATCACATGCTTGGCTTGATCTTCATGACCACCCAATAGTCGATCCGATAGGACCTGATACAGTTCCACTTATCGACCTAACCGACCCAAAGCTAACGGCAAAAATCAGCAAAGCATGCGAAGAATGGGGTGTATTCCAAATTACTAGACACGGTATACAACCAGATCTTCTGACCCGGCTCGAGGAACAGATCCACCGTATATTTGCACTGCCGGCTGACCGCAAACTCAAAGCCGCCAAATCACCTAGTGACGTATCGGGTTATGGGCTTGTGCCAATCTCATCTTTCTTCTCAAAGTTAATGTGGTCAGAAGGGTTCACCATCTCTGGCTCTCCTCTCCATCATGCACAGAAACTCTGGCCAGATGATTATTCTTCTTTCTGGTGAGAGAACTGAGAACTATTTTCTTGCATGCTATATCTGATCCTCCCCATGCTACATATTATAGTATCTACACATTCCATTTCCATTTCCTTTACTGACATATTTTTTACTTCATGCAGTGATGTAGTGGAGGAATTCGACAATGTGATGAGACAACTTGGTAACAAGTTGTTACATAAGATCCTCCTCTCCTTGGGCCTAAGTAAAGATGACATAATAAGAGCATGCCCGGTAAGAGATTGGCATGACATGTCGGCAGCAGTTCAGTTAAACTCGTACCCACCATGCCCTGACCCAGACCGGACTATCGGTCTAGCGGCCCACACAGACTCAAGCTTCCTAACCTTGCTATACCAGAACAGTGTCAGTGGCCTCCAAGTTCTACGGCCGAAAGACCACACTGGCCCAATGAGATGGGTCACAGTACCGCCGGTACCAAATACATTCACAGTTAATATTGGCGACTTGATGCATGTGCTCTCGAATGGAAGATTCCGGAGTGTAATGCACCGGGCCATGGTGAACCCGGCAAAGCATAGGATATCGGTGGGGTTCTTTTGTGGGCCTCCGATGGATGTGAAGGTAGGGCCTATAAATAAGCTGACATGGCCAGAACGAGGCCCGGTATATAGGCCTGTGACATGGCAGGAGTATCAGAGGCTGAGAAGGAAGCTGTTTGATAAGGCACTGGAGGCAATAAAGATAGGAGAGGAGATAGCATGATGTAATAAGGATTGTGTTAGTTGAGTTTAAGGTTGCATGAAAGGACTTGTAGCAGCTTCTCTTGTTCGTTATCTCTTGCGCCACTTCTAACGGATATGAGAGAGAGAGTGCGTGTGATATACTGATATGTAAGTATTTGTAAAAGACAATCAAATAGGTGTGACTGTGACTGTGAGTAAGAGGACGCTCAGGAGAATAAATTTACTGTATCAAATTGTCTGCAGTAAATTGTGTAGCGATTCAGTAAATTATAGATTCTTCTTTCTGCATGCTACAAATTAGTAGGATCTCTCATGAATATCAGTAACGATTTGTAGGACCCATAGAGATCGAGCATAGACTCTCAGATAATCACTGCAAACAAATCTAACTCGGACAAAATATATATACGCGCAGTAAATTTTATGCTAAATAGATTGATAGTTAGAAGCTAGAAGCCATGAGAACATACCAAAGTAGTTTAAAGTGCATAATTCCTACCACCTGTACTGTACATAAATTTTTGAACTGAATAATGCATTAGTTATGTTGCATGAAAGAGTGGGGGACAGATTTCTATCTGTTTGCAATGGCGTTGTCTTGTTTCCAAGAAAAAATCAGACCGTATGATATGTTAGTAGATAGTACATTGTTTGAAAATGGGGCATGTGAAATGTTTTGTATATAAATGGTTATATGGTCCCTTGAAGTTGAACCGCTTTCTTTTTACCTGGAGAAGGGAGACAAAACGTGTGAGGGACATAATATTAGGTTTGGCTTCTTTGGAACAATTTTCAAGTATACTACTTTCTATACATAAGCAACTTCAATTGACTCTTTCCTCCAAAAAAAAAGGGGAAACGAAAAGAAAACAAGGGGAGATGGCACAAAGTAGAATGTTTGATGATGCTTGTATTATTTTTTGAGATTTTAATTATTTTATGCTTATCAATGATGATTGTATGCTAATAAATTGCTATTCATCAAATGTTTATTGGTATTTATTAATTACTTATTGATCATTTTGTTTTGTATTTATTTATATTTGTGATCATTTTTGTTTTGTTTTTTTATAAAAAATACTGATTTTTACACTGACCGGTATTGAGCTGGTACCATGCTGCTTCAACCCATAGTCTCGTCTATGTAGAGAGCAATTTGTGTATGCTTTGATGGCGTTTTCTATGTCTCTGTGAGTACATGAATAAGTGCATGGTACCACTGTAGGTACCACTGAATAATTAAGTAAGTACATGAATTTCAATAAATTAGTCTCTGGTACCACCTATGCATTGACTATGCACATTGTACCAGTGCAAATGCTTGTGTGCATTTTGACTAGCTTGTGCTTCTCAAGGGGTCACAAGTGGTTAAATTTTTATAAGCCCATGTGTGCATTTTGGCGAGGTCTAAGAATTTCGTGGTTGAATGAAATCTGAAATCTACCCTTTTTTGCTCAAATGATGAAATTTACTCCAAACACATCATGTATATCGTGAAGGTTATAATTAGTTTGAAAAAAAAAAGTTAATTTAAAATGTTGAATAGCCAATTTGAACATGCTTCTCGTTCCAATTATTCACCTCTTTGTACCAGACCTTCGTGTCCCCACCAAACCAAAGAGAAGCAAGGAAAATCAACCAGCAAACCGACTTCTCTATCCTTCCACGAAGCCGTAGAACCTACTCGCATGCCTTGCGGTGGCCAGAAATGGTTGGTAGTCTTAACGGGTTCGCACCCGTTACAGGGTGTTCCCAATAGCTGAAATGAATCCATTCTCCTTTGTTTAAACCCAAGCGAAGAATTATTGTAAAAATTAAACGGAGACGGCAAACTGAAAATTTTAACCATTAACGGAGAGACGAATTCTATTTTGCTCCTCCAGCGCATGAATCTAGGCCGCTAGTTTGCAGATCTGACGGTTTAAACATTTCGGCATACAGACCCTCTGTATGCTGAAGCACACTTTAGCCTATCTCTATATATATATATATATATATATATATTGGGAAACATAGCTAGATTGTTTTATGAATTAGAACATGCGATCATGCTGATCGTTATCTTCAAAATACAAAAAAAAAAACTAGATATGTTTGGTTGATACAAAATATATCAATCTAACTAAGCGACTATTTGAAACAATTATGTATTTAGATGAGTGGGTTATTTTATATTAATCTCCAATTAATTACTTTGCTATTTTAATTAGAAAATTAAACATTGGTTATTTTGTAAAATCGAAGTTATCACGATAACCTCACTAATTCAACGCATGATCTAAACATACTTCTTGATGAATAGTAAAATGTTATAGCGGCCCTCGTAACAAATTAAATTAAATTAATAAATTTGATAAGTGCAAATTTATTAATATACAGAGCACACTAATCAAACAGCTGAGGGTGTCCGGTGTCCCTCAGGTTATCACTCCAATTTACACAAGGCGCAGAATTTAATAGCATGTCTCCTGGCTTCTGCAACTGTTATTTTCCTCTATGCATTTATGTCAACATTTTCTTGTGTTGTTGCTTATTTTCGTATCTCATTTGGAGTACTTGCAAATTAGAAATTACCTTTATTTTCTTAAATAAATAATATTCTAACAGCATTCATTTGTATTGGAACATTTTTTGTTCCAGAAGGAGTTGAACCGATATAAAATATATTACTGAAATCTTGGGTTAAAATGGCCACTAGACAATTCCTCAATCAATAATGACAATTAGGTAGGGGAATCATTTGTTTCAAATTTTTAGACACAAATCCATTTATAGTGCCAATGACACCAACATATTTGTTAGTTGGTGGATAGATATATAATTTGAATTCTTTTTTTAGTAAAGATGCTTTAGAACATATAAAGGGCTGTAATTAGTGAAAAAAATACCTGATGATGAATGCGTATATAATCTATTATTATATGTATTTCATCAGGAAAACAAAAAGACGATAAAAAGAAAAAAAAAAATTTACCTAACCTTAATATTGCTTTGGCCTGCCTGTACATAATCTGACACGATTGCATGGCATCACTTTATTTCCATGACAAAATTAGGTGATGTGTCTGCGATGCTAATCTTCTGCAAGTTTGCAATCTTAAACTGTTAACTTCAAAAGTGGGGTTATCTCATATTGATGGTATTGTTGTACTAAACGTCTCTAGGTTTGTCGATTACAAAACAATATCATTTGGCATTTAACAATCTTCTTTGAGTTTTATAGGAAGAAGATACAATTTATAAGAACTTGGATAAAAGCTTTAAGAAAGATTAAGATCAAGTCTTTAGAGAGCTTGTAGGCTAGTTTAGACTAGGATAGAAGGTATACTTTAGTCCTTGTTTATCCTTGAAATGGTCCAGATAGCGAAAAGCTCAATAAACTAGCAAAATCCTGTTTTCTGTGACCTAGCGTCGTACAACGCTAGATAGTGGCACACAACGCTAGAACAGCTAAATTCATACTTTTGTGAATCAACGTTGCACAACGCTATATAGAGTTAGGCAACGCTGAGTCACAACGTTGTACAACGCTACAGTTAAAAACTTAGAAATTTTCCTAAGTACCATCGTGCAACGCCATATAGCGTTGCACAACGCCACAAAAATCCCAAGTTAGCTGTCCCATGTAAACAGTCGTTTTTACATGCAAAAGTCTCTGGAAACGTTAGCCAACGTCTTTCAGCGTTGGGTAATGTTAGCGTTGTGTGACGGTATATAGAGTTGTACAACGCTCTGTTGAATCTGTCAGAGTTGTTCCTTTTGTCTCCCTTCAACGTTGTGTAACGCCATTCAGTGGCAAGCAACGCTCTGACAATTTCCAACGGAACTGTCGGAGCTTTCCTTTAGTTTTACACTCCTTCGTTGTGCGACGGCAAATAGCGTTGCACAACGCTCTGACAGACCAACGGTTATATTAAAGAGCCGTTAGAATTTACAACGGTCATATTCCAGCGTTGTATAACGCTATTCAGCATTGTACAATGCTGTGGCCTGTTTTTGCTGGGGAACTGCTCATTTCGAGCCCTATATATATCCACCCCTTGTTCTCTCTCCAACCAAGGAGTTAGAGAGCCTCACTTTGCAAAATTAGACCAGAATTGAGCCTTTGAGCATAGGGATACTCTCCCACTTGAGCTTTTCATAGCTAGACCATCTTGAGAGATTTAGTAGCCTCAAACACCACCGCCCCGACATTGTCGCTAGGTGTAGGTTGGAATAGGTTGAGAGCTCTTCTCCTTTGAGGCCGTTGTGCCATTCGAGTTAGGCCGATCCGCCTCGAGTGTCCTTGTGACGAGGTGATTCGGTTCGAAGTTGTAGTCCCGTTCTTGTTGGAATTGAACGGAGCGCGCCCTTTCGTGGTAGCGGTACTCCCGGAGACGTACGACTAAGGCTAGTTTCTTCTAGCGGGTCGGAATTCCGTAATCACATCGCGTGTTCAATTTCTCTCTCTCTTTCTCTCTTTATTATCTTGCATTGTGAATTGCTTGTGTGCTTGCTTGTATTGGGTACCAATTGAATTGTGTTAGGATAGTTCATACCAAACCGGTCCAATACCTTAATCGCTTCCGCTAAACCTTGATTTAGCCGCCCCCCTTAGGAACAACAAAGTGGTATCAGAGCGGGAACCTTGATTAAGTTATTCTTAATCTCGGTTTTCGGTCATGGCGGCTCGATTTGTAGAGAGACCGGATAAATTAGGCCAAAATTGTAGAAATTTCTCTTTTTGGAAGAGATGCATGGTGAACTACCTCAATATCTTGGGATATTGGCATGTGGTAGAAAATCGGTATACCCCCGAACTTAAACCAAATTCTACCGATTTGACCAAGAAGTCCCGTGATAACCAAAGGGACAATGATTGTGCGGTTAATGCCATATTAGCCTCGGTCCATGAATCAATTGGTATGACCCTTTGTAGATATGATTTAGCACATGATATGTGGATGGCTCTCCTCACCCGTTATGAGGGAAATTCTCAAATTAGACACTCTAGATTGTATGAGTTGTATTATCAATTTGAGAATTTCCACATAAAGGATGGTGAATCCATTGAGGATATGTACACTCGTCTTGTACAACTCCAAAATGAATTCACCGAAAGAGGTGAGCCCCTAACAAATGGCAAGATTGTAGGGAAGATGTTGCGAGCTATGAGTAGAAGGCACGAATGGGATGCTCACATCACGTCGCTTGAGACCATTATCCGGATGGACCATGAGTACACCCCGGAGCAAATGTACACCGAGCTTCGATGTGTTGAGGAGAAGCTCAAGCAACTCGCCAAACTAGAGCATCCTCCAAGAACCTTAGCCATGACCTCCACAAGCAATCCTGCCTCCACATCATCATCTCGATCCTCTCATTGCCGATACCCACATCAAACACCATTAAACCTCTACGAGCTTGATAAGACAAAACAAAAGGTGGTGATTGAGAAGATGTTACGTGGGTTGCTCAAGCATGAGAAGAAGTTCAACAATGAGAGATTAGCCAATGATGAACGGGAGTTGTGCTTTGTGTGCAACAAAGAAGGGCATTCCATGCACAAGTGTCACAAGCTTTTCCCTCAAGTGCAAACCGACAAGCCAAAGCCTAAGCACAAGAAGGAAAAGAAGAAGGCTTAAGCCATGCATGCCTTGTGGGATGTTGAATCCGAAACAAGCTCATCCGATTCGGATTCTCATGAGGTGTATTCTTTGGTGGCAAATGTGGAAGAGGTGGTATTCTCAACGGATGATGTGGAAGATGACTTCGTGAAGGACATCCTCAATGAGTTCAATCAAGGGACAAGATTTGTCCATCCGCTCCTTCAAGCGCGTAAGGCAACACCACCTCCATCTCCACCAACTTCACCAAAGTCGAGCTCTCCTAAGGTATATCTTCCTCTCAATGAATCTCTTAGTAGTAGTGATAGTGAGAGTGATGATGAACCAACTTGTTCAACCAAATGCGTTGATTGTGATAGGTTGAATTCTATTCTTGATGCTACCCATGATGCCTTGGTTAGGAAAGCTGATACCATAGAAACCTTAAAAACCAAGGTAGATGAGCTTACTTCTAAGATGGGTGAGTATGAGGCTAAAATAAAGGAGCTTGAAAAACAACTTGAAAAATCGATTTTAGCCCAAGTTCCTAAAACGGATTTGAAAAATCTTTTCAAAGGTCAAAAGCCTCATGACAAGTCCGGTCTTGGTTACCAAAAGCCTTATCAAACCAAGAAAAGGAACTTGTCACACAATAATGGGAAACAAGTTGCACAAACCACACAATTTCAAAAACCTAGGAATTCTCGTGGTCATGCACATATGTACCAAAGGAAACCTAGAAACACTAGAGTGCAAAACGAAAAGAATTTGCAAAATCAAGAAAAGAAGGTTTTTGTTCCAAAGGCGTCCAATAAAATTTATTTTAGAGGACCCGATGGATGGTTTATGAATTTAAAGAGCAACACTCTTCTCAAAACCACAAAGCTCAATTCAATGGGCATAAAAAGAATGTTTCCCAATATTTCCAAAAGGATCGCAAAAAGGATTTTAATGCATCATCCAATGATCCTAAGAAGAAGGCCGAATACCTTAGAGCCCATTACTATTCTCATTTTGTCAAGGGTTCTACCATGCCTAAGCCAACCAATGCATATTGCAACTATTGTTGTCAAAATGGTCATATCTCGTTGGAATGCAAACTTAGGAAACCAAATGGTGAGTCCAAAGGTAAGTGGGTTCCAAAAGTTTGTACCTCTAGTGGTATGGTAACCAATGTGGCCTAAATACCAATTTTACCCCCGGTCTTATAAGCCAAATATTTAGGGGGAGCCTCTTTATTTCTATTTTATTTTTGTTTGAGAGGTTAAATTTGGTCACACTACTTTGTGTAGTGCCCTAAATTGGTTCTCCAACTCCTTTTCTCCAAAATTAAGGGGGAGCCATAAATTTAGGGGGAGCTTGCTACAATTTTCATTTTTTGTCGATTTACAAAAAGGGAGAGAATTGTAGTAAAGCCTGTGAAATGCCAAATTTTAATCGCTTTACTAATGATATTGTTTTGCAAATCGTCAAAAGGGGGAGATTGTTGTACTAAACGTCTCTAGGTTTGTCGATTACAAAACAATATCATTTGGCATTTAACAATGTTTTTTGAGTTTTATAGGAAGAAGATACAATTTATGAGGACTTGGATAAAAGCTTTAAGAAAGATTAAGATCAAGTCTTTAGAGAGCTTGTAGGCTAGTTTAGACTAGGATAGAAGGTATACTTTAGTCCTTGTTTATCCTTGAAATGGTCCAGATAGCGAAAAGCTCAATAAACCAGCAAAATCCTGTTTTCTGGGACCTAGCGTCCTACAACGCTAGATAGTGGCACACAACGCTAGAACACCTAAATTCATACTTTTGTGAATCAACGTTGCACAACGCTATATAGAGTTAGGCAACGCTGAGTCACAACGTTGTACAACGCTACAGTTAAAAACTTGGAAATTTTCCTAAGTACCATCGTGCAACGCCATATAGCGTTGCACAACGCCACAAAAATCCCAAGTTAGCTGTCCCATGTAAACAGTCGTTTTTACATGCAAAAATCTCTGGAAACGTTAGCCAACGTCTTTCAGCGTTGGGTAACGTTAGCGTTGTGTGACGGTATATAGAGTTGTACAACACTCTGTTGAATCTGTCAGAGTTGTTCCTTTTGTCTCCCTTCAACGTTGTGTAACGCCATTCAGTGGCAAGCAACGCTCTGACAATTTCCAACGGAACTGTCGGAGCTTTCCTTTGGTTTTACACTCCTTCGTTGTGCGACGGCAAATAGCGTTGCACAATGCTCTGACAGACCAGCGGCTATATTAAAGAGCCGTTAGAATTTACAACGGTCATATTCCAGCGTTGTATAACGCTATTCAGCGTTGTACAACGCTGTGCCCTATTTTTGCTGGGGAACTGCTCATTTCGAGCCCTATATATATCCACGCCTTGTTCTCTCTCCAACCAAGGAGTTAGAGAGCCTCACTTTGCAAAATTAGACCAGAATTGAGCCTTTGAGCATATGGATACTCTCCCACTTGAGCTTTTCATAGCTAGACCATCTTGAGAGATTTAGTAGCCTCAAACACCACCGCCCCGACATTGTCGCTAGGTATAGGTTGGAATAGGTTGAGAGCTTTTCTCCTTTGAGGCCGTTGTGCCATTCGAGTTAGGCCGATCCGCCTCGAGTGTCCTTGTGACGAGGTGATTCGGTTCGAAGTTGTAGTCCCGTTCTTGTTGGAATTGAACGGAGCGCGCCCTTTCGTGGTAGCGGAACTTACGGAGACGTACGACTAAGGCTAGCTTCTTCTAGCGGGTCGGAACTCCGTAATCACATCGCGTGTTCAATTTCTCTCTCTCTTTCTCTCTTTATTATCTTGCATTGTGAATTGCTTGTGTGCTTGCTTGTATTGGGTACCAATTGAATTGTGTTAGGATAGTTCATACCAAACCGGTCTAATATCTTAATCGCTTCCGCTAAACCTTGCTTAAGCCGCCTACATTAGAGACAACAGGTATGTTATTTTAATAACAGGAGTAGTGTGGGGTTTGTTATTCCCTTATCTTGTCAGGGCTTTTGATCTTTTGTTCCATTTTTCTAGGTAATCATGTATAACGACCAGTCACATATAACAGTGTGGCCAATTTGTGTGGGTTATTTTGCATTTTCTCAATGGTAAAAAATTTTTTACAAGAGAAAAGTAGCTCATCTAGTTTTATGTTACCCAATGAAATCTTAGCTCATGTGCGTTCAAAATTAGAATTAATTATTCGAAATTATTCTTAGATGGTTGAGAATAATTTTTTTTTAATTTGAAATGCTATTTCTAATCAGTTTGAAATAAAATTTTCATCTGGTTAAGTTTGGATCATCTTTTATTTCGGATTACAAAGTTAATTGGAATAATATTTTAATTCGGAATAAAAATTTATTCTACATGAAGCACTACATTAAACACATTCGGATTTACATGAAGTACTACATAAAAATAAAAATAATTAATCCAAAAAAATATTATCGCAATAGAAATGATCCAAATTAAGTTGTTACAATTACTTATTTTATATATGAATATTATTTAAGAGGAAATAATAGAAATGCTATGCAAAAGCTAATCAATGTATATACAAATTAATTAATGCAATGATTGGAACAGTGGAGGAGGAGAAATAAGTTTAATGCAATAAAAAAAGATTAGAGAATAGTTGATTACGAATTGAAAATTGTTGATCGGTGGAGAGGAACACAAAAATCACGTGACTTCATCGTTGACCATTGAAGGGATAGAGAGGAGAAAGAAGGGAGATCCACACACACATAGTGAATTCTCGCCAAATTTCAACATTTTGGACGTAATTTGAGAACGTGATTTGAACTTCATGAAGTCGCAGAGCACTCTACTTCCCTTCCAATCATAAAACACACATGAACTCTATTTTCGTTTCCATTTCTAATGTATTTTTCTTCATTCTGGTGGAGGCGAAAGTTGTTTTTTTGACAGGTTATGTTTGAAAGTAAATTTCTTTTATAATCTCTAAATCATGACAACTAGCACAAGTTAAGAATAAGCGAAAGAGTTATCTATTTAAAGAGGTTGAGAAAAAATTTTAAGATCTTAAGACATCTTTCTTTATTACATAATAGTTTCGGAACAAAGTTTATATAAACAATCTTATTTTTGTTTTAGTGGCTCCTAAATATAAGTATTGTTTAAACATGATATCAAATTTTCAATAGATTTATTATGAAAAACTTCCAATAGGTTGATAAATATTTATAAGAATTACAACATTTTCACATATGAAAAAGTGTCACACGTGTATATAAAATGATCCAGATCACTGACAATCTAAAAATAAGTGGAGCTATCTTAATTAATAAAAAATATTTATAAACTAAAACTTTATGTGCAATTTAAATGTTAATAGGTTACATGAATGATGATTAATTAAGAAATTTTTTGTGCCTGGCTTTCCTACTGTTCTCAACATAAAAATAAAAATAAAAATAAAGATTAGAAGAAAACTGTGGCTTGCAACACATACTGTTGCAAAGAAACCAGGCATAGATAATCAGAATAGTGCTCTCAGTAGTGAGCGACTAATGCATGTCAGCTCGCTTGCATGGCCGACAATTGGGCCACATAGAACGAGCAGGTGGGCCCACATACCAGGCCTCTGGGCCTTGCTTGCCACTTCGCCAGCCATTCATGTCACATTTCATTGCCTCTTGTTTCTTTCAGATTTCAATCCTTCATGGTTTCCAATTTAGCGGTTTAATTGTCCTTGCCGTTGCCTTTTCATGCCTTTCCCTTTCTACTTTTCTAGTATTGGGTATAATGACAGTGATGTTCTAAACTTTGTCAAACACATGCACATGAACACATAAGGAGAAATTGGTTATATATACATAATATATATCCATCAAATGTTCTATTAAATATAATTAAGGGATGGGGACTTTCTTGTTATTTCCTTGTCAAGATTTTTCAACAGAATTTTTTTTTTGAAGATATTTTCAACAGAAAAAATTATAAATTAGTACTCCAATCTTAATGCAGTTAACATTATGGCTGTCAATTGATACTTATATTCTCTATGAATTGGATATATAGAGGCGCAAGAAAAAAAAACTATATAAGAAATATACGTAGGGTAATTTTGTCATCTTTAGAAATCTACATAGAATGTTACTTGTATTATGAGCAGGGTTGTCAAACGTGGAAGATGGAATGGAAATGACTTGTTTCGTTTTCGTTCCGTTCCATGTAATGAAACAGAAATGGTGTTTCGTTTTCGTTTCGTTCCACGGAAATTCCGTCCAAAGGCCGTCCCACGACAATCTTACTCTTAAATTTTCCATTTCGACGTTCCACGGATCAATACCATAGTTCCATTTCCGTTCTGTGTGCTGAAACGTAAAAAAAATCCTTCAATTTCCTCTTATTTCCGGACGGAACGGAACGGAAATGTGCGAAACGAAACGAAATTGACAGCTCTAATTATGAGTGTCTATAAAATTGTTCTAATAAATTAAGCAGTGTTGTTTGATTCACATCTTATCATAACCTTGAATTTTATGGTCTTGACTTCTGTAGAAATCAGACTCTATGGCATTTTTACCACCTGAATCATAAAATTTTACATAAAACACCCTACAAAGTTCCAAATCACAAATGTTTGCAACAACTAAAACTGCTGTGATTTTTTTAAGTTCGCTGACCTTTCTATTCTGTAAACTATATTTTATAAAAATTAGTACGTGAAGAGCAGCTATAGTGTTTTTTTTAATCCTCTACATAACAATAATAAGAGCCATCCGATGAAGATAAATAAGACATAAATAAGATCGAATGGATGTCTTCGTTGAAAAAAAAAAAGGATCAAATGAATGTGGATGTAAATGATATGGTTAAAAAGTTTGATATTTTCTCATCTTCAATGAAATATCTTTTATTTTTTTAGGTTCTTCATGTTTTGGATAGGGTTGGACTTGTTGAAACACCAGCAAGTGCTTACAGATTTTTTTGCGGGTAACAAAATGAGTGCTCAAATCTTTCCAAATGAATATATTAAGAGAGGTAATTACAGATATAAGAAAAAAAATTTAGACACGTAGTCAATCAAGGTAGGGGAAAGGTATCCTGTGAAATCTAGCATATGGATTATGACTTGATGAACAGAGAAGAGATAAAGATTGCAAATTGAAAATGGTGAAACACTTCATATGTGCTTACTAATCCTCAAGTTTTCATTTTCAACTATTCCCCACAACCAATAAGAAAGAACGAGTGCAAGCAATTAAAGCTGAGGCTACCTTGAATTTATCACAAAAGGCCAAAAGTGCATAAAAAGTTGGCTTTAAATCGCTGACTGTGCATGCTATTGCAAAGAGACGAGGCTAGCTAGTCACCTATCATGAAATTGTCATGCTAACTATTCATGAATTTTTGTTTATGAAAAAAGTAAAAGAAGAAATAAAAGATAGAAAGATATGTCTGTACGGGATTTAGGAAGGTAGTATTAGTGGCTCAGATTTCTCCAACGATGCGATGTCTTAATCAAATATAATTTCATTATTAGGCACTTTCCGTAAGTAAATGATACAATACTCCCACTTCTCTCTCCATACATAAATGTACATGATGAGTTCGAAATTGGAGTGGAGGGATCTCTAGTGTATATGAGATAATAATTCTTAAAATACAAATAGAAATTTTTCACAAATGATTTCTATTTTATTTACAGTATTTTATTGTACTTTTTAGTTCTTCTACGGCCAGAGCACAAATTAATTGTAGAAGTATCACATTTTAATATATTATATATAATAATAATTATAAAATTATGTGCCATCCTCTATTATATCTTGTATCTTAGCTCGACCCCTCGTTTAACTGGTTTACTATTTTTACAAATTGAAGATTATTTATTTATATTTATTGTGGTTCCTTTTTTTTCATAATGATATGAACCAAAGCTTACAGCCCTACAGTATTCTTATACCATTTATTTCCAATAAATAGCCGTGTTGTGATAAAAAGCCCCTCCGAGCTACTTCTTTTCATAGTTCACCTATTGTTTTATCCCAAAAAAGAGTGAATCATACATACAAATTTTGTGGACATAACTTTTTTTTTTTGCGTATATGGAATAAAATTTGCTGTGTGAAAAAAAAAAATGCACAAAACAAAATAATATGTAAAAAAAAACTTTTTTGAAAAACTTGGTACACTTTTCAATTTCCATGTTGTAATGTTGGAGGAAAAATACAACTATATATAAAATTTTCATGTACTAACCATTTGCTTTTTTCGCAGACCGCTTAATATTCTATATAGTTTTTTAAGGATATGTTTAATTGTATGAGAATAGGACTAGTAAAAATTAGTGACTTCCAATCTTGTTCTGGATGCAATTTATGTACATTTTTTTTCAGAATTGTGTTGGAATAACGATCTTTTATTAATTTAATATTTATAAAAATAATCCATGTTAGCATTTTTCAACCTAATCACACCCAGCTAGTGCTATTCCGATTTGAACAATCTAAACACATTTACACTCTTTAAAATAGCATAATGTTAGCACTCTTCCCACACAAATTGAAATTTAGCATTATTCTTACTAATTTAAATTCCTTTGTCAATTTAAATGCATCTCGTGACGCCTCCCAGATCCATGAAAATTGAAAATCATCACTAAACCAACAATAAAATTCCTATTTGATTTTGTAATGCAACGAAGAAGGAAAGTGCCAAGGCCCACACTCACTTATATCTCCCTCTTTAATTTGCTGGCACAAATTCATATATCATATCATATCAATCTGCCAGAAGTTATCCGGCATAATCGCAGGTGCGTTATAAATATGTTTCCTCTTAATTATTGCCTGATCAGGTCTGATCGATCCATCACCTACTCATTTCCTTCTTCATGTAATAATATAAATGGGACCGATATTTATTGCAAATTTAATTATAACAGCTTTGCTCATTAACAAGTGCTGTTCTTCAAATTGTTTCTTAGCAAAAGAACACTAACTGAGTTGACATGTCAATTGCAGAGAGAACATATATATATTGGCACTATCAAAGAAATACAGGTAAAATAAATGTGATGAGAGAAAATATGGTTTAGAACTATATGTTCATTTTTACGAAAAAAATTTGTGCTTGCCCACTAATTAAATTGTAAGAACTAAGAAGTAATCGACTTGACTTGACAATAATTATCTAGTTGAAATAAAACACACTCACCATAACCATTTTGAAAGAAGCCACAAATGTCAATTTATACGAACCAAGTGGTACACAAGGAAAGTGGTACACATATAAGTCAAAAAAAGAAGGTACAATTAAACTAGCTCCTAAAGAGACGTACCTATCAACAATTCAACATTCAAAAGAAGAGACATACCTATCAGTCTATCACTAATAAAAAAATTAGTCTACTGAACTTAACCCCACATATAAGCCCACAAAAAAGCTGGAATGGTCTAATCACTAATCAGGCTTGTTTTACTGCCATGACACTGTTGTTCATCCCATCTGTCAATCCAAACCTGACACCTCTCACCATTGCTGCTCATTGTTAAATTATTTTGTGACCCCAGTGTCTTTTAGGCGAGAGAATCTGGTACTGTTATTTCAGAAAGACTGACACGGAGGCAGCGTTTGGATATAGGAAGAAGGAAGAAGGAAGAAGGAAGAAAAAAATTATAAACAATCCGAACTCTTCACAAAGTTACACACTTCCCAATACTTCTTCCCACTTCTTCCCATCTTTCCTTCTTCCCACACCTATCCAAACAGAGCCAAGAGAGAAGAAGAGAGAACCTTTTTTTTATTTTTTATCCCTCTGTTTTTTACTTGCATTCGGTTTTTAAATACATGACAAAACTCATATTGTACTGACAGATAATGTCAGATATGTTCAATTCCAAATGTAAATAATTTCACTAGTCAATTGTTCAAGTTAAATTTGAACCCAACTCAATACATATCCATAGAGGCTACTGGTAAGTTATTGGTGTACTGCCATATGCATAGTGATATCATTCATGTCTATAGCACCAGATGCATCTACCATGATCAGACAAACTAGTTCCATAGTTAAGCACATGCTGCATTGCTGCTATCCTATACTGTCACTTATATGCTGGTACCAGCTGTCATGCCAGATTTTTATGAATATATTAAATTATTAATGATACAGTTCTCCTCATTTTCACACAATATAGTATACTCTTTGATGTTTTCTGAATCATGTATAGAAGTGGACAAATCCAGGAACCACAACGGCTGCATGATTAATTAATGTTGTGTCAACACGGCAGATTCCATGCGAGAACAAGAAAACATGGAAAAAATGACAAAGAAACGGCATGACACCAAAAACAACCTTAAGGAAGTATTAAAAGAGACAACAAAAATCATGCCGAAATTAATTAATATAAAAATTTCGACCCAAAAAATTTTAATATACAGAATTATTTTATTTTTTTTTTAATAAGAAGAAAGTTCGAACGCGTTTCAGAAGCGAGTATTTGAATTCCCCTCCGTACGCGTTTATAAAACGCGCTCCAACCCTCCCAACGCGTTTTATAAACGCGTACGAAGGGGAGATGCTGTCCACTTTCCTCTCGTTTGTCAGAGCTTCGTACGCGTTTATAAAACGCGTTGGGTGGGTTGGAGCGCGTTTATAAAACGCGTTCGAAGGTATATTATTTAATTTTTAGGAAAAAAAGTACAAGCATGCTCTGATAAAGACTGCAAAAGACATGACAAGATTTGATTTTACAATGTCATTTTTGAACTGCTGAAATTATTTATAAAAGCAGTCATTGTTGAATTAGAATGCACAAACACCCACTACCTCCTTCTTGTTAAAACCTTCAGTACAATGGACAAAGGAACTAGCTCTAACTCAAATAATGATGTTCCAGACTATCGAAGAGCAACCCGCATTGAGTATTGGCCAACTTTCTACCATTACCCTGCCAATAGAAATCAACCAGAAAATGGAGAATACGAGGCAATTTGTCGCTCTTGTTATCGCACTTTGAAATACAACATCCATGAAGACACGACTGAAGAGGGAGACGTGCTCGAGTTAAAAATACACTACCAATGGCACATTAATGGTGGGCCGGAAAGAGAACAGAAGGAGTACCAGGAGCGGCGATGGCGGGAACACGAAAAGAATCTGAACCGACAAAGGCGATATGACTGGTACAAAAAATATTACACAGAACCTCAACCCATCCCCCAACAACAACCGAAACCCTACCTCTCGTCTGAACCAACTCACTGGACTGTTTACGAGAAAATATACAACTTTAATGGAGACCACACAGTGACCTGTACAAGGTGTGCTCAAGTTTTCAATTACAAAGAAAACATATTGCGTGACCACTACCATGAGCACAAACGTCACGACGAGAATGAACAAAGAGCTCGGGAGATAGAGACGCAGAGGATTATTAAAGAAAGAAATGAAGAAATGGATCGTAAACAAAAAATTAGGGAAAAAGAGGCAAGGAAAAAGAGGCTCAAAAAATCAGAGCAAAAATTGAGAGAAATGAATAAGAGGGATGAACTTCGACAAATTGCGGCAAGCCGAATGGCAGAGATAGAAAAAGAAGAAACCGAAGCGGCTTTTTGGAACGAAGCCGCTCAATTCGTTGACAACAGTGTTCCGAGTAATCAACAAGAAGATGATGCTGCTTTTTGGAACGAAGTCGCTCAGTTCGCTGACAACACTGGTGCGAGTAATCAACAACAACCGAATAATGAAGATGAGCAACCATGGTGGGATGAAATTCTACAACATGTAGATAGTCAAAATCTCTAAATATTTATATCATTGTAATATTTATGTGTTTTATTATTATGGTTGTTAATGTAATTTAGTTGGAATTGTTAATGCAATGTTTTATTTTTATGGTTGTCTTTTATTTCCTCTATTTTTTGTAGTGCTTTGCACTAAAAGTTGTGGTTTTAATGTGTTGACGTTTAATGGATAAAAGTTGTTGTTTGGAGTATTTCATTTATTGGCGTTTCAATACATAAACGTTTATGTTTCAAGTAGTGCTTTGCACTCCGAATTTTCAAGTCATAATAATACACAAGTCAATAATCACAAGTCATAATAAACAATCCAATAAATACACAAGTCAATCACAAGTCATAAACGAAAAATAGTCAATCAACATCAGTAATACACAAGTCAATCACAAGTCCATAAACGAAAAATAAAATCAACATCAGTAATACACAAGTCCATAAAAAAAAACTGTCATCATCAGCAATAAAATCAGTCCATCATCATAACTAATGTCGCCGCCTCCTCCTAGGTCCCGAAGGTGAAAATCTGTCAATCACCTTCACTGCACGCCTATCTCGTCCAGCCGGGGCAGTAACGTCTCCTGAGTCAGTGGACTCTGTATCCCCATCGTCCTCCTCCTGGAGGTCCTCCTGCTGGTCCTGCTGAGCCTCCTGCTGTATGGGCCCAAACTCAACAGGCTGCCCAGCCTCCTGAGGAGTCGCTATAGGGACATAATCACCCTCCTCATCTCCGGCCGTCCGTAGCAATGTGCTGAACGAGTCTGTCCCTCCCATACTACCAGACGGAGTGCCAAATGATGGAATAGAAGAAGGCGTAGGCACTGACGGTACAGTAAATGGGGGAACAGTAAATGCAGGAAAAGAGGAAGGCATACCAAATGGTGCAAAGGAGTACGGTGGAGGATCATGAGGCTGGAAAATGCCAATGGGATCCTGAAAAATGCCAGCAAACTGCGAGGTCGATGCTGATGCACTATGCATGGATGGAGTAGGACCTGAGGATGGAAACTGAGTAGGAAAGAACGTGCGTGGTCCTAAAATATCATCTAATCGCCCGGTATTCAGTCGACCATCCTATAATATTAAAAAAAACAATGTGAATATAAATAAATTAGTATCTAAAATTGAAACTTGCATATAAACGAATACTAACCGCATGCATCAGATCCTCCGCCTGAAGGTCTGTGGGTACAGTCGGACGTGCAGAAGAAGACTCGTCCCCAGAATCTGGTATGTCCTCAATATTTGTTGGAAGTCCTCGCTGCTCCAACAAATCCTCCAACCTGTAATTTTTAAATTATTGAATTGAAAATGCAAAAAACGCAATCAAAAAATTAAATTATTTAAAATTACCTCAGAGGGATGGAAGCATCATGCAACTGCGAACGACAGTTGGCGAGAATTGCCTTTCCCACCCTTCTGCACCCCTTCTTCACAACCAGTCCCAATGCATGAAGTGCATTCTTCAGCGCAGAGTTGCCCTGCAATTTACGAGAATAATGACATATTGCACAATTCCATTTACCAATCATACATTTCCATATTTAAAAAATTAAGATGTACCGTATTGCGAAGTCTGGACCCCATGTTTGTGTACTGCCTCTGAGCAAGAGGCAGCTGCTGAGTGCGCTGGAGACGTGCCTCGGCATCCTCTCGTGGCGTGGGTCTCTCGGAGGCACCGTATCGCCAAAACCATCGGAAGTACCGAAGCGTATCAGTATCAGTCCAGGATCGAGTCTCCAGCTGGCGTGTCTGTAATGCCTCGTCAGTCCACTCAGCATATGCACTCGCAAAAATGGTAGCAAAATCTGGACGATCTCGATAGGTACCGTGCTGGAAACCCAGCAGGTTGTGTGTCACGTCCCAACTCTGTTAAAATAAACACGTTAGTTCTTTACTCTAATTAAATTGAAGTTGATCGTATGATAAATCAGAAAAATATAGCAAACGTACCACAGGTAGTGGAGGAGGAGTAAACTGGTACAGCCCAAACTGATGCCTACAACGGTCGGGGTAGTAGTAGGCAACAATGTGGTAGAAAATGAGCGGCAACCGAACATGCTCCGCTATGGAACCCTGCTGTGCTACCCGTGGCATAAGAGCTCTGTCGAGTACGTACGGAAACCAGTTGACGTCTTCAACGTTCAACACGGCTAGGTAGTCCCGTGCGTTCTCCACTGCCCCGCGGTGCTGGCTCCGTGAGAAAGACCGAGCTTCGCCCCATTTCCTGAAAATTTTGAAGGTTAGGATTGATGTGTTGTAATTTGCATAATATTATTGAAAAATTATTATAAGTTATTACCTGCCATACGGCACACATGAATCTAGGTCAGGCTGTCCTAATCCACCGATAGGAGCAACCTCTGGGCGACAAACAGGGAGGTATGACCATGCCCAAAACAATAGTAGCATCCAAGGTCCCGTCACAACCTTGAAACGCATGGAGGCACGGTCCAAAGCACGATATAGACAAGCAAGCGTGGCACCTCCCCAATTGAAGTCCGGAACTTCATTCAAATTGCCCTGCATTTAAATTAAACAACGCATTGAAAAAAAAATAATTTCAACATTGAAAATAACAAAATTAAATTGCAACATTCAAAATAATTTCAACATTTCAGTGTATTAACAAAAGTATTATGTGTTAACAAATACTAATTGAATTCTACTATTTTCGTAAAGAAAAAAAAAATTATTTAAGTTAAGAAAATTATACCGATACGAGCTCTAAAAAGTATGCTGGGACGGAATTCTGAGAAATATCGGGAAACATCAACGTCCCAAATAGCTCTAGAGCCACTGCACGCGTATATCGGTCTAACTCCTCACCAGGAGCATCTGCCGGTGGCGCCACCCCGCAATTTTGCCGCAACCATTTCAACTTGATGTTGTTGCCCACAACAACATTGCCCCTGCATTGTACAAATTTAGAATAATCAATACAAGTAAGCAATGCATATATTGAATATGCAAAATCAATATTGCATTCGTATTTTTTTCACTTACTCCCTGCTACTCCTTTCTCGGTGCCACTCTCCCAAATCTTCATGAGGATAAAGATTTGCACGAATCTTTTCCTCCCAGGGCCCTCTCGTATTCGATCTAACTGGAATGCCAGTCGAGCGCAAACCATATAAGAAGGCAACATCCTGGTAACAATTACAAAATACGTTAATATTACGAAAATATAACATTTAATATTACGAAAATTAATATTCAAATTTGAATTTTAAATATAAAGTTTAAATTAATGTTAGAATTAATTGTGAAAATTAATACGAAAATTATATGTTAGAATTAATTGTGATAATTAATACGAAAATTATATTAAAAAAAAAATAATATCAAGTTTAAATAAATTACCTGTAGAGTAACGGTCATCTCTCCAACGGGAAAATGGAAAGTATGCGTCTCTGGACGCCAAAACTCGACCATTGCCTTCAGTAATGGCATGTCGATGTTGACATGCTTCACCTTCATAATGTGACTGAGCCCCAGTTTGATCAGCCTTCCCTCAATCCGTTCGTCCACCTTAATTGTTCGCTTGTGCGATCTCAACTCCAAATGTTTTTCACGCTGCAATTTTTAATACAATTTTTAAGTATTTACAAGCATTTAAAATAAATACAATTTATAATACAATTTATAATAAGCATTTTCGATTAATTTTTTACTACAAATTATAATAAAAATTTAATATACAATTTATAAGTCTATTAAGAAATCTAAATTATTAAATAAAAAAAATATAAATTAACATAAAAAAATCTATTACCTCCTCAAAAGACAAACCAACGAGATGGTCGTTATCCGTAACGAACAAAACCTGTTGGTTTTCTGCGTTGGCCGGTTGCACAGGTGGAATGACATTTTGCGCGCTCGGACGGGCTGCGCGACGCCTACGTCTTTTTGGCCGCTGGGTGGAGGCTGCTTCGGTGGGGGGTGCTTCGGTGGGAGGTGGTGAAGCACCAGAAGGACCAGCCTCATCTTCTGCTGAACTCATCTGATTCAAATAATATAAGAACAACAATTTAAAACAAAAATTAATGTAATAATTTTTTAGCTAATTGGACAAAAAACGAACAAAACCAAAATTTTTTTTCTATATAATTGACATTTTTACAATAATTACTTTTGCATACAATTTCCACTAATTCCATACAATTTACTAAAATTTCGACTAATTTCCATTCAATTTGCATACGAATTACAGTAATTTGATAATAAATTCCTACACAATTTCCATACAAATTCCACTAAATTCCGTAAAAATTCCATGAACATTTTACTAAAATGTCCAATAATATTTCCAATAATTCCATACAATTTATGTTACTAAAATTGTGTACTCACTTTATTAAAATGTCCAATTTCCATACAAATTCCATACAAATTTCCATACAAATTTCCACAATTTCCACAATTTCCATAATAATCCATACAAATAGGTAAATGCACAATTTCCATAATCATCCATACAATTTCAATAATTTCCATAACAATTTTCCACAATTTCCAAAATTTCCATAATCATCCATACAATTTCCACAATTTCCATACAAATTTCAATAATAATCCACAATAATAATCCACTAATTTCCACAATTTCAATAATATCCATAATTTTCAGTAAATGCAAAATCAAAACCTCGATATCGGCGTACGTTGTCTTTCGAACTCCTCTTCTCTTCGTACGGTAACCACCTCCGGCCTCCTCTTCTCTTTCGACGGCCGCAACCTCTTTTCTCCGGCGAACTCTACTCTTTCTCCGGCCGCAACTTTCTTTCTCTTCGCCCTTCTCTTCTTCTCTTCTCCCTTCTCTTCTCTCTTCTTCCTTCTCTTCTCCCTTCTCTTCTCTTCTCCCTTCTCTTCTCTTCTCTCTTTTTTTCTTTTTCTCTTTCTCTGGACTGACTGAAGCGACGAAGAAAGGAAAAAAAACGGTCAGAACTGGTTTTCGAAAAATTACCACCTTCCTACGCGTTTATAAAACGCGCTCCAGGGCTCCGAACGCGTTTTATAAACGCGTACGAAGGTGTCAGCTCCTCAAAAGGCGTAACTGAAGGGGCGAACTTATCTCTCCCTCGTACGCGTTTATAAAACGCGTTCGGAGGACTGGAGCGCGTTTTATAAACGCGTACGGAGGGGAATTCGAATGCTCGCTTCTGAAACGCGTTGGAACTTTCTTCTTATTAAAAAAAAAATAAATAATTCTGTATATTAAAATTTTTTGTGTATTAATTTTTATATTAATTAATTTCTGAAAATCATGCGTAGGACGTCAAAATAGTACTTATAGAGTTATAGACAATCTAGCTAGACATGCTACCACTTGTCCTATTCAATCGTTTAAATCAACCGTTAGGTGATGAGACGAATCAAATGTTACACAAAACACATGCATGATATAATGGCAGACATGTTTTGTTAAAATGTTCTATCCTTCATGTGGTTAGATTGCTGACATAAAGATAATAAACAGCAACATGAGGTCATTTCACTATCATAAAGTACTATTTTATAATATATTTTCAAGGTTTAAGTTTTTTTTTTTGTACAATTTGTAGTTGATTTCGCATCCTTTTACGAGTAGAATGAAAACTTAAATAAAGAAACTCTGCAATTTGAAAGCGTAATTGCATATTGTCTGCGAACCAAGAAAGAGGAATTTCTAATGTCATTTTACTTCATTAATTTTCGTATATTCAAGGGGGGAAAAAAAGAAAGAAAAGTGGTTAAAAGTCTTGCATCGATCCGGAAAGCATACAAAGTTCAAACGAATTGTCCTGGGACAAGAGAGAGGCAGAGAGCCTTCAATTTAAACTCATTCAACGGGCTTGAACAGAATCAGTGAATTAGACTTTTGGCGGCCTACCCAACCCCAACTAATTTTACCTATGTTTATTGGGCCAGTCCAACCTCATTTATAGCCCGGTATTATCCAATATAACAAAACCGAGCCTTTTGAGAGAAATCATCAGAGACCCGGTACGTGAGAATATATTTGATTTTGAATATATTTAGCAAATGAAATGTAATTTGGTTTTGATCTAGCACAATAATAAAGTAACTTGGAAAAATTGAATATAATTATTATGCTTGCCATGTGAAATATTTTCGATCGAGGTCTACGCCTTTGAACACGTACAGAGCAAAAAAGACGTAACTGCTCTGCTTTCTTTTGTGTTATGTTGTTAGCTGAGGAAACATGTTTTTGGGCCTTCTTTTTTTTTTTTTTTCAAGTGGGCAGTTAATAGTTGCTTCCACTTCATGACAGGAATGCTAGTACATTT
Source organism: Rhynchospora pubera (assembly GCA_028095005.1). Taxonomy (NCBI): domain Eukaryota; kingdom Viridiplantae; phylum Streptophyta; class Magnoliopsida; order Poales; family Cyperaceae; genus Rhynchospora; species Rhynchospora pubera. Next base: position 10,336,575 of record CM051463.1, on the reverse strand, counting down.
TGATTCGGCTACCTTTCAATCAATTTCTTAAATTACGGTGGATCAGTGTCATGGAGATTTAACACAGCTCATAAAACACAATTGAAGTATTCATGTAATTGTATGAAAAGAAGGCAAATAGATATTTTGGAAATTGTTTTTTTTTCCCCTGAGTAAAAGAAGAGTTCAACATTTTGTTTTTTGTCATAAATTTTATGTAGTATTGATATCCAGACTCTTATGATGATCTTCTACCTAAAAGACATTGTTTTAACTAATTCTATTATTAGATATTGTTCTACTTTCAAGAAGCCGGTCTGATTCATTTTTCTACATTTCAGTTGTCTGTCTTGATCTTTTTTTTTTTTTGGCATTTTCTAAATCTCTGGCTATCCGACAAATCCAACTACTCCATAATGTAAAGCTTACCTTTTTCATGCTTAGTCAGAACCAATCAATTAATTTCTATCTACTTAAATTAACCATGACTTTGTCCGTTGTTCTTTTGACTTATATAGAGTTTACCTAATTCTTACTGAATAGTTATATTAACACAATCTCTTTCCAGATAACTGTTAAGAAATAGACTTGCATATACCAGGAAATTGCCTACCTCATTCATTAAACTGAACTTGAAGTCATATAATTCGTTATTCAAAGCATCTAATAATTGCACTATGTGCTAGCTAAACTCTGATCCTCTCTTTCATATTTTCACCGATGATTTCTATTGACATGGTGATAAAAAATTTAAAAAAATACGCACACTGTTTTCGATGGTGCATGTAATCTTTGAAATTGCATGTTTTCGACGGTGATCTGGGCCTTATGGAAGGAGCGGAATAATGCTAGGATTAGGGCTGTCAAACGTGGTATGTGGCAACAGAACAGGCCGTTTCGTTTGCCGTGCCACAAATGAAACGGCACAATTTCGACGTTCCGTTTGCCGTTCCATTTACCATTTCGCTAAACGGCATGTACAAAATATATGATTTCAATAAACAGCATGTGCTATTTCGTTCCACTACCCATTTCGTTTGCCGTTCCATTATCGAAACGTCACAATTTTCGCTGCCACTTACCGTTAACGTGACGGCATAACGGCGAAACGGTTGCCGTTGACACCCCTAGCTAGGATCTTCTCCTCAGAAGCTTCAAACAAGTTCGTCTTATTGAGAGAAGTCAGGAAAAATTTGGAACGGTGGAAACTCAATTCTTAGTTTATAGCTCTGTTTTTTGGCTATTTGTGTAGATTCAGTTTGTTTGGTGTATTTTTGGTAACTTTTTGGTTAATTTTCTCTCTCTTCTCTTGTAACCCTTGTACATATTTTTCTGTTTTAATGAAAATTTGCTAGTTGGCAATTCGCCAACCAGCCCTAAAAAAAACTATCAAGTTTACTTAGTTCCAACATTAAGTGTTATTATGTTGTGTGTTAAGTGTCAACTTAAAAAGGAAAGTATAAAGACTCTTATTGCACTGAGCTGCTAAGCCAAATAAGGCGAAGCGATTGATTATTACAAAAACACAGTCAACAAAATGAAAAAAAAATAATTGAATAATTATATCCACACTTGGGGGAAAACAAAAAAACATGGAACAAGCATTTACACTCAGCTATCAGTCTATCACTTAACAATTACTCAATCTTGCATGAATAATATGTCTCAATGGCTCCGTTTGGATAGGTGTGGAAAGAAGGGAAGAAGGGAAGAAGTGGGAAAAGATATTGGAAAGTGTGTAACTTTGTGAAGAGTTTGGATTGTTTATAATTTTTTTTCTTCCTTCTTCCTTCTTCTTCTTCCTTCTTCCTATATCCAAACACACCCAATGGGAAGTAACCGAGTAACCTCCTCCAGTTCCGTATGGCGGCCTTGGTCCAGTCTGACCATAAGAAACCTCTACAATTTCACTTGCATAAACCTCTTCCTGAACTTGACCATAGGCTCCCTGCACCGGTCCAGCTGCTTCGACCGCCTCAACTGTTCCAACAGCCTCCACTGTCTCAACCGTCTCGCATTCTTCTTGTCTTCTGTACCGTTTCTTACAACAGAGTAGAGCCGCCACTAGAAATGCAAGGAAGAAGAATCCACCAACTGAGCAAGCAGTGATAATTATGGTGCGGTGGTGGTTGGATGAAGATTGAAGGCGGTGGTGGAGTGTAAGGCGTGTAAGGTGTGTAAGGAGTGTATGGGGTTAGTGGGGGAGTAAATGGTGAGTTAGGAGGACCCGAGGGTACATTTGGTGGTGAATAATAGTTCGGAGGTGGTGAGGCATGTATAGGTGGAGAGAATGGTGGCGTGATGGGTTGTGATGGAGGTGCAACTGATTGTGGTGGCGGAACAAAGGTTTCATATGGTGGCGGTGCAAAAGGTTGTGGTGGCGGTGTGACAGGTTGGTATGGAGGTGGTGTATTAGGCAGAGATGGTGGTGCAGCTGACAGTGGCGGTGTTGGAGAGTGGTGATGTGGTGGTGAAGGGGATGCAGGAGGAGGAGAATTGTTGGAGTATGGTGAAGTTGATGGCGGCGGGGGTGGCGGGCATGGTGGCTGTGCTGATGTCGGGGGTGGCGGTGAGGCGTAATTGTAGATTACGAGAGCTTTACGCATTGTTGAGAATTGAGATCACTATTGTATGAGATTGTACCTAATTTGGGTTGTGTTAAGGGGCTCAGAACTGGAAGGATTTTATAGCGATAGAGATCAAGAGTTGGTTATGAGTTTTTAATTGTTTTACAAAGAGCATTGTGACAGGAAAAGAAATGCTGCATTATTATTTGATCAAGAGTGCATGCATGATTATGTTGTGTTTAAACAATGTGATGAATATGAAAACTTAAAGAACAATCACAGAAAAACACAATATTTAACGTGGTTCAGTACGGAATCGTACCTACATCCACACGCACACACGCCATTACTTTTTATTTCTTTTCAATAATAATGGAGTACAAGGGAGAGTTGGGGAAGAAGATAGGTCAGAAAGGAAGAGGGAGGCGCCTCCTTTATAATATGTAGGCTAATATTTCTTTTTATTACATTTCAATATATGCATAAATCATAAAAAGGAAATTCAGAAGGTCCAACTCGGACCTTGTTCAGGCCAACTCGGACCGAGCCAAAGGGGTGTGGTTCAACTCGGTCCGAGTTCAGCCCAACTCGGACCGAGCCAAACGTCTCATTTTCTCCACACTCCCCCTCAAGTTGGCAGGTAGATATTTCGCATGCCCAACTTGTCAATTGCTTCATAAAAATTAGTACTAGACACACCCTTGGTTAGTATGTCTGCAAGTTGCTCTTCCGTTCTTACATGAGGAATACTAATTACTCCCTCTTCAATATTCTGTCGGATAAAATGTCAATCTACTTCAATGTGCTTGGTCCTATCATGCTGCACCGGATTCTGTGATATAGCAATGACAGCCTTGTTATCACAAAACAGTTTCATTTCTTCACATTCATAAAAATCAAGATTCTTGAGTACCCTTTTAATCCACAGTAACTCTTGCAGTCCCTTAGCAATTCCTCTAAACTCAGCTTCAGCACTTGACAATGCCACTACCTTCTGCTTCTTACTTCTCCAAGTAACCAAATTGCCACCAACAAAAGTGAAGTATCCAGATGTAGACTTTCTATCAGTTACATCTCCTGCCCAGTCAGAGTCTGTATATCCGTGAACTTGAAGATGTCAATTTCTTTTGAAAAAATACCTCGTCCTGGAGATCCCTTGAGATATCTTAGAATCCACATAACAGCCTCCATGTGGTGTTCACTAGGATTATGCATAAACTGACTTACCACAGACACGGCATAGGCAATATCAGGTCGAGTGTGTGACAAGTAGATAAGTCTTCCTACCAATCTTTGATATTGTTCCTTATTGGTTGGTACCAGATCAGGGAAAATTCCTAGCTTGTTGTTCTGTTTGGTTGGTGTGTCCACAGGTTTGCAATCCAACATACCTGTTTCAGCTAGTAAGTCCAGTACATACTTTCTCTGAGATAAAGATATACCTTCATTGCTGCGTGTAACTTCAATTCCTAGAAAATACTTCAATCCTCCCAGATTCTTCATTTCAAATTCTTGGGAAAGTTTCTTCTCAAGACCTTGAATTCCTTCAGCATCATTTCCTGTGATTATTATGTCATCAACATATATAATTAAAATCACAATTTTTTCCTTATTCTTACAAAAGAACAAGGTATGATCTGCATCACTTTGGGTATATCCATATCCTTTCATGGCACTGCAAAATCTACCAAACTAAGTTCTTGGGGATTATTTCAAACCATATAGTGCCTTCTTCAATCTGCATACAAGTGAACGCTTACTTGAGTGACTATATCCTGGTGGAATATCCATATAAATCTCCTCATCTATGTCACCATGAAGAAATGCATTCTTCACATCGAACTGATGCAATGGCCAGTTTTGATTTGCTGCAATGGACAAAAGTATTCTGACTGTATTAAGTTTGGCTACTGGTGAAAACGTCTCCTGATAATCTACTCCATATGTCTGAGAGTAGCCTTTTGCAACCAGTCGAGCTTTATACCTATCAATTGCTCTAGTGGGACCACATTTTACTGTAAATATCCACCTACAACTTACTGTTTTTCTATCTCTCGGTCTGTCCACCAATTCCCAAGTATTATTCTCCTCAAGAGCATCCATTTCTGTCTTCATTGCATCTACCCATTTTTTATCAGCAAGGGCTTCATTCAGGTTGTTTGGAATGTGAACTGATGCAAGAGTTCTGTCAAATTTCTTCACAGATTCTGGCATGTGAGACATAGTTATGAAATTTACCATTGCATACCTGCCTTCACCACTCTCATCTGGTCTATATCTTTTAGGTGGTCTGCCTCTGTTGATTCTGAAAGGTAACTGATAACCATGATTAGTAGTAACAGGTTCAGAAATAACAGGTTCATAATTACTTACCTCTGACTCAGAAAATTGATCATGTAGTGAAGTAGGAGACTGTATCATTTCTTCATCTTCACTTTCCAAACTTTCTTCAGATGGACCCGAGTTAACCAGTGGGTCCATTTCTAGATTCAAATGCTCACATTCAGTTGAACTCGGATCGAGATGGCCCGAACTCGGACCGAGATGGGTCGAACTCGGACCGAGATGATCTAAACTCGGACCGAGATGGGTCGAACTCGGACCGAGATGAGTCAAACTCGGACCGAGTTGAACAGGTTCATTTGGGAAAATCTCAGAGTTCGAACCAAAAACATCATTTCTTACTGCATCGAACCAGAGTTCATTGTCTATCACACTCTCCCCCTGAGAATGAGTCTGGTTTTTACAGAAATACCCTTCATTTTCAATAAATGTCACATCCATGGTGGTATAGACTTTTCTAGAGGATGGATTCATGCACCTATAGCCCTTTTGATGTTGACCATAACCTATGAACACATATTTTTCAGCACACGGATCAAGTTTTGAGTGCAGATGTTTTTGTATGTGGACATAGGCTACGCAGCCAAACACTTTGGGTGGGATATTGAGTACTGAAGGAATCTCATGGTAGGCTGAGAGTTTTTGCAATGGTGTTTGAAATTTAAGAGCTGCAGAAGGTAATCTATTAATAAAAAACACCGATGAGGTAACGGTATGATCCCAATAAGAATGAGGAACATTATTTTCTAGCATCATTGCTCTAGTCATTTCTAAGATTTGCCTATTCTTACGCTCTGCCCTACCATTCTGTTGAGGTGTACCTACACAGCTAGTTTAATGTATAATCCCATTGGTTTTAAAGAACTCTCCTAGTGTTTTGTTGACAAATTCCTTGCCATTATCACTCCTAAAAATCTTGACATTCTTATCAAACTGATTTTTCACCATGGTAATGAAGGAAGTAATGGCAAGTGGCACATCAGTTTTCTGTTTTACCACATTAACCCAAGTCATTCTAGTACTATCATCAACAAATAAGACAAATCATCTATTTCATACTAGAGAGTCAACCGGGGAAGGTCCCCAAACATCAGAGTGAATCAAATCAAAAGGAACTCTATTATTATTATCATCATCCAAAATTTTTCCAAAATGAGCTCAATGACTCTTAGGTTTGATACACACATCGCAATCAAATATCTCATTCTCAAAACCAGAAAACAAACTAGGATAAAGTTTTCTTAGGTACCCAAAAGATGGACGACCCAATCGCCTGTGCCATATCCAAATAGAAGACTTCCTACTTGAGTGTAAACCAGCAGATAAATGTGCCTGTCCAGCAGCCAAGTCTTCTAAATGATACAGTCCTCCTCTTCTAGTACCACGACCAAAAATTTCATTCGTCAAGAGGTCCTGAGAAAGACAAAATCCAGGATACATGAGTACTACACAATTTAGGTCTTCACATAACTGTCCTACAGACAAGAGTTTGGATGAAAGAGAGGGAACCAAGAGTGTATTTGAAAGAGTTAAGGATGAGGAAAATTGAACTTCTCCAGCCCCTGTGACTGGATAAACTTCTCCATTTGCATTAACAATCTCATTTCTTCTTGGAACAGATTTTCTTACCAAGTCTTCCCTGTTGTAGGTCATGTGATCAGTTGCCCCTGAATCAATAATCCAAGAACAGTCAGTACTTGAAGTGTTTAATGCAAAAACTTTACCTTCATTCCTCTCGACAGAGGGCAAAATAGATAGTGTTCCAGAACTTAAACTGGCCAAATTTGCAGCTGGTAGGGTCTTTACTTTTGTGGCTTGGGCTTCTGTCATGTGTGTCTTCCCTTGCCTTTTTTTCTTATTCTCCTCCCACCAGTCTGGATAACCAATCAATTTGAAACACTGCTCCACAGAGTGCTTTGGGTTTTTACAATGGGTACACACTGCTCCACAGAGTGGTTTGGTTTTGGAGGATAGTTAGACTTCTGGAGGTTCAAAGTTTGAGTTTTTGCTACCATGGCCAAGGAACTGTCCCCAACTTCACCCCCATTCAAGATGACCATTTGTCGCCTTTCCTCCTTCCTTACCAAGGCAAATGCCTCTTCTACGGTAGGGAGGGGATTAATTTGGAGAACACTAGCCCTGATCAGATCCAATTTATCATCTAAACCATCTAAAAAAGTCAGTACCCTATCTTCTTGAACCAATTTCTGGTACTTTTCAATATCATGATGGCATTCCATAGGATTAGGTCTACGAGTGTCTAATTCCTTCCATAACCCTTGTAGAGTACTGTAAAAATTCTGGACCAATTCACCATTTTGTTTGACTTTACTAATTTTTCTTTTGAGATCCAGAATTTGAGACAAATCACTACCATCAAAGTAAGAGGTGTTGACTGCATCCCATACCTCTTGTGCAGTAGAGTAAGGTAAGAAGGTACCTATTAGTGATGAGTCCATAGAGTTAATCATGAAATCTTTCACCTGAGAATCCATCACCGACCATCGTTTATAAGCTTCCTCGTCTGAAGGCTTTGGCCGAGTTGACCCATCAAGGTGACCCAATCTATCTCGCCCGTTGAGTTTCATCTGCAGCACCTGCGACCAGAGATAGAAGTTCGACCCATCTTATAACTTGATCGACATCGCGGAGGTGAACCCCTCTTGACTTTGAGTGTTTGATGGAGGTCTCGATTGTGTAAGCAATTGGGACAAGGTGTTATTCAAGTTTTGAATAAGGGTCATCGGATCTAGTGGATTAGGATCAGGGATAGGGATTTTAGGGATTGAATCAACAGGGGTACTCATGGTTTAGATCGTGGTAAGGGGTATTAAAGGTTCTGGTTGAGGTTTCGGTAAGATCTGTGCAGTAATTCGCACAGAGAAGAAGTAACAACTTTGCAGTAACTCGCACAGGGATAAAAAACACACAGTAGTCAAGATCTACCGCTCTGATACCATGAAAACTTAAAGAACAATCACAAAAAGACACAATATTTAACGTGGTTCAGTACGGAATCGTACCTACATCCACACGCACACACGCCATCACTTTTTTATTTCTTTTCAATAATAATGGAGTACAAGGGAGAGTTGGGGAAGAAGATAGATCAGAAAGGAAGAGGGAGGCGCCTCCTTTATAATAAGTAGGCTAATATTTCTTTTTATTACATTTCCATATATGCATAAATCATAAAAAAAAAAATTCATAAGGTCCAACTCGGACCGAGTTCAGACCAACTCGGACCGAGCCAAAGAGGTGTGGTTCAACTCGGTCCGAGTTCAGCCCAACTCGGACCGAGCCAAACGTCTCATTTTCTCCACAATATAATGTGTTAAGTAATAGTTCTAGACGTTGTGAGTCTTTGTAAATTAAAGTGGTTGCTTGGATAGGTACGACAAGGGTGTGTGTTTTGACCGGCTGGCAGCTGCCTAGATTGATTATTTAATAATATGGATTTGGTAATTTGGTCTCTATCTTCATTGCATGCTCTTGAATTTTAGACATGTCTTATAACGAATTTGCTCAGTACGTTTTGATATCAAAATGGCATCATTACTACTCTTAATGGAACATGTAGCATGGAATCCAGACAAGTCATCAACAGCTATATATTCATGATGAGCGTATTCTTTTTTATTTATATATGCGCGAACATTGCTTTGTAATGCTGTAAATTTGTTGGTAGTTTAATAGAAGTATACATGCTTTTAGCAAAATGTCACATTAGGCTAACTTAAAACCTCGATCAGCTCCTTTAAATAGATGGTTAGTCCAAAATCTAAATCAAACCAAACACTAAATAGCATTTTTTGAGGGCCCAAGCATTAATTACTAATTAGTCGAAATTATAATAAAGCCAGAGTGTAGGAATTCTACTCCCTACATAAGCTAGAGTGTTGACCTGTGGTAGGTGATCAGAGCCGTGCTATGACATCGGTTGTCAAGAGCCGTCCGATTATTTTAAGATCCAGGCATTAGGCAAAATCAAATTCAGACAGGTATTCTTCAATAGTTCCATCCTTATTTACTTAAGTTTCATCCTGTGCAGATTTCTGTGTGGCGGATTATGGAAAAGAGTGCACAGGGCTTTCAAACAACCCGACTGAATTCTCTTTTCTACATCTTATCCCGTATAGGGCTCGCAACGAGACGAGCTCGAGCGAGCTAATTACCTTAGCTCAAGTTTGATTTGAAATTAATTTGAGTTTTGTCGAATCGAATCGAATTTGTATCGAGTTTCTTAACGAACTCGTCGAGCTAAATTATAGTACTTTTTACATATATTTTCAAGCAACTAATAAACAAATTAATTAATATTTATCAATTTTAATATTATTTTTATTCATAAACTAGTATTTTAATTCATATATCAGTGTGTACTAAGCAGAGTAGGAATATTAAAGTGATCTTGAAAGAACGAGGCCGGACACTAAGGAAAGAAGTTTCCTTATTTAAGTTCCTTTCATTATCTGTAGCTGAGCTAGAAATACGTTGTCCTCATTAATTACATCTCTTTCTCACATCTCATGGCTGGTCTGCCTCAGAGATCTCCTTAATTTGATCGTCGTCCAATTATTGGAGAAGTCCTGCTAATTCGTAACAAGATATAAACTCCTATGGCTGCGCTCCCCGACTCGACTAATTCTCTCAAGCCACCCCTTGTCGGGTTTGAGGCCGATATGAACAAAATCATGAATGCTATGCTTGATACTAGAGAACAGCAACTTTCGGTCATTGCTATTGTCGGACCTCGCGGTGTTGGGAAAACTTATCTTGCAAAGGAAATTTATACAAGGTTTGATAGTTTTTTTTAATGAACATGTACATACACCTCTTACTTTTTCTTTTTTAAAAAAAATATTTTATGTCACTGAAAATTTGTTAAATTGAAATATATCATTCTTAATTACCAATTAGTAATAAGTTACCCTAAAATTACTATAAATAGTTCTATAATGTTTATTTTTTTTTATCAATGCATAACCAATTATAGATGTAATACACTAAAATTAAAAAAAACATCTAAATTATCCTTATGGGATAAATTCATTTAGAAAATAAATCTTAAGATCCATGACATGCAAAAAACATTTAGAAAATCAATTGATGAAAATAATTTTAGGAAAATTGAAATTAGTAGTATATGTAAAATTTCGAAAACGAAATTAAATTTGATTAAGATATGAAAAAGTTAGTACTACATGGCCGCAAGAACCCTTACTCGGTTAACTTCTGGTTCAATAGACACCATTCAGTTTAATAATCATTGTTCGTAAGAGTCTTTCGATTTTATATTTCACTGTGATATAAATTTTACAGTGCGGAGGTCCAAAAGCATTTCGATGTGCACGTATGGTATCCTGTTTCCTATGGAGACCCGGAACGTATGAGGGAGCAACTCTCAATTGACGATAGCTATATCAAATTTTCTACGGGGCAAACGATACTGCGTAGTAATTGACGACCTTAATTGTACTAATATTTTAGATAGAGAGAGATGGTCTTCTATCCTAACAAAACTTCCAGTCAATAACAACGGGAGCCGAGTTCTTGTAACAAGCAGACCTGAGTATCTCGAGTCCTGGAAAAATCTTACTAATTTACAAATAATGCAGTATCAAGTTGGCCCCCGAAGCAATGAAAAAAACCTGGAGATTCTGCTCAAAGAGGCTTTTCCCAAAGATCCACGGGAAGGATGTCCAGCTGACATAGTGGATGCTCTGGTGATGAAATGTGAGGGCCTACCTTGGCCATTACGATTTCTTGGAGGTCTGCTCTCTGAACTTCCTTGGAACGAGGTTCGGGACAGAATCGAGGCGTTAGAAGCTGGAGGAAAAAGCTTTGTAAAATTCACAATGAACTGTAGGGACCTGCCAACTTATGAGCATATAGCATTCCTGTATTTTCTCACTTTCCCTGAAGATGTTGAAATCCATGCAAAGTCTCTTAGTCGCATGTTGGTGGCAGAGGGCGTCAACAATTTATTCAAGTTGAATGCAGATGATATTTTAGAACTTCTGGCTAAAAGGTACGCAACTAACTTAATTATTTAATAACATTAACCATCATTTATATTATTCCCGCATTAATAATTTACTTCAAACAAAAGCTTTAATTTGCGACAATAAATCAAGAAAATCCGTTTAACCTCAGAAAAATATTGTTCTTTGAAATATACTAAATCAGACGGAAGGATAAAAATGAAATTCTCCTAATTCCGAAAAACTTAGGGTGTGTTTGGTATCATTATTGAATAAGCGTTATTCCGAATAAGGCTTATTCGGGATGAAACCAAACGCGTCCAGAATAAGCCTTATTCCGAATAAGAGCTTATTCAAGACCTTATTCTAATTCCACCATATAGATGGAATTAGAATAAGACCTTATTCGAAATAAGACTTATTCCGGACGCGTTTGGTTTCATCCCGAATAAGCCTTATTCGGAATTAGTTGCTATAGGGGTCTGGCGTCATTTTTATCTTCGTCCGATTAGTTTGAACTCTGTAATACTGTTTCATATTTCAAAAAAAGAAAAAAGAATGGAGGTACAGCTCACAAAGCAGAATTATAGCGGAGAACTGCTTTAATTATTGCCGTCGACAAAAACTCAAGTCCAATAAAGAGGACACCAACTCCAAAAAGGTGTGGTAGCCGCCGCACAAAGCTGAGGCGCGAGAATCGCGGGATGTGGTTTGTGGCATGGTTTTTAATACCTTACCGGCATCCATACCGGTCAGTGACCGAAACCCAGTATTTTTTTGAAATTTTCAGGTATTTCCCCTTTAAATATCAGATGCCGTCATTTCGGCCTCCGTTCCGGTATTCGATATTATCAGAATTTTTCGGTAAGCGGTAGGATATTGAAAATACTAGTTTGTGGTTTAAGCACGGGTCACAACATAAGCAGAGTGTCAACCTTCCATTCAAACCGTTCGATGTAATTTCGACGGTTAAAATTTTCTCAGATCTATCAATCTGGTATTATCAATGAGATATTCATCGTTAATTGGACGGTTCGAATCTAAAATTGGCGATTCCTAAAAAGAAGTGTTGGGGTCAATTATTAATGCGGTTTTCGAAGCACAATTATTAGAGTGCTGAGGAGTATGCAGAAACCAAGTAAAATATTAATGATATATCCTTTTTTTAATGGGAGGAATAAATTATAAACTTCTTTAAAGAAAAATAATCTAGTAACTAGTAAGTGAAAGAAAATAAGTTTTTTTTTAAGAAAAGCTTTTTCCGCAGTAGTAGAATAAATGAATCTCATTATGTAATTATCTTGATTTTTGAAATTAAATATCATTATTAAATTTTATTTTTCACCATAATTATATAATCGTGATAATTATCTTATAATTATAAATTAATAATTTATGTGTTAATTTTTATAATATGATAATGTTAATTTATTGTAATTTATTCTTGTATTTTTGTCACTCATTTTTATAAAACAAATAATCAATAAAATATTACAATTAATGTAATATTTGTAACAATTGTTGTTGTCATTAATATTAGTATTTATGAGAAGGATAACACTGTCCATATTTTGGGTGCCTCAAATGTCCAATTTCATATGTTAATTATTTTTTTAGAGTTTCAAATTCAAACATCAAACTAAATAGTTAAATTTTATTCATTTTAATAAAATTTTATTTGTGTGGTTTGTGCAATAAAATTAAATTAAATTTACAAGAAGTGAAAAACAAACACAATAAAGAATTAGTAGAATTAAAAAAAAAATCCACACAAAGAGATGGAAAGAATGTTTATGTCTCTTCTCAAATCATATCGAGAAGGCCTGAATCTTGACTTTGGAGTCGATGGCGTGCTCAACCTCTTTCTCTTACTACATCTTAAATCCACACAAAGATTAATCATTTTCTAATAGATTTATGCTAGTAAATCTACAAATCTCATCTAATCTAATCCTTTTGTTTCATGACGACTTCTCTCGTCCCAAACCACCGGTCCGCCAGAGGAGGCCAGCGATAACTGGTTTAGTGCAAATAGAAATCACAAAGAAATGCTAAATAGAAAAGAGAACTCAAAGAGCTCAAAGAGAAATTTCATTAATTAATCAATTAAATTGTTTACAATGATAAGCACCCTTTTATATAGGGAGGCGGTGTCTTGGGGTCCAAGTCAGTACATTTCAGAAATAATATCCTAAAAAGAAAATTTGCAGAAATAGAAAGAAAATATGAAAATTGCAAATATAGTAATGTCCTAAAATATATCTACGTCGGAATCTGAGTCAAACTTGGGTGAGGCACTCTCTCGGGTTTGGCTCGCATTGTGCTCAGGTGAAGTACCCTCGGGTGGAGATAGTGAGGTACTCTCGGGTGGAGATAGTGAGGTACCTGTTGGAATTGTGTTCTAAAAGTTATCTTATGGTGATTACTTTTATATGTTATATTTATGAATTGGATGTTATTACTTTTTGTTCTATGAGTTTATATTCATATTTAGAAGTGTTCAAGAAGATGTTCTTGGTCTTGAATCGCAGAACTCTAAATAAAATAAATATATATCTCTAAAATGTTCACATGTCTTGGATATTAGCAGGAACACTAATATGCCATACAAGACTGTCGTGTTGATTAAAAGTACGTTGTAGTTCTGTAAACGTTGAGAAAGGATTATCATTTAATAACACGAGTATATGAAAATTTTCATATATTGAACAGACCTAATTGATAAAAATATTATATGGATTGTGTTTGTGTCATAAATATTTTTATCGTGTCATTAATTCTAAGATTGATATGATATATTTTCACATAAGTAATATGCAACGTGATTATTATTTGAAACCATTTGAAACTTGTGGTGATAAAAGTAATAGTTTTTTGTATATAACATGTGTAGGAGGGAAATATATATGTCAATAGCTAATTGCCACTCATGAATTGAGGAATGATATTATAAAGGGTCCCTTGGTAAAGTAAGATTATAAATGGATCCAATATAACTGAAGTGCAGTTATAATTATATAAACCTACTTATTGCAGACCAAGAAAAGATTATAATACGAAGATGACACAGCCATACTTTGTATAATAATCATAATATCATATGGCAAGGAATAGACAGAAGTAATATTAATATCATTACTAGAAAGATCGTGTTTCGTAAGTTTCGTAAAAGGATTTGCTAAACATCTATATTATTTGGGTAGCTGTAATGTATGCTGGAGTACCGCTTACAGTTTATGGAATAAAATGTTTTATTCCATTGCCAACATAATATGGATCCTCAATATAGGTCACACCAACTGAATGGGAAACAAGAAGTATATTTTCTATGTGCAAGGTTTCATGTTGTATGAAACAAAGTGTATAAATAGAAAATTAATCACATGATTTGATTAACTAGCAAGGAATAAATTTATTGATATGTGAATATTATGAGTGTAATATGTGTTTCACATACTATTATAATATATGAATATTATTATAGAGTGCATAAATTTATTTAAAGCCCAAGCCCAATTATTTTAACAAATGAAGAGAGAAAGAAGGCTTTAAATTCGAGTCAGAATTTGAATCAACTTTAAACTGAAAAATAGTATAGCAAATGATAAATAAATTGGACAAATGATATATGAAAATTGTAGCCCTGGAAGTGTTGAATCCAATGGTTCAAGTTTCATATTGTTTGAGAGAGTTATCAATGTTTTAGTGCTGCAACATCAGAAATTAAAGTGTTGTTTTAATTTCTGATTAGTGGCTTTAAATGCTATACGAATTTGAAAGGTTTATTGTGATGTTTTAAAGGTAAAACAGATCAGAATTTGAGAACACAATTAAGTCTTTATGTGTTGAAGTTTTGGCTTTCTCTTCCTCAAAATATTTGTTAAAATATTCTATCGATTAAGCAATCGATCAAGATACGGGTGGCGGAGCTAGGTGTTGACAGGGAGTTCGCTAGTACGGATTCAACTGTCATTCTTGTTTCGGATTCAAGGTGAACCGAAGAGGAATAAAGCTTCGTTAGAGACCATAGGTATGGCTCAACAATCCTTCTTGTAGGAATATATGTGATTGTGATGCAAATATAATATAAGAAAGTTAGCGATAATAAGAACGATCTTAGAAGTTATCGGTTAATAAATTTTTTAAAATTACCCGATTCGCATCATGAAATCCTTCAGTACCCTCGGGTAGTGAGGTATTCTCTTGGATTTGGCTCGCGTTGTGCTCGGATGAGGTACCCTCGTCATTTTCTTTCTTGAATTAATTCAATAATTAACTATAGAAACTATCCTCAACTCATGAACTCTACTCAAAATACAATAATCAAGCACAAGATGACAGATCCAAATTTCTCTTAACAAGAGAAAAATGACGGTTATGGAGGTGAGGAAGAGGAGGTTAGAAATGATACTTTAACTAGCCGCATACTCGCGCTTCGCGCGATGAAAACGTGCCATAATGCCAGAATACAATTATCATAATTGGAAAGAACCATAATTATAATTATTTAAATAAATACAAAACTATCTCGTAATTTATCTCTTGATTGAAATGATTAATGATGCAATCCATAGATGAATGAATGAAACATAGCAAAATTCAACAATCAGCTTAATTCATAGCCATTTTAAATTGTTGAAACCACATTTCTATTAAAAAAAGTCATGTATCTACGAAAAAAAAAAAGAAACAAACAAAAACAACTCTCCCTCTTAAGGTAAGCAAATCATGACCTATGCAAACTGGCATCTGTATCGTTTATCTCAGGATACTGGTGCCACGACCTTTATTGTCTATCTTTGAATGTTGTTATACATGAGTTATTACAACTAACAATCTGAACCATTATAACATCACAACAAAGCAACCATATACTAATCGGTTCAAGGCAAAACAATGAAAAAATAAATTAAATGTGGCTCCCAATACTCCACAAAAAGCATGACCAAAAAGCATATCTTTAGAGTAAAATCAATTCAGCATAATGGATAAACTAATCTGCAAAAAGAGCAAAATGGATGAATACCCAAACAGAAGATATTATTCTAATTGAATATTGCCACCAAATCAGAAGAGTGCATGCCACCAAATCAGATGAGTACCTCCTATCGCTACCTTTTATTGATTGCTAATGCTCTACTTGCTTATTTCTAGAAGCTTCAGTAAATAATAACAATTCAGAAACAAAATAACTGGAAAAAAGGGGGAAAAAATACCAATGTATCTTCAGCTTCAATGAGTCAAACAATTGTGAAGGTAAGAAACAAAATGCAAAAAGAAAGACAATAGCAATAAATTTGGTCCCCAAACGATCACTACTGAACTCAACGTATAATCATTGGTATAGTTCATTCCAAGTATACCTGGTAGGCATACCTTAGCAGGTGTCTCCATGGCTCTTGTTCAGCCATGCCATAGAGCTAGCACTTTTAACAACACCAAAGCAAACACCTTGGCTAGTGGCTCTTTCTCACTCTCTTACTTGACTGAACTGTACAGGTACCTGCACACAGCCATGGTATTCAATTAAAACAACAGGGAATCTAGTGTTTGCTCTAGAAGAAATGTGCATATATTTAGCTTGTTCAAATTCTGAGATTATTTATAAGCAATGCTTTTTCTCCAATAAAACTCCAAAAGAAATTAAAATAAAGTGACAATATAATATAACATTATACTCTTTTCAATTTGAATATACTAATGTTTTTTTTTTGGAAAAAAGCTAAATGCAAAAAGAATATATATATCAGTAAAATAATAAATTTTGTAATCAGTACTAAAAGACATAATACTTGGGCAAAATAACCAATTTTCTATAATAATTTAATTAAATGAGTACATGGGTATTATTGTAACTACATGTACATTCGGGATACACCGGACTCTTTATCTGCCAACTCAAATTTTTGCACATGCACATCATCCTGTTATAATAATTACAACTTTATCTTTCATAATCCCAAAAGGCCAAGGTAATGGTGACAATGGCTACAATGGTGAAGGTAATGTATGTTCAGCAATTTGTATGTTCTACTGTTAATGGTGACAATGGCGAAGGTAATGTTTAGAGAGTAAAACACCATTACTGAATTTATGGCTTCCCAATTGGAGAAAAGGAGGTATCTTGCATGAGGGACTACTGGAGTAGAGAGGAAGAGCTAGGATTTAGCACATCTCAGAGGCCAATGTGAGACTCAAGACTTTCCGTTGATCTACATGCCATGACAGGCGGGTAGAGGAGGGGCCTGCGGTGTGACGAGGTTGGCGAATCAACTAATAGGAAGCAACAGAAGAAGAACCATGGCAGAGGAGTGGTAGAGAAGGGGCTTCGGGAGAAGGTGGAGGTGCGAAGGAGGCTGCAGGTGAAGGTGGAGGAGCCATGGCAGAAGAAGAGGCGATGGATCAACAGAAGGTAGATCAGTGCTAATCTATCTGCGAAAAAAATTGGACGGTTCAGATTAAATTCGGAGAGGGACTAATACGAAACAAATATCGGTCACGGATATCGGCCACGGCAATTAATATATATATATATATATATATATAATAATAATAATAATAATATCTTAGATTTCAATATGAAATATATTACTCCATCCAGTAATACAAAAACTAATTATATCAGGTACTCCACACAACCTGTACAGAAACAGACACAGCAAATTTGCAAGAAAAAATAATTTCTACCGACTAGTACTTTTAATTCTCGGCCAGGCAAGGGCACCCACGGAGCACAATTATTATTTTTGTAATTATTTACTGTTACTGTATGTAGAATTTTCGTTAATTTAAAACTATTTGTAATATGATGAGTGATGACCATTGTTGTGGCATAGGAAAAGTGGTAATAAATAGTAGAGAATAGTAGAATACCAATGGCATTTCCTATCTATGGCGAAACAATAGATGAGTGATTATGTACTTTCTTTTTATAGGCTCCGTTTGGATGGCTTCTTTTCGAAATAAGGAATAAGAAATAACCACTTTTTACCAATAAATTTATTTCTAACTATCTAAACTCTTCACAAAAGTTACACACTTCCCAATAAATTTTTTCCCTTCTTTCTTCTTCCTGTCTTATTCTCAACGCATCCAAACTGAGCATTAATTAATAAAAGAAGTCGGTCAATTTTTATTGTCAGTATGTATGGGCACTCCGTAATTGACTCATCCTCAATAAAATAAGGGGACCACATGGTCCGCGTTGCGGCCAGCTCGTCTCCATTAGGTCTCATATCGAACATCGAAATTCGAACATGCGTCCGTATCCTCTGGTCGGCTAAAGAAAAATAAAATAAAATCAGTGGTCGTTTTTGGATCTGAGCAACGACTTTTCATTCGCTCGGCCATAGCTTTCGTTCGGTCGAAATGGAAAAGACACGTTTAATTCTTTAATTCTTGAAAGCAATGCAGAACAAGAAGCGTAATCCTACAAATCCAAATACAAAAATGACAAGTATGAAAATTATAATGAGATGTACTTTCAGGGCAGAGATGTGAGGTACCAAAATATTTCTTTGAGCAAAGTACCTCGTTAATTTGTTCTGTACGGCCATAAGTAGGATGAGAAATTTCATTTTGACCACGTATGATAGTTCCATCCATCCTTGCAAAAAGGAAATGAAAGCTAAGAATTAAGTTTTCAAAAGAAATAGAAACATACAAATCAAAGAAAGAAGTTTCCAAAAGATGCTGACTAGAAGCTTACTTTCCTTAGAAAAATCTATACTACTTATAAAAAGCATCCATATAAAAGGAATAAATTTGTCAGATAAAAGGGTGTAAACAATTCTTATATCAATTATGGACCATTGATTTGTGTAATTTGATTTGATCAGTGATCTAGATCAAGGTTGGACTTTTCTTAAAAAAATTAAGTTACTACCAAGTTAGCTATTTATTTAAAAGAAAAAACTAAATTATTGATTTTACCATATCTTTTATTGTCTAACATGTAACATTTTATATATAATAAAAAATAATATCAACATTTCATTTTTTTTTATTTGCCCTTTATTGAGAGCACCTTTTGCTAGTTATAGAAAAAGATTTTCATACTAATACAGAACTATTCAACTATTAGTGACAAAACAAAAAGGAAAAAATAAAAACCGTTCATGCATGACATTTGATAGTAAGGCTATTCAAACAAAATACACATAAATTTACTTTGAATTTCATCCTATATTGGACTGATTTGAGAATTCAAGATTGTCGGAATATGTCATTTTCAAGTTATCCATTCTTAAAAGAAAAAAAGGGGGGGGGGGGGGATGGGTGGGGGAGAAATAGACAACATACCCACAATTCGCACCCCAAAGTGAGTCAGTCATTGGTGGAAATTACTGGGAGAACGAGACTTTCTTTGTGAATTTGTGAAGCACGAGAAAATAAAAATATCGCAGTATCCAATGACTGAAAGAATATACGAACCCCGGCAAAGAAAAAATTCCCAATGCTGTGCAATAAGTAATATTAACATGTCATGGAAAAATTTGAGAAAAGAAAGAATGTCCCACAATAACCAAACTTTTAATCTCCAAAAGAAGTTAATTGTACATATAAAAACCTATGCTGCTCCAAAAGCAGACAACTGAGATATATATGTTTGTGATTTTGAGAAACGATATAGCAGATATATTATTTGAGCTGAGGTTTTCTATTCAGCTTAGGAAGCATCACCTGCCATTGCTGAAGCATACGATTCATCAAACTGTCTCAGGATCTGAAAAGAGATAAATAAACTATATTCATGTCTAATCGAAATAATAATGATTATTTTGACCACAACAAAATATAAAATAAAAAGAAAATCATCTTGAGAATACTAATGTACTGAATCTATCCTAAAGTGCATTATGGGATTAAAAAAAAAGTACATATACATTTATCACATATGCGAGAAATTACGACTAATGAAAAAGAAATAAATCAACAATCAATTAATAAGAAGACCTGGTCTTGTAAATACACAAGAAATGCACGGTTGGTCTCCCTAAGGCCGCGACAGACCATCCCATAAAGGGTCTCCACCTTTCGCTATCCGGTACCTATCCGAAATAGTTTAACTTTAGAGAAATGTGATTTTATCGGTACAATTCATTTCTATACTTTGTGGTCCTCAACTATTGTATAAAATATCAAATATATATAGTAATACTAACCTAAGTCTGAAAAGGAAAAAACACAGACTAGTTTAATACATTTGTTACCATTTGTCAAAGTTCAGTACAGACATTCATGACCTACCACTCCAATTTCATTTGCAACTGACGGATCGATGGGCAAGCGATGACCAAGGAACTTCCTGACTGCTAAAGCTTCTGACGTGCTTTCAGCTGACTCCAATTTGGCATCTGATGTCTCCCACTGCGGGTCCACCTGTCAGGTCACATGTTCACCATAGATAATCAGATATGTAAAAAACTAGAATTACAGGCCAGATGTCTGGTATACTACCAGATAGGACGGCTTATTACAGTGTCCTCTCAGGTCATGCCTGGTAAAGTATGGTAGGAGACTTCAAGGGATGGCGCCAACTGTGATCTAATCTTTAGGTTTCTAAAGAAATTTGTTGTTTTCACTCCATTATGCTTTCTTGTATTTGAGTTCAGTAAAAATGCTGAAATTTGGTCATACAAGAGCAGTTTGTGTACACTGGTACAGAATCTACCAGACAATATTATTACCACTCCTGTCATCAGAAAGTCGCAGTAAAATGTTAAAAAATAATAATTTCAGGAAGGCAGACTGGAGCAACATAACACTCCTCATGAATTGAAATTCTGTTTCTAATTGCAGGAACATACTCAATTTCTCAATAACACATTTAGTAGCATATTTGGCTTAATTTAACATGAAAACTAAAAAGTTTACCAAGTGCTCGAACAATCTTTGCTGTACTTCCACCGTCATCAGAAACAGGTAACACATGCGCAACTCGAGTTGTTACCTTTTTCAATTCTTCTACCACACCATTAAGTGCTGTCCCACCTGATTATGAGCCAACCAATTCAATGCATTAGAAATATTAAAATAGCAATTTGAACAAAAAAAAATTACAATCTGATGAGACTAAACACTCTTACATAGTGACGTGTGTGCTTTTCTTCCTAGAGGTACAATTAAATATATTTGCAGCCGAAATCAAAACACTAAATTCAAATGTCCATATATCTTAATTTCATAAATAACAAAACGATGAAGCCAATTAATTTCAGATAGTTCAATTACCAGAGAAAACAAGCAGAGAAGGGGAGGAGCAAGGCGCAGCGTCGTTGCAATGCGCTGAGGCCATGCAGGAGAGCTGTCTGTAAGTGTAAGATCTCAGTTTAGTTGTAGAGAACAAGAAGAGAGATCTAGAGGGATTCCTGGAGAAGAAGCGAAGAGAGATTGGTGGCGAAGTTCGAGGGTGTTCGGAGTAGTGGTGGCGTCTCGTACGTGTAGCGAGAGTGGTGAAGAGGAGCGGAGATCTGAGATCTGTGGAGGGGGAGAGGAAAGAGGAGGAGTTGGAAGCTGAGTTCGGAGGTGGCGTGGGCGCAAACAGAATGTTATCATTTTAGCCGATCTATGCGAAACAATCACTTTGGCTAGTTATGGATACAGAAATTCTACTGCCACTGAAAATTATAGAGAAATAGTATGAAAAACTTACGGATGCGAATGAAAAGTTCAAGCGGAACACATTAATAAATAAATAAAAATAAGTACGTAATGAAAATTCATATGTAAAGTTATTCAACATAAACGTACATTTTGATATATGGTTAAATAACCAAACAGCAGTATCCATAAATGGACACCAAGTCCATACTAAAGAAATATAATAATATATTGACATTATGAGATACGAAAATGAAATGTAATAATAAAATTGACAGAAATATGATCGCAAGGCATAAGACTCTGATTACCATCTCTTCTTAGAACAACACCTATGATTGATTGGATGTCTCGCCAGTTTCACTGCTTGGAAAATGACCATCGATCTCCGTCCTCCAACAACTCTTATTCTTCGGGAAGTTTTTTAGTGCGTCACAATCCACATATTCCACACACTTTAAATTACTAAAAGAGTTCCCAAGTTTATACCAGTCAATTTCCAGCTTTTTCAAGAACCTGAGGCGTAATATCTCCACTTTCCAACCAGCAGTATATCCAATTTTAGTAAGGTTTCCACCTCTAATATAAAGTTTCTTCAAGTTTTCCAGCCCTCCAGCAGGATTCCGCAGCTTTGCTGCGTCAGCTTCTGGGTAACATCTGATGTCCAGCTTTTCCAGATTGTCAGGGAAATCATAATAGGTTTGATTGGTATCATTGTTCTTTTTGGACTTAGCTTTTCCAAATTTTTTGTTGTCTCCTTTAGATTCAGGTTGTCCAAACTTTTCATTGCCTCCACTTGACTTTGTTTGTCCAGACTCTTTGTTGCCTCCACTTGCCTCAGCTTTCTTAGGTACTTCGTTGCCTCTACTTGTCTCTGATTTTCCAAATTCTTTGTTTCCTACACTTGCCTCAGCTTCTCCCCAAGTAATGGTCAATATTCGAAGTCTCTCCAAATTTTTTAAACCACTGAAATTATCAGTAACCAAACTACTGTTGGTAATTCTAATGCTGAGCTTTCTGATCTTCTCCAATTGTGAGAGATCTTGTAGCCTGCAAGGATGGCTTTTGTTTTCCCCACTCCCAACTACAAAGCCCTTCAACACCTCTAAATTAGACAGCTCACATATCCATTTTGGCATATGATCTAACAGATAACACCCTGTAATATCTAAATGTGTCAGCTTTTTAAACCACCTTTCTTGGGAAAATAGCCCCTTCAATTTTTGTATCGGTGTGGACCTTGGTTTCTGTGGTAATTTCTCCAAATTATGACAAGCCCTGAGGTCTAATATAATCAGGTTTTCAAGTTTCCCAATGGATTCGTGAATCTCTTCTATCCTTGAAATGCCTCGCAGGCTAAGATAGGTCACATTTTTTCCCATTTCCCCTAAGAAATCGGTTTTATCAACCTCAATGTGGTCCTTCGATTTTGTTTTCTCAGATTCTGCTCTCTCATCCTTATCATGTTTCTCTGGCTCTATGTAGCGCCACCTACCAAGTTGAAGCACATGCATGTCCAGCTTCTTAGTAATTTCCTCGGAATTCAGATACATCTCGCCCAGATTTACTAGTGCTTTCAAATTGTAATCATCACCTCCATAAATGTGCCAAACACCAGGACGTTCAGTATTCAGCTGATCTTTGATAAGCTCTTTCTTCTTACATGCAGAGATCAACTGGCTGTGGATTGTATGTTTGATGGTGAATCGGTCGACTTCTAGATTATGATCTCTGATAACCGGTAAGAGGAAGCCTTTGTCCACGAGATCCGAAAAGAAGATTTCTCCAAGCTGCTCAGTTGTTCTTCTTCTATTCTCCCCAAAAGGAACAAGCCCTAGACCCATCCACCAGTAAATCACTAGTCTCTTCTTCAGTTGGTAATTTTCTGGAAAAACGCCAAGGCTATATAGGCAATTCCTCAGCTGGGGATTCAATGACTTCATACATTCTAGAAATTCCATAAAACCTTCAGTATCTTGATTACCTTTATTTGATGAATCCCCAGGTTCACGTGGTGGGTTATTCTGAGGCAAATCAGATCCATCCTCATCCATTAGAGACATCGATCTCATTTGTTCCATAATACCCTTTAGATCAGATATTAGATTTTCATCAATATGTTTAAGAATAAAATTTAGAATTGATGCTAGGTCGTTTGTCAGATTCTTAAGAATGTCCTGTTGATTGCTTTCATTTCCTACAATTGTCACTTGTTCTTGATCAGTACAGGAATCAATTTGCCTTTCAATCTGCCCAGAGGAACCAGCTAGCTCTCGGTTCTGTTGATTGCTTTTATTTCCTACAATTGTCACTTGTTTCTGATCAGTACAAGAATCAATTTGCCTTTCAATCTGCCCAGAGGAACCAGATAGCTCTCGGTTCTGTTGATTGCTTTCCTTTCTTACAATTGTCACTTGTTTCTGATCAGTACAGGAATCAATTTGCTTTTCAATCTGCTCAGAGGAACCAGCTAACTCTCGATGTTGTTGATTACTTTCGTTTCCTACAATTATCACTTCTTTCGGATAGGCATCAATTTGCCTTTCAATCTGCCCAAAGAAACCAGCTAGCTCTCGGTCCCAGTTTTCTCTCCTATCAAGATGTCTTTTTATCTTTTCAAAATTTGTAATGATTTTCTTCATATCTGAGTTCACAGGGACTTCCTCTTTAAGGCGTTTCAGTAGTGGTCCCACAAAATCATGGATGCTGGCCTTCAATTTTGCTTCCTTCTGATGGTTACTCGTTGACATGGTTTGGTTAGACCGAAGAACAAACAATTCTGTCGATTAATATTGGAAAAGAAAATGTTATAAAATATATAAAACATGTTGAAATCAATGTTCTATCAAACTAATTTTTTATTTCATTCTTTTGGCTATCTTACAATGGTATATTTGGCTGTATAAATAGTAGAATTTAATTTAGGTAATGTTAGGTCACGTCGGTAATACATAAAAATTCTTTTAAATTCGGGTAATGATTTTTCTCCTCAATATTAAAATGCTAAGCACTTTATAAAACAAATGGTTTTATATCCGAAAGACAGTTAAAATCACTTAATACAACATGAGAAAGGTTCCGTTACTAACATTTTGGTTATCCAAAATGCCAACAATTTGCTATTTAGTATGGTTTTGAAACTCGGAATCGGACTCGGACTCGAACTCGGACTGTTGGTTAGGAGTCGAATCGGATGACTCGAATCGAAAAATCGGATTTTTATGAAGAACTTATTTTATATTTTAAAAATTAGAAAAAAAAAATACGAACATGTTAAGGAAAAAAAAATATTCTTCACAATTTAGTTAAAAAGCCTAAGTATTAGAAGTATGAAATAAACAAAAATATGAAAATAATACAATTTGGAACCTGTCGCGGTTACATTTCAAGTTCTTTTGGGAATTACAATTTTGAAAACTAATAAATTGAGACTTTATGACTTATAATAAAGCTTGTTTAGTAAAAAATAATTTTTTTCTGAAGATATGTATTAAACCATTTTATAATATCAATCAAAGTTTTATAGTACGAAATTTATAATTTTTTTGTGTTGTTTGATTAATTTTTGAATCAGTTGTTATTTTTGTAAAAATTTATTTCGCTCTTGAAAAATTTAGACCATTGAAAATTAATTGAAACGATCAACTGAACACCTCCAGTTTGTCCCTTTCTTCTCCAACTCCCTTTTTTTCTCCTGTGCTCTCGATGGGAAAAGCCAAAAAGGGTTTTAATCCCATTATCAATAAGTTCCATGGCGGCCCACAGTACTTTCTCCGGCCATCCCACGTAATTTCCCACCCCTAGACATCCTGGACAATGTTTTCGACGTCTTACCACCTCTCTCCGTTTATATAAACCATTAATGGCGATTCAAATTTCGTTTTCGTTCCAAATCGGGAAAAATCGACTCGGTAGGCTCTGAGTCGATTTGACTTGCACGAGTCGATTTGGAATCGGTCGAGTTTTTAAACCATGCTATTTAGTTAATTTTTTAAAATTCAAACATTAAATCTAAATTCTTGATTTTATTTAATTTAATTAGCGATATGTTTTCATATAAGTTTTGAAAATTTTAGAATTTATTTGGTACTCGATCAAAAACTAAAACATGTACGTATTAGAATGAATCTATCATAGTTAACAAAGTTCGTTTGTTTTTCTATCTTTTGATCGACTATGGCTCGTTAAACTAAATAAGATCAACAGTTTGGATTTAATGTATGAATTTTAAAATTTGAAATAATAATTTAATATAGCAAAATGTTAACATTTGAAAGCAATCAAATTGTTGGTAGCGAAACCATTCTCTTCAAGTAATAATGAAAAACTACTAAATGTAATCAATATGAACATATTTTTACACATAAACTCTAAAATGAATCATCTCTACTGTAAATGTTCATTATTTATTTTAATGAAGAAGAAAGTAATCAATATGAATTTTGTCTATTCTTTTTTTTTTTTGACATGATTAATGAAGTTAACAAATCATCTCTACTACTAATAAAAGTACGGATGGAAGAGTTGTGACGCACTAGATTTTTCAATCGATTTGATATGTGGTTGGATATCAATCGTTAAAGGAAAAAATAATATATTTAAAATTTTCATCTAATAAAAAATTTAATTAAATAACATATTTATATATATCGTTGGTAGATTGAACAATATATTTTTATTATTTAATATTATTTTATTTCTTTATTTGTCGAGAGGACATCTTATGCTAGTAATAAGAAATAAGAAATGACAATGACTACCAGGCTACCACTCATAAAAGATTATAGTAAAAATTGAAGAGGATCAAAGCGATCCCAAAACAAAATTATATTACCTTGTAATAAGAGATTAAATGGCCTTGGAGTTTCGTCTAGAAAATGTCGTAGGTGTTGCTCGGACCTCTGAGTAGTTTGTTCTCTGCTTCTAAATTCTCCGTTATCAACCCTGTAAATAGAATTGAGCCTTAACTTTAGCTAGAGGTGGATTTCAATTCGAAATTTCCCGCTTCAAAACTGGATTTAATCGATATAGAAGAGTGAGAAAGATCTACTCCATTGCACAAAACAAGAAAAGCATAAAAGAATAAAAGATGAGACAGAGAAGGGCGTAGACCTTGGTCAAAACTCAAAAGAGAGAAGCAGCGGCAATGGCTGCTGGAGAAGGAAATGCCTCTTAGGATCTTATCTCCGCGAGAGACGAACCGGGATTGAATAAATAGCAAGCTTCTTTGTTTATTCCTTCGCTTCACAATCGCTTTGATTTAAGTCCCCACCTTCACCAAAAAAGTTTCCCACGGTACTACACCGCGATGATTTTTATAATTCAAGTAAATATAATATATATAGACTCCGTTTGGATAGGTGTGAGAAGAAAGAAAGAAGTGGAAAGAAGTATTGGAAAGTGTGTAACTTTGTGAAGAGTTTGAATTGTTTATAATTTTCTTTTCTTTTTCTTTCTTCTTCTTCTTTCTTCTTCTTCTTTCTTCCAACGATCCAAACGCACCCATAGTAAAAATAAGATATGTACCCTCAAATCATATCCAATTAAAAATATCCCCTCTAATTTTAAATTTGGAAATATCTCTCTCTAATCATCAGTGTTATAGATATTTGTTCTTTTTATTATTTCAAATGATTTTAAGTTCTGAAAATTTATTTTTGAAATAATCGGACAGAAATGTCCTCCGGAGACTGTTTATCTTCCCAAAGTTTCTTTTTTCCTTCAGACATTTTACCTCTTCACACAGCAAAGTTCTTGAAATAAGTGGAAAACACTTGTAACCACTGCTCTGGTACACAAATTTTGAAAGAATTTTGCGCATTCGTGGAGAGTACATCATGAAATGAGGACTATCACTGGGTGCGTTTGGATAGGTGTGGGAAGAAGGGAAGAAGGGAAGAAGTGAGAAGAAGTATTGGGAAGTGTGTAACTTTGTGAAGAGTTTGGATTGTTTATAATTTTTTTTTTCCCATTTTCCTTCTTCTCTTCTTCTTCTCTCATCCAAACGCACCCACTAATCATTCGTTATTCAAGGGTCCATCAATTGATGGTAGCAGCCAATCAAAGGGTTTACCGGTATCTCATACAAAGAGGTAGAAAGGGAGAAATATTAAAATCATTAAATTATAAGTTTCGATTAAATTTGGATTGCTCGATTAGGTTTTTTGAATATATATAGGCTCCGTTTGGATAGGTGTGGGAGGAAGAAAAAAAGGAAGAAGTGGGAAGAAGTATTGGGAAGTGTGTAACTTTGTGAATAGTTTGGATTGTTTATAATTTTTTTTCTTCTCTTCTTCCTTCTTCCTCCTTTTTCTTGCATCCAAACGGAGCCATATACTGGCACGTAATACATGATGAATTGGTTTTAAAACTTGGATTAAGGTGGCAATTGTATTCTAGCGATTTTAAGGAGAAGTAGAATTTTTTTTGTTGCGATATAGTAAAAATTAAAATATTTGATATGAGAAAGAAATACATGATATCGTATTATTTTTTTATCATATACATAGCAAAAACTAGATGGAAAGTGAATAGTCAGGAGAAGATGAGGGTATTTCTGTTCGAAAATCTTGAAAGCAATTTTTCAGAATTAAAAAATCATTAGAAATAAGGAAAAGGATATATATCTATTTGTCATGACTCATGAAGATTGGAGGGGATATTTCCAAATTTAATAATTAGAGAAAATATTTCCAATTAGTTATGATTTGAGGGGTATATAGCTAATTTTCCTATAATATAATAATTTACGACTTGTAGGCATTTAAAATTATATTACATAACAATATAATAAAGAGGCATGTGGTCTAGTAGCTCAGGTGGTAAGAGCACTTGGCTCTCTTCTAAGAGATCCAGGGTTCAAGCCCGAATGCTTGCGATAGGCTTGGCGAGCCAGCGTAAAAATTCAGCCATATATACAAGAAATGACCAGGGTCGGAGTGTCATTTCTAGCCTACCTCAACTTGTTTGGGATAAAAGGCTTAGACTTTTTTTTTTAACAATATAATAAAGAGCTAGCACGATTCCCTTTCACGACGTTTTGAATTCGAATAGACTGAGGACGAATATATGCGACAAATTCAATGGATTAGATCTGACAAACAGCGAAAATTATTACTGCAAATGTTCATTATATCTGACAAATTCAATGGCTTAGATCTACATCTACATGAAATTAATTTAATATTTAGTTCTTTTTTCTGAAGTATTTTATTTAGAGAAGTGCAACCTTTTGTCTTTGACACAAATTCTTCTTTTACACTCCACAGAATTTGCAAACACATTTAAAAACAAAGAAAAACAAAGAATCTACAATACACATGTACACCGCGATATATGGATGTGGTCTATAAATTGCATCTGATGTCCTTAAATCCGAATTTCTTCATCTAAATCTTACAAAAATAAACTAATATTTCTTTTACTTCCATCATACATATTTTTCATTATATTTTTCCAATATCTAAAAATTAAAATAATCTAGAAACTATAGACCCTCCCCTAACAATATTTTTTAAAATTTGAAAATACAATTAAAACTTTATAAATATTATATATGAACATACATATTCCCATATGTATATTGACTTGACAGATCATTCTATCATTGTCAAATAAAAATCTCAATTGACCGATCAAAACCATTCAATGTGATTTTATATTGAAATCTTTTTAAAGATAATATTTCACATGTTTTGAAATTTTTAAAATGCTCTTTTTGGCAGATTTTGACAAAAGATTATTTTCTAAAAATTCGGGAAAAAAAGGGTAAAAAGAATTCGGAAAACTTAAAAAGTTTGGTATCCCAAGAAATTTTCATATAAAAATCATTGAAGTTCAAAAGAGTCATTTGAAGTTTCCATAGAAAAGGTCAACGAATCCCTCCACAAATAGAATTTGTATACATCATTTCTTTTAAAATCTTATAATATATTTTTTTTTCAAATTTTATCTTTTTATATATTTAAAACATACCACCTCTTATGCATACTAATAATATAGAGCTTTCAAACATGGTAAGATTAAAAAAAATAAAAAGCAAAAAGTATTTAAATATATAAATTAGATTGTACGAAATTTTAACAAATAAATTGAATTAGTTAATTAAATTACTAAATTTGAAAAACAATACCGACGAATATGATGCATGATAATACATCTCTAAAAGATTATCGGCATTGTTAGGTGAAGGTGAAATGTTTGCATGTGTATATGATAGACAGTAATATTCAATTCAAATAATTAATTAATGAAATGAATTTCATAAAGTATTGTATAACAAAATAATATAGATTTATTTATTATTTATATTTCAAAATTTTAATCATAAACTAGCTAGCAATGTGATCTTTTAAAAAAAAACTAAATAAAAATTAATTACAACATGAGAAATGTATTCTATTAGCCAGATGCATTAGCATCAATCTGATTAGAAAGAAATAGATCCAAAACACCAAAAAATTGAAATACTTGTTACGCTTATGACTTACAAGGTTGAACAATTCTGAACAAAACTAAATTCATATTTTATAGTTTACAAGAAATAATTGTGAATATTGAATAACATTATTTTAATCGAAGTGGCTGAGATTGCAAACGAGTTGGTTGGACTAGATTTAGTTTAAACTTTAGTAAATAAAAATGCTACTATTCTTTTTTAAGAATAAAATTAAGATGCTAGTGCAGAAAAGTGATGGAGATGGGAGGCAACTCGGTTAGTATCAATGAGGATGACAAACTAGCAGCTCTCATTATTTAAATTTTTCTTGGCTCATTTTATTTTTATGTGTCTAAAATTGATTTACATAATGTGAACTCTTAAGTCAAAAAGGTGAATTATAAAACTTAATTGATCTGTAATCATGATATCAATGAGAATGACAAACTAACAGCTGTCATTATTTAAACACAGAAACGGTTCTGTCGCCCCCATGCCATGGTGGGATTTCGGGGTAATAAAGAGGCGCATCTTTTGAAAACATCTCTAATCAAGCTACATTTTTCTTGTCGTTCCAGTCAACATTTACAAAATGCCTCCATGTGCTCATAAAACTCGTTCACATGGAAGATGGAACTCATATTAGCACGGCGCGCAAAAACACAGGCAAAATAACTTATTTTATTAGCTACTTTCTAGGCTAGGTTAAAGTTAATACATAGTTCTCTCCAGAAGCAGGACGGCAGAAGCAGAGATAAGAAAGCAGAGAAGGTATCCGTCATCCTTGTTATTATGGACGCTCATTCTCCCCAACTTGCTCCTCCTAGCAAAACGAAGGCTTTAATAGATGCTTGGAATGTGCTAGAGATCAGGGTGCTTGTGATGAGCAGCCTGGGTATTCAGATTTTGCTCCTCTGCCTAGCTGGCTTCCGAAAACATTTCATTTCGTCCCGGTGGGCTAAAAACACTGACTATTCATGGAAAGGTCCTCTGTATCTTATGTTCCACTGGGTCCTCTGGTCGGCGTACCTCTTGGCTGACTATGTGGCCACCGTCGCTCTTGCATACCTCCCCAATAGCGAACTAAATAACGATAAAGAGAAAGAGAATCAACACCTCCTTATGTTTTGGGCCCCCTTCTTCCTCCTCCATCTCGGCGGCCAGGACACAATCACTGCCTTATCGGTTGAAGATAATGAGCTGTGGGCACGACACTTATTGACGCTGGCAACTCAGGTCGGGCTCGCACTCTATCATTACATATCAGTGAACCGGAAAGTCGGTGCATTCTGGGCTCCTGCCGCTATTATGTTTGTTCTAGCATTATTCAAGTATGGCGAGAGAATCTGGGCTTTGCAGCGGGCAAGCATGTCTGCCTTGAGGAGCTCCATGATTACCAAACCTGATCCAGGCCCCAACTATGCCAAGTTCATGCAGCAGTACACATCATCTATTGCAGCCGGGCTTACTGCCCAGATCATAGTGGAGGTCGAGAAGCATGAAGATGATCTGAAGAGGCAGAAAATCAAAGAATCTGCACAAAGCAAGCCTGCCGATTCTGGAAAAATCAATACAGGGGAGGTCAAGAATCATCCGCGGAGCGAGCAAACCAAAGAATCTGCACAAACCAAGCCTGCCGATTCTGAAGAAATTAATACAGGGGAGGTCAAGAATCAACCGGAGAGCGAGCAAACCAAAGAATCTGCACAAAGCAAGGCTGCCGATTCTGAAGAAATCAATACACGGGAGGTCAAGAATCATCGGGAGAGCAAGCAAACCAAAGAATCTGCAAAAAGTACAGGGGAGGTCAAGAACCAAGGTGATCCCGAGAGCCCCCAAACAAAAAGATCCAAGTGTTGCATATTTTGCTGGAGTAAATGCAGTTGCAAATGCGAACCAATAAGCGAGTTGGAAAGAGAGAAATATGCTGAAATTGTGTGCAAAGCATACAAATTCTTCCCAACATTCAAGCGCCTTTTTGTGGACCTGATTCTGACCTATAAGGATCGGGAGGAGAGCCAGGAGTATTTTGAGGGACTCGAATATGAACGTGCTTACAAATTGATTGAAATTGAGCTCTCCTGGATGTACGAGATACTCCATTCCAAAGCGTCTGTGATTTTCTCTTATAAGCACTACGGCTGGATTTCTCGCATGTCCACTCTGGTCATCACTATTGTCGCCCTTATTCTATTTATTACGATCTCTCACCCTCAAAAAAAGATCTCTGACCACAGTAAATATAATCCGTTCGATATTATCCTAACATATGTGCTGATAGGAGGCGCATGGGGTCCGTATCCTCTGCTCACCTTTTAAGGTGAGCAGAGTGCCTACCTCTGATCCGAGCCGTTCGATCTAATCTCGACGGTTAAAATTTTTCGGGCCTTACAATCTGGTTACATGCACGGGGCTCCCTTAACCGTTAAGATTACATCTAACGGTTCAGATCAGAAGTGAGCAGAGTGCTCACCTCAAAATGTAGGCAGAGGATGTGATTCCGAGGCGCATGTGTTTTGGAAGTCGCTGCATGTATTTTTATGCTTCTGTCATTCTGGACTTATGCCGCCATAAAAGAATCTGGAGGTTGCTTTGTTGGTCTTGCAGATTTCCTCTTCCGCATACAAGCAAGGTACTTGCGCCGACCGGAGAAGTCAAGATGGTCAGATAAAATGGCCCAGTTTAGTTTGATTACATACTCTCTTCCGAATCAGCCTTCTTGTAGCAAATGCAATCCCGTAAAGTGCATACTGTTACGCTATCCGTATGAATGACAGTTGGGATCAATATCGGTATGCTAGCTCTGTTACTGTTAGTGAAGCTCTCAAAAAACAAGTGTTTCAAGAGTTGACCAAGAAGGTGAAAAGCATAGAAGACAGAGCTAGCTACAAAAGAATTACTGAACATAGAGGACAATGGGCACTTCAGCGCATGGGTTACTACCAAGAGTTCGGTTGGAGTGTGGAAGCTGAGTTCGACGAGAGCATCCTCCTGTGGCATATAGCAACCGATCTTCTATACAATGGAAGGAAAACTTGTGACACAGAAGACAAGTCGATAAGCCAGGACATTTCAAACTATATGTTGTTTCTTCTTATCGTACGACCTTTCATGATGCCTGCTGGCATTGGTCAAATACGATTTGGTGACACCTGTGCTGAGGCTCGTATCTTCTTGAATAATGGGGATAATATCAAGATTGGTGATGCCGCGAAAAAAATACTTGATGTGAGCACGGACTACGATCCTGGGGATGTTAAAGGTGATCGGAGCAAGTCAGTATTGTTCAAGGGATGCTTGCTTGCACACCAATTAGAGGAACAAGTCACTAAGTATGGGGTCCAGTGGGATAGGATGTGGAGACTGATCAGTGCTGTGTGGGTCGAGATGTTGTGCTATGCTGCCAGCAAATGCAGCGGGCAGTACCATGCGAAGCAACTGAGCAAGGGTGGAGAGCTTCTCACCGTCATCTGGTTCCTGATGGCTCACTTGGGCATGGGAGAGCAGTACCGAATTGAAGAAGGCCATGCTCGTGCCAAGTTGTTTGTAGACAAGTGATGTTGTGTACAGTGTACTATTTAGTCTTTTTAATTTCGCAATAGTTTCTTGCATGAATTTTCACATTGAGTTGTGTTTTAATTATCCCTAATTTAGTAATGTTTAGTTTTGTTCCGCTTTTAAGATAAGCTTTTACCTTTCGCTTTGTACGCCGGCGTCAAGCAATATTAGGCAATAATGCAATATACATTTCTTTTGTTTTTCTCATCAGTAATTGTAGGCACGTATGATCAAATATTTGCTTCGCTTTTGCCTTACTTGGTATTAATGTTTCTGGTACATCATGATATCTGGGATATATGAAATATTTGCACACGATATACCGAAGCAATTAAGCATATCTCATCATTTACGTTTATTGTGATAGAAGCAAGCAAGCAAAAGCTTACCTGGCTTGCAAGTTTGTGGGCCTGAAAACATGTACCTATATTGTGGTGACCAGGTCGTAGTCGTCGTCTGTTTGTGATTATAGAAAAACAATATATTTTCGCTGCAGATGTGGCGTCATTTTCTCGTTCGAGTATATGAACAGTCTCCCTGGCCTTTTCCACTGATGGAAGGTCAGTTTGACTTCGCTAACTGTGATTAGAACCACATACACACATAATTAATTCATTCGTTTAGTAACATATAAGAGAACCAACCTTCTGTAACATCTCAAATTTTGAACTCTTACTTTTATAAATATTTTCTAAATTATGTTGGACCTTTTAATAACAAATTTACGGATATGAAAAATGTTCGATAATAATCCAAACAAATATACACTCGCATTTCTTTTCTCCGAGAAAAAGAATTTCTATTTTATAATTTATTCAGGGATTATTGCTGTTGCCTTTCTTTTTTTCTTTTCTTTTTTATTTCATTACTTATAACTATATGGTTTAATGAAATTGTAAAAAAACTTTTGGTCTTTTTACCTTCAAATATATATATATAGAGAGAGAGAGAGAGAGAGAAGGGTTCCAATGCCAACATTTTGGTTGCCCCCAAATGCCAACATTTCACTATTTGGTTACTTTTTTAAAATTTAAAATAGAAACGTCAAATCCAAACCAGTCATCTTATTTAGTTCAATGACCGATGCATTTTGATATAAGTTTTGTAAATTTTAGAGTTTATTTGATACTCCATCAAAGGCTAAAACATGGACGTATTAGAATGAATCTATCACAATTAATAAGGTTCGTTTATTTTTCTACCTCTTGATAGAGTAGCAAATAAACTCTAAAATTTACAAAACTTATATCAAAATGCATCAGTCATTGAACTAAATAAGATGACCGGTTTGAATTTGACGTTTTTATTTTAAATTTTAAAAAAGTAACCAAATAGTGGAATGTTGGCATTTAGGGGCAACCAAAATGTTGGCATTGGAACCCTCCTCATATATATATATATATATATATTCAGAGTAATTTATAGCAGATCCATGCAAATTACATACATATAAAAATAATACCATCTAGGCTCCGTTTGGATGTGGTCAAGAATAAGTAAATAGCCACTTTTCTTATTCCTAACCATCCAAATTTATTATAAACAATCCAAACTCTTCACAAATTTATACACTTCCCAATACTTCTTTCCACTTCTTTCCTTATTTCTCTTATTCCCACACCATCCAAACGGAGCCGTAGAAAATTACAAATTACGTACTAACCAGACAACCATCGCCTCTTTATTCTTAGATTAATGATGTATACCAATAAGTGAGTTAAAAAGAAAATGGATAAAATTTAATCGGACAAACAAAAAGGAAAGTTAAGATAAAACTGAAGTCTATAAATAATTGGCCTCATCTCTTGTGCCACCTCTTGATAGAAGTTAGCTGACCTGCAGGACTGCAGATGTAGATGAATAAATCGAAATAAATGACTAAGGGCGCGTTTGGATAGGTGTGGGAAGAAGAGAAGAAGGGAAGAAGTGGGAAGAAGTATTGGGAAGTGTGTAACTTTGTGAAGAGTTTGGATTGTTTATAATTTTTTTTCTTTCCATCTTCCTTCTTCCTCTTCTTCTTCTCTCATCCAAACGCACCCTAAGGTCTTAGTCTCCTGTAGGGGTGCCGACGTACGGTACACCCATAACCTATTTACCGTGCACGTTCCGTGCTTACGGAACGAGTGACGGAACGGTTTCGCATATCGTCGATTTTAACGGAACGTGGAACGGTATTTTCTTAGGTAACGTTGGAATGGACGGAACGTTAAACGGAATGGTATGTTCCGTGCACGTTTCAACCTGTTCCGTCCTAGATTCTATGGTTTTAGAATACAACAACAATTTCAGATGGAATTATCACAAAAAAACTCAAGTTTTCGCCGCTCCCTCTCTTCTTTCCCTCTTTCCCTGTCTTCTCAAAAATAGATCTGCCATTGTTGTCTCTCCCACCCAACTGCCATCGCCTCATCCTGACTCTCCTCTTTCCCTCTTTCTGTCTTTCTCGATTTCTTCTCAAATCGATTTTCCATTGTCATCTTTCCCACCGATCTGCCATTGTCGTCTCCATCCCGCCTCTCCTCTTTCCCTCTTTCCCTATAGTCTGAGGAAGAAAGAGACATGGCGATGAGGGTTCTAGAGAGCCAAGCATTTGAGTACCTTGTAATGATTCAAGGCTTATGATTTGGTGATGGCCAGAATCAAGACTCTATTCTCTTCGTGTGGCTTCGAGCGTTGGTCGAAAACCCCTCCTGGCACTACACGATGTACTGCCAGCTCAGCTCTCGAGATCTAAGTCAGGTGAGCCAGTGGCCTAGTATTTTGTCTGTGTATATTTGTCATTTTTTTTCTTTCAGAATTTTCTTTTGGGAGAGAGAAAGTACTGGATTTTTGTTGTAAATTTTAAACGTTGATAAAACGGGACAGCAACGAAAATAAATTTTCTGTCGTTCATTAAACAAAATGGTAAACGGAAAAAAATGTATATATCGTTCTTACAACGGAACGGAAAATGAAATGACCGTTTTCGTTGTCGTTGTAAACGTTAAACAAGTCTAGTCTCCTGTATGTGATTTTTTTTAGGGCCAGTTGGCGAAGTCCCCTGTATGTGATTAAAAAATAACATTATTCTTTTCACTGCATGTGTAATTGATGCCATGCCTATTCACATTTTGCGAGAGTAATTTAGTATCCCTCCAAATTTTGCGTGAGTAATTGATGCCATGTCTATTCACATTTAGCTCTATTAATTGCAAGGTCAACTTGCCCATCTAGAACCTTGAATTGCGCCGAACTAGGCCCGTCAGTAGCAGTTAAACTGTTTCGCTGTTATGTGAAATGGTAACGAAACGATTAGTGGTAGCGCGAATCGTTGCATTTCAGCAATGGTAGCTTCTACCTTTCGCTTTGTATGCCGCTTTTAAGTAATATTCAGGCATTACATTTCTCTCATTTTGCTGGTACAACGTGATATGTGGGATATATGAAATATTTGCACATGATATACGGAAGGTCAGTTTGTGGAGAAAGTTTAATTTGTACCATAGTGCATAGGGCATTCCGTATACCATGCATTTTTTCAAAAATATTTTTGTAAATTGATAAATTTAATTTAACCAATTTAATCTACATATTGAAATCTCATACCAAACCAAAATTTACAATTTTTTAGATTTTATTACTTTTTTTCGAATATTTTAAAACATGTCATTTTTAGAATGTAGTACTATTTGCAACCAAATACACACATAATTAATTCGGTAGTTTAGTAGCTTAAGAGAATCAACATTTTGTAACATCTAAAATTTTGAAACCTAAAATTACAATTATTTTCTTAAAATTAGGTTGGACTCTTTCATAACAAATTTACTGATATGGGAAAAAATTGTGGAATGCAATACTCAACTTTTTTTTTAAAAAAAATGTTCGATAATAATCAAAATTCAAAACTGATATATACACTCGCATTACTTTGCTCTGCGAAAAAACATTTCCATTTTTCTAATTTATTCAGAGTATTTATAGCAGCTCTATGAAAATTATAGTACATATAGGCTCCGTTTGGATAGGTGTGGGAAGAAGGGAAGAAGAGAAGAAGTGGAAAGAAGTATTGGAAAGTGTGTAACTTTGTGAAGAGTTTGTATTGTTTATAATTTTTTTTCTTCCCTTCTTCTTTCTTCCTACTTCTTCTCAACGCATCCAAACGGAGGCATAGAGAAGTACCCAAAAAATAATAATACCATCAAGAAAATTAATATTACGTATTAACCAGGCAAAATAAATCGAGTACGATTAGAAAATAAAAATCCACTCATTTTCCAATTGTCATTTGATAAACATCTGAAATAGCAATAGTTTTCTAGCTATATATTAATACATCCGACTCTTTTCCCAAGGTTTTGATGATTGCGAGATTAACTGCTTGATATTGACCAGTGATTCAAATAATTGATTTTAGTTCAAAATATTTGATTTTCGAAAATGGAAATTGGATTGTATATACTATATACTAATTTCGCAGAAATAATTCATTTTTTGAAATGCACATGATTGCAGGACAAATTAATTAAGCATTGAAGAAGTAGTCGTTGATGTTTATTAATTATGAAATTTATTGGAATCTAGCAGACCTGGACTGCAGATGTAGATGAATAAATAAAAATCGGAATCAATTACTCAGATCTTAGTCTTCTCTTATGTGTGTGATTAAAAAATAATAATATTATATTTTCGCTTCATGTGTATGTATTATGTATCATCCTCTCATCCAATAATGAATATCGCAATAAATTTTGCGTGAGAAATTGATGCCATGTCTATTCACACTTAAGCTCCAATAATTGTAAGGTCAACTGCCCATCTAAATGCTTGAAATGCGCCGAACCGATCGGACGTTGGTGTTTGTTTTTCTGCAAGTAGGAGAAAAGAATAAGGTGCAGATGCATGTATGTACATGAATTTATTATTTCCTTAATGTTTCTTTCAATTGGGCCCATTTAAAATGTAGGAAAATTCGGATCCGCAATTTCATATAGGTTCCGTTTGGATGGCTTCTTCCCGGAATAAGGAATAAGGAATAACCACTTTTTACTAATAAATTTATTTTTAACCATCCAAACTTTTCACAAAAGTTACACACTTCCTAATAAATTTACCCCTTCCCAATAAATTTCTTCCCTTTTTCCTTCTTCCTACCTTATTCTCAACGCATCCAAACGGAGCCATAGTAAGGCATGCACTTAGCAACTAATTTTCTGTTCCCCTTAGTTCAGAAAATCAATCCCTACAAGTGGGTGTTTTTTTTGGAATTCAAACAATATTTCTTCCCACTTCTTTCTTTATTCTGGTTATAAACAATTCAAATTCTTCATACAATTACACACTTTACAATATTTCTTCCCACTTCTTTCCTTATTCTTTTTTTATTCCCACACCATCCAAACGGAACCGATATTAATATCTCTGACTCTTTTCCTAGGTTTTGATGATTGCTTGATTAACTGTGATTCATTTTGACCAGTGATTGAAATAATTGATTTTAGTTCAAAATATTTGATTTTCAAAAATGGGAAATGGATTATATTTTCGTGGCAATAATAATGAACAACAGTGTTGTGTGTTTTTGAAATGCACATGATTGGAGGCGAAATTAATTGAGCACTGAAGAAGTAGTCGTTGAAGTTTATTAATTGTGAAAAATTGATAGAATCTAGCTGTCCTGGAGTGCAGATTTATATGAATAAATCGAAATATATTACTCAGGTGAAAGTATTCTTTATGTGAATAAAAAATAATAATATTATCTTTTCGCTGCATATGTATATAGTGAACGCCTTCCAGGGCCGGGCCGGGCTCCCGGGAGGCCGGGTCTAAAAGGGCCTACTCAAGGGCCGGGCCGGGCCGAACATAATGAGGCTTTTGGAAGGGTCGGACTTAGAAGGGCTTAAATATGAAGATCGAACCTGGCCCTTCGTGTCATCCTCACATTCATTAATGAATATTATATCGCTCCAAATTTTGCTTGAGTAATTGATGCTATATATGTCTATTCACAGTTAGCTCCAATAATTGCAAGGACAACTTGCCCATCTAAAAGCTTGAATTAACCGATCTCCCGACCAGATCGGAAATTGGTGTTTGTTCCAACTACGTATTGTTTGTGTGCAAGTAGGAGAAAAGAATAAGCTACAGTGATATGTACATAAATTTATTATTT
This sequence comes from Rhynchospora pubera, assembly GCA_028095005.1. NCBI lineage: Eukaryota > Viridiplantae > Streptophyta > Magnoliopsida > Poales > Cyperaceae > Rhynchospora > Rhynchospora pubera. Next base: position 10,296,951 of record CM051463.1, on the reverse strand, counting down.
CATTAATGTTTTTTCAGTGGTGCCCCTTCAAAGGGGCCGTTTGGATCCCTATGGGATTTTGGGGAATTTCATCTTTCTACTATAAATTTATTATAAACAATCCAAACTCTTCACAAAATTACACACTTCCCAATAAATTTATTCTTAGGAATTGTAACTTCTTCAAATTCTCCAACTTCCTAAGCGATCCAAACGGCCCCAAATGTATGAAAATTTGGATCAGCAATTCGTGTATTAACGGCACTTAACAACTAATTTTCTGTTCCCCTTAGTTCAGAAAATTAACCAATATCCTGTTGTTGAATATCCGCCCCTCAAAACAAGTTGCCTTTAGACAGTTTTTATTTCTGCCTAAACAGATTAGTCCGGTTAATTATTTAGTATTTTAGTTTTGAACTTCAGAGAGGTTTTTGATCAAACTCGTGCATTGGGTTTAAACGGAGCAAGCTGGAATTAACTTCTTTTTTTATTTGAGCCTTTAGACAGTTTTTTTTTTCTGTTTGATTAATTTTAAGTAATTATTTTTGTTAAATAAGTTATGCAACTAGTTTTATTATTATAAGTACTTATGGTGCAAATCAATTTTTTCATCAAGACAAACTGATTTTTTATGAAAATACAATCTAGTAGACAAGTATGTATCTCAACAACTATACTGATAACATAATTATATATACATGCATATGTATAAATTTTTATCATAATATGAGTACGAAATAGCTATTTGTCCCTACTCCATCCGACAAGTTAACGATTTTCTTTTTCCTTTTTTTTTATTTACCAGTATTCATATTCGATAGTCTAAAATCTAATAGAATCTTATCAATACGTGTATGTATAATATTTTTATTACATACATTTAATACATATTTTAAATTATAATAATATTTTGAATGTGTTATAAATTAGAAATATGTTGGGTCATCGGTGAATATTTGCTATAAAATTAGTTACATAAATTTGCTATGACTGTTGACCCTTTGTGTTTTTGTAACTATTTTTTACAGCAAATATTCACCGATGATCATGCATGTTTCTTATTTACAACACATTCAAAATTTTATTGTAATTTAAATATGTATTAAATACATGTAGTAAAAATAGTATAAATACATTGTGTATAGTAAAAATATGTATCTTATTTCAAACATTATTTACATATTTTGTAAATAAAAAACTTACATGGTTATCGACGAATAAATACAATAAAAATAATATGCATAGTTAATTTGAGATGTATGATTTTTGTGTTTGATCTGATACTGACACTCGTGTCCTAATAAAAATTGAATAGAAAATAATGTATCATAACATGTCAAGCACGGATTAAATCTACCTCGCGAGTTATAAATTCTCTCACCTAATTACCCCTTCATAAAAGGGCTTTTTATGAAGGAGTAATTAGGTGAGAGAGAATAACGCGTACATAAAATGGATAAAAAGATTTTTTATCACTTTTATGAACGGGTAATTAGGTGAGAAAGAATAATATGTTTTATAATTGGATAATTGCTTGGTTCAGCTTAGTAAAATAAAAAATAAATCTTTGTTCCTATTAAAATTTTTTATAGTTAAATTCTTTGTAATAATAATTTTCGGCCAATTTTGTTTACAAATTCCTTCTAACTAGGCAACCATCGCGTCTTGACTAGCAAAAGTGTCAAATAAGAAAACAAAACAATTGATATTATTTTTTGTTTTATATAGAATTGTAGCAATAAAGATATGATATGGTAAAATCATACTTTAGTCTTTATATGTTAAATGAAGAGTTAATTTTTTTAAACCAATCCACACAACCGATCAAATTATATTTAAAAATAAATAATTCTTATTTGAACCTTTCTGAATCACACGCCACGTCTAATTGTTTATACTCTTAGATTGGTTCTTTTTTAAGTAATAAACATAAAGATAGGGATTAATGATTTACCATGAGGTGAATTAAAAGGAAAATGAAAATATTTAAATCGGGACAAACAAAAAGGAATGTTCAATGTTATGATAAAACTGAACTCTATATTTGCTTACCTGTTGTGCCACTCATCTCCTCTGATCTAATATGCCAAAATAAATCGGTTACGATTATAAAAAAAAATGCACCCTTTTTTATATTTGTCGTTTGATACACAACTTAAAATTGCACAAGTTTACAATTAATATATCTGACTCTTTACCTCGGTTTTGATGATTCCTAATAATTAATATTGAACAAATGAACAGTGATTCGAAGATAAATTTTAATTCGAAATATTCCATTTTAAAACATGGAAATTGGATTGTACATGCTAATTTCGCAGCAATAATGATGTACAACAGTGTTGTCTGGAGTATGGTTTTTAAATTCAGATGATTGGAGACCAAATTAACTAAGCTATGAAGTCGTCGTCGTTAATGTTTATTACGAAATTTTAATAGAAGCATCATGACCTAGACTGCAGAAGCAGATAAATAAATCGAAATAAACTACTCAGGTCTTAGTCTTCTGTACGTGATTAAATTATAACATAACATTTAAATTTTTTAGCTGCATATGGATCATCTGATCTCCCTCGTTGAAAAAAAATGAACATCGCTCCAAATTTGGCTGCAACGTCAACTTGCCCATCTAAAAGCTTGAATTGCGTCGATCGAACTGATCTTCCGACCAGATCGGGCATTGGTGTTTGTTCCCACTACCGCTACGTATTATTGTTTGTGTGCAAGTAGAGAAAAAATAAGGTGCACTGGTGCAGTGATCTGTACATAATTCTATCATTTGATTAAATTTTTTACAGTCGTGCCCTTCTAATGTTGGAAAATTTTGAAAAGGTTCATATAATGTAGCAGTGTGCTCCATACCAGCAATATTTATTCTTGTATTACTATTAACGACACTTGCCAACTAATTTCCTGTTCCCTATTATTTTAAAAGCAGAATCACACCTTAATGTTGGAACTCGGAAGGGGAGTTACTCGGAATTAAATGCTTTCATGTGAGCGCGCCAGTGCACCAGTGGGACTTATCTAAAAAAAAATTTGGACCGACTAATTGGGAGGTTATTTAATGGATTTGTTCCTGGAATCGTAACGTGCCATTTAAAAGTCAAAAGTGCGGCAACATATTTTGAGGATACTTGGATGATAATTTAGTACTAGAAAATAGTTAGATCTGGACATGTTAATAAATAAATAAATAAGTATAATATTTTTTATTAGTCTTTAGATTTTTAAAGAATTGTTATTTTAAACGGTTCATAAAATTTTGGATCAATGATTTTCTAAAAATATAAAAAATAATAATATTTTTTATAAAAAAAATATAAAATTTGATTCCGTACTAGATTTTAATATGAAGATCATATTAAATTATTTAGATCGATGGTTTTGAGATTCCAAATTGCTAATTGATAGTGCAGTTACTAGGATAGAGATATATATCACAATAATATACGGGAGAGCATCTAACATGTATGGAAAATGTTCCTTTATTTTACAATGTTAATAGCTTACAAGTTACATGTCACATCCCGAACCAAATCTGTTCCAGGGAGGACAACCCCCGCCACGTATGCACGCTCAATTGTGCACACGAAAGGCTAAATACAGTTATATCATCACATGCAGTCACAAGAATAAATGTCACATAACCAAAAAGGATAAGTTGGTTTGTTCATACAAGACATAGCTGAAAGAATATTTACACAAATTTACAGATCAAAATTGTTCAGCCAGAGATGTAAACAAAATACATAAAGAGGTAAGTGACTAGTCCAGCTGGGTTTGATCTTCAGATAAAACATCGTCTTCACAATCTATCAAACCTGAACCTGCTCCACAAATAACATGTGTGCTGAGTACGCGAATACTCAGTGTAATAACAGGGTAACTAAAGATTCTGGTTAAACTAAAGATAGAACTAAACCATACTTAAACACTCTTAAAATCCTATAATGCAAAGGCTAAGTGTAATTTAAGTGTAATCATGCTAATACCGTACCAAACATGTCATGCCAAACAGAAATCAGAAAAAGTATCTGGAGAAGCGAATAGTAATATACAAAGTCCAATATAATAGTAATAATACGAGAATCAAGCACCCTCACTCAGTAGTCAAATATCAGTATAACAGAATCCAAAGTCAGTCTTACATAAACCATAAAGTCATGGGTTCTGCCTAGATCAACCAGAGTCCCGCAGGAAGTCTCGATGAGCCCCGAAGGCCAGCTCCAACCCTGCACCCCCGTCGAGGTGTAGGCAGCGAGTCGCGGTATCGTGCTCCTGAAGAGGGAGATCGAGAGGAAGTCTAATACTGACAAGCAACCCCAAAGAATCCGATTGAGACAAGTGGAAATACTTACAAATCCTAACAATAATAAATAACTACTAAGTGACCGTAGAACCGTCTATAAGTCGGTCTGCAGAGTGATAATCGGAGACGTGTTGCTCATGATCAGAAAATCGTCCTGAACTCATCGGGATTCAGCTTGGGTGCAGCTCCTGACCGCGAGCAAAACGTTCCTATTTCACTCGGTCTCACTATCCTGATCCATACCAAATGCAAGTGTTGATTTAAGCACTTTTTAGTTAATTACTCACTTTATTTTAGATGCATAACCTATTAATGCAGCTAATCTTTTGTTAATGCTCTTAACTGCTTACTTAATGTTATTTTCATGTCATGCACACATAATATTAAAGATCTAATTCTTATCTAGAGTTTAAAGATCTAATTCTTATATGTCATGCACACATAATCTAATTCTTTTGTTAATGCTCTTAACTGTTTACTTAAAGTTTCCACACACCTGGAAAGTCGGGTGTAGAACTGCTACTCAGCTGGAGGATCAGTAAAGTCCTGCTCAGCAACACCACCCTCAAAGTCAGCAAATCCGTCCTCTGCAAAGTCTGAGTAGCCCTGCTGGTCACCTGACCAAATATAGAAGACTAGACTTTAGAAAACAAAGTCTAAGAAACGCTCACTAACGTTCTCTAATTAACCCTCAATTGGAAATTGAATCTATTTTATTAAGTGAGTTGCATTTGAGATTTTTCTGAAAAGGAATTCTGTTTTAAAATATATTATTTTATTTAGATAAGTATTTTATAGAAATTTAACAGAATTTCCTTTAAAAGTGATTGTGAAGGAAGACGTTTTTATACGAGTTCCTACAGTCCATTCTATACGTTGAATTGTGATAAGTATAATTAAGTGTTTTAGTTTAGTAATATTATTAATAGTCTTTTGCTCAAGTATGAAATTCTTTTATTAATTTTTATAACTAATTTCTCTCAAATGGATTTTAGTAATTTAAAATGTTTTGATATTTTTATCTTTTTAGTTACGTAATTTTAAGTGTAGTCATAGTTAATATTATGTTGAATGGTATAGTTGTACTAATGAATAAAGTTATTATTCACTATAGTTAATATCATCCTTGAATAGTTTGTCATGGTGATAATAGAAATAATAAGATTGTTATTTTAACGTGTTGGTGTTTTAGTGTGTTTGGGATCATACGCATTTGGATAACTGTACTGATGGTAATCCTCTCCCATCTTTAAATTTACGTGTTAGTCCGATTAATTTAGATACAATTTAACTTATAATTAATCCCATTTTTAAGTTAATCATTTTTAGTTACTTCATTAACTAAAGTGTTAATCCAGAATTTATTGTGGACCCGGCCCAGTCCAACATTTAACTAATGTCCAGCAGAAATTAGATATTTTTATTTCAGCCCAAACACAGAGCCCAACACAGGAATTCAAAGGAACAGCCCAGCAGGCCGAATAGGCCAGACAATAGTTTACGGCCCAAAGAAGTAACGGCCCAGGTGGAAATAAGGGGCCCATCTGTCGGGTATAAACCCAGCGGGTTAATGGGTTTCGGTGGTCAAATCCGAACCCAAAATTCAAAGTCCAGATCCGTTAATTTTTACAGATCCGACCAGCTAGCCATCACATTTCACATATATATCCACAGGAATATTTTATTTACTTTAAAATTTCATTTAATTCATTAATAACAGTTTTATTTACGAACTAGTCCAAAATCAGTTCAAATATTTTTATAGAATAGTCCCTGACACCAAAATTAACACGAAGGAGTCCCTGGACTCGTACCAGAATGCAACAGAGAGAGACATGGCTGGTACCAAGCCTGTACCAGCTTGATAACCAAGCCGAGATCACCAAACAACACAGATAAACTCAAATAGAGGCATATTCTACTTAACATTTCAATTTCAAGCCTCAGAAAAGCAACTCAAGCACAGAACAGTTCAACTAAATCAACCATAGTTCAATTTAGCCACAAAGGCAAGTAACAAGCACGAAGTAGTTATGACAGAGGCAATGCACACTTGAGTAATACTCAATTAATTCAAACAAGTAACAGATCACATGAGTATATGTCTCAACATAATTCAAGCAAGTGAGACAGATTAATAGAGAGAGAGGCAATGCATATTCCCAATATTTCAAAGCAATCATTTAATCCAGGAATCAAACAAAGCAATTCACAGAGCATAACAAAGCATGCCTCTTGAGTAACATAGCACAACAAAGAAGAAGGAAAGAGAGAGAGAAGAGTTTAACCAAACTGAGATGGCAAGCGAAAGGAGAAGGAAAGAGGGAGAGGTGCTCAGCCTGGCCCTGCCTCAGTCGCCGCCTGAGTCGTCTCCTTGCCTCCGATCTGCCACCAAGCGTCGCCGTTGCCACTGCCAATTGCTGTCGCCACCAGAATAAGAAGAGAGAAAGTGGAGTGAGTGTGTGTGAGGCAGTAGGTGGGGCTAGGGTTTCGGAAAGAGGGAAGAGAGGAGGGGTCTGTGATTGGCCGTGAGTGGAGCTGAGGTGAGAGAGGGAAATGGCGGAGGGAAAGGGAAGCGGTGAGGTGGGTTTGGTGTTGAGTCAGAGGAGGGGGAGAGGTGATCGGAGGAAGGAGAGGCAGGGGCACGGTTCTGTGCTTTGGGTTCGATCGAGAGAGAGAAGGGAATAGGTGAGGTCACGGCTGCGAAAGTGGGTGAGGTCTCGGCTGAGTTAGAGAGTGTGAGAGGGAGAGAGAGAGGGGTTTCGGTGAGGAGATGAGTGCGAGTGGGATAGACGGAAATGTCGAGGGAGAGTTTAAGAAGAGGAGGAGGAGATAAAGACGGTGGACACGAGTCTAATTAGAATTGAGTTCAGAAAATCTGATCAAATCCAGAGTTTTGATTGGATTTCAAAACGGCAACTGATCCAATGGCTCAGAAAAAGCAGATTTTAGAAATTCAAATCGGACGATTCAGAAATACAGAAAATTGACTACTAATTTAACTGATCAGTGGACTACAGTTTTTAAATTAAGTTTTAATCTATATAAATTTTGTGAACTTGATATCAGATTATTGGTTAATTTTATTTATTTATTTGCTTGAAGTTTAGTAAATGTTATTATCTAAATTTTAATTTTTTTTTACTGTCTTATATTATAATTTTTGAAAAATTTCTATGAATTTTAAGTCAGTTATTCCTTTTTATCAATTCCATTTAGTTTAGAAATTATCTATCAATTTTTGAAGTTAAATTTCATTTTACAATTTTACGGATTTTCACATTACAAGTTTGACAACATCAAACAATTAATGAAATTGAGAGCGTTGAAGGTGGATATTCTGTCATCTTTCTCTTAATTTAGATGTTTCACCTATTATGATTATTTCATTTGATTACACACGTGACACGTGGGAATCTCATCTTAATTTACTTAAATTAAATGTTGTGTCTGTTACTGTAAGGATGGTCAAAAGGGCATTTAGAGCCAATAGAGTTGGATTGCTATCGTTACTGGCCCCACGAACCATGCTCTTATTTTATAAAAGAAATAGAGTTGGATTGCTATCGTTACTGGCCCCACGAACCATGCTCTTATTTTATAAAAGAAATAAATTAATGGTGAACATTGGACTAGACTACACTAATGTGTATAGATGGCTACACTATTTCTACGATTTTGTCATTTTGTGCGTCGGCGCTGCACGGGATTGAATTCCGATATCTTGAGTTTAACTGTTTAAGGCTCCAAAATGGAAAGCTCCGGAATTTACGAGGATTCACATGTTACCATATCTTAAATAAATCCCCTTGCAGTTACAGATGTGAGATGTATAATGTATTCCCCTTGTCCTCTTTCCTAATAAAGTCGATATAATTATATAAATCCCATCATTCAATTACGAACACTACCCTAGTGTTTACCAAACGGTCCGGTCCGGTTCGATCCGGTCCAAATTTCCACGGTCCACGGGTTATCACGGGCCATGGGTTTACGGGTCCAAACGGAACGGGTTAGCACGGACCACCTTTCAAACGTCGACCCAAATCTTTGGTAGACCCGGACCTATGTGAACCAGACGGGTAAAGGCGGGTCGGACCGGGTTCGGTCCGGTCCGGTCCAAGTGGGTTCTCTCCCTATGCATTTAGTCTCAAGTCAGGTCTCAACCAATGAACAGGGGCGGATCCAGTGGTGGGGCGGGTGGGGCTAGAGCCCCACCTACTGCCGTCGAGCCCTGAAGTCCCTCTTTAGTCTCAATGAATTTTTTCAGCTATTGAAGCACTCAAAGGTGGGGCTGAAAAACAGAAGAAGAGAAACCGTTCGATCAAATGATTCATTAGAGCCCTCAGCCCCACCTAAATATTTTTCCTAGATCCGCCGCTGCCAATGAACTAAAAGTGCAACTGGCCTGGGCGTGTGAGGTGTCGACTATTGATTGGGCACGGAAATCAGAGAGAAGAGAGAGCCAAAAAGGGAGAGTGGGAGAACACCTACCTACGGCTAGGGGGTGTTTTTCAAAAAAAAAAAAAAAAGGAGACCAGGGGACCAGGGGTCGGGGACTTGGGGTTTAAACGGGTCGGGGACCAGGGGGTCGGGAACCAGGGGCAGAGGGCAGATGGTTTTTTTTTAATTGTTGGGTTTAAACGGGTCTAGACGGGTTTTTACGGGTTTAAGGTCCGATCCAGGCCGGTCCACGGATAAAAACCGGACGGATTTAGAACGGATCTGTACTAAAATATCGGCCCAAACCCGTGATAAACCCGATCCGGACCACCCCTCGGTCCATCACGGTTTTTGACACGGTTCGGATCGGATCGGGAAACGGAACGGGTTTATCACGGGTCAGGTCTGACCCGCCGGTTATGTGGTAAACCCTACACTACCCTCCACAAATAAACCCTTCTTTTCACATATTATGGTTGATCTGGCTTTGGGATCTCCTCGGTCTTTCTCGAGTTAAGCAAAAAACAAGAAGTCCCACTAATTTGCAACGAAGATTAACGCTCTCATGGGCTCATGGCTGAACGGCCGACGTAACTTCTCCTAAGCCATCATCGATCAGTTGTGGCGTTTGAGACAGATAAGAACAGAAATCTTGAATGCTCTGCTCAATACAAGTGAACAGAGACTTTCTTGTGTTGCTATTGTCGGGCCTCATGGTATCTCGCCGAAGAAATTTATACGAGGTTTGTTAGTTATTTAAGAGCATATACAAGGTAATGAATAAAGGAGATATCATTGGAGCACTAGTATCTAACGATTTTGGTATCAATGCGTCAGGTATTTTAGAGGTGATGATTAATGAAAAAGAGTGGTGAGCAATTCAAGCTCACTTGTTTTCAAAAAAAATATATATATAAATATATATATATATATATATATATATACATACAATGATACAACCCTTATATATTTTTTCTTTTCTAGGTCAGTTAGTGCTTCTATTTTACTGATAACTGGAACTAAAAAAAGCTATGACGTCCCCAAAGTCACAAAAACAATCTCTCTTCTGCACTAGTCTTCCAGTTTCCTCTTCCGTCCTTTGGACCGGTAGTTATTTTGACACTCCTTTTATTGATAAAACATGCACTCTTAATTTTTTTAAAGACTAAAATACTCCCTGTCAATTAAAAAAAAATGAAATATTAAATAAGTTACTATAACTAATAAATTTTCCTCGTCGCCATTGCCCATTGACAATCACCATAGAAAAAAAACACACACGCACAAAATCTCTGACAAGAAATATAACTTTAAGTTTCTATTGATTTGTACAGGCTTATCACGACAAGCATGAAACTTTTTAAACCCCCGACCCAATAAGAAGTCCTGCTAATTGGCAACAAGATATAAACTCCTATGGCACCGCGCCCCGACCCAACTTCTTCGAAGCCACCCCTTGTCGGGTTTGAGGCCGATATGAACAAAATCATGAATTTTATGATTGATCCTAGTTTAGAGAAACTTTCCGTTGTTGATATTATGAGTAATGCTAGAATCAAACATATAGGACGTCAAACACGATCCAAACGTAGCACATTAAAATTTTAAACGGTCGATCCAAACCGCTCAATATGATCTCTATATTAAAATATCTTTGATAATCAAATTTTATATTTTTTCATATTTTCTAACTAGTTTTTTTCGAATTTTCAAAATTGAAGGGTTCAGAACTTTTTAGATTGAGCATATTGAAAAATTCCAAAAAAATTTAAAAAAATATAAAATTTGGTCTCCATGAAGATTTTATAACACAGAACAATTTGTGCGGTTTGGATCGGCCATTTCAATTTTAAAAATTAAAATTTCATCGCGTTGGACAAGTGTACGTGTCCTATATATTTGACACTAGCAACCCCCTGATATTATTGGACCACACGGTGTTGGCAAAACTTATCTTGCCAAGGAAGTTTATACAAGGTTTGTTAGTTTTTTAACATACACCTCTTACTTTAAAAAAAAAAAATTTACGTTACTGCAAATTTGGTTAAATTGAGATATATCATTCTTAGTTACTAATCAGAAATATGTTACCATAAAATCACTATATTAGTTCTATGATATTAAATCCTGTCAAAGCATAAACTAATTAGATATGTATTACTCGACAATTTATTAGAGCATTTAAAAATCATCTAAATTATCTTTGTGGGATAAAAATCATTTAGAAAATAAAAAAAATTAGAACCATAAAATTGGAAAATCATTTAGAAAATTCAATTGATAAAAACAATAAAAAAGTGAAAATTTTGAAATATTAAATTTTCAAATTTTAAATTTTAAAAATTCAACAGAAACAAGTCAGTGTGATAATAATTGATCGTACGAGTCTCTTAAGCATAATTTTCTGTGATATTAATTTAACAGTGCGGAGGTCCAGATGCATTTCGATGTGCACGTGTGGCTTCCTTTGGGTGCTTGTGACAGTATACATTCGGTAATGGATAATATACTGGAGCAAATCCCCAATAGCAGGACGAATAAATCAAATTTTCGGCATCTTAAGAGCAGCTGGATCGGTATATCGAATGTTCTAAGGGGCAAAAGATACTGCGTAGTAATGGACGACCTTTTTTTTTTTTTTTTTTGATAAACCGCCCGTAGGCAAAGCATTCATTAATTCAAATTTAGACATTACAGAGAAGTTAAGAGTCAGACATACAGCCTGAGAAAGAAAGTAAACCCCGCAATCTAGTCTAGCCCCAAAGGTAGCAAGGAAAGTAAAGGAAAATAGGTAAATAAAATAAAGAACCAGCAACTACACCTGATACTGAAAATCATAAAATAAAAAACTGCAAACTACTGATTAAACTAAGAGGGGACAGCGGGGAAAACTGAAAAGGGGAAATCAAGGTGGCGCCTCTTGCACCTGTTGGAAGAACCTCTCATCAATATTCATGCCAATGTTATGCTGACGCATGATCTCCACAGTAGGCATGCCAGTATAGCTGAAACTCAATCTCCTTGCATGATTGGCTAGGTCATGAGCTGGTTTAACCGTCTCTCTTCTAGCATGTTGCACCACAAAATCATGAGCAGTCTGTTCAAAGTGATTTAATATCTCTGCCAGTACTGGCCTTGCATTCCAAGATGGCAAATTTTCTAGGTTGCCTTCCTCCACTGCAGTTACTAAGTCAAAGCAATCAGAAAATACTTCAATCCTCTGATTGCCTTGTTCATGCATTAAACTCATGCATTCCACAGCATGATATAACGCCATTGTTTCAGCTTGGAAAGGATCAACAGCTTCACAACTCTCCATTCCCATCATATGCAACAACCCTTCATGGTACAGCAAAAAAGCTATACCGGCCTTGTGTGATGTATCCCATGATGCATCGATTATTAGCTGCCAACCACCCGATGTAAAGCTATAATGCATCACACTGCTGCCTGTCCTGGTAGAGCAACTTTCTCTATTATTCAGATTATTTGTTTCCAACCAAGTCTGAATTTTTCTACACACTCCCACAGGTTCAAAACTCTTGTTTTGGAACAGTACATCGTTCCTTGCCAACCAAATTTCCCATAACGTGTAACAAAAAATTGAAATACTATCCTCATCCATACCTTTTATTATACATTGCACTGCCTCTATAATGTTTAGTGGAAGGTTATCTGTTCTCAGTCCCAGGGCACCTCCAAACCACACCATCCGGGAGGCCTGACAAAAGAAAAAACAGTGTGTAGCAAATTCATTTTCTTGGTGACACCGTTGGCACGTGGGGGAGATGCTATGAATTCTATTGTGCAGATTCTGTGCCAGTGGCAGGCCATTAGTAAGTAACCTCCACATGAAAATTTTAACTTTAGGCACTATTTTCTTCCATTTCCAAATGAATCTCCATGATACCTCCTCTCTGAGTCTACCCTCGGTCATCGCCAGACATTGATACCCATCCTTAACTGTGTAATTTCCTGATTTTGTATAATCCCAATTCAGCTTATCCCTCAAACCTGGAATCCTACCGGGTTTCTGTACAGTCTGAATAATATTCTCGGTTGTATCCTCCCCTAGCAGTCTTTGTAATTCAACTCTTTTCCACTGACCACTCTCAAAGTTAAACATTTCAGCCACCTTAATTCTTCTGTCAGCCCTTGAAGCATGAGTTGTCACCTGCCAATTCGTGTGCCATGGTTGGGACAAAACATCAATTTTTTCACCATCTGTTATTTGCCATCTAACATTCCTTTTGAAAAAATCCTTCATTTTGACTGCTTGGCGCCACAAGGGACTGGCGCCCCCTGTATTTCCAGCCCTCCAAAAACCCAGATTCTGATAATATTTCCCTTTGCATACATGGACCCAAATCCTGTCTTCTTCACTCATCATTGCCCACACTAGTTTAAGGAATAATGCATCAGCAAATAATTGCAACTGTCTCACCCCGAGCCCCCCTCTTTCTATAGGTTGACAAATCTTTTCCCAAGAGACAAAAGCCAAATATCTTTGCCTGTCAGTTTTTCCCCAAAAGAACTTCGCAATTAAACTCTCCATCTGCTTGATTAGTCCCTTAGGCACATATTCCACACTCAAAAAATAGACTGGAATGCCCAGTAAAACAGACTTCAAAAGTACCAACCTACCCGCATGTGAAAGCATATTTGATCTCCAGCCACTGAGCTTTGCACGCATTCTTTCCAGTAGCATTAGTCCCATCTTTCTTGCACTACCAGTTCTTGATAATGGCACTCCCAGGTACCTTTCTTCATGGTCAGCTTCTTCAGCTCGAAAGGTATTTTGCACTCTCCTGACCAGGTGCTCATCACATGTTTTTGATAACCATAATTTGGATTTAGCTGGATTGATCACTAAACCTGACACCCTACCGAAAACCTCCATGATTTGGGTGAGTTTTTGCATTTCATCTTGCTCCGCATGACCTAGCAAAATAAGATCATCTGCATAAACAACATGAGTTAGTGCAGGACACAAATGGGTCAATTTGATTCCTCTGATTTGTTCTCTAGCCATTGCTAACTTTAAAGTCCTTGTGAGCATCTCCATCACCATTATGAAACAATAAGGGGACATAGGACAGCCTTGACGCAATTCCCTTGTCGGCTTTATGAAACCATCACCTGTGCCATTGATTTGTATCGTAACCTTAGCATTTCTGAAGGAATACAACATCAAATTAATAATTTTTGCAGGCACATTTAGGAGCTTCATAGCTTCCTCTAAAAACTGCCACTCCAATTTGTCAAAAGCCTTAGAGATGTCGGCTTTTAGCATGAACGCCTTTTTTCTAAATCGAGTGGAGTTAAAAGAATGGAGGATTTCCTTAACAAGCATAATGTTGTCAGTGATACATCTGCCGGCTATGAAAGCTGTTTGTTCATTTGAAATGATCTTTCTGATGTACGGCCTCAGCCGTTGCGCAATTATTTTCATAACAAGCCTATAGGTGACATTTCCAATGCTAATTGGCCTGTAATCAGTTGGCCTAACCGACTCCTTGCTCTTTGGTATTAACACAATGTTGCACCGAAGCCATGTGTCTGGTACCATGGAGCTATGAAAAATCTGCCTGACCTGTGTCACTAAGTCTGGCCCAATTACAGTCCAATTCTCTTGCAGGAAGCGACAAGTTACTCCATCTGGGCCCGGGCTCTTGTCGGGGCCCATCTGAAATAAAACCCGCCTTATTTCATGGTAGTCTGGCAAACGTGTAAGTTTTAGATGTGCCGCTTCAGGGATTATGGGGTTGTTATCGGAAATCAAGGACTGGAAGTAATTGGAACGGTTAGTATGAATGTTGTTTGGTTGATGGGTAGCATTTGTTAAATCGGGTTGAGGGCTGTAAAGGTTTTTGAAGTAGGTTATGAAGGTTGAGCGGATTATTTTTTCATCACCAGTCATCCTGCCATTTTCATCCTCCATTGCCGTAATCAAGTTATGTCTACGGCGGTTTGTTGCTACTGTGTGAAAAAACTTTGTGTTGCGATCTCCTTCATGTTCCCACTTTAGTCGGGCCCTCTGTCTCCAATACAATTCATACTGCTCTTCAACCAAATTATACTCCTTTAATAAATCTGCTTCCAGAGTGTGATTTCGGATAGCTGGGTGCTGTAATTGAACATCATAGATTTTACTCGCCAACTCCTGAAGCTTTTTCTTTGGTGTTTTATGCTTACTTGCCCAGAGCTGTATGCTTTCCTTCATCTCCTCCCATCGATCATCCCATGACTTGTTAGCATTTTGACTCCACTTGTCAGCCCAAGACTGATGAAAGCCCGGCTCTTTAAACCACCAATTCTCCATTTTGAAATCCATTCGTCTGTCAGGAGGTTTTTTGATTCTCAATAATATGGGACAGTGATCGCTGTGGATCATTGGCAGATGATTCACATATGCATATGGGACAGTGATCATTATAAAGCACATAAAGATAAAGAGGTATTGTCTCCTATCCTAAGAATTCCAGACGATAACAACGGCAGCAGAGTTCTAGTTACACGCAGACCAGAGTATCGCGAGTGCTGGGTTAATCCTACTCATTTTCCAATACTGCAGTATGAAGTTGACCCCCGAAGCAGGGCTGTCAAACGTGTGAGATGGAACGGAAATCCATCATTCCGTTTCCATTCCACTTCAAAATACGAAACAGAAAATCATTTCATTTCCGTTCCATTTCGCTAAACGGAACGGAAATTTCACTTCCACATTCATTTTACATTGAAATTTCTCATTTCAACGTTCCATTTCCATTCCGTTTTTGAAAATGAAACTACTTTTCCTTCCACTTTTGTTCCATTTCAGACGGAACGAAACGGAAACGTTCGAAACGGTGGTATATTGACAGCCCTACCCCGAAGCAATGAAGAAAGCCTCGAGATGCTCAAAGTGGCTTTTTCGAAAGATCCATGGGATGGTTGTCCAGCTGGCGAAGTGGATGACCTAGCGATGAAATTCGCGAGTAAATGTGATGGCCTGCCTTGGCCCTTACGATTCCTTGGAGTTCTGCTCTCTGAACTTCCTTGGAAGAAGGTCCTGGACAGAATTAAGGCGTTAGAAAAGGAAGGAAAGAGCTTTGTAGATTTTGCAATGAATTATAGGAGCCTGCCGTCTTACGACAAAAGGGTGGCTTTCCTCTATTTTTTTTCACTTTCCCCGAAGGTACTGAAATCCATGCAAAGTCTCTTCTTCGTATATTGGAGATAGAGGACATAAAATTAAAACACAGAGGGTCAATAGATCTTACATTATGTCCTCTGAATACAAGGTACACAACTAACTTAATTACTTAATAACATTAACCATTATTTATATTATTTCTACTTTAGCAATTTATTTGGCAAAGCAGGGTTAGTAGGGCTAGTGGTGTAAGGTTAATATTTTTTTAGATTTTAGAGTTATTTTTGGGATTTTTGAGGTAGAATAGTGAGGGGATGAGATTTTCGAAGTAGGCCGACTAACTCCGCTAATCCCACGAACCCCACTAAACTTGGGTTGCCAAACGCACCTTAAACAAAAAACTTGAATTTGCGCCAATAAATCTAAAAAATCCATTAACTAGTAAGAAAATACATTAAAGATGGGGCCTGATCCCTGTTTTAAATTGGTTTTATACAATTTTTTTCTATAAAAACATAATAATAAATTCCATAAACACCATCATCGAATCTGTCATTATTTTAGAAAAATCCCAAATTATCCTAATTAAATTATTCATCTTTCTCTTCCTCCCTCCTTAATTTTGATCTCTCCGGCTCCATTTGGATCATATAGGAATTAAATTAGGATTAGTTATTCGGACTAAAAAATATTATTCCTAAACGATCAAGACACTACACCAAAAAGGTGTTATGGCAAGAGCAAGGTTGCAAGATGTTTTCATCCCCTTGTCAATTATACGCTATCGCAAGATGGTTTGGCAAGATCGATTCCTATGTTGGCGGAACAAAAATCAGCAATACCAATTCGCAAGACAAAATTAGATTTGGCCAGACAAAATTTTAATGTTGATATTTATATTTATTTATTCATAAAAAAATGTACGGATTACATGGCGCCAATCATTCGCGCGCTTCCTAAAAATTTACCGCGCAAAATTTGTTCTCTGAAAAATATTCGCTCCATTCAATTGTCCAAAATATAAGTGAAATATTATAAAATATTAATTATGGGGAAAAATAAAACTAGGTACCCATCATCCCATTTGTGCGTCCCTCTCATTGCCCACCACCATATATCCTCTTTCCTTATTTTTATCGCCTCCCCAAATTTACTCAATCGGCTCGCCTAGACCTCGCCTCCGAGCTCCGCTCTCTTTCGCCTTGCCTTCATTTACGGTACTAGCCCATCCATCCTTCAGTCTCACCTTTATTTTTTATAATATCATGTTCACCTTTTCTCTTTTATTCCTTTTTATTTTGATTTAAAGAAGGATTCCGTGGTGTTTTTTTTTCCTGTTTAGTGCTTGGCTTTGAAAGCTACTGGAGTTATTAATTTCAAATGTTATTTTGTGAAATTTTGTGGATCTAGGTTACAATAATTCTGTGGTAATTAGGTTTAGGTATATCAAGGACTTAATCAAAAAGTTTGAAAGAAAATTACAAGTATATTCTGTCATATTCTGTTATATCTTTGAAAAGGAATGGCTGTGGAGGTTAATTAGTTCAATTTTTGTTTTCTCATCCACACCTGAGTCGTTATTTGGATTATGTCTTCACTACTATTTTATACTATTTGCAAATAATGCATTATGGTACATCTATTGTTGGAATATTTAATACTTTTATTTCTTTCTGATTTTTATTTATAATCGTTTCCTTATTATGGTAACATAGTTGGTTGAGCTACTTTCTCAGGACATATCTCCAAGTGAGAAAATTAAAAAAAGATCCTTTTTTAAAATAAAATTGCAAAGTCATACAGAAGCACAAATCTATAACGTTTAGCTTTAAATTATTTTAATAGGTTGCAAATAAGTCATCTACAGAAGCAAAAATGAACACAAAATGTTAATTGTTGCAATGGTGAACTACAATCTTATTATTGTGTTACAAAAATATTTTTTTCTAATTCATTTGTAACAATAATCAGGACCAATGGGACGGACGAAAAGAATAAGAATTATATGTAGCGACGAGGATTATCTGTTTCTCATGCTCAAGCAAATGATCCACTGCCTATAGAATCAGAAGAGCCATCTATAGAATTAGAAGAGCCATCTAAAGGTGTTGAGGTTCTTTTTGAAGGTTTTTTTTTTAATCGAGCTCTTAATATTATAGGGCAGTAACTAGTCATCCATTTATTATTTTATATGCAAAAATGTACCTGAAGGTGTGATAGAAGACCAATGGATCAGTTTAGTTCATTATTGGTATTCTCCAGAAGCAAAGGTGAGCCATAATCTGATTGTCTAGTTGGTCATATTTGTTGCTTTAGATTTGCAATAATCATAATTTCTTTATAAAATGCAGGCAGTGAGTGTGAGGAACTAAAAAGCTCGGGCAATGCAAAAGAACCCTCACACGGCAGGATAAAAAAGTTTTGCACGTTGTGCTTATGAAATGGTAGTCTTTATCTATTTGCTAGAATCTGTTTAAATTTGATTGTATTGCACAACTCCATTTACAATTTGCTTCTCATATATAATATAGAAAATGAATGACCCTAAAAAGAGAGATCCGGGCAGAGCTAATGTCTATCTAGAAACCCACAAGAGAAAAGATGGCACTTTTACGAATGAAGAAGTTGTGATAAGGATATCCAAGCTATACAGAAATGTTTATTTTTGTTATTCTACATGTGCATGTGATTTATAAAAAAATTGTGATACTTTATTGTTATTCTACACATGTAGCAAGCTATACAAAAGTGTATTGGAGACCAATCACACTTAGCAACTAACTCAGGAGGGAGAATTAGTTTGGAGAGAGATGCATTGTCTCAAGTTTTAGGAAAAGATAAAAGTGGACGTCTGCGAGGAGTAGGACTGCTTCCAACATTAAAAAAATATAGTTGAGTCATCACGCCATTTTCGAGGTATGGAAATAACCACAATGGATGAGAAAACGTCGGTAGTCTTAGTTCGTCAATTACTTGAACAAATAGAGAAGTTGAATGGTAGGGTGGAGGAGTTGAGCGCTGAGATAATTCAATTGAAATCAGGTGCTGTTGAGGTAAGAATTCAAACTGGATCCTAGTAAGTAGCTTGGCTTTCTTTAAAACACCTCTTGTAAATTACAGAGACCTGAATGCCAAATTTTGTTGCAGACATCAAATGTCTCTCTAAATGAAGGCAACCTCTATTAATGTACTAACATCTTTACTAATTTTGTAGGTGGATTTCTTGATTTGTTGAGATCAGATGGTGGTACTGACTGGACTAATATAGTCTTGAAATTTTAAATTATGTGTTGGATGTTGAAACAAATTGTGTGATGCAACTTACTTTGTAATAGTCAAATTATTATAGGGTTAAAGTAGGTAATTGTCAATTTTTGAGAGGTAAATCTTGAGGGACGAGTTTTAGGTATTAGCAGTTTCATTAAATCTGGTTAATTGCCAGCACTTTCATTTGATATAGTTTGTTAGATTTAATTTATGTTATGCTACCAATTTTGTCGATGTGATCTTCTATACTAGTTGGTACCAGCGTTAATTAAAAGTATTTTCAAAGGATGATTGTTCTTAAATCAAACTAGCATGCTCTTAATCTATTTTGGCAAGAATTAATGGTATTAATGTCGATTAAAGAGTGCGCATATTTAAAACGAAATGGATATGTTCAAACACAGTTTTGGTTATGAAGTAGTATTGGTAATAATTAATAGAAGTGATATAATTGTATTGACATCATTGAAAATAATATAAGTCTTTTTTATATAATTAATTTTAAATATACCCACGTTTTAAATAGATATGGTACGCATCTTTTGAAGTAACATCAAAACATCAACACACATAAATTTTATTTGATTATCTTAAAGTAAAATAGTTTTAATACACATATAGACCGTATTTAATAATTTATAGACTATTTTTAGAAACAAACAAAATCGAACTACGCTTATTTCTTATTTTGTATTAACGTTTTTTTCCCAATTATTGCACCGCTTTTTTTTTATTAGCCATTTAATTTAATTATATCGTCTGCAAATTTAGAGAGGCCGTGGGATCCCAATCTCTCTCTCTCTATATATATATATATAAATATATATATATATATATATAAATATATATATATATATATATATATATATATATCATGTTTTAACAAAATTTTAGATTTATCTCCTTCCCACTTCCTTTTTTTAATGTAGCCGTGAATGAACGATGTAGCGTTGAAATATATCATGTTTTAATGAATTTCTTTATCCATATTCATATCTGATAACTTAATAAAAATAAAACTTTATCCATACCATCTTTATCGAATGCGATATGAGTTGAGTTAACGGTTGAAAGGGTACCATTGATTGACAGCACTAGAAGCTAGCAAAATAGTACTAGTGGAAAATAATTGAAGGATAAAAGAAGAAAGTAAATCACAACAAAGGATTTTTTAGTAAATTTGGTATTTTTCTGTCAAGATTAGACGAACCTTGAATATTAGGAAGTTAAACCCAATCAAGCTTAGATTTATTTGAGTATATCAATACAAATAGATGATCAATAGTTCGAAAGATGAGATCTAGATTATAAGCCATAAATGGAGATATATTCCCAACAGATGAAAATTAAGGAAAATCTTAGATCCAAGTAGTAAATTTGTTTAGTTTAAGTCAAGGAACGAAAGTTGAAACTTAGATTAGACAAGTTTAATTGATTTGATTAAAGTAAGTTGACCTGTCGAAAGAAGAATTTTTGGGATGTTAATTAAGTCATTGAATTGCTTCATCAATTAAATTGGAGCCATTTTGTATATGTTAAATCAACTTTTCTCTAATTGGAATCATTTTATTTTATTTGATTTAGTTAACCCCAAAATCATATTATTGTTCACCCATTGAATTGATTGAACAATAGGATTAGATTAAAATAACTCTAATAACCGTTCTCGTGGATCGATCCCGAATACTCAACGTAGGTTGTACGCTTGCAATCGAAATATAAATTTAATTAATTTTGAAATGTTGTTTATTGTTTCTCTCTTCCACTTGATTTTACAACATAATCTCGGATGTCTCCGAAGAGACATTTTTTACAACATAATCTAAATTATTTGAATTATAATTCGAATTTAATCATAAAATTTTTTGCCTATATCATTAATACATGATTTTAAAAAAAATATGTATCAATAATGTCTAACAAATAACATGTTTATTGGCTAAGTAAAATTTTATTTTCGAAATCTAATTTACCCTCTCTCTTTACTATTCATTTTATATCTTGAAACCAAGTTTTTAAAAATGGGTAAATCAGAGCCATTGGTTCCATAAAACCATATGGATTTATCCACCGGACGTCCGGACCTCAAACGCATCCCTTCAATTCATTTTATTTTTTTTGTCTTTCTCATCGAGTCCGCCTCAATCCTCATCTCCTTCGTCTCTCTAATGCAACTAGGGTTTCACCGTCTATCCTTTGTCTCTCTCCCTCTCTCTCGGTCACTAGCCTCCTTGAGCGAATCCTTTTTCCCTTGTCACGCTCTCTCTCATTCTGTAATGTCGCTCTCCTCTTTGGAACATGCCACAGCCGTAAGCACCTCTTTGTCTCTTCTTTCTTGCGCTGCAACTATTGTGCTTGATTTGATTTGGTAGAAGAAGAAACCTGACTACCTGAGGTCTTCCATCCTTTTACTAATTTAAGGTATTTCCTTAATTCTCTTTAGTTATATTTTTTTTTGCCTCTGATCTGTTAATTTTGCTTTTTTTATGTTAACCTGGTTTAATTTTCTGTACTAGATAGGTCTGTTTTAATTTCTGATCCGGTTTATTGTGTTATGAAAATTCATTTTTGTAATAAATAATATTCTAATTACTAGTATGCTTACTGGTACATGAGAAGGGCTTGAAGGAGTAAGGCTTAGATATCGACTATGGTTTGGTTTGATAATCCGAGTAATGAAAAAATAAATCAAGTTGTGCTTTGAATTTGGGTATTTACTTTAGTCATTTCTGATTGTTAGATAATTTAAAGAATTAATTGATTAATTCATGAGAGGGTGCTAATCCAATTGTAGCCGTGAAGGGCGAACGACTGTGGCTGGTGTCCTCATCTCCCTCGCCTCTTTCCTTTTGCTGAACTGGTAAATAATTTCTTATTTCTTTTTCTAGTCTGGAAATTTTATTTTTCTGAAATTGTTGGGTTTAAATGTACAATCCATTGTGACAAATTGATCAATTTTATTCAATATAGGCCATTCAAAATCAGCAGCAATCGTAGGATGGCAATTGTAAATATGGAGCTAAGTAAGTCTCATTCAGGCCAGCATTGGTTTGTCAGTATGCTCTCTCTTTCTTACTTTCTTTCTTGATTTGGAGTTCTAGAAATTTGGATTCTTTATGAATTGCTTTAGATATGCATTTAGATTCTACATTAAACTCAATCAGTTCTCAAAGAAATAGCAATAATGCTCAACGGAAGAAGTCTTCAACTTGAGGGCCGATCGAATTAAGTTGGGACTGATTTGTTTGGAATTTTAAACAAATGAGGGAGTTATCTAATTGTAGTTAGCAATCGACAAAGATATCGATATGAAGTAGTTTTAAATTTCTAAATCATTTTCTCTTCCATTGTACAAGTGCTTAAATCAGAGAAGAAAGTATCGAAAGCTTAAATCATAGAAGGAAGAAAGTACTGAAAATTTGTCATTACCACTACTTTTGTTTGTTTGTTTGTAATGTCAAATAGAATAGTAGTATTTTGATGTTAATTTAAATTGATTTTAGATTAAATATTTTGTAACGTTGTCTTTGTAATATTGTGTAATCATTTATGTTTTATAGATAATAATATTTCTTATAATTTCATTTTGTTATAGTATCAATTTAATTTTGTGTTAATGTGGATGAATATCAAATTTTAAATGTTTGCTAATTGTCCCATTTAGTGTTGCAGGTAATACGTCCAGACCTATTTGGTCTTGCTATTTTGTCTTGCAATGATAATGGGAATATTCTTTTGCAATTTGGTGTATATTTAAAAAGTACATTGATTAGACAATGGGGGTCTTGCAAAGTGCGTGTTGCTAAGTGGCAAGACCCGTCTGGTTCTTTACCAACACAGGCAAAGCACCTTGCCATAGCACTTCGCTACACTGGCAAAGACAACATGAAAATCCCTCTTGCGAAATAATTTGGCAAGACGTATATGGATGTATGGGAAGACTATCGTGTCTTGCCATATGCCTTTTTTGTTGTAGTGAGAATAATTTTTTTGAGAACTAGAGTGTTATTTTTAATTGTCTAATGTCTAGATTAAATTCTTATTCTTAAGGTGTTTGGATCATATTATTAATGTGGATTAAGAAATAATTGGGAGCACTTTTTAATCCGGATTAAAAATATGATCCAAACATCCTAGGAATAGAATTTAATCCGGATGTTGGACCACTAAAAAATGACACTATAGATCGCAAAAAGTTTATTCCTGATCGTTTATGATTAAAAATTTTAATCCCGAATAACTAATCGTATTCTTAATCTTATATGATCCAAACAGAGTCGAATTATGAAAGGAAAAAATAACACGGAATATCGAATATGGTAATTAACAACTTCACATCTTTGACGTACAAAAAGTAACAAATTAAAATTTCAAAATCATATGCATCTTGTTAAGTGAATATAAAATATTAAAAGCTGCCTATTGACTACTTCCATGTTCGTTCTTAATTTATAATTTAATTAATTTAATAAATTTAATAGGGTACAAGTACAACATATAAAATAAAAAACTTTTCACGTCAGTTGCTGATAAAAAGAAAGAATTATACAATTGATATGCTATTCATCCTTTAGACTTTTTACGTCTCTTCGTGCTTAATATCTGTTATTCATCCTTTTTCTTCATTTAAATATATAGCAAGACGTGAAATTTAAAAGAAATCGAGAGGTCTAAACCTAGAACAGAAGCGGTGAAAGTAAAGGATATTTGTAGTTTAGAAGAGTGGAATAATCAATCCATTGGTTAATAGTATAAAAATAATATTTTATTAAATATTTTATAGTGACATAAAAATAATTTGTCATTATTTTTCTAATTTTAAATTTTTGTAGTGACATATTTAAAAGAGCAAAATTGATAAATCAATTTGTCCATGACATAAAACTAATTTGCTATCTAATGATCACAATGACATAAATTTAATTAACACTAACTTCTTTGAAGAATATCATTGTGGAATTGTCATGATTTTCGAAGTAATATATCCTTATTATATTTTACATGTCCAAACAAATAAAAATAATTTTTTTTGCCCCTTAATTTACCTCCCTTAACTATTATCTTGCTGATTGCAACCTAAACTTAAACACAATGACATAAATCTAATTAACCGTAACTTCTTTGAAGAATCTCATTGCGGAATTGTCATTATTTTCGAAGTAATATATCATTATTATATTTTACATGTCCAAACAAATAAAAATAATTTTTTTGCCCCTTAATTTACCTCCCTTAACTATTATCTTTCTGATTGCAAGCTAAACTTAAACACTATGTAAAGGTCCCAAATTCGTTTGGTGTTCGTGTGATCTGTCCACATCCAAACTAATGACTGATCGAAACAAAGAAATAAGTTTTCACTTTATTGATTTCGGCTTGACTACATATGTTATGACTTATGACGATATATCCAACGTACATAAGAACTAGAATTGTCGCACCATGATTGTTGCTAATGAAAAATGGAGTGGGTCGGGGGCGGGGTGCTTTGCGTGAATAAAAACGGAAAAACGAGAAAAATGACAATGACCCTTTTTTTTTTTCCCAATAGACCAACACACATCTTACCTTTTGAATTTTGATTTTAAATAGGATACTAAAAAAAGAAGACGACATTAATATTTGTTATTGTCGTTATTTTCTAATTATATTTGTGATTATTATTATAATTATAAATAATAATAATTTATTATTATGTTATTAGCACAACTGCAAGTAATAACGCTAATAATTAATTTTATAATAATAAAATTTATTATTAATATAAAATTAATATTATTTAATAAGAAATAGTTAATAAAAATATTTTTTTCTTATTTTATTCAATTATAATAATTGCAATTACAATAGTAATATTTAATATAATAAATATTATTATTGTCATGATATTAGTCATTATTATTACTAGTTTCTTAGTATCACATTAATAATATAATTTTAATGGTGGTGGTGGTGGTAAAATAATAACTTATGATATCATAAATTAGTCCTCCAATCTTTTATACTACCAAATAATTAATATAAATAAATACTTACTTAATATTCGACTATTTCTCAACGCCTCTCATGTTTTTAACATTATAAATGCTTTTAACGAAAATAGAATAATTTTTGGGACTATTGTTTTAAGACGTTTTGCGAGTCGATCATATACACTATTACAATGAATGCCATTATAATTATAATTTATTTTCATTGCCATATAGCATTATATAAAAATTAAGTACAAGTTATTTTTGCCGGCTAACTTTATGCCAACAACAACAACAACAACAACAACAACAACAACAACAACAACAACAACAACAACAACAAATAATAATAATAATAATATAAAAGGACCGATCAAGCTGCCCGCAGTTAGACCTGTCAATATCTAAACATTTTAACGTTTTAACGTAACGTATACTAATGGTGAAACGTTAATCGGAAGAGAATTTACTTACGTTATGGCCGACATAACGGAAATGAAAATGGGCCAGCATTTCCGTATAATTACGGAACGTAAACGTAAAGGCCCATTTACGTTTCGTTGATTTCCGTATTAACGTACAAAATTGTAAATGTATGGAATATAGAAAATTGTGGAGGACTTGCGGAGACAACGAGGCTCGAGGCAGATAAGGTACTTAGAATGGAAACCGCAAACTCCCCTCTTTCTCTCGCATGCTTGTTCCTCTCTCTTTTTTATCTCTGTCTCTCTCGCACTCAGCACACTGCCCATGACAAATTGACAAGGGCGTTGTGGTCTGTGCAACCTCGTCGACCCAAGTGATGATGGTGGAAGCAAGGCACAATTGCAAACCGAGGTGTGGATGGCCGGACTCCTCCTCTCCTTTGCCTCTTTTTGGTACAAATAATACAAACCCTTTTTTTGCAAAACACATTTTATGAAAATTTCTGAGAAGATTTTTTTGTTCAAATTGTGTGTTTTGAAAACTTTTTTGTTCAAATTTCTGGTACATTTTTTGAAAAAGAGGATTTTTTGTTCAAATTTCTGGTACATTTTTATGCAAACTCTTTTCTTCAAATTCTAGTCTAATTTTTTTTGTGGCTGAGTATATCCCTGTCCCATTCAGTCGAGTTGTAGCTAACTGGGACCTATAGAATGTGTGTGAATATCTGTGGGCACTTGTCAGAATGCCCCAGGATTTTGAATTTTACATGAATGTATCATATATAATTTTTGGTGCACTATCATCAATTGTTATAGTCATAGAAACAGTAACGCCAATTGGTCAGCATCTTGTTTTTTTATTTTCTGCATTTTATGAAGAATTTTAAAGGACCACAATATTCAAGACTGTACCAGCATTTCAGTGGCCGTATCACTTCCTTTATCTAGGGAGCTTCAGTCACTAGTACATACTCATACATACTCTCATAGAAAAAATCTTTTGTCATATCGACCTATTAGATATACTAAAATGTTTATTTATATTGTGCTATATGTAGAAAATGGTGGAATCTTTGGTGAGGTACTTTGGTCCATTGATGAAGTAGCACCAGATGGCATTGCTACTAGTGGAGCATGAAAAGTCGCTTAATTGAATGCTTGATGGTAAGTTTGCTAAATTGTATGCTTGGCGTTTTGAAGCAGCACCTCTGTACCTTGTACCAGGTCGGTACAAGGCTCTGTACCGTTCTGGCATGACTTCAGTAGAGTTGTAAATTTGTAATCTCACTTGTTTGAACTTGTAAGTTGTTATATTTGACAGTGATGCTCAATAGAGAGTTATTTCAATTAGAGTAATTTAATATTTGGCGGTGATTGCTCTATAGAGTTGTAATATGACTTGTTTGACTTTGTAAATTGTAATCTGAGTTGTTCTGTTGAAACAAACAAAACTTGTATAAGGGATCAACGTTTATAATGTTATTAACGTTTGTGATGTTTAAATAAACGAAACATTAAATGAAATAAAAATTCCTTACGTTTACAAAATGTAACGTTAAACATTAAAACAAAATTTTTCCGTCTTTAGCATAACATTAAACGTAAGTGATCACTTCGTTAGAAACGTTTGACAGGTGTACCCGCAGTCAATCTCCACTCCGCAAAACACATGTGGTGGGCCCATGCGCATTCAACGGACGGGTGCGGAAACCTTTTTGAACTTCTTTTATTCAATCATTTAAATAGTAATAATAATAAAAAAAATATATACGCGCAGCACCCCAAACTAAGAAGAAACGGATATTTTCGTTTCGTTTTTGATAACGTATCATAACTACGTTTTGTTTCGTTCTCTTGTAAACAAAACAGTTTTTGTTTCATTTTCTGTTTCGTTCTCTATTTTTCATTAATTTTATCACAGTTTTCGGTAAATGGGGCACTAATAATTTTCGTTCCGTTTTCAGAGACGAAACACATTTTTTTTTCTTTCATTAGCTATTCTGTTTGAATGGAACGGAATGAAAACGTTCGAAACGATATGTCATTGACAACTCTAATTACATATGCACATAATACTATCCGCACGTAAAACTCTTTTGTGGCATCACATGAATAAATAATCACAAATAAAATCGCTCAATAGAAACATCATTGTCATTCAACAAAAAAGCTAATAAAAATATACATATCAAAATTTGCAGCAAGAGACAAATAATATAGTACATAATAATACAATAGTGATTATTCTAATTTTGATTGGTCTTCTTGTCTCATGAATAATATATTGTGTGTATGTGTATACTTTTATAATTTAGTTACAAATGCATGCTACTACAAAACCAGCTAATTTAATTTATGTATTAAAATATATAACTAATCTAAATATTATCCAATCCACGTCAAGAAATAATTTGGTAAATTTATTAAATGAAATAACTTATGCCATGAAATCATTATGAGTTCGTACGGATTATATAAAGGATAATTATGGCTAATGAAAATCTATAACTAAAATAAGTAGTAGTTCTGTTTTATGGCTCATCTTTAATTAATTTATGCAAATATTTATATGCATTATGAAAGTTACGGAAAGTGCTTTAACAACTGAATAAATAAAGGACTATAATATGATCTGAATATATCCATATTTTCTTTTAAATATGACAATATTCGAACAGTATTCGAATATGTTTAAAGTCCGAATCGTATCCGTATCTGAGCATATCCATATTAGTATCTAAATACGATAAAAAAAATATAAATATGAATATGGTTTGACCACTATCTGATCCGATTTCATTCCTAGGAATGCATACAGAGCTAGACGAAAACTAGAATATTATACTCTGGCCCTTCAAAAATATTACGAACTAATTGCCTTAAAGCAACTAAAATTCCTCAACTTAACATTAGTATATTTCCGATCCAAGATAATAACCCTCTAAATTTACAAAAAATGTAAATTATTTTTAATTAGTTTGTTCATCCATTTATAGTCTTTCGGAATCATGAATTCCAACTCGAGAGATAATATAGAATAAATTAATTAATTAATCGTTTGTGGTAATAGAATAATGCGATGGATTTTAATCTCTGAATTGGAATGGTAATGTGTAGGCCGATAATTAAAGTCACAAAACTGTACACCGACGGTTATGTCAAGTGTTGTCGGCTTCTTGATCCTTTTTTTCGTTTGTTGGCGATCATCGAAGCCAAGGAGAAAGACTACCGTACTTGCCTCTGACACGTTACAACATCTTAATGGACCACCGTCAAGTGCAGACCTCAGCTTGCTAAGAGTTCTGAAAACCGTACACGTTTTAAATAAATGGGGCAAAAGACTACCGAAGTTTAAACATATGAATAAGTTGGGGCTCTCTTATTTTAAAAATACTCTCAGTCCGGACAAAGCTTTAAATTGGGACATAATTACCGGACTCCTGAGTACATTGTGGGAGCTATCCGCTTTGAAGATACAAGGAAGCAATGTTCCTCCAGAAATAATTGGTCTGCAGACCTGTCCAAGCTATCTGAATAATTTAAAGAAGCTGAGTGTTGGTGGGTCATACTCTCTGTTCAGTCTAAGTAGCATTCAAATACCTCTGATGTTAATCACCCTCACGTTGGAAAATTTTTGAGTTTGAAGAAGATCCTATGCCCACTTTAGGGAAATTACGATTCTTGAGAACTCTTTGGCTGAGATGGCTGCTGTACAGTAAACAAGCCAAAAAGATGATTTGCACAAATGGTGAGTTGACTCAACTGGAAACCCTGCAGCTTTGTCATATCTGTGGCCTTGAAGATTGGTCGGTGGAGGAAGGATCACTGCCCAACATTACACATGTTGTCATCGAGAGATGCAAAGCACTTAAGGATCTATCTGGCCCTTTATTAAATCGCACAACACCCCTAAAGGAATTACACCTGCGTGCCATGCCACCTGGACTTACAACAAAGATCTCTGAGTTTGATCTTCCATTTGTCAAAATCACATAGAAATAGATTCAATGAAGTTGTATTGTACCCCTTTTGCTTGACGTTTCCCAATGGTATGTTTCATTTAATGTGCTTTATTCTCCTTTTAAAATAGCCCTGTTCTTTTATCTTCCAGTAGTGTTCTGGTGCTTGAGAGCTTTTCTCAGGGGCGGAGTCAGTAGGGGGAATTGAATGTACACCACTGCCCCTAATATTTGAGATTTTGTGCAAGATAACTTTTGCTTATAAGTTTTGTAATGAGTTAATAACTGTAAGCGTACACCACTGGCCCCACCCCATCTTCCTGAAATAAAATTATGGCTCCCCCCCTGAGCACGGACTGCACAGTATTGTTTAGTTGTTTACCAGCCTATTAATATCATGGTGTATGTAATCAGTAGCGAATCAGGACCATTTTTTTGTGCCCCAAACAATGATTCAATCATTTTTTTAGAAAAGAAATTCGAAAGTATGTCTTCTGGTATCAAGTGAAGTCGATTATAGCAAACAGAGCATCCTTTGAAAACTATCCAATCATATCCTCTGTTTCTACTTTGTTCTGACACAAGTTTCCCAATAAATGTTTGCCTAAATGTTTATAATGCATAAATGATGATGATCACAATTTCATAATCACCAGGTCAACATACGGGATGTTTTCTGAAGATTAAAGTGCGTTGTTCCTGAAGTTTGTTTTCATACTTTTGGATGTTTGTGTTCTGTTATGATGGATTACTTCTCTTTTATTTATCAACATTTTAAAATTTGTTTACTTTCGTTCTTCTCTGTTCCAGATTGTTTGAATTTCTTGTTTTTGATTTGTTGGAACTTGTTTGTGATATGTAAAACTGCTGAAGTTAGTTTTTAGGATATTTATGTTCTGTTATGAGGACTATTTCTATTTTATTTGACAATTATACAATATTTTTGGACTTTCTTTTCTGTTGTAGTTTTTGTCTGTAATTGTTGCTCAATTTATTAGACCCTATTTTCTGCATTTGGTGTAGTCTATGTTGCATGGATTCGGGTTCGAGAACCGTATCCAGTGCGGTGCGGGTGCGGCGATTCGAAAATAAAAAAAATCTCCGATACGGGTGCGGCGATATATATATACATATTTTCACTTTTTTAAAATATGATGACAATTGATATATATGAACTTTTTAAAGTTTCTATTTTTCAAACAAATATTTAATTAATGATATATAAATATCACTAAACATAATTTAGAATTGGTGCGTTTATATGAAAATTTTATTTTTTTCATTAAAAGCTTCACCAAACATTTAATATTTTGGAATTTAAAATAATTGGATTCGCCACGTGGACTATTGGATGCGAATCGCATGAGTATCAGAAAAGTATCGGTATCGGGTGCGAATTCGGTGCGGATGCGGCTATTTCAGAAGTATCGGTGCAACCTAGGGTGTAGTGAAAGCTTATACCGAATAGATGAGCATATTAATTAGGAAGTTCAGCATTACATACAATGTTTAAATAAGATGCACACTAATAAATGGTAACAGAGAGTAAGAAAATGAGAAACAATGGGTACGGAAATGAATTATTTCTCCACCTCTATGAACTGGGAACCCAAATCGTGTGTCGCGCGACACACTGTGTCGCGCACATAAAGACAAAAATGTTTAGAATCAGAAAATTAAAGGAAATCCATATTGCACCCAGAAAAGTTTAGATGAATAATCTTGGTCTACACTTAAATTTCAGGATAACATATTCATAAAAGGTATAATCAAACCTAAAAGCCGACCTAGAAATATTTGAGATAAAAAGTCATTTAGAAATTAAGGATAAATCTTGATTTAAATACTCATAAAATTTATTTTTATTTATGAGCGACTGGCGTCTCACTGCTGAAAGTTCAGTATACAGAGAAGCTTTACGAGCAACAGAATCATTAGAGGAGCCAGCCCTTGGTTTCGTTAAACCATCTGAAGCAACACAAAAGGGCACCTCAACAATTATCAAGCAGAACAACACAATCATTCAATTGCTTGTTAAGATCAAGGAAGAACTTGAAGATTGCAAGGATCAAATAAGAGACCTCAGAAGGACAAAAGCACCTGAAGGGTCTGACACATCCGAGGCCCTAGAACAAATCCAAAATCAACTCAAAAACTTGAGTCTCGGACCGCCAACAACCTCAAGACGGCCAACCATAACAGGCAAATTTTTCGTATATCGAGACCCAAAGAAAATATACGAAGAAGAAAAGAAACAGATACAATGAGTCGTACTCAAACAAAAACAGTGGGTAGACCATCTGTATCAGGCCACGAAAACCAAATACCGACTGTTGAAGATCAAATCCGGGATTACAGACTCGGAAGCCGGTTACGATATGAGGCACAAAGAAGATTGCCAAGGCGTAGGCAATATCGAAGGACTTTAGAATCTCAACTAAGTCCTGATGTGGAACTAAGCGTCTCACAGTTTCGCAGAGCACAACAAGTTCCAGCAGAAACACTATACCAAGCTGGATGGAGCGAAAGAAATCATCGGGTATACCAACATTATTCCGATGAAAGAATTCTGGTGGTTGGAGACCAAAGGGAAATTCCCTTTATCTCTCAAGAAAGCTATAACAGGCTCGTAGAAGAAGGATTACAACACTTACATATAGGTGTTGTAATGGTCAGGCTATACGCTCTGCACAGAAGAAGTGCAGGGGTAAATGCTCTAGTTGTTTTGAGAGACACAAGATGGGGGAACGATACCTCACTGATAAGTTCCATGGAAATGGACTTAACAGACAACACGCAGCTGGCATACGCAGTTCCTGGCATGATGGTTAGTATTCATGATTTCTACAATCACATCCAATTGGTTGTACAAACTCATGGGTATGAATCATGGCGAGGTGGAGAAAGCAACCTCTTAATCTCTCGATCTTTAATAGAGAGGTTATCGAACACCAGCCACACAAATTTTCGGTACAATGTCCAAGGTGTAACAGAGCACCTAGCGAGCAGAGGCATAAGGGCTATACCGGGACAACCGAGGTCAACCGAAGAATTGAGAGGCCAACGATGGATAATCAGGCCACCAGCAATTCCAGAAGTACAACACCCACAAACAATTCGAGTCAGATCAAGAACTGATGGCTCCCTAGCCATTAGATTTGGTGGATATACAACAACCGCACCAGCAGAACCAGCAGTTGTCGGGCCTAATGATGAAGAAGAACTAGATGGAGAAATGGCTCTGATGGTGACAATTGAAGAACCAGAAACCTTGGAAGAGTTGGAATCAATCCAACTACTAGCATCTCTGTCTAGAGAAGGGCCGATGCTAGATTATTGTCCAATCTGGGATAAAGATGAAGAATCAGAGGAAGAATGGCTCAATCCATTCGCTTCCGAAGGTGATAAAGACAAACTGTCGCATTTTGCATACGCGGCAGAAGAAACGGAACTAGAATATCCTAAGATGAAGGCTTTCACAAAAATGATGGAATCAGCTTTTTCAACAGCTGAGAGTTCACTCACCCAGAGAAGGCCAACAGAACCAGTAATGGGTCCTGTTAACTATCCACCAGCAAGCACATCAAGGCAAACACCGATGCCAACAATACATGAAATCAGAGATCATGTTGGCAGACTCAAAGGAGGTTATGCACAACAGCATAGTGGGAGATTCAACCTTCCAGATGCTCAAAGTGACAAAGGTGCAATTCTGGTATTACCAGAAGATATCGGGCAATACGGTGATGTAATTTCTCGATGGGAATCAATTACTCTCAATGTGGTTAATGACCGCAACTGGACGGATAACAAGAGTAAGGTGATTTTCATTGAAAATCTCCTAGGGGACGTAGAGAAAAAGATGTTCATCCAATGGAGAATGGCGTATCCCCATGAATATGAAGAATTAATAGCAGTTGCAGATGATCCCCAAAACGTAATCTCCTGCATTCGAAGGATGATACTGCTAGAAGATCCATACCAAGGGTCCACTGAAGAACAGACACGCGTTTACCAAGACCTTGAACGCTTGTCATGCAACCATGTCAAGGATCTGTTCAATTACATGAATGATTACAAGATCCTTGCAGCAAAACCCGGAAGGATGTACATTTCCTCAGAACTCTCGGAAAAATTCTTTAGAAAAATGCCACCTCTAATTGGGCAAGAGCTAGAGAAGGCATTTTTAGACAAATACCCTGGAGCAGCGATAGGCGTTATGCCTAGAATAAATTTCTCATACCAGTATCTGGCTGAAAGATGCAAACAAGCTGCACTCCAAAGGAGCTTGAAAGATCTCTCCTTTTGCAGCAAAATTCCATTACCAGGCTACTATGGAGAAAGAAAGAAGTATGGACTTCGCAAGTCCAATACTTACAAAAGCAAACCTCACGAATCTCATGTCCGTGTGTTCAAGAGAAAACATGCTGACAAGGTCCGCAAATGCAAGTGTTTCGTTTGTGGAGAAGAAGGACATTTCGCGCGAGATTGTAACCGAAAAACAGGAAACATTGCCAGGGCAGCCATTATTGAAAATATGGAGCTGTCAGATAGCTGGGATGTCCTCTCAGTTGACCTAAATGAACCTGATAGTGACGCAATTTGCTCATTATCTGAAGGAGAAGTTGGAAATGTTGCTTCAGCCGTAATCAAAGATTTACCATTCGACGAGCAATCATTTATGATGCAGACAGAGCAATTGAGCTGGCGGAGTTATATACAACTGCCTGAAGATCAAAGAGATTGTCCCCATGACTGGCAGGACAATGATTCAGTTCCAATGGGACATGAAAAATGTTCCATGTGTAAGGAAATGACAACTGAATCAACAAGGGCATACTGTAAAAACTGCCGCCTAACAGTATGTCCTATGTGTTCAAGATTCAGGCTGGGCAGACGAATACGAACTAAGGTGCAGCCAATAGCACCTTATGATAGTAAGGATCAGCTAATCAATGAGCTGATGTCTTATGTTCAATACCTCTTGGCGGAAAATGGAAAACTCAAACAACAACTGTTTGAGGCCAGAACAGAGGATCTCGAAGCCGAGTTTGACGAATTAATGAAGAAGGACAAAGGAAAAACCAAACTACGGTTTGAAGACGAAGAGGTAGATGAAGAAATAGAGATGGAACCAAGAAATCCAACAGGAGCTCTTCGAATAGCTTCTGCCAATACTATCTCTACCGAGGAAATTGAGCAATTCAATACAGTGGTCCAAGACCCTGTAAGAGGAAAAAGAGTTCTAAATAGACTCTACAACATGGAGATAACCTTTGAAATTCCAGGAGTCAACCCATTCAAGGTTCAAGCAATTCTTGACACAGGAGCAACTGTCTGTTGTGTCAACCAAGAAATTGTCCCACAAGAAGCATTGGAGCCAAGTGCCTATCCCATACTAATAAATGGGGTAAACTCGACTCAGATAGCCAGTCTAAAACTCAAAAATGGTAGTATGCTGATTGAGTCGAATAGGTTCAGAATTCCCTTCACCTATTCTTTTTCGATGGGGAAAAAGGAGGGAGTTCAGATGCTGATCGGGTGCAATTTTATCCGATCCATGCAAGGTGGATTGCGAATCGAAGGCCAGAACGTGACTTTTTACAAAAATATCACAACAATTGCAACCACAACGGATGCTGAGGTGGTACAAGCAGCAATTCCTGAGCTCGACCTGACGGGTTTAGAATACATTGAAGTAAGAGAGGCCGTAGCATACCACCAAGAGCAAGAGTCACAACAGTTTAAAGAGAAGTTCAGACCACTACTCAACAGACTAAAAGAACAGGGATTCATTGGAGAAAACCCCCTGAAACACTGGTCGAAAAATCAGGTGACGTGCTCTCTCGACATCATAAATCCTGACCTCCAGATTCAGGATAAACCTCTGAAGCATGTGACGCCTCAAATGAAAGAACAATTCGAAAAACATACAAAGGCGTTATTACAACTGGGAGTAATTAGGCCTAGTAAAAGCAGGCACAGAACCATGGCTATAATGGTCAATTCTGGAACCACCATTGACCCAGTCACTGGCAAAGAAATTAAAGGCAAAGAGCGCATGGTATTCAACTATAGGTCCCTCAACGATAATACCCATAAGGACCAGTATAGCCTCCCTGGCATCAATACTATCCTTAAAAAGGTCGGTCACAGTAAGATCTACTCGAAATTCGACCTCAAGAGTGGATTTCATCAGGTGGCAATGGCACCTGAGTCAATTGAATGGACTGCTTTTGTGGTGCCTGGTGGACTATATGAATGGCTCGTTATGCCATTTGGATTGAAGAACGCACCGGCTATTTTTCAAAGAAAGATGGATCAGTGTTTTGCTGGTACCGAAGATTTTATAGCGGTGTATATTGATGATATTCTAGTATTTTCTGAGAATGAACAACAACATGCCGAGCACCTCAGAAAAATACTAGAAATTTGTGAAAAATGGGGTCTCGTACTCTCTCCAACAAAGATGAAAATAGCAGTTAGAGAAATTGAATTCCTTGGAGCAATCATTGGAAGGAGTAAGGTTAAACTCCAACCCCATGTCATAAAGAAGATCATCTCCTTTGATGAGGAGAAACTGAAAGAAAAGGCCGGACTCCGAGCATGGTTAGGCATACTCAATTACGCCAGGAGTTACATTCAAAAACTTGGGACTCTTCTAGGTCCCTTGTACACAAAAACCAGCCCTCATGGAGATAAGCGCCTTAAACCGTCTGATTATGAACTAATCAGAAAAATCAAGGAAAAAGTGCAAAACCTGTCAGATCTGGAGCTTCCACCAACAGGGAGCTATATCATCCTTGAAACAGACGGATGTATGGAAGGATGGGGTGGCATATGTAAATGGAAACCAAAGAAGCATGACCCCAGATCCATAGAAAAGATTTGTGCCTATGCTAGCGGTAAATTTTCGGTGATCAAGTCAACTATTGATGCAGAAATACACGCTTGCATGGAAACATTGAAGGCACTAAAAATCCACTATCTTGATCAACAGGAGATAACGCTAAGGACTGACTGTCAAGCGATAATATCCTTTTTCAATAAGTCAGCCCAAAATAAACCATCAAGGGTTAGATGGATAAATTTTGTTGATTATGTAACAGGGACAGGAGTGCAGATTAACTTTGAGCACATAGATGGTAAGCTAAACAGCTTAGCTGATGCACTCTCCCGATTAACAACAAAATTGGCTGTTACCAGTGAAATTCAAGAACAACAAGAGCTATTCTTAGCACATCTCGAAGGAGCATTCGAAGAGGCGGACCGATTTAGTGACAGCCTAAACAAGCAGATGAATGAGCTAATTTTAAAAATTAGCTCTTTACTCTGATTTCCCTTTAAAATCCAAATAAATGTTTAATTATTTTTTTTTCTTTTTCAGGTCTGATGGTAATCTACGGAAAACCATTGATCTTTGGCAGTAATCTACGGAAAACTGTCTTTTGTTTAATAGTTTCAGTTTGTTTATATATTTTTGCAGAAAAATGGTGCTGGAATATTTAACCCATATTTTTAGAAGCTATGAAGGATCTCCACGTTATAGTCTCAGGCCAGATTCCAGGATAGCGCTTAATAACGCTATTCGCTGGGGAGCATCATGTGGCCAGACAGAAGAAATAGAAGACTATGAGACAATCACTTGTGATTTATTGTTTTCAAGGCCAACTTTAAATATGGAGGGAGGAATGAGAACAAGGCTCATGGAATTACACCAAGCCCAAATTCAAAAGTCCCTTACGGAGCTTGAAAAATTGCTAGTCATGAGCAATTTGCAAAAGGTTAGACTTGAACAACATGCTAGCAAGGATAATTGGGCAAGGGATGCCCTCGAACCTGTTAACGATAATATCGAAAAGTTGATTGAAGCTCACAGTAAGCTTCGAATAATCCAGCAGAGCATCTATTATTAGGTAGTGTGCATAATATGCTTACTTTCGGTGCCAACCTGTTTGGTCTGTTAGTGGGCATCTTTTCTATTCTAGAAGGCATCTTTATAATGGTGCCAGTATGTAATAATTGTACTGGTGTGTTTTAATGCGCCACTTGGTGCATCTTTAGGCGCATTATTGAAGTAGTGCGCTTTTCTTTATTTTACTTTTGGACAGCACTAAGGTAGTGCTTCCCTTTATTCTATTTTCAGATCGCACTAAGTGTGTCAGTGCGCATCTTTTTATTTGAGTGGGAGACAAAAATATGTGGTAATCCAATTAATTGCATGACGATGGGGCCCAATGAGCACCCGATGCATTATTGAGATACCAGACTCAAGTCTCTATAAAAGAGTGTCATTCAGAAGTTGCAAGACACACAGAAAAACTCTGAAGTCTTACTTCTTCTCTTGTAATCCTACTCTATCAATAAAATCTTTCTTTCCACTTTCATAAAAATCTTTGAAGCCAGCATTAATTATAATCCGAAGTTTCAAAGTCGATCAGTTGCGTTTCCATTCTGGTATCAGAGCAAGGTTTGTTTCTTAATTATCTTATGGTTTTCTAAGTTCAATTTTCTAGGAAGGCAATTAGGGGAGATTATATCCAAGCACTAAAACCGATTATTACCTGAAGTTAAGAGTATAAATAATGGATTAATTAATAGTTTATGGTATAAAAATTTCGAAAATTTTAGTTAAACCAAAAGAACCATCCTGCCGTACAGTACCTAAAGAGAGGGAACATCGCGGAAAAACACGATGATGTGAGGTTTTGCTAAACCAATCAAAATTACAAAACCATAAAACTGATAACTATATGGGTACACAATTGGGGGCTACTTATTAAATATTGTTTAATTTAGCTTGTCCTTTAGTGCGCTACAAAATTTGTAGCGCAACAGCAGAATAGCATCCATGAACTGGGTACGGAAATGAGAAACAATGGTTCATGTACAGTAGAAACAGTGTATCAGTCCAGCCTATAATGATTAGGGCTGTCAAACGTGAACGAAATCGTGATTTTTTTAATCGAAATAACCAAAAATATTTTTTTAATACTAAACCTGTGATGTTCGATTTTGA
This sequence comes from Rhynchospora pubera, assembly GCA_028095005.1. Classification (NCBI taxonomy): domain Eukaryota; kingdom Viridiplantae; phylum Streptophyta; class Magnoliopsida; order Poales; family Cyperaceae; genus Rhynchospora; species Rhynchospora pubera. The sequence goes on along the minus strand of CM051463.1, from coordinate 10,258,440 downwards.
GAAACAAACATGTCAGTGCGCAGGTGTCATGGCGTCATTGCAAGCGCGCCAATGCCAGTGGCGCGGGCACTAGCAACGCCGGCGTCAGTGGCGCGGGTACAATAGCATTAATTTGGCATCACTCTTTTCATCAACCGAGATTTCTTTCTCTAAATTAGATTTGTGAGGGGACACAATAATAGTTGAAATTGGTTTAATCGTAATCTTCTCATCTCATGCTTTCTATTGATAGTTCTAACGACGAAATTTGTGCGGTGGATCGTCGGGTCTCGCGGTGGTTGTCTACTTAGAAAAATAGAGATCGAACGGGAGAGAGATGGGAAAAGATTTTAGAGGAAGAAGGGTCAGAAATGGACCTGTCCATTTAAAAATAATAGAATCGGATGGTCTGGATTTAATCGTGCTTCAAATGTTGTAGGCTCCGTTTGGATGGCTTCTTCCCGGAATAAGGAATAAAAAATAACCACTTTTTACCAATAAATTTATTTCTAACCATTCAAACTCTTCACAAAAGTTACACACTTTCCAATAAATTTACCCATTCCCAATAAATTTATTCCCTTCTTCCTTCTTCCTACCTTATTCTCAACGCATCCAAACGGAGCCGTAATTAAGTAATTCTTGTCTGGATTAGCTAATGAGCCCCAGTCATCTGTGGCGTGACAAATGTCCCCTCAAACTGAACAAGACAAAAAAGAAAATCCCTCAAACTGAACAAAACAGATGAAATAAAATAAAATGATAAAAGAAAAAAAAAATAAGGAAGGAATAGGTATTAATTATTATTTGAACCCTATGATCAGAATTAGAGGTGTAAGGTCTATTTGATGGTTAATCTTAATATCACGACTCCAAATTTTTACAGTTTAGTATCTTATTAAAGTCAAAGTACAATAGTTTATACAATTACTACAAACTTATTATTCCAACTTACTTTTTTTTTTTTTTGCTAGAAGGGGGTTTAAATGTCTCCATACAATGGTTCAAAATTTAAAACTCATACATAAGAACAACAATTATATGTAATAGGAAATAATTATGGTGCTTCCAGACAATCTATTCCAACGTGTTTTTGTGTGTGTGTTTTTTGTACAAGTATAAAAAAATACAAGTCCATTCTTTTTTTTTTCTAAAATAGTGTGAAACAAAATGAAAGTAAATACAATGTATGTGATAAAAATTGTCAATGAGAATATCTAAATTAATCATATAACAATATATTGGGTAGCTGGCTTGAAAAAAAATAATATTACTTTTATAAATTGTTATGGGAAAAAAATGTATTGCGAATATTATATTTGATTCGCAAAAAAATTGCAGGTATGATTAGATACCAACTAAATTTCTATGTTGAAATAAAATCAAATACAAATTGCTTCCATCCTTAGTTCACCATCTGATTCTGATTATATTTGATTATTTAAAATTTTCAAAATACAGAAAAAGTGATCTAATTTTGTCTAATTGGAATTTTATTTTTCCAGAAAATAATATATAGAAGTGATCTGTTACTTTCCATAGAAGGTCTAAATCAAATGCAACGTTTTTCTTATGGCGTGCTGCCAAGGCGCTAACAGCAGAAACATTCATTGATATTAAAAAACGATTATAAAGTTTCAAAACTACAACAGTTTCAATCAAGATATAATAGTACTACAGTAATAAAAAGTTATCAAAAGCAGAGTTGGTTTATGCCATCACTAATCATTCGCAAGTACCTGTACCATGATGAGCATCCACAATTTTGGTTTATATGGTCTACATTTTCATAAGCAGAGTTTGCTGATGCCTCATCTTCAGCATCTAAAATAAAAAGTTAAACGGACATAAATAATAGCATGGCCAGCTAAAAAAATGAAACAGAAAGTATCTTGTAGAAAAAGATTTGGAGATCGAAGCTACCGGGCTGATCTCGAAACGAATTACATAATAACTACAATTTCCTTTATGATAGAAAAAGACCAAAGAAGTATGTAAATAAAAATACATCACAATGATATATTGAGAACCCCCGCACACTGAACTCGATAATTTAATTTGACTAAACTGAAATCAAATAGAAGGCTAATCTTCCAAAAAAACAATATGAGTATCCGATAAAAAACACTTTTCCAAACAATTCTTACTAACATTGAGCAGTATTCCTCGAAAATCTAAAATTGAGAAAATATTAATGTAATTTTTCTTACTTCTAAATATAGTATGAACATACACTTGGTTGTGTTTCCTTGTCCAAATCCATCGAAGTAGTGAGGAGATCATAATCGCATGGTTGCAACCAACTCAACTCTCAAGTCACCTGAAACACCTAAGGCACTGGTTTCACCATCTAGGCCAGCCCCAACATCTCTTCAATAACTTCATTGGTAGTAGACCATGTGGAATGAGCTCAATTTTAATATTATCCATGCTGATTATTTAGAAGTGTGTTTCACCATCTTGTTTGTTGCTGCACACCAAAAAGACACCTTGCATGCTTTTCCTTCACGGAAATGATTAAATCAGGCCTAATCTGATGAGCAACATATAATAGTAATGAAGAACTTTGACATTGTCTTTTCCATGTTGGTGCAGCTAAGAGTGACTTTTTTGCATAATAATATAAGAAAAAAATATTCAAACAGTGAGCAAGTAAAAACAATCGCACTCATATATAACTTAATTTTGATGAAATTCCTTTCACCAAAATAAATAAGCTATTTAAATCGATCAACGTTGATAATTGAATAAATTTAGTTGCTAACTGGCCTACAAAGGATAGAGGAGATGGGTGCATCGCTTATTTTTTCTTTTTTTTGGAAGCAGACGGATGCATTGCTTGTGAGGGGATAGACTGAATGCGTCACTGTTAGATCTAAACCCGATACAAAGGCATGTGTCGATTTTACTGGTCGGTATCATCTATTACAATAACAACAAGTTAGATATATCGAAAGCGCATCGGAAGTGATCTTGTCCTGGACTCCTACCATGCGATAATCAACATCTTGTACTGCCTTCTTGATCTCCTAATGCACCAGTGGAATACTATCATATATAGGGCAATAATCACACTATTCAAAGTGCACGCCGCTCTTGACTCAACGATCTCTCCTGTTTGAGAGGAGTGAAACTCTCCCTCTTTCTCTAAGTTCTCTCTCTAGAAGGAGAACAGAAGAAGGAATCTCTATCTTGAAGGAATTAGGCCTCTCTGATATAACATATATCTGTTATATACATATAAGCGTCCACAAGCGAAACGACGCCAGTCTGGATGCTTAAACAGACGGTCCGTCTCTAGACGGTTCGTTTGACTGAGTCTCCACTATATCTAACAACATGTAACTTGAATGCTTCATTGTAGTTTTGGAAGAGACCAATTGAAGGAAATTAAAATACTTGTAACTAATAAAGATTTTGAATAGTGGAAGTTTCTTAGAACGTCACCTAACAACCTCCCCATTGACTTTATAATATGTGTAATATTATTTTATTATTATTATTAACATTATTTTTATTTTTTATTTTATTTCGAACTATTACTTCAAAATAAAATTCTTCATAATCATTCACGAGCGCCTCATATCTGAGGCCTAATCTTGTTCGTCAATAATTCTCGAGTGCCATATATCTGAAGTCTTACGTCGTTTTTCACTTATTGACGAGCGCCTCTTGTCCGAGGTCTTACCTCATTCTTCGCTTATTGACGAGCACCTCATGTTCAAGGGCTTACCTCGTTCTTCAATAATTTACGAGCACCTCATATCCGAGGGCTTACCTCGTTCTTCAATAATTATTGAGTGTCTAATATCTGAGGTCTTACCTTATTCTTGAATAATTCACCAACGCCTCATATATTCACCAACGCCTCATATATGAGGACTTACCTCGTTCTTTGCTTATTCACCAGCGCCTCATGTTCGAGAGCCTACCTCGTTCTTCAACAATTTACAGGCACCTCATATCCGAGGGCTTACTTCGTTCTTCAATAATTCACGAGCGCCTCATATCCGAGGGCTTATCTCGTTCTTCAATTATTTACGAGTGCCTCACATTCATTGGCATTAGCTTATCTCTTTCTTCGCTGTGTGCAAAATAGAAAAACAATTGTAACGATAAGATTATTCTTGTAAGAAAAGCTAATTTAATTTTTATAATTAAAAAGCAACCCTTCTCGGTTCTGGAGTTCAAGATATAATATTAATCATACAGCTCACAAGATGCAAACTATAGTGCAAGTGTGTAACAATCGTCATCAAATGACTTGATCTACTAAATGACTTAAATAATATTAATCAATATGGCAGTGATCTCTGGCAACCATCTCCTCATAATGACTAACTGGTACCACACACAAATGAACCTTCTAAGTAAACCTGCACCTATGCATTTCTTGTTGGGGCCATCCTACTAGAACTATATTTTTAAATTATTCCAAACAGATATGCACATTATCAAAATAACACATTCAATATTTTGGATATTAACAAGAAATCCTTATTTTACTAAGAGGACTTCCGGTCTTTATATTTTGAGAGGGTCCTATCCACAAATCAATATAACAAAGGTGTGACAGAAGAAGATGAATGTACCTTTGAGATGTTAGCTATAAGCGGCATTGGCAATAATTTATACCAAGTACCCTGTGCGACGAGCTAATGTGTATATATGGATGTATAAACTGAGTTTCAACTATAGATCAAATGAAATGATGTGAAACTTGCAGCTTTCCATATTCCTTTTTGTTGTACATTTGTACCACAAACTTAGTTGTAAACGCTCAGCTATATAGTAACAAGACTTGTCATTGTCCAAGAACAGTCAAATGGTATATTAACAACGACAATAATTCTTTAATTAAAGTTTCTCTTTACTCTAAACTAAAATAAAACATTGTAAGCACATCACACTTTATGATAGGGCCAACCTAACATCACGCAACAGCTAACAAGATCCATTAAGATAGCATTTTCCTTGTCAATAACCTTATCAGGCCCTTCTCATGTACCAGTAATCAAAGACAGAATCATTGATATGCACTAGACAAAACCAGATACAACCATGTGGCAGTATGTTGCCTAAAAATTAAAACTTGCTTAAGCACAGGAATAAATATGTCTGTACATGCTCTTGTTGGAGCACACACTGGTATAATTTGGCCCTTGCCAGTAGTGATAAATAATGTAACATTCTTAAGAAGAATAACTTGTTGGAACTTGGCCTTCTTTGAAAAACGATAATCTATCTATATTCTATAAATATATATATTTAAGTGAAGACATGCTTTTTCCTGATATAAGAATCCAGCTTGTTAATGTTTAGATGATATACTAAAAGTAAACTTGATAATAAACTAAGAACCATAGACATATATGATAATCAGAAGCATGCTATTATCCAATTGCTACAAATGGCAAACTTTTGTAATATCATCATTTCAAACACCATATCATTTTGCAAGAACAAAAAGTAATAAAAGAAAGGGTGCCACGCATAAGTATATCATTTGACTGGCTGCATAAATTTATCACTTAACTGTTATATTCCAATCAGAAAAAGGACACCCCAATACGCTATACTAAATCTGGTAAAAAAAATTATAGGACAGAATGTATGAAATAACTATAAGAAAGTTAATTCCCTTTAGAATTTGCATGCAATTTTTGAAACACAGCTACGTTAATAGGTTCCCCTTATAAAAGTAAAATATTGAATCAGCAAAGTGAAGACAATTCCAGCTAAACTTTGACTTCATATACATCGTGCACCAAACATTATTTTATATATGTGGTAGATCATGCGAAAATGAGAATACTATAAAATCATGACATAAGCAATTCTCAAGGCAAGCACGATTAAACAGAAAGTAACCAATCAATTAACTAGTCAATCAGTTAATCAAAAAATTATATAAATCTTCGGATATATAATGCTAAGCCTCATGAATGTGTGCCACAAAATCCAAAGAAACAATAAAATAAGCAGTTATTCTACTGATGCCGAACAACTTGGTAGTATATTCAAGCTTGCAAATGGGGAAGATTTATTTTAGGTCAACACCTTGTCAGTCAATCAAATCAATCAATTACCATGATCTGTCCAACTAATTAAAAGCCTAGACAGTAGTTGGAACTTCCTAAAATCAGAGGAGTACAGCAAAATTAACTAACCACAAGTGCAGTCGAGACTTGAGATTACAAACTATTGGATGTTTGATCAGAGATCCAAAAATAAACATAGATCTACCGATCACTCGACAATTAGTTATTTGAAAAAAGGTCTCCGTACCTTGTTTTTGTTAAAAATGGTGAAAGAAGGAATCTAGATCTTGATTCAATCTCTCAGATCATCAGATCAAACGGGACCTCAAAGACGAGTGCAGCGGCGGCAGCAAGGAAGCCGAAGAAAGGGGATGTCTCATTACAGGTGGGCCCATCCTCCATGTCACGACTCACGAGTCGCACTCGTAAAGAACAGGTAGGTTCCTCCGATCCGATCCCAAGAGAGATCTGAGATAGTGGTTGAAACAGCGGTTTCCTGACACTGGACCTCGCACACCACATCATCTTGAGAGATAAGCCTCGATCGGACAGCTGATCGAGCTGAACCGTGATCTGAAGGCACGGAGAAGTTCAGAGTCTATTGAATTGCGAGAAGGTTGCGAGGGGAGCGTCCTCTACCAACTTTTCTACCAACTTTTTGAGGTTAGGCTGTTGATCCGAGCCGTTAGATCTAATCTCGACGGTTAAAATTTTTCGGGCCTATCAATCTAGGTTACATGCACGGGGCTCCCTTAACTATTGAGATTAGATCTAACGATTTAGATCAAACGTTGGCCATCTACCAACCATAAATGGTTGGCAGAGGATGTGATTCCGGTTGCGAGAGGAGCTAGGTTGAGCAGATTTTCAGTTGGGCGTTGGGTTTGTTTGAAGTCAAACACAATAAACAATTCTAACAAATTAAATAAGCAACTCAAAAAACATGAACTCGCAGAACCTACAGTAGAACAGACCGTTCTAGTTATAGACCGGACCGTTTCAAAATACAAGAAAACTAAATCATGAGCGGAAACTTACCTAATTCCATTGCTATGGTCTGAATCTTGATGTTGAGCACGTCTTGCTTGTTGCTAAAGTACTTAGTGTTGTGAGATCAACACCAAGGTTGGGAGGAAGTCTTCCAAAGGATCAAGACACGTCCTTTGATACCTTACGTCTAAAATCAAAGCACTATCTCTCTCTAATCGATGGAATAACTAGAAAGAGGGACATAGTTGCTGCTATCAACTCATGTATGCAGCAATCACTTTGTTGTCTTGTCCCTTGGGGACCAACCCCTATATATAATGAGAACCAAAGGCTTCTTAGCCTCCAAACAATGCCTTAATTAACCATCTTAATTAGACAATGTTTCTAAATATAACCACCTATAAAAGGCAACTCATCTATTGCACAAAATCTGCTATTCTTTTACAGCCAAATTTAGTCTATTATCATAATTAATAGAAACTTGGATACCAAATAAATCAGCCCACGCTTAATTTAGATTCTTTCCATATAGACTCGTCAGCCTATATGAAAATAATCTAATATTGGGCACTACCGATTAGTGATTCTTGGAGTCGATAAGAATGTTAGGAAATTGCTCAATTTTTAATTTGTGACTAATTACCCCTAATTAATCCAATTAAAACACAAGCAACACGAGATCTAGTACATAAGCTCATTCGACACAAAGAGATAGGTGAAATATTGTACCTCCCGCGAAATCGTATTCGCGGGGCTCGACCAAGGCATGGGAATCGATGGCGTGCCTTCTCCACCGTCTCCACCACGTCTAGTAGCCACCCTCGAGTCCACCAAGGAGGATTAATCACGTTCTACAAGGTACGTGCTAGCATACCCAAAGAACAAGCCTAATCCTTATGGTTTTCTCTCTTGCATCAATCAACAACCTTGATTTAGTGGAGAGAAAATAGCTCAACACATGAGCAAAAGAGAGAATGAGAGGATGAAAGTGGCGGCCTCCATGGGAGGAATGAGAGGAGAGAGAAAAGCTAGGTGGAGGCTCTCATAAGTGGTCCTTATATAGAGCACAAAACCTAATTGACCTCTTGCATAATTACAACTATGCCATCCCACCTACCACCATATTGGGCAGCCACGAAATGGGCCTATATGGGCCACTTAATCCACTCAATTTAGTCTCTAATTCTATTAATTAAAGCTCCATTTATTTGCTCTTTAATTGGGCTATCTATTTGCTACCAAATAACGGCCCAATTAATTAATATAATGATTTATATTAAAATTGTGTTGAACTAAATTAATTATTAACTCATTAATAATTATTTTAGGATTAGTTAATGCATTAATTTATTTCTATATGATCCATTGACTTAATTAATTATAACGGTTCGCAACGGTATATAATTAATTAATCAATCTTATCATATTTTCACAGTACTTACTGCTGTGAATAAATAAATAATGCACTGTGTGATTAATGTCCTATTTGTGTGACCCTTTGAGGATTTATGCTATGTTGGACATGGAATTAAATCGTTATTTAATTCCAATAATCATAAGCGGTATCTAGCAACACGTTATGATTCCCAATTCGCATAAATAATGTACTGCTACAGTATTTAAATCCTGCATAAGAGAATAAAAGTATTTCTCTATTTTGATTCTTATGTCTCACGATATCATCGTATAATCCAAGATAAGAATGTGTCATTCTTGCAGATTATACGTTTCTTGATCTAGAGTTGATCGCTTAGTTGCGCGCATACGATCCAACTCCATCAAGGGGCCCAAACAGATATCGTCACTCACTAAGTGAATTAATGAGGGACATACGGTTTTCTTGATATTTAGCTTTTCCCCGCACAATTCAAGAGAACATAAATAAAGTCCGTATAGCAGCCCTTATCGGGAATCAGCGGTAGACAATATTTATTGAACCTATCCTCATGTGGAAAAGATAAACATCTCAAACTTAGAACCAAAATCATAACGAAATAAACAATGACACATAACACAATCCATATGTTTATTTCGTTGGGTCAAGTCCTGTACTATGTTCCATAACATATACATATGCAATTAAGTTGGTAACTCTTTACCTATGATTAGTAGAATTTAATCATCACTTAACTTGCATACTAATCTTATATGATAATTAATGTTCCTTTGTTAATTATCAAGATTATGGACCGTTTAGATTTATTATTGTCATTCTAAAGAATGATCCACAGAGATCTACAATTCAGATCCTCAACCTGAATAATCTGTCAATAATAAATCTAGGAACAGATGACAATATATCATCCATAACATAAACTAATAATTAAGTCATTAAATTATTGACTTCTAGGACATAACTCTAACAATCTCCCACTTGGCCTAGAGTCAATCAATAGTGACTTCTAGCCAACGAAGAATTGAGAACAATGTCATATATCTACATATATACATGTCTCGGACCTCAAAATAAATAATACGCTTATAGCTAGTTACTCATACGTCCACCACGTATGGATGCATAACTGCATCTCGTATACTGCTCAAGGTAGAGGTCGTGCTAGAGTGTTCGCTGTGTTCGCGAACCTATCCAAAATTGTTTGACCATATATATATATATTCTCCTATATATATTCTTGATCACCATCATATGATATCAAGTGATATCGTTATAGATCATATTTGAATCTCCAATGTAACATTGGGTTCTTTAGGAGTAAGTTATGGTTCGAGATGCTTAGAACCATAATAACTCAACTAAGAAATCGATCCGAAATAAACTTCTTTTATTGCTTCACAAGTTGCTATGTATTTTGCTTTGGTGACGGAAACGGTTGTAATATTCCATTTAGAACACCTTCTAAACTTACAACACCACCTTTTAGCAAAATATGTATTTCAACTGTGATTATATCAATCTTTGGAAAAACTAGCATTAGTGTAATTAATTTACACGAGCTCTCCTTCATCTTAAGAGATGAAACATTATATCACTCTTTCTCATAAGGTACTCGAGGATATCCTTGACTATCGTCCTAATGTGTCTCTCTTGTAACCATTTGACAACTGTTTGTCATATCCTTTGGATACTACACATCGGGGCATATGCATAAATATGACGTACACAATGAAACTCATAATGAAAGAATGCTTGAACTATTTCATGCACTTTCTCGAATTGAGTTGCAATAGACCGAGTTAAAACACTCAAGTCATGCCATGTGACGTACAGTTAGACATCCTTTCTTCGAGTGTAACTTTCGTGTTTCTAGAACACTTCGTCAATATATGCATATTTGCTCAAACCTAACTTCCATCATAATCTATCTTTATAGATTTTGTTTCCTAGGATTAGGTGATTTCACCCAAGTTCTCATTTGAGAAAGCATTCTCCAAAGAGATCTCGACAATATTCATTTCTTAATGTTATTCCCAATTTAATGAATTGTTATCTTGAACAGTACAAGTAATACAATTATGCTTCCACTGAATATCTTGTATATACAAGATACTTTTGATGAAGTTCAACTCCTTGACTTCATTGTCAAAACTTTTATTCCAATCTCCACAACACTTGCTTTAATCCATTAATGGATCATTGAAGCATGCATATGTTTTTAGCAATACATAAAACCTCGATTTGTGTCAAATGCACAACATCATCCTTCATTCATACGAAGAAGGCGGTTTTATGTGTTTTTCCATATATCAATATATATGTAATACAACTATTGCTAGAATGATCTTTATTGACTTATACATAGCCACAAGCAAGAAGCTGTGCTTTGTACGTAGTCAACTAGCCATCGACTTAGACATAGCTACAAGCGAGAAGCCGCGCTTTGTACATAGTCGATTTGTTATCCATGTCGATCTTTCCTTTTGAAGATCTAAACGTTCTTGATGGATTGCTCCTTCATGAACATCAACCAAGGTCTATACCTTGTTGTTACACATGGATTTTATTTAAAGATCATATGAATTCGAACCATATATGTGGAATCGGATCGTTCCATCGTTTCCTTGTTTATCAACGGATTCTCATATGCTAAGTTTGAGAATGTCGTGAAGCCAATGCACCAAACGGCTTAGGCAATCAACTCTCGTTGATCTTTTGTAGGATTGGTACTTGAGGTTCACGAACTACTTCCACAATGAATTGTCGAACGAGTTCTTGACTCCTCATATATTCCATGAGTTTCTCGAATCATCATCAACTCGTGAGATGGTTGAGTCCTCATTGGAAGGAGCGTACTATTAAACTTCTTTCAAAACTACTTGTGAATGAAGTTCCGCTCAACTCCCACTAAGTACCATGTATGGAGTGACAAGTTTCCTATAAGAGTACTTCTTGTAGTGATGCATAAACTTCTTTAATGCTCACTTTACTCCCACTACTTCTTCTTGAGAATATCATTCTACAAGATTACGTTATGATTAGCAACAACTACTTTGTTCTTATCATATCCGTAGAAGTAGTGCCTTAATATAAAGCATCCTACAAATTCACAGTGTCTTATTTGGTTTAAGCTTACAAGTCATCAATACTTAAAATAAGCTTCTCAACACCAAATCTCGAGAAGTATTATACTTAGAGATCAAAATCTCGTAAGATATCTTCTTCAACAGACTTCGATGGAACATTATTCAGTGTAAACAATATTGTCCTCAAACATAATTCTCTAATACGAGTCGAATAAGTCCATTTGATTTATTACCGATCGAACTATACAAAATATTGTCCGATACCTCCATTCTTGGACATATTATTCCTCATGGAGCGAGTTGTGAAACTACTTTCATACTCTTTAGATAATATTTCAAATCATATGACTTAACTACTTATTTATTTACCACAATTAATTGTAAGACTTCTATTTTTCTTGAACGGTCTTTTAAACTTCACTCTTGAACTCCTTTGAACTAGTCAAAAGATTCATACTTATACCTTATCAAATAGATATGTTAATATCTACAATGATCGTTGGTCAAGTAGTAAAGTATCAATAACCTTTCATTACACAAGTACTTATAGGTCTTTATACATCGATATGTATAAGTCATAATTAGTTCACTTGTCCTTAAACCTTCATAGGTTAAAGGCGCTTTTGTCATCTAACAAACATGATTCGCATATCAATCGATTTGAAATCGAATTGAATTTCGAGCTCTACGTTACGTAGAATCTCATAATGCGATTCTCGTTTATGTATGTGACTAAGCGGTTATATATAACATGAAAGTCAAATACTTTATGTCAAGTCTTACGCATCCTATTTGTCATTCAAAACTTGTTCATCTATTTCAAGCAAATTCAATCAAGATGCATGAAATCATATAAACAAATTCATAATAAAAGATCTTGTCTTTTACAAAACATAATCATCCATCATTGAATATGAAATGGAGATATTTTGAGAGATTTTAGAATTAAGGTATGCAACCTTCAATTCCTAAACAAACTCTTAATAAAGATAACTCTACGTATTCAATGGTAATGACTTAAATGAATAAGTCATTTCCTATACGGAGTTAACTTTACATCTCTCGAACATTCTCTTATTCTTCATTGCTAACACATTTCGTTAAATGCGAGCATATGAACTAGTATCAAGTTACTAGTGTGAATTAAAGATAGTGAGATAATTTGAACGACAAATACACTTTAGGATTAGAATATTTCTAATCGTCACAATCATGGTATTTCGGACAACCTTTCAAATTACTCCCATAAACGGCAAATGAAACATCTCATGTGACTCATGGTCATAAATGAGAGTCTCGAAATTTCAACTCATACATTGGTGAAGTATTTCTTGAATACTTAACCAATCACCTTTTTGCATCAACAAGCGTGCATAAAGGTAATATTATATCCTTCATAATTCCAAAGAGATCGAATGACAATATCAACAATCCTTGATATCGGAGATTAATATCTCTAGTCATCAATTAGCTACTTCAATCTTTCGATTTGTAAGCTAATGAAACATTCATATAACTTCTTTTAAAAGAATAATCTCTTGGTCAACTCATATTCTTTATACTCAATCATAAATGATGGAGTTAATATCTACTTTCTCCAAGAACACTTTCTTGAGTAAGCGAATGAGAGCGTACGAGTTAAATCTAGTCCATATGAATTCTCTAATTCAAAGGTCTAGAAATTTTGAATGAGGATACTAGCCATATGCTTTATTGAATAACTTTTCGCCAAAAGTCAATCAATCATCGCGATGCTACGTTCGGGTAGTTTGAGGAAAGTTTTGGAAATTGACATACTCAAATTTCTCTTCACTAAGATCGTGTCTTAGGAATCGGTATTACTTCTTTAAGTGAATACTTTTAGAAACGAGTTTGTTCATTTTTCAAAGATTGATCGCAACAAAATTAACAATTTTAACATCTATAACAAAATCAATTTACGGTCATTTAGTTTATGCAATTGTTTTATTTATAACAAATAAAACTCCCACTATATTTATTTAATGTCCCTAATATAGTAGGTTTTCCAAGATCCCTATTTTCGTTGAGATGGTGCTAGCGTCGGCGTGACACCAAAACAACTAGATAAGGTAGGTTCTCCAACCAATCATTCCATATGATTCTTGGTTTGTGAAATATCACATGTACATCCACAAACTTTGCCCCGATGTCCAATCCGATTAGAAAACATCGTTAAGTAACCTTTCTCTATTTGCTCCTAGTAAATCCGATTTACACCCCGACACGGATGATGGAACACGATGTCCCGCGTCGGCGAGAATGCATCAATGAACGATCATACACGTTAGAAGGGGATAGAGAGAAGGAGGGCGATTTAACTTAATCATGTTTTGTTTGGGACAATCAATTAAGTGACACTTGTTTGGTGGTCATGTAAGCATACACCCATACCTAGCCTATGACAATTCATAGCAATCACAAGCAATCACATATAAGCATCTCATAGTTGTGGGTTTGTATGGCTCCCGCTTGCATTAGTTTCGCCACATCGTCCATGGAGCAAAACTAATCTAATCCTTGTCCCTCCCACTAAATTCTATAAGGATCTAAATCCTATATAAAATAAATGTACAAAATACATGTGAAAACATCCTATTCCCATCCTAACCTTAGGGGCATGCAAGCCTCACAAGTTACATCAAAAATTAATCAACAAATTAATTAATTAATGGCACCAAAGGCCGCATTACAAACATTCACACATGCATTCAAATACAACCACAAGGCATTGAGTCTTGAGCCATACTAAACCCACTATCCACCTACAAAACAAAGTTAGCACATACAAGCACTTTGTTTCCAATTAACGATTTTCAAGCATCTTTGCGATTTGTTTGCCATAAGTAAATTCCGTGTACTAATTCTCAATTTTAAACAACAAAACTTGTTTAAATTCATTTAGAAAGTTCTTTCAACATTCCATAACTGAAAGGAGATCAAACAAGGAGTTTTCTAATTGTTTTCAACTAATTTGAATACTTAGAAAAACAGTAATTTATTAAAAAACGTAACTAATGGAATCCAACAAAATCAACAGTTTTTGGTCTCCAAAAATTCTCAAATAAATTACTTAAGCTTCTTATCATAATTGTGATTACCAGTAAAAATTTCAAGAAGAGATCTTAAACCATCTGGGAGAATCAAAAATGACAAATCTCTTACAAGTGCACGAAACACCGTTATGAGATTTTCAGCTTATCCTCTCAACCATTTGGTCTGTAAGACCACCTTCTATCCAGTTTTTATATATACAATATACATAGAAAAACTAGTTTAGACTATAGGCTATCCATCCATGAAAAGAAAACAACCAAGTTCAGTTCAATAATATTAAGTTACATGCTAAACAATCAACAAATTCTGTACTGCAACAGACTGTCGATCGAAATGTTTTAACCTAGTTGAAGGTCCAAACTTCCATGAAAAATTATGAAATTAATTTTTCTGGAATACTAACTCAAAATATAACAACTCCATTTAAACAGAAGTTTTAAAGGAGTTCTCAGTTGGTACAGTTTATTAGAACAATCGATTTGCTCAACAAACTGGATCTGACAAGATCTTCCTTTTCATACTTGAAAACCCACAAATTAATCCGAGTCATGCAACAATTTATACATGCTCAGAAAGAGCTTCAAGTCCTCTTTAATTCTAGCCATAGAACACTGGTACTTATATTCAAAATATAAATCTTTCAAGCCATTCAAACAGGACAGTGCGAGCAGAAACTGGTTCTGCGCACTGTCGCCGTTTTATTCACAATAAATCTAGACTAATTCAGAAAAATGTGAATCTAACGCCTAAAGAATCACAATCCACATATCTACAACTTTCATGTAGATGGAAAGATCTTACAGAGAACATATCACATCGAAAAACGTGAAACAACACAGAAAATACCATTTCCAGACAGCAAACAAACGCATCATCTCTACTAATCCGTTAATTAGCTAATTTCTCTTAATTAAGTGTCAAAATAGCTTAAATACGACCATGTGCTCTGATACCACTGTTAGGAAATTGCTCAATTTTTAATTTTGTGACTAATTACCCCTAATTAATCCAATTAAAACACAAGCAACACGAGATCTAGTACATAAGCTCATTCGACACAAAGAGATAGGTGAAATATTGTACCTCCCGCGAAATCGTATTCGCGGGGCTCGACCAAGGCATGGGAATCGATGGCGTGCCTTCTCCACCGTCTCCACCACGTCTAGTAGCCACCCTCGAGTCCACCAAGGAGGATTAATCACGTTCTACAAGGTACGTGCTAGCATACCCAAAGAACAAGCCTAATCCTTATGGTTTTCTCTCTTGCGTCAATCAACAACCTTGATTTAGTGGAGAAAAAATAGCTCAACACATGAGCAAAAGAGAGAATGAGAGGATGAAAGTGGCGGCCTCCATGGGAGGAATGAGAGGAGAGAGAAAAGCTAGGTGGAGGTGTTTGCCTCTAAAAAATGCTGCAAGAAAAGAAAGAATGGAATAAAACATTGCAATCCGACTCTGACACATGATCCACTGGACAAAGATTATAAGGGCCGCAAGCCTAAATCTTTCTCTACTATATCAAAGTGACACGATTATAACAGGACGCCATAACCAAGACAGGGCGCAGAGAAAACCCACATATTGAGTCTACCCCGTCTATGAAATTGTCGAAAATTCCATTATCATTTTTTTTCAGCCAAAAGGCCCATTGAAATTCGGTTCAACCCAACAAAAAAAAGAGGGAAATGGGCCGGCTTACAAACTCAAAGGAATGGGCCCAAATCACCTAAATTCACCATATCGGGTTGAGACAAAGCCAGACCCGAACCACAATCAAACCCGATAACCCCAAACCCATTCAGTTAAAAAGAAGGAGACAGGTGGCGTTCACTCATTGGTCCGTCACAGTAGGCCCTGTCCTTTCTGTTAATAATCAAGGAAAAAAAAAGAAAAGAGCAGTACAAACCTGAAGAGGGAACGCGACAGTCGACCAAGGTTTCGCCCTTCGCCGGTGCTGAACGCCGCCGCGACTCCAACGAAGCATGCTGTCGTGCTGAAGATTCCATCACGACCCTATCGACACCAAGCACGGAGGGTATCAGACGGCAAATTTGACAGACGACGGAGACAACAGCGAAATTGGGAAAAATGGAAATGCAAAATTACTCGGCAAAATCACCAATTAAAGTACCTTAAACGCTGTGGTGACTTTGTAATGAATGAATTTTATGCCAATTGAGATTAAGCGTAAGGGAAAGGGGGAGGTTGCTCAGAGCCTCGACTAACAGAAGTTCTGAGTACGACAGAACTCTCACCAGGAAATGGTGCTTATGTTATAAGGGGAGTAAAAACTCTACAGATACGGTAAGTGATGTAAAAGGACTTCAAAAGAGAGAAAATGCATGCATAAACTGACAAGGAGACAAAAATCCCATAACTGGAGGAGTCCAGTGTAGAAAGTAAGTAAAGGAATGGCGAAAAGGAGAAATGGAGGGCATAGTAGTAGCCTACCACCTGGAAAAGGGAAGCTAGTACTGTACAGATTCCCTGCACCTGAGCAACGCAAGAGGAAGTAAATACAGCTTCTTTGATCATAGCCGTTGGATGAATGAAACATGTGACACTTTCGTCCCTCATAGTACAAGGCACTAAGCAGAAGGTGACGCAAGCATAGAATGTGAAAAGAAGCTGAGGGAAACATGCTCTTTAAAGTAAATATGCATCTCACCATGTATCATCTGGCGGAGGGACAGATGATGAGGTTAAAGTTCCTCTCTATGAATGCTGGATGGGATCAGATATCACAAAAGAAAGAAAAAGTCTGAATGCACAAATTATTGAGAAAGTACATGAACTCTCCCCGGTGGGACCAGGGACAAATCAGTAAAAAAAAACGAGACAAAGACAAAGAAATGTGGTACATAAAAAAAAAAAGAAGAAAAGCAAATACGTTATCCCGATTCTACCCCTTCCTCTTATTACATAGCCTGATAAGCTTGCAATTGGGAGAAATTGAGTCAATTGAATCAAATTAAAAGCATAATTAAGGAGCTTAATGGTGTATTAGTGCCTCCTTAATACTTGGGAACAAAATCAAAGGAACAATTTAGCAAAATGGACTTATGGCATCTAATTATACAAGTCTGAGTGCATAGTCTGATATATCCTCTCATGTGACCTTCTCAACCAATGAGAAGTCAACAACAGCACCTAGGTCTGACAAGGAGGGACCCTTCTCATTGATAATAGAATGGCAAACACTAAAAATTAACCAATTAAAGGAAACTCAATGGTAAGTTACATACGGCTGTGATACCAATTCCACTTTTACCCTTCAAAATTGAGACCAAATATATATCAGTTAAAGGGTATTAGTGAACTACATATCAACCATGGATGACTCCAGTGTAAAATCCATATGAATGCTCAAATAAAACTAAATGGAGGAGAGAAAGAAACCTGTCACCTAGCTATAGCTAGGAACTCAAAGCTTGATACCCCCACAGAAACATCAAAACCATCCACTGCCTAGGGATGCATGGATGAGTGCCACCTGTCCCTACTCCATGACTGGCGCCAAATACCCCCTCCCCAAGGAAAGCCAGTGGATAAGGAGAGGTAAAACATGGCCTGGTCCCACCAAATGCCAAATAGCATGAGGACCCATCTGTCATATACATCCTACATGGCAAGTGAAAAGAAGTAAATCGCAATGCAACTATCCCATCCCCAGCCTGTAAATGCCAGGTGTCAAAGGGAGATTGGAGAGTGAAATGGAATAGTAGAAAAGAAGAAGTGAAGACAGGATTGTAAAAGCAAGGCGGCAAGCCATCTTACCATCTCAACCATTGATCAAAATTGGAAAAATGGAGAAGCTGCCACATGTCAAGCCGATGAGAAGCACAAACCCTGGAAATCCCCTATAAAAGAAGCTCCTCTTGAAGAAGAAGGAGAGGCCAATTTTAGACTAGTTGAAACTCTGTCAATTTAGAAAATCAAGTTTATTTGCAAGGTAATAAATGTAATTTTCTGTAATGGCCTCCAAAAAAAAGAGAAACATGAAAAATTATTGAATGCATTTATGATGTTTTTTTTATTTCTGCTTCTGTTGTTTATGCTTTAGAGTTTGCATCAATAAGTAATGGGGAGCGTGACCTAGATTCCACCCCCGTGAAAGTTGATTGTATTTCTAGCATCATGCATGTAGGGATAGTTGGCATTAGTATAAGTCTTTGTTGTTAGTGTGCGACCATAGATCACTGGTTCCATGGAGAGCGTGACTTAGACTCCACCTCCATGGGTGCCATGCTGATCTCTGACTCTCAGTCTCGTTTTAATACTTAGAGCATGGTTATTGTCAGGATTTTGCTAAGTTTTCATTTACACAGTCCATAGTCAAAACTTGATAGGCTAGGTTCTTGTCATGGTAAAATAATTGAGTTTACAGCTGGAATAAAATTATTTCATCAGAAAATGAAGGGTCTAAGTTTATGCAAAGGTTTAAATGTCAAAAAAAAAAGAAAAAAAAACATATTAAAGATTTTTATGCAGAAGTCTAGTCCCTTAAGCAATCTAAATTCCTACTTATGCCAGTCCCACTTGATAAAATGAGTAATAAAGTGATATTGTCCCTTACTATGTATTTAGAAATAAACCTGAAATGGGAGTCCATGCCCTTTAGAATAAAAGAGTTCCATCATGGTTTGCAAGTAACATGAGTTTAGAAAAATTGTGTCATTAAGAAAAATTCCAGGGTCATATGAGAATCATGTAATAATGATGGCATAATAGGTCAGCATCTTGACGCACCAAATCAGTTAAAAAAAAAGGGGAATTAGCAAGTTTTAGAGTTTTCTTTGCTAGTACATCCTCTTGTCCACTATTGGCATGGCAAAAAAAATGTGTGTGTATAAAGTTGTATTCTCCAGCACAAGGTGACAGTCCTCAAATCCTCTAAGTAAGTGAAACTGTACTTGTATGGTTGACAGGAAGAGAAGCAAAATTAACCTTATCATGGGTCAGTACATGAAAATGAAGTGATTCCTGAGTATAAACTAAGATGCATGAATTTATTTGGTTATATGAACATCAGAAGATATTGAGTAAGAAAATGGCTAATATGAGATGAGAAATGAGATAAATCCTGAGACTCAAGTGGACAAGAGGGTTCAATACATGAGTTACTAGTAAGTGCCAACAAGAACAAAATTACTAATTCAAAGAATGATTGCGTAAACAAGTGACACAACCATAGTCTAACCCTTCGAGGTTCAAGCCATACATAAGATGAAGATAAAAGGGAAAATCACAAGTGTCACATTTAAAATGAAAGTTGAATGAGAATGCTCGTATATACACCAAGCATGTGTCGCTTGAGTAATAATTTACGAAACAACCCATAAACAAAACCAAATTTCATTCATTAAGTCTACCAGATCAAGAGGCAAAATTAAGGTACAAGTATATTACCTCAAAATTGGGAAGTGCGAGGTGAAATTGGATGTGCAGGCGACCCCATGATGTCTGCAGGAGGCCTCACAATGCCTCTGTCGGAGCAATTCATTACTACACTCCGTCAATCGATGACTCTCCGCCTCTATAACAGACCAAGCGAAATCAACGGTCAGAACCCCTCAAATCGATCAAACGCAACGGCAATGGACGGCAGAAACAACATCAGGAGCCCTCCACGACGCCTATCAACCTAGTCGCAGACGCCATGACTGCCGGAACCCTCTCCTGGTGCTGCCAATGGAGGCGTCCAATCCAACGGGAAAGTATTGAGACCCATGTCGATGAAAGAAGGAGGGGAATGTATCGAAGCTTTGCGTGAGCCCGTCGTATCTGAGGAGCCAACACCAACGTGTGAAGCAAACAGATCGAGTTTGGACCTAACCTCAACTCGTTCGGTGCACAGACGCAAGTATGAACCAAGTGATTTGATCAAACCCCAATCTCCAGCATGTCCCTTGATCTCCTGTGACGGCCAGCGCGTAACGGATCCCTGACAAGCATAACACAAAACAGCAAAGTATCAACCAATCAGAAAACCTCGTGAAGCAGAAAATTTCAAAAAAATGCATTAAAAATAGCTAGATTGTCAGGAAAATTCTCATAAAATATCAAAATGTCAAGAAAAATATGAGGAACATTTTGACATGTCATATTATGCTGAAACACCAAAATATAAGACATTTT
The DNA here is from genome assembly GCA_028095005.1 of Rhynchospora pubera. Taxonomy (NCBI): domain Eukaryota; kingdom Viridiplantae; phylum Streptophyta; class Magnoliopsida; order Poales; family Cyperaceae; genus Rhynchospora; species Rhynchospora pubera. The sequence continues at coordinate 10,237,735 of CM051463.1, read as the reverse complement.
AAAATTAATTGGTTAAGGGACGACCATAAGTAAAAAATAATAATAATAATGACAATAATGATAAATTTATATTTATATGGTGAAATAAAAAAAAAAGGAGAAAAAAGAAATGGAGCAAAAGAAAAATCATTTCGAACCGATTGTGTTCTGGACAGCAGGTACATCTGAACAGTTTATGTTTTGGACAGCAGGTACATTTGACATTTCTTGTTCTGAACAACAGGCACAGTCAAACACTAAGACTTGTAAACAAAGTCGAAATAAATAAAGTATATATACATCATTAAGAAGGTAAAAAAAAATATAGAAATTTAAAAGTCCGAATCCAAAATTCCGACCAAATATCGAAAATCTAAAACTCAAAAGTCACAATTAAAAAGTCCAGCTCAAAGTCCAGAATGCCAAAAATGCAAAAGTTTAAGCCTTGAACCAAGCCCGAAAATGTCAAGAACTAAGAGTCAAACTCAAAAGTTAAATTCCAAAAGCGCTAACTTTAAAGCGCAGAACTTAAAGGCCAAATTTTAAAAGTCCAAAATCCTAAAGTGAAATTCAAAAGTCCAAACTTGAAAGTGACACAAAGTCTAAACGACACAAAGTCTGAAAAGTGACACAAAGTCTAAACGACACAAAGTCTGAAAAGTGACACAAAGTCAAAATAACACAAAACCTGAAATTGACACAAAGTCAAAATGACACAAAGTCCAAAAAGTGGCACAAAGTCTAAAAGTGACCCAAAAGACACAAAGTCTAAAGTGACATAAAGTCTTAAAAGTCAAAAGTTCGTCCCTTCAAGACTGCATCGCGTTTCGCCCTGAAGGAGACACCCTCCCGATGTTCAGATTGAGAAAAAGGAAAAAAACAATTCTGAACTATCACTGAAGTTCCTGTCAAGAGAAGGCATAGCGCATCTGTACTCGCGACTCGAACGAAAATCCCAAAAATCCCTAAGTTCCCCAAACGATTGAGAACTGACCTAGAATACCCTATTTTCTAGCGTTGGACTCAAATCTAACAGCCTGTTTCTACAAGTTCATAGCATGTTTGACCCGAAGCAGACTGAAACTTGATGCCCAGATGACCAGAAGAAGAGTCAACCAGTGACCATCATCTAAGTTCATGTCAAGAGAAGGCACAGCGCATCTGTACTCAAAACTTGAACGAAACCTCAAAATCTCTAAATCCCCAAACGATTGAGGATTGACCTAGAATACTAAATTTCCTAGTGTCGAACTCAAAATTCTCTGTAACGGCACTAAGCCCGTCACAGCAAAGTAAAAACAACCTAAATGTCTTAAAATGTGAAACTAAAGAATTAAATCGTGTCATTCATGTTTGCATGGCTCTGTTAAAATAACTGCCCTTTTGCATTGCTTTTCACCCTGAAACTCCCTATCAAGGCACAGTCCTTTTATTAAAATGGACTTCCTCCACTTACGACATTTAAACTTTGATTATCCCGATCTAGAGGTGCTCTTGGCTCAGTTCGTAACTGAGTCCGGAGGTAATTAACAGTAGGGGCTTGCGCCTACTGGAAAAAAAGGACCTACGACAAACAATCAACTCTCGAGGTACTTAGAACCGCATTAGTGCCCTTCGCTCGTTTGGAATGGGTAGTAACGACGGGTCTCAAGATGCTCGAGGGGTATCTGATCCGCATTTTCTTCGCCCCATAGAGGACTATCTGATCTTCCGTGGTTGGACTGAAAAAGTGCGAGACAGGTTCTGGCACGCCCGGTGGGACATTTTTCTCCTCTCATCAGGGCATAATCAAAGTTTAAATGTATAGGTGGAATTAAGTCCATAATATTCAAAAAAATATACTAATGATTGACTCTGAGTTCTCTCCATTGCAAGGAATCATGTTTACCTGGAGTCAAATCGTGAAGGGCGAGCGTCTTCGCCAAATGAAGACAGCAGCAACCGGGACTCTGTATGTGCCCGTCCAAGCTGTCGTGCAAATCTCTCCTGTGATGCTTGCTGGTGAAGCATCGGTGAAAGTCTCTGGAAAGTCTGCCCTTAACACCAAAAAGGGTCGGGCGGCAAACACCCACATCAAGGGGGCGACAGCCCCGAAACTCAAAAAGGAAAAGAGGACTAGGATCTCGAGGGCCCAAGCTCTCCACCTGGTCCAGCAACCTGATACCATCACTGATCTGTCCCTCAGCAACACCTTCGCCCCCCTACATGTGCTCAAAAAGGGAGGCGAGGCGATGCGCCTCAGAGAGGATTGGGAGCTCCCCATGTACGCCCCAGTCTCTGAGACAGAGAAAGTGACCCACCCAAAACACAAGGCAGTGGAGGCCATTCATGCGGCCTTCAAGATTGTCAAAAGATCCCGCAAGTCCCGTAGGATCGTCACCGCGATCCCTGCCAACCCCAACAAGCCGTCCATCAAGGACAGGCTTAAGTTCCCGACGCACCAAAGACTCCGCTTTCCCTACCGCGAGGACAACCGAGAGGGAGACGCGGACTATAGTGCATCAGAAAAAAGGACTGTGGCCCACCCGCCTTCAGTCTTCGACCGGCTTACCTTTCCGTCACTCCAACCCAACGCCCGCTCAATGAAGGCCAAAGGAAAAGTGAAGAAGGTCTGGAAGCCCAAGCAACCGGAACCCATCCCTGCTCCCGAACAGAACATAGGGGGCACCAAGCGATGGGTGCCAAAAGGAAAAGATACCTCTCTGACTAGCCAGGTGGCGAGTCAGATGATGAAAAATAAAACCAAAAAGAAATATGTGATGAGGAAGAAGCGGAATGCTGATTCTGTCTCAGTATACCATGTGTCAATTGATGATGATGAGGATGATGGTGGTGAAACGGCGGAAGTCCGTATGGTTGGGACAGGTTCCCAGGAACCGCCTCACTCCGAAAGTGTCCCCGTGGAAACACGAGGACAGAAAGGAAAAGCCTCAGCATCCAAACCTCCCAAACGGGTAGGACGGCCCAGGAACCGCAGCCCGGTAGTGGAGGAAATTGTCCAACAAACCACTGATAACATCGCAAGCGATGAAGAGGATCCAAATCCGGACCACGGAAGTTCATCTGAAGATGTTGATGAGGAAATTGAAATTCTCGAGGAAATATCTGATGAGATGGCCCAGCTTCGCAAGGAGCTGGAAGAGAAAACCAAGCAACTTGAGCAACTCCAAGCGGAAAATGCTCGGGTAACCGCGGCATGTGCGGAAGTCCAGAAACACATAGCCAAAAAGGAGGCACGCCCAAGCTATGCTGTTTCAAACAACGATGTACCAAAATCAACCGAAACCCAAGGAATGGCTCCTAAACCAAAATCCAAAAACAAAAAGAAAACCAAGAAATCCCACTCTAAAATAGTGCGGGAAAAAGATAGCAGCTCCAGTGAAACCTCTGAAGAGGAGTTGCTTCAAAGAAAAGAAACCAGTGTCATTGACCCTGAGGCCATAATGGAGAAGATGCAAAGGGCCATGGATCAAAAACTGCAATCTCTCGGGATTGGGGGCACTCAACTGCCCGTCAATTTCACAGGCCGGCCTTACCCTGCAAGGTTTGACCAGCTGGATTACCCGAAGGGCCATGTAGTGCCGAAATTCAAGGTGTTCGATGGGGTCGGAAACAAAATCACCCCGAGTCAACATCTGTCACACTTTATAACCTCCTGTGGGAACACTGCCCGAAGGGAGGAATGGCTGTTAAGGCAATTCTCACAAAGTCTGTCTGGAGTAGCGTTCGACTGGTATGCTTCTCTCGAGGCAGATAGCATCAAAAGCTGGAAAGAAATGGCAAATGCCTTTTGCGCAAGGTTCAGGACGACCCCGCATCGGGTCTCCGTCACTAATCTAGTCAATGCCAGACAAAAACAAGGCGAGTCTGTCTCCGACTATGTGTCAAGGTGGGAAACCATGTACACAGGATGCCAGTCCAACATAAGTGAATCTGAGGCGGTGCGTATGCTTCTGAACAGCATCCATGCACCGATGAAAGTATGGATGGTGGGACACAATGTCACCACCTTTGAACATTTGGTAGCCATGGTTGCTCGGTATGAGGAAGTGGAGCCTGAAATGAACCAGCTATACTATTCCACCAAAGAAAAAGATAAAGAAAAGGGAAAGAAGCTGGAAATCAAAACAACAAAGGCAGTCAAGGCCATCACTAACCAGGCTGAAGGCACTGGTAGTGCCCCATGGGGAAAGAATGGCGAAACGAAAGACGGAAATCCACAGTCCAGGGCTCAAAGGCCAACACTCAGGGAGCTGAAAAGCAAGCCCTACTCATTCAAAAAGGAGAAAACTATGAAACTGTTCAAGCAAGCTATGGAAGTTCTCGAGGTTCGATTGCCCCAATGCAAAAGGCCCGAAGAAGAAGACAAAGTAAACCACCCTAATTACTGTGTGTATCACAGAGTTTTGGGTCATAACATAGAGGATTGCTATGTCTTTAAGGATTGGCTCGAACAAAAAATCCAAGAAGGAGCAATCTCCCTCCATGATGACGCTAGGCAGGAGCCGGCTCCTCATGCCATCTCAAACGGAGCCCCAAGTGCCAGCTCTCGTCGTGTTTCAGTCACTACTGACGGAAAACCGCCCACGACATGGAGCGTATATTTGAACAAAAACACCAGAAAGAAGTTGAGAGCCTTGCAGGCCGAACCTCAACTCAAATGGAAAAGCCCTATCATGCCAGTAGTCCCAAAGAGACTCAAACCAATGAAAACACAACCGAAACCAATGACCCGTAACGCAACAACGGGTAATGTGAGGTCTAGACAGGCGTTCTGGAGGAAAACCTCTCCCGAAACCGTCGAAGATCCCTATGTTCAAGAAAAACCAACACAAGCAACCCTCGCTGATTTCATCTCCCCCAAAGTCGCTGCTCAAATTAGCGGACAAGTGTGGCAGGAGTTGAAAGGCGAAGGAAAAGAAAAGAAAGAAGAGGAGTTCTGGACGGCAGCGTGCCACCATGTCTCAGGTAACGAGGAAGAATATGAAGAATCCTCTAACCAACAGGAGCCGGCACAAGCAGACACCAGACCCTCCGAAACCTCAACAACAAATGAACAAAACCCTACTGAGTCGTCATCCAGCTCAGTCCCAACCCAACATGCCTGGTCGACGGTCACTGTTCAACCTATGACCCAATCAGGAAAGAAAAAGAAAGAGATCCTTGAAATAAAGAAATTGGATAAGGCCCTCATCCGCAAAGGAAAGAAGCCGGACCGAATGACCCTACCTTTCAAGATCGATGGTCAAGATCGCAAAGTGTTTGTAGACATTCATGATGAGTGTCTGGATTCAGAAGGCGTCCCAAGCCTAAAGAATCTAGGGTTCAACCTTGTCATACCAAAGAAAAAAGGAGAATCCGGAATTCCACCAGAAACCATTGCAATACTAGCAGAGCATGTGTCTGAATTGATGAAACAAACCATTGCTGTGACTAGTTTTGTAAGAAACCAAGTAAACAAAGAGGCTTCCACCTCAACCGATACCCAAAATGCCCAAAGTGATCCTGATTTCACTGACGAGGAATATGAATGGTCTGATCCGGACCCTCCTAGCCAGGATGAAAGCTACGATTTTGGTAGCAACTTTGACAGTGATGAGGAAAGAGGAGGTGGTGGCTCTGATGGAATCTCCTGCAACGCCATCTCAACACCGGCCATAAACGCACACCCGGAGGATAACCCGGGAAAAAAAGAGGAAAAGCTCACTAAAGAAGAGGAAATAGAAATGATTGCGCAAATAGAGAAAGCTACACAGGCCATTCTCTCTTCAGCGGTCACAAACCAAAACCCACAAGAAGATGATGATGCCTTCTATGAGGCGCTGGAGGGATGCCAGCCGGCCAGTTACAGGAGGATAAAAATATACATGAAAGCAAGGGAACAATGGAGGGACCTCTCCTACTGGTGCAGTCAAACCAACCTTCATCCCATCCTGGAGGCAGAAATCGCCTTAAACCCATCATGGTGGATCCAAGAGCTCATACATGGCGATGATGTGGACCAATTGCTAGCATCATGGCTGGCAAATAAGTTCTGGACCAAAGAAATGCCTTTTAACATCTCTAAACAAAAAACCCATGAACCCGCAGAGCACTGCAGATACCTGAGTGATGCCGGGGAATCAGAAGAAGAAGCCGAGGAAGAAGGCGATGATTCACTACCACATATCTCTTTCAATGTTGTGGCAGAGTATGTGGACTTCTTGATGCAACTAAAAATCCAAGAGCCTGACTTGTTCCAACAGGAATTAAGGGTTGACGAGGAGATAGAAAACATGTCAGACTCCGATACCTATGAACAACAAGTTGAAAATATGGCCATAAGGAAAGCCGCGGTGGATATTGTGGTGCAAAATGAATGGGACAAGAAAGACCCGGACCCAAACCACCCTACAGATTTTGAAATCATGCGTGCACACTTGGCAAACACGGAGGACTCACACCTCTGGGAGAATATTGAGGTTACTGAAACTAACCTCGCGGAATATGAAAACAACATGGGTAGCCAAGCCCACCTCAACCAGAACAGTCAAACTTTCCTGGCTGAGGAGGACCAGGCTAATGAATTCTCCCAGTACCTCAGGAACCTGAGAATCTCAGACCCGGTCGGCTACCATGGTGTGCTAAACCCTGAAAATCCTCAACAATATCAAAGATATGAAAGGCAAGCCATAGCCAGGACCGTAAGTGAAATAGCTGATGAGACGGGGCGCGAGAAAGGAGAAATAAATCCAGAAGCGACCCCACCAAGAACCACTCGACGCCGTAGATCCAGGAGGACTCGGCGCTCCAGGCATACATCAGGCCCCAGGGCCGAGGTGACATTCCCCACCCAAATAGAAATAGTTGAGACTTCCAACCAAGTCGACACTGCTCGGGGTGAGTCATCTCAGCAAGCCCCTGAGGAAGAAGAATACAATGAACATGACAGCCTGGTAGAATGGTATGTGTCTGAGCTCAGGGAACTGAGAATCACAGACCCAAGGGCCTTTCGCCGAGCCAGTCACCCCAAAGATCCAGATTTTACGGAGGAATTCGAAAGAGAAGCCATAGCAACCGCCCTAAAAGAGGTTAACAAAGGCAAAACTCCCCAGTGCTCTGACTCTGAAGATAGCGGAGGTTCTCCGCGATTCTTCTTCTGCGGAAAAACATCTGATGGAAACGCCCAAAATAGCGAATCCGATAGCGATGAAGAAGAGGCCGAAAGGGAGCCTGAGGTGGAGTCTGACCATGAAGAACCTCAATCAAGCACCCTCCAAGGAAGTTCAATCCTGATGGCATCTGGGTCTGGTCCGCCAGCCGATATAACCTCAGCTTTTGAAGGGTTGAATATCTCACAAGCAACCAGGATCCTCTCATACATGGAACACCTGAGACGGGAAGACCCTGCATTCCTAAACTTCATAGCTCAGCACGCTGAGATATTACAACAACCAGGGGCCAGTTATGAAAGGCTCAGGAGAACCCATCCACGGGAAACCGCCCGTTTCCGGGCACAAATAGAAAGGCTGTACAAAATCTCAAATGATATTGACAATAACAGTAGTGATGACGACGGCTCTGATACTGAAAACTGCCGTCACATCAGCGGTTCAGGGTCTGATGACTCTGAGTCCGAAAATTATGATCACCGTTCCGCCCGAATTGCAGCTTGGACGGATGATGATGAACCTTCCTTAAAACCATGTAATAAAAGAAGACAACAAGAAAGAAACGCTCGCATGACTGTCCGGCCACAACCCGAATGGGATGAAAATGCGCGGCGTGAGCTGGAACAAGCCATCGCTGAAACTGAGGCTATGACAACCAATGAGCTCATGAGAAACCTAAGGGTAAACAGCGATGATGATACTTATTGTCCCACCGAGGATGATGAGGAAGAGGTCAAGAGCCCTAAAGCCCTTAGAGTATACCAAAGAAGAAAGAAGCCAGCAAGTGAGAAGGAAATAATAACCTATCAAAGAAGAAACAAAGGAACCAACAAAGGAAAGAACAAGTTGCTCAAAGGCGAATCCTCTCGCGATGATGCCACTTGTCATCGAGTTGGCCATCATGATTCCGACAAAGGCGAGTCCTCTGAGGTGCCACAGCCACAGACCGAAGCCACAGAAGAACATCAAACCAACTCAGAGGAGATGGCATATGACTATGAGATCGTGCTAGACCCTGCTGAACAAATGGACCCTGCCGATCTACAAGGACGGCAACCAAGAATGGTAAACTTGGATATCCACATCCCTAACATCCCGGGCCAGCCTGACCTTACTCTCGAAGAGTTGGGGGAAATAGTGCGGCAAATGGTCAACCAGATCTGGGAGGCCACGTCTACTGAGCAGGGATGTGAAGAGAATGAACCCGCTGAATCAGAGACGGAGGAAAATGCTAGTACTGAACAGGGGGCAGCTGCCACCTCTACTGAAGACCCAGCTGAAAATACCGCCCCTTCAAATCAAAACCAGGAAGAAAACCAAAACCAAAACTCTGAATTATGCCAAGGTACTTCTGAAAATTGTCGGACAATAACTGTGAGTGAGTCCGACACAGATAGCGAAGAGGAGGAATCTCCAGCAACCCAAGGTGACAGCTCACAAAGTGAACCAAAACTCACTCAAAAGAAAATAGCCAAGCCAAAAGAAAGCCCGTTTAAATCACGCGCAGCAGACAGCTCAAGAGAAATAGCTCAAGAAGTTGCAACAGATGGCCCCGCCCACCGCACAAGGTCAAAGCAAGCACAACCGAGCATCGCTTTAGATAGGGGGCAAGCCCAACAACCGTCGAAGGAAGATAGCGCTGCCTTTACTTCAAGGGAAAAGCGTCAACTCCTAATAGACCTGGATTTCTGCACAAATGCTCTGAGAAGGATGACCAGGCAAAACATTGAAATACAAACCTTAGTCGAAACCCTGATAGCCAGGCTAAAGACCGAGCGAAAGGAAAGAATCTCGATAGAGGCGGAACTCAAAGCATTAAAAGACCGCGCCCAGAAACAGGGGGCAGGGCAGAAAAAGGCCATGAAGTCTGGCCATGCTACCTCAGGCAATTCAGGGAACCTCCCACAAAGAAGGAGAGAGGCCGGCATTGTCATCCAAGAAGGACAAAGACCAAAACCCAGAGCTAATCATCCCTCAGGAAAAGGAAAAGGGAAGGCAAATACAGAAAACCATCACCACAAACCAAAACACCTCTGGTTCCATGATAACCCGTTCGGGGGGCCTGAAACAGACCGGCAAGAAAGAGGTGAGAGCTCACGTACGCGGGTGTGCCCTCCCATGAGGGATGGGTCTGGCCATTTGAGACACAGAAATGCCGAAACCAATTCAACCCAACAAATAAAAAATAGACAAAACCACTCAGGGCAATACCATATGAAAATGAAATTGGTTAAGCTCGATAATGCTTCCCCTTACAACCAATTACCACATAAAATCAAGATAACAGGGAAACTGAAACCAAAATATGGAGGTTCCGATGGGCACTTCAGACACAGGAACCGTGTAAACCCTTGGGAGATGCCAGAAGCTGAAAATGGGGCACTCCGGGCACAAACCATAAATAGACAACCAAAACCATGTAAAGCAAGGAAAGAAAATAATGCCGGACGAAAGGCGTACTGCCGATACCACCAAGTCTGGGGGCACTCCAGAGAGGAATGCCTGACATGGTCTTGGAATGACAATGACCCGTCAGATGAAGAAACAGAAGACGAAGTGTGCCGTGCCATAACCCGGGGTATAAGCTCTCAAACCTATGACGAGGAAACTGCCTCTGAATGTGAACATGATACTGAAGGGGAATTACAGTACAGTAGCCCAGAAGAGGAGCCTGTTGTACTGGCAATCAACTCTGCTGCAGTTAGACCACTGGGAAGTGATACTGACCAAAGCGAAACAGAGGAAAGAGAAATCAAATCACCACCAAAACCGAACAAGGTGTCCAACCTAGTCCGGCAGGTCTCTACTAGAATCCGGCCAAACATGAAAAACCACTGCAATGTTAGTCTGAGATCGGGCACTAGGATACCTGAGAGACAACCTCCCAGGGAAACGACCAACAATGAAATAAGAAACAGAAATAATACAACAGCAGAAAGCGAAGCAAGGCCCAATGACAGACCTAAAATGTCCGTGGGAGATTACAATGTGGTCGCTCATTTGCGGAAAATCCCCTCACTGCTCAGTGTCTTTGATGCCTTGATGGTATCTCAGGAGCTGCGTGATGCCTTAATCTATGCACTACAAAACCCTGCCAGCTTCCAGGCCTATTTTGCCCAAGAAACCCGCGAGGAGGTGGCACAGATCGACCAGGAACCGTACATTACCTTCACGGATGAGGACCTGATGGCGGGCACAGCTGATCATAATCGACCCTTGTACACCACAGGCACCATCTATGGCCGAAAAATCAACAAAGTCCTCATTGATCCTGGGTCCTCAATCAGCATCATGCCATTAAAAACGCTGGTACAGTTGTCGCTCAGCATTAAAGAAACAAGGAAAGATAAAATCCGGATCCATGGGTTTAACCACCAATACCAAAAGGCTCTTGGTTCCACGGTGATCGATATTACCTTTGGGAACCTGGTCACTCCGGTCAAATTCTTCATCATCGAAGCTGATACAACATACAAGGCACTGTTGGGGAGACCATGGCTCCACGCCAATGGATTGGTTCCCTCCACCCTGCACCAGTGCATTAAATATGTCAAAGACGGAAAACAATATGTGATTAAAGGAGATGATCAGCCATTTGAGGCACATGAAGCCGAATTGGATGATGCTAAATACTACAAACCCAAGTCCGGAAAGGGGGCAGCCACCAAACAAGGAAAGCTCTCTCCTGAAACCGTGAAGGAAGCAGTCAAAAATGCTGTGCTCAAAGCGGCCATAAAATCACAAATGCTCTTGGGTAGTGATAGTGAGACGGGATCGTCGGAAGGCACGGCCGAGGACATTAACTTACCCGCTCGAATGCAACCAAATTATTCCAGTGAGGGTGAGGAGCAAAATACTCTGTCCATAGAAATCCTACCCCTAGAACACTGTAAAGACCTAACACCTCGGGAAAGTGAAGAAGTCATTCTGTGCAAAACCTTCACCGTCCCACCCAAAATAGAAGAGCTTGAAACAGGGCACGTTGTTAATCCCAGTATACAATTTGTCAAAATAGGAGAAATCGAACCTCAAAATGAAGAGTCAAACTTCGAAGACTGGGAACAATGGCTCATAGAGGAAACCAGGAAGACGGGGATTCCCCCTCAGCTTCAAGACACCACCAGCACACGGTTGGTTGAATTGTTTCGTAAGGCACAATGCCTAGAGCCCATTCCTGAAAAGCGAGCAAGAATGTTCCGAGATATGTGGAATGGCTACTCTAATGAAGTCGTAAAACTCAATGGGAAGATTGCTAACACAAGGGGCCTAGGATTCGAACCTCGAACCAAGGGCTCAGGGTCAAACACTCCTCAAAGACCACGACAGCACTCTTTCCACCGCATAACAATCACCGAAATCAAGGAAGGCGAAACAACCCCAGATGAAGAGGAATCTTCAGAAACAGAACAATTTATCCTAGCAGCCAAAAATGCGCCAAAGGAGCTAGAAGAAGGTGGTCAAAATACCATCGATAAATTGAAGGAAATCAACCTAGGAACTGAGGAAAATCCAAAACCTACGTTCATTAGCACCTCCCTTCCTCAGGAGATGCAGGATAAACTGACCAAACTGCTAAAGGAATATCAGGATTGCTTCGCATGGAGCTACAGTGAAATGCCCGGGCTAGACCCAGCAATAGCAGTTCACAAGCTCAAAATTGACAAAGAGCTCAAGCCAGTCAAACAAGGACCCCGGAGAATGAGGGTCGAATTGGAAGAAAAAGTGACAGCCGAAGTCAAAAAGCTCATCAGTGCTGGATTCATAAGGGAAGAAGAAACGCCCGACTGGGTGGCTAACATTGTCCCAGTGAAGAAAAAGAACGGACAAATCAGAGTCTGTGTCGATTTCAGGGATTTAAACAAGGCTTGCCCTAAAGATGACTTCCCTCTGCCAGTGACAGAAATCATAATAGACCACACCTCGTCCCACGGGATATATTCCTTTGTAGACGGATACTCAGGATACAACCAAATCAAAATGGATGAGAGTGACCAAAAGCACACTGCCTTCCGCACCCCAATTGGTATTTACTGCTATAAAGTCATGCCTTTCGGCCTCAAAAATGCAGGAGCCACATACCAAAGAGCCATGACCAAAATCTTTGACGACCTCATACATAAAGTGGTAGAATGCTATGTAGACGACCTTGTTGTGAAGTCCCATACCCATGAACAACACTTAGAGAACCTGAGGCTGATGTTTGGGCGGTTGAGACAACACACTCTGAAACTTAACCCACTGAAATGCGCCTTCATGGTGTCATCAGGAAAATTTCTAGGCTTCGTGGTGCGGCACCAAGGCATTGAAATTGATCCTGATAAAATCAAAGCCATCCAAGAACTGTCCCCTCCACGGACACTTAAACAACTCCGGTCTCTTCAAGGGCGCTTGGCGTATATTAGGAGATTCATAGCCAACCTGTCAGGCAAAATCAAACCTTTTACCAGGCTCACAAAAAAGGATGTTCCCTTTAAATGGGACGAGGAGTGCCAGAAATCTTTTGAAGATATCAAACAATATCTACAAAAACCTCCTGTATTGGCAGCACCCATCCAGGGAAAACCTCTCATTCTCTATACCACCGCCTTGGATGGATCCCTGGGGGCATTGCTCGCCCAGGAGAATGAAGAAGGAAAGGAAAATGCCCTGTATTACCTCAGCAGAATGCTTGTGGGGGCAGAACATGCATACACGCCAATCGAAAAGCACTGCCTAGCCTTGATCTTCGCAGTAAAAAAGCTCAGGCATTACATGTTGGCCCATAAAGTCACATTAATCTCCAAAACTGACCCATTGAAGTACCTCATGACCCGACCTATGCTTACTGGAAGGCTGGCAAGAAGGGCTGTGGCTCTAATGGAATTTGATATAACATATGCACCCCAAAAGGCTATCAAAGGACAAGCACTAGCTGATTTCCTAGCTGCTCATCCTATACCTGATGATTCCCCACTAGCATGCGACTTCCCTGATGAGGAGGCTATGCAGATAGAGAAAAATGAAACTTGCTGGAAGCTATACTTCGATGGATCTTCCTCCATTCGACCAGCAGTCAAACCAAACTTACCAAAACGACAAGCAGGTGTAGGATTGGTGTTTGTCACCCCAGAGAAAGGCATTCTCCGACATGCTCTGAGCCTAACCGAACCATGCACAAACAATGAAGCTGAATATGAGGCCCTGATAGCTGGACTTGAAATTGCCCTTCAAATGGACATTGAGCGGTTGGAGGTCTATGGAGATTCTCAGCTTATCCTGAGTCAGATCGAAGGCCTCTTCAAAATAAGAAAACCAGAACTGGTCAAATACCATGAAAAGGCCCTTGAGCTGATGGCCAAATTCACATATATTACTTTCCATAAAGTTCCAAGGTCACTGAATGGCAAAGCGGATGCATTGGCTAGGCTGGCTAATGAACTCGGTGACCCGAATCAGGAAGAAATCCAAGTCCTGGTTCACCGCAGAAGATCCTTGTCCTCTTGCTTCCCAAAAGAAAGAAACGAGGAGGAAGAAACCCTGTTTACTGACATCCAAACACTCGAAAGAGAACATGAAAAAGAATGGAAGGGAATCGCACAAGCCATGACAACCGAAGGCTCGAACCAAGAGGACTGGAGACAGCCCTTTCTTGACTATTTCCAACAAGGAAAATTACCTCTGAACAAGGCCATTAGGGAGCAAATCAGAAAAAGGGCCCTAAGGTTCGTGTATGTGAACAACACACTCTATTGGAGATCCTATGAAGGATCATGGCTTAGATGCATATCGAAAACCGAGGCCAACCAAGTTATGCAAGAAATTCACTCGGGAGTATGCGGAGCCCATCAATCGGGCTCTCGAATGCGAGTACAAATCAAACTAATGGGCTACTACTGGCCCACCATGATCAATGACTGCGAAAACTTCTCCAGACGATGCCACATGTGCCAAATTCATGGAGACTTTATACACCAACACCCAAACGCACTACATCCAACCGTGGTATCATGGCCCTTCGAAATCTGGGGGACAGATATCATAGGTCCCATTGACCCACCAGCCTCAAATGGGCACCGCTTTATATTGGCCGCTACGGATTACTTCTCCAAATGGGCCGAAGCCAGGTCATACCGTGAAATTAAGGCCTCTGATGTGGTCAGGTTCTTCACCACTCAAGTGCTTTATAGATATGGAAATCCAAGGAAAATAATCTCCGACAATGGGACGGCCTTCAAGAATGCTAAAATTGAGGCCTTCGCCGATAAACACAAAATTGAATGGAGGCATTCCTCCATCTACAACCCGAGAGCCAACGGACTGGCAGAGGCTTTCAACAAAACACTGATCAAGATCCTCCGCAAAACCATTGGAGGTAATCAAAGAAACTGGCATGAGAAACTGCATGAAGCATTGTGGGCATATCGCATCACTCATAAAACAGCAACCCAAGCTACGCCCTATTCCTTGGTATATGGGGCAGAAGCAGTCCTACCAATCGAGGTGGAACTCCCGTCACTAAGAGTAGCTATGGCAGCACAAATCCCTCTGACTAAACAAACGCAACTGAGGTTGCAAGAGTTGGACGGAATGGATGAAAAAAGACTGGAAGCTCAACAAAACTTGGAGTTATATCAAGCCAGAATGACGCGGGCTTATGAAAAGCTATCAAGACCCAGAACATTTAAGAAAGGAGAACTAGTGTTAGTTTTGAGGCGACCTATCCTCGGCCGACACCATGGTCCTAAATTTGCACCAAATTGGGAAGGCCCCTATGTCATAGAACAAGCATATGAAGGTGGAGCCTACCTACTTGCAGATTCAAATGGAAAACACCCTGCCTCCTCCATAAATGGGAGATACCTGAAGAAATATTATGGGCAAAATTACCCCGATGTTTCCGCAACCCACCAGAGCCAAAGGAAGAGCGGCCAACAAACTGACTGGGCAGATAATTGCGAGGCGGTCAACCACCTCTTCGCTTGAGTAAGAATCTCTCACGCGCCACCGGGTCAAGGCTCGACAGGGTACTCCGTTCCTTTGAACACTATGGGGTATCCCTGAGTCAAAACCCTAAAGTAAAATAAGCCCTTCAAAAATTTCCTAAAATGACCCTAAGTCGAAATCCTAAATGAAATCCAAGTCCAATAAAAAAATACATCTTATTCCGAAGCATAAAAGCATGTGATCAAAAGAAACTAGACCAAGCTAAAATATAGCTCAAATAAAAAGTTAAAACCAAATCTCCCTAAATATTCTCAAATCCCTAAATAAAAAGGCAAATTTCAAAGTCCAAAATCCAAAACTTCTAAAATATACACAAAACATTCTGTCCCACCGGGCCAAAGATAAAAGGAGTGTTTTGTCCTTATGGACATTCATAGAACATTTCCTTTACAAATGGCCTACACCCCGAAATATGACCCTAAAAAGTCTTGTGCTTTGTCCTTAAGACGAAGTACTAGGTGCCTGTTCATCTCACCGAGCTAAAGGATGAACAAAAGTTCCGTGTTTTGAACTCTAAATTAAGACACAAACGGTGAAACTTACCAAACGGTGAAACTTACCTAACGGTGAAACTTACCAAACGCTGAAACTTACCATGGGATTAGTCAAAGCCACATCCTCAATAGTTACAGATTGAAAAAAAAAGACAACCTGTCTATTCAAAATGTAATCCTCGCCGAAACCTACCAAAAAATGAATGAAGACCAAACCGAACCTAAAAGCCCCTCTGAACACGGAGAATACCACGGCTGATGTCCGCCAACCATGTCAAGGAATAGGCCTCATAAATCCTAATACCCAGAGGGGCCCATGGTCGTGTTGGGCCTTAAACCACCGACTACGGTATGTTCCTAGCTGCCGTACCCAAAGAGCCAGGAGAAAACCCCATCTCACTACACCAAAGAGTGATATGGAACAGACAAATCCCGACGGTACGTTGCTTATCACCGTGCCGAAAATAACCAACAGAAAATGATGCACAAAATCCCACTGCATGCCATACCCAGAATGACTATTCTACATGTCGGAGCAGCAATATGGAGCAAACAAATCCCACCGAAATGGTCCTAGCTACCGAGGCAACAATGTAGAATAGACAAATCCCACCGGTATGTTCCTTGCTGCCGTAACCAAAGAGCAGGGAGAATAACAAAAAATATCTGTCCCACCAGCGATATCTGATGTCGCTACCTGTGATAATCTAAACCAAATCACTAATAAATCTCAACAGAGGTCCACAAACCAAGATCAACAGACCAAGAGTTACTGGGCCTCCAAGTTGCCCTAATCAAACCATAAAATCAAAATACCAAACATAAACCATCCAAAATTACCACAGTTTGAACAACAAAAAAAAAACATACGAAACGAAGCAATGAAACAACAAAACCAAATGACCAAACATCCAAGACTTCTTCACATCGGAGGCATTGGAGGCGCCTGAGCTGCGGCCATCGCCCCTGCAAAGGTCTCTAAGGTGTTATGGATTGACTGAAGCACCGTCTCGACATTCTCCAGTCGCTGATCTAGCTCCTTAAAACGCTGGTCTATGTGTTCCTGGAGTGGAAAAGATTCTTCAATGGCTGAGCCGTCTGGAGAAGGGGGAGAAGCCTCTCTCACCGGACTATACTGATTCACAGCAGCAAACCTATGAAGGATATGACTGTTCACCGGGTAGTTGGGGTCAGGGACCAGAGTGCCATGAGTCATCTCCACCCACCCAAAGGAAGTCAGATCCAAGAGCAGGTTGCGCGGGTATAGAATAATCCGCTCAGTGATTGGATTCCCCCACAGTGTCTCAGGTAATGGGATCTGAGCCCGCTCCATCAAGGCCTCGATTAAACTCCCATAAGGCAAATGGCCCTTGGGAAACCTCGTGACATGATGCATGTTTTGGAGGATGAGGCTGGGAAGATTAGCTTTCCCGCGTTTAAGGAGCAATAAGCGAAGGTAGAACAAAGTCCCTGGGCGAGTCAAATCTGATAATTCACCCTGAGGAAAGAGGATGTAGTTGATAACCAAGAAAAATAGCCTGAAAAGAACATATAAACTTCATGGTCATGACCCTATCCTTCGATAGCAAACAAAAAACAACAACAAACAAAAAACACATAAACGACAAAACTACCGGTGAAGCGCGGGCAAATGCGCAGTAGAAACCAGTTCAGAACTTGCCTCAGATCTGGGTATCTTGAACCACTCACGATGGCCTCGGTATGTCCCTTGCTCACGAGGCCAACTCCCAAAGGCATAAACTGACAAGCCATTCAAAGTATCTGCGGCACCAATCAAGTCAGCCAAATCCTCGACCCCTATATGAAAGAGCCTGCCGAAAAGATAGGAGGAGGCAGAGGGAATGTCGTGATGGTCAAAGGTAACGCGGAGATTGGCGTAGAATAACTTGGTGATATCTGGATGGTAAGGAGTATCAAGCCTTGACAAGCCGTGGAGGCTCCAGGCATTGAGCCACCCTGTTATTAAATTCATATAAGGGGTGGTGAAACGCCCTTGAGAATGAAAGAAAAAGCAGGCGGAAGCTTCACGCCCCCCTTCACCAATGTTACTTTGATAACACTCAAAAGCCTCGTCGTCTCGAAACAGATAACGGTTGCCTGGGTCATATGACCAGTTAGGCTTAGAAGGTGGCGCGCCTTGGACAGAGGAACTGCCCTCATCTCTGGGACGCTTGGGATTCCTTGGATCTATGACACCGGTCATGGAAAATGAGGACCGAGAAAGAAAGTTCAGAAAAAGAAGAAAATGATATGAGATACGTGCATAAGATGCCTTATATATATATAAAGGAAATTAGGGCGCCATAAAGCATACGTCTTCTCGAATTCACCCATAAATACAAAAGATCAAAAGGCGTGGCGGTTTGCAAGGAGCATGATCGCTTCGCGATCCAAGGACTTTAATAAAAACAATGAACCCAATGACACCAAAAATATATAAAAATCCATGCCCATAAATCAACTACAATCAAGAGCCCAACAAAGGCCCAAAACATCACATAATCAAGAAGTCCAGCCGCTACAAAGTCAGGAGCGATCGACTAAAACCAAGTCTAAAACTAAAACCGTAACAAAAGAAAAGATACAAAAGCGCCAACGCGCTGCATAACTCCTACTCAAGGGAAACCCATCATCAACTCAACCTCTCGAGAAGCGTCCGCCACAAGAGAGGCAAAACAAGGAAGGGCTAGCACCACACCTGCGAGAGCTCTCTCGGAATCATCATCAGAATCAACATCCCTCCGATGAGATAACGCCCCAACTACCGGCGCAACTAACACAGTATCTGGCGATAATGGCAAACCCGCCCCGCTAGCAGATGAAGACACGGCTAGAGGAATAGAGTCAAAGAGAAGAGCCTCCCACTCGGAGTAGTCCAGTGGCGCCTCATCAGAAAACTCCGGAACCATGTCCGACTCAGGGAAAAGGAAATCATGGAGAGTCTGGAGGGCAGGACTGCCTGAGGAGCTCTCTCCTGAGTGAAAAAGGAAAAGGTTATAATGAAAAGATGAGATGTACGTCATGGTGACAGGGAAAATATGGGTAAGTACCTGAACATAAGACGGAAGCATGATCCAGAATGTCCGGCTCCATGCCCACGACATGGCTCGTCAACTCGTCAACACCCATGAAACTCCGAAGGGACAACTGGTATAAATGGCACAGGTCCCGTAAACCCAAAGCCCATAACTCAACACCAAAAGCCATCAGAGTATAAGGAAGTCGACCTGAATCAAACAAAACCTGTGAAGCAAGGAATTGAAAGAAAATCATATGAAAACTGAGTAAACAAATAATACCTAAACCGCGAAGTGCCAAGGGAATGACCGGTGTCGGAGCACGCTCACAAGTGAGGACAGTGACGGCAACGACAGCCAAGGAATCGTCCGGAGTCGGGAAGTCACTATCCTGAATAAATGAAGCCGGAGAAATCAGACTGGGGCGCAGGATCTCCTCAAATGGCACGTTGATCGCCTCAACTTGAACTTCCTCCATCTCGACCTCTTCCACAATGGGCTGAGGTTCAGCATGTGAGGCACTTCCCCAACCCAAAGAGCTTAGAAAATCTGAAACAACATGTAAGTCATGGTGCTAAAAAAAAAAAAAAGAAGAAGAAAAAAAAAGAGAAGGGGGAACGAAGACACATACCTGAAGGGAATGAAGAGGAAGGGGGCTCCATGGGGAAGTCAGAACTTAATTCTTCACCTGTCCGACGGCGGATTACATACTGCCCCGACTCCTCTGAAGGATCCGGACTTTCACGACGACGCTTTCTAAGTTCGTCTCTGGCTGCCTCTATCGCCTGCTGCTCTGGGTATTCTGGGGAGGGGCAGGAATGCATCGGACTGAGAACATCTCCCGCCTCAGGAGGAGCATCGTCTGAAAACAGAAGGAAGTAGAGTAAATGCCGGGAACAACAAAATCAGCAAGGAAAACAAAATGTGACATAACCAAAATACCTAAAAACATCAAGAGATGCTCATAGCTATCTGGCCCCTGCATGACAGCCTGAAGGAATCCACCTGCTAAGGCACGCTCAACTCTGAAAAAGAAATGACCAGACTTCCATTTTCCAAAACCTGCGCACAGAAAATCACCAAATGAGCATACAAAACCATAACCAAACAAATGAAACAAAATAGGATATTCAATAAAATACCTGGGAAGGAGCCGTCAAGGGGCACAGGAGGCTCCACATACTCTATAACCTGAGATGAGCCTGTCAGACAACCGTCAATCCCATATGAGCCTCTGAGAGGTCTGAAACCACCGAGAGAAGCATCCAGGCCTGGAGGCACAACACGAGAAGATGGGTAAACCCTCTCCCTCAATATCTCAGTGCTCAAAGAATGAGGAACCCTAGCCCATCCTCTGAACCAGCGATCATGATCAACAGTCATGCGCCCCATCCTCTGTGGACCAGGAACAACACATCTAATCCCAGTCCCCAACCGTAAAGAAAAAGCGGCCAGATCAGCGCAATAGGCCAAAGAAACACTACTAGGAGGGTCAGAAAGTGCAGAAGAAGGAGTATCCTGATCATACCCAAACTGCCAAGCGCACTTCTGAGGACTATATACCTCAGAGATAATCCTCACACCCAGCCGGATGATCAAACAACCCTCTCTGATGCTAATAGCATAATCTCTAGAACGCTTGTTCCTGCGGGAAAGCAACCTCAATGGAACTCCCTTCTTAGGAGGCTTTGAATCCTCAAACTCATACATTTTGCCCGTGTTTGATGGCCAATTGCCGGTAAAAGCCTCAGGGCGATAATTGGTGATATAACGATCACTCTTGGCAAAAAAGTAATGGGCGGTGAGCTGATCAGGAGGATGAACTGATGAGCCAGCAATTAGACTAAGAGCCGGCATCGAACTCCGCACACCACGCGAAGTAGATGATGAATAACACCCACTCCAGTACACATTGAACCAACCATGTAATATGTGCAATGGCATAGTGACATAGGCCCTAGAAGGATCCCTGGAAGAAGTAAGCTCTCGCATAGACCGGTATGCATTCACTAAAGCTGCTGTGGCTAAGGACACTTTATGACCCCGGGCCAATGCATTAGCTACTACAAAAACTCCTGGCCGAATGTAACCCGCCGGCTCAATGACAACTATGAAATAGCACAACCACCATGCTAGATAAGCTGTCAGGATGGTCTCATCATCAAAAGCATGAGAACTCAGATCCTCCCATGGAACACACCGATCAGGAACATAAGTCTTATCTAAACCAGGCACTACAGGCTCCAAAGGACTAGCAAACCCCACGGCCTTTTCTCGCGGAACCTTATCCACGAAATAACCAACCCAATCCTTGAAGGGAACGTCACGACCCAAACCTTGAAGAGAACGGGTCATGGCTATCTCGTAATAAATCCTAAACACAGTCCGTAAAGAATCCTTATGGAAGAAATCCCCACGTCCATCCATACCATAAAGCTCAAACTCTGGCGGGATCCTCTCCTCATAAAACAGACCCGCCACGGGAACCCCAAGCAAACGAGCCATCTGGTTCAAGTCAATGGTGGCATTGCGATCCTCCAGAACAAAGGTATTATCCATGTAATTCCAGTTGGTGGCCATGGCCCGGAGGATAACTGGATCCCAAGTATACCTAAACAAGGCCAATGTAACTCCTCCAAATATCTCCAATTCAGTCAATTTCGGCCCCATATGCCCCATCATGTAACGGGTCCACTCAGTCTGCCCCGGAACCCAACGGAGCTCACCCTGAACATTCAAATTTCCAGGAGCCCAAGGGATAACATGACCCTCTGTCATCTCCATACTCAACAAATGATAATCTGAGGAAGAACCAACCCGTCCGGTAGGACCCAGAAACAAACCCTCAAAAGAACAAACCCCGCCAGCACGGCGAAACTCACCACCAGGCACAAAGGAATCATAGGCAAGGCTGTGAGGACGTACCTCTGTAAGTGAAGATGGGTCAGGCCTCAAATGAGGGTATGTGTGATCAGCATACAGAGGAGAACGGTCATGCCGAGGTAACAGCCCATGAAAATTGTCCCTCCCGTGGAGAATGACACGTCGCCACTTGGAATAAAGATACTTGTAGATTCCTTGTGGGTCCAGATAACACTTGATGTATGAATCAATCGCCTCGTCAGAAGGCCCATACACACCATTCCTGACTATGTCAAACCGAGGCACTGTGTTGTAAATCTCCTCAACAGGTCCTGCGCTTCCTGCAAGTGATATAAAAAAAAGAGATGTTAGAAACCTAAACACCTTCAAGTTTTAAAGGGGCACCAGAGCAAATTGTTCCACACCCAAGTTTCACAATCTGCTCTGGTGGGGGGCATTTGTTTGCCTCTAAAAAATGCTGCAAGAAAAGAAAGAATGGAATAAAACATTGCAATCCGACTCTGACACATGATCCACTGGACAAAGATTATAAGGGCCGCAAGCCTAAATCTTTCTCTACTATATCAAAGTGACACGATTATAACAGGACGCCATAACCAAGACAGGGCGCAGAGAAAACCCACATATTGAGTCTACCCCGTCTATGAAATTGTCGAAAATTCCATTATCATTTTTTTTCAGCCAAAAGGCCCATTGAAATTCGGTTCAACCCAACAAAAAAAAGAGGGAAATGGGCCGGCTTACAAACTCAAAGGAATGGGCCCAAATCACCTAAATTCACCATATCGGGTTGAGACAAAGCCAGACCCGAACCACAATCAAACCCGATAACCCCAAACCCATTCAGTTAAAAAGAAGGAGACAGGTGGCGTTCACTCATTGGTCCGTCACAGTAGGCCCTGTCCTTTCTGTTAATAATCAAGGAAAAAAAAAGAAAAGAGCAGTACAAACCTGAAGAGGGAACGCGACAGTCGACCAAGGTTTCGCCCTTCGCCGGTGCTGAACGCCGCCGCGACTCCAACGAAGCATGCTGTCGTGCTGAAGATTCCATCACGACCCTATCGACACCAAGCACGGAGGGTATCAGACGGCAAATTTGACAGACGACGGAGACAACAGCGAAATTGGGAAAAATGGAAATGCAAAATTACTCGGCAAAATCACCAATTAAAGTACCTTAAACGCTGTGGTGACTTTGTAATGAATGAATTTTATGCCAATTGAGATTAAGCGTAAGGGAAAGGGGGAGGTTGCTCAGAGCCTCGACTAACAGAAGTTCTGAGTACGACAGAACTCTCACCAGGAAATGGTGCTTATGTTATAAGGGGAGTAAAAACTCTACAGATACGGTAAGTGATGTAAAAGGACTTCAAAAGAGAGAAAATGCATGCATAAACTGACAAGGAGACAAAAATCCCATAACTGGAGGAGTCCAGTGTAGAAAGTAAGTAAAGGAATGGCGAAAAGGAGAAATGGAGGGCATAGTAGTAGCCTACCACCTGGAAAAGGGAAGCTAGTACTGTACAGATTCCCTGCACCTGAGCAACGCAAGAGGAAGTAAATACAGCTTCTTTGATCATAGCCGTTGGATGAATGAAACATGTGACACTTTCGTCCCTCATAGTACAAGGCACTAAGCAGAAGGTGACGCAAGCATAGAATGTGAAAAGAAGCTGAGGGAAACATGCTCTTTAAAGTAAATATGCATCTCACCATGTATCATCTGGCGGAGGGACAGATGATGAGGTTAAAGTTCCTCTCTATGAATGCTGGATGGGATCAGATATCACAAAAGAAAGAAAAAGTCTGAATGCACAAATTATTGAGAAAGTACATGAACTCTCCCCGGTGGGACCAGGGACAAATCAGTAAAAAAAAAACGAGACAAAGACAAAGAAATGTGGTACATAAAAAAAAAAAGAAGAAAAGCAAATACGTTATCCCGATTCTACCCCTTCCTCTTATTACATAGCCTGATAAGCTTGCAATTGGGAGAAATTGAGTCAATTGAATCAAATTAAAAGCATAATTAAGGAGCTTAATGGTGTATTAGTGCCTCCTTAATACTTGGGAACAAAATCAAAGGAACAATTTAGCAAAATGGACTTATGGCATCTAATTATACAAGTCTGAGTGCATAGTCTGATATATCCTCTCATGTGACCTTCTCAACCAATGAGAAGTCAACAACAGCACCTAGGTCTGACAAGGAGGGACCCTTCTCATTGATAATAGAATGGCAAACACTAAAAATTAACCAATTAAAGGAAACTCAATGGTAAGTTACATACGGCTGTGATACCAATTCCACTTTTACCCTTCAAAATTGAGACCAAATATATATCAGTTAAAGGGTATTAGTGAACTACATATCAACCATGGATGACTCCAGTGTAAAATCCATATGAATGCTCAAATAAAACTAAATGGAGGAGAGAAAGAAACCTGTCACCTAGCTATAGCTAGGAACTCAAAGCTTGATACCCCCACAGAAACATCAAAACCATCCACTGCCTAGGGATGCATGGATGAGTGCCACCTGTCCCTACTCCATGACTGGCGCCAAATACCCCCTCCCCAAGGAAAGCCAGTGGATAAGGAGAGGTAAAACATGGCCTGGTCCCACCAAATGCCAAATAGCATGAGGACCCATCTGTCATATACATCCTACATGGCAAGTGAAAAGAAGTAAATCGCAATGCAACTATCCCATCCCCAGCCTGTAAATGCCAGGTGTCAAAGGGAGATTGGAGAGTGAAATGGAATAGTAGAAAAGAAGAAGTGAAGACAGGATTGTAAAAGCAAGGCGGCAAGCCATCTTACCATCTCAACCATTGATCAAAATTGGAAAAATGGAGAAGCTGCCACATGTCAAGCCGATGAGAAGCACAAACCCTGGAAATCCCCTATAAAAGAAGCTCCTCTTGAAGAAGAAGGAGAGGCCAATTTTAGACTAGTTGAAACTCTGTCAATTTAGAAAATCAAGTTTATTTGCAAGGTAATAAATGTAATTTTCTGTAATGGCCTCCAAAAAAAAGAGAAACATGAAAAATTATTGAATGCATTTATGATGTTTTTTTTATTTCTGCTTCTGTTGTTTATGCTTTAGAGTTTGCATCAATAAGTAATGGGGAGCGTGACCTAGATTCCACCCCCGTGAAAGTTGATTGTATTTCTAGCATCATGCATGTAGGGATAGTTGGCATTAGTATAAGTCTTTGTTGTTAGTGTGCGACCATAGATCACTGGTTCCATGGAGAGCGTGACTTAGACTCCACCTCCATGGGTGCCATGCTGATCTCTGACTCTCAGTCTCGTTTTAATACTTAGAGCATGGTTATTGTCAGGATTTTGCTAAGTTTTCATTTACACAGTCCATAGTCAAAACTTGATAGGCTAGGTTCTTGTCATGGTAAAATAATTGAGTTTACAGCTGGAATAAAATTATTTCATCAGAAAATGAAGGGTCTAAGTTTATGCAAAGGTTTAAATGTCAAAAAAAAAAAAGAAAAAAAAAACATATTAAAGATTTTTATGCAGAAGTCTAGTCCCTTAAGCAATCTAAATTCCTACTTATGCCAGTCCCACTTGATAAAATGAGTAATAAAGTGATATTGTCCCTTACTATGTATTTAGAAATAAACCTGAAATGGGAGTCCATGCCCTTTAGAATAAAAGAGTTCCATCATGGTTTGCAAGTAACATGAGTTTAGAAAAATTGTGTCATTAAGAAAAATTCCAGGGTCATATGAGAATCATGTAATAATGATGGCATAATAGGTCAGCATCTTGACGCACCAAATCAGTTAAAAAAAAAAGGGGAATTAGCAAGTTTTAGAGTTTTCTTTGCTAGTACATCCTCTTGTCCACTATTGGCATGGCAAAAAAAATGTGTGTGTATAAAGTTGTATTCTCCAGCACAAGGTGACAGTCCTCAAATCCTCTAAGTAAGTGAAACTGTACTTGTATGGTTGACAGGAAGAGAAGCAAAATTAACCTTATCATGGGTCAGTACATGAAAATGAAGTGATTCCTGAGTATAAACTAAGATGCATGAATTTATTTGGTTATATGAACATCAGAAGATATTGAGTAAGAAAATGGCTAATATGAGATGAGAAATGAGATAAATCCTGAGACTCAAGTGGACAAGAGGGTTCAATACATGAGTTACTAGTAAGTGCCAACAAGAACAAAATTACTAATTCAAAGAATGATTGCGTAAACAAGTGACACAACCATAGTCTAACCCTTCGAGGTTCAAGCCATACATAAGATGAAGATAAAAGGGAAAATCACAAGTGTCACATTTAAAATGAAAGTTGAATGAGAATGCTCGTATATACACCAAGCATGTGTCGCTTGAGTAATAATTTACGAAACAACCCATAAACAAAACCAAATTTCATTCATTAAGTCTACCAGATCAAGAGGCAAAATTAAGGTACAAGTATATTACCTCAAAATTGGGAAGTGCGAGGTGAAATTGGATGTGCAGGCGACCCCATGATGTCTGCAGGAGGCCTCACAATGCCTCTGTCGGAGCAATTCATTACTACACTCCGTCAATCGATGACTCTCCGCCTCTATAACAGACCAAGCGAAATCAACGGTCAGAACCCCTCAAATCGATCAAACGCAACGGCAATGGACGGCAGAAACAACATCAGGAGCCCTCCACGACGCCTATCAACCTAGTCGCAGACGCCATGACTGCCGGAACCCTCTCCTGGTGCTGCCAATGGAGGCGTCCAATCCAACGGGAAAGTATTGAGACCCATGTCGATGAAAGAAGGAGGGGAATGTATCGAAGCTTTGCGTGAGCCCGTCGTATCTGAGGAGCCAACACCAACGTGTGAAGCAAACAGATCGAGTTTGGACCTAACCTCAACTCGTTCGGTGCACAGACGCAAGTATGAACCAAGTGATTTGATCAAACCCCAATCTCCAGCATGTCCCTTGATCTCCTGTGACGGCCAGCGCGTAACGGATCCCTGACAAGCATAACACAAAACAGCAAAGTATCAACCAATCAGAAAACCTCGTGAAGCAGAAAATTTCAAAAAAATGCATTAAAAATAGCTAGATTGTCAGGAAAATTCTCATAAAATATCAAAATGTCAAGAAAAATATGAGGAACATTTTGACATGTCATATTATGCTGAAACACCAAAATATAAGACATTTTAAAATTAATTGGTTAAGGGACGACCATAAGTAAAAAATAATGATAATAATGACAATAATGATAAATTTATATTTATATGGTGAAATAAAAAAAAAAGGAGAAAAAAGAAATGGAGCAAAAGAAAAATCATTTCGAACCGATTGTGTTCTGGACAGCAGGTACATCTGAACAGTTTATGTTTTGGACAGCAGGTACATTTGACATTTCTTGTTCTGAACAACAGGCACAGTCAAGCACTAAGACTTGTAAACAAAGTCGAAATAAATAAAGTATATATACATCATTAAGAAGGTAAAAAAAAATATAGAAATTTAAAAGTCCGAATCCAAAATTCCGACCAAATATCGAAAATCTAAAACTCAAAAGTCACAATTAAAAAGTCCAGCTCAAAGTCCAGAATGCCAAAAATGCAAAAGTTTAAGCCTTGAACCAAGCCCGAAAATGTCAAGAACTAAGAGTCAAACTCAAAAGTTAAATTCCAAAAGCGCTAACTTTAAAGCGCAGAACTTAAAGGCCAAATTTTAAAAGTCTAAAATCCTAAAGTGAAATTCAAAAGTCCAAACTTGAAAGTGACACAAAGTCTAAACGACACAAAGTCTGAAAAGTGACACAAAGTCTAAACGACACAAAGTCTGAAAAGTGACACAAAGTCAAAATAACACAAAACCTGAAATTGACACAAAGTCAAAATGACACAAAGTCCAAAAAGTGGCACAAAGTCTAAAAGTGACCCAAAAGACACAAAGTCTAAAGTGACATAAAGTCTTAAAAGTCAAAAGTTCGTCCCTTCAAGACTGCATCGCGTTTCGCCCTGAAGGAGACACCCTCCCGATGTTCAGATTGAGAAAAAGGAAAAAAACAATTCTGAACTATCACTGAAGTTCCTGTCAAGAGAAGGCATAGCGCATCTGTACTCGCGACTCGAACGAAAATCCCAAAAATCCCTAAGTTCCCCAAACGATTGAGAACTGACCTAGAATACCCTATTTTCTAGCGTTGGACTCAAATCTAACAGCTTGTTTCTACAAGTTCATAGCATGTTTGACCCGAAGCAGACTGAAACTTGATGCCCAGATGACCAGAAGAAGAGTCAACCAGTGACCATCATCTAAGTTCATGTCAAGAGAAGGCACAGCGCATCTGTACTCAAAACTTGAACGAAACCTCAAAATCTCTAAATCCCCAAACGATTGAGGATTGACCTAGAATACTAAATTTCCTAGTGTCGAACTCAAAATTCTCTGTAACGGCACTAAGCCCGTCACAGCAAAGTAAAAACAACCTAAATGTCTTAAAATGTGAAACTAAAGAATTAAATCGTGTCATTCATGTTTGCATGGCTCTGTTAAAATAACTGCCCTTTTGCATTGCTTTTCACCCTGAAACTCCCTATCAAGGCACAGTCCTTTTATTAAAATGGACTTCCTCCACTTACGACATTTAAACTTTGATTATCCCGATCTAGAGGTGCTCTTGGCTCAGTTCGTAACTGAGTCCGGAGGTAATTAACAGTAGGGGCTTGCACCTACTGGAAAAAAAGGACCTACGACAAACAATCAACTCTCGAGGTACTTAGAACCGCATTAGTGCCCTTCGCTCGTTTGGAATGGGTAGTAACGACGGGTCTCAAGATGCTCGAGGGGTATCTGATCCGCATTTTCTTCGCCCCATAGAGGACTATCTGATCTTCCGTGGTTGGACTGAAAAAGTGCGAGACAGGAGGCTCTCATAAGTGGTCCTTATATAGAGCACAAAACCTAATTGACCTCTTGCATAATTACAACTATGACATCCCACCTACCACCATATTGGGCAGCCACGAAATGGGCCTATATGGGCCACTTAATCCACTCAATTTAGTCTCTAATTCTATTAATTAAAGCCCCATTTATTTGCTCTTTAATTGGGCTATCTATTTGCTACCAAATAACGGCCCAATTAATTAATATAACGATTTATATTAAAATTGTGTTGAACTAAATTAATTATTAACTCATTAATAATTATTTTAGGATTAGTTAATGCATTAATTTATTTCTATATGATCCATTGACTTAATTAATTATAACGGTTCGCAACGGTATATAATTAATTAATCAATCTTATCATATTTTCACAGTACTTACTGCTGTGAATAAATAAATAATGCACTGTGTGATTAATGTCCTATTTGTGTGACCCTTTGAGGATTTATGCTATGTTGGACATGGAATTAAATCGTTATTTAATTCCAATAATCATAAGCGGTATCTAGCAACACGTTATGATTCCCAATTCGCATAAATAATGTACTGCTACACTATTTAAATCCTGCATAAGAGAATAAAAGTATTTCTCTATTTTGATTCTTATGTCTCACGATATCATCGTATAATCCAAGATATGAATGTGTCATTCTTGCAGATTATACGTTTCTTGATCTAGAGTTGATCGCTTAGTTGCGCGCATACGATCCAACTCCATCAAGGGGCCCAAACAGATATCGTCACTCACTAAGTGAATTAATGAGGGACATACGGTTTTCTTGATGATTAGCTTTTCCCCGCACAATTCAAGAGAACATAAATAAAGTCTGTATAGCAGCCCTTATCGGGAATCAGCGGTAGACAATATTTATTGAACCTATCCTCATGTGGAAAAGATAAACATCTCAAACTTAGAACCAAAATCATAACGAAATAAACAATGACACATAACACAATCCATATGTTTATTTCGTTGGGTCAAGTCTTGTACTATGTTCCATAACATATACATATGCAATTAAGTTGGTAACTCTTTACCTATGATTAGTAGAACTTAATCATCACTTAACTTGCATACTAATCTTATATGATAATTAATGTTCCTTTGTTAATTATCAAGATTATGGACCGTTTAGATTTATTATTGTCATTCTAAAGAATGATCCACAGAGATCTACAATTCAGATCCTCAACCTGAATAATCTGTCAATAATAAATCTAGGAACAGATGACAATATATCATCCATAACATAAACTAATAATTAAGTCATTAAATTATTGACTTCTAGGACATAACTCTAACAAAGAATAGGATTTTGTTTTTTGGATTGTTTTCTTGGAGTCGATAAGAGTAGGGCTCTCTTCTGAATCTGTCAGCCAACTTCCCTTACGATTTGCGAATTCGTCCGTCCTATGGCTTAGTGGCTATCAGCTATCAGCAAGCTTTTAAAATGCGTTTTTTTCGGTATGACGGTCCGGAGTTGATTTAACGGTGCGGCGTTTTTTCGGTCAAAAAACGGCGAAAAAACGATGTATATGTGCGAACATTTATGTCAAACTTATATGTATTTTTGTGTACATTATTACATTTGTATGGACGATTGGTATATAATATTGTACTTAGAGAGGCAATGGTACACAATATTGAACATTTCTAAGCATTTTATTCACGATATGTACCAAATACACTATGCTCTCAATACACGTTATGTCTTTTGATATTGTACACGTTTTTTCGGCGAAAAAACACATTTTTTTAACGTTTTTTCGGCGAAAAAACGTAAATGACGCGTTACGTTATTTTATCATTTTTTTCTGTGACGTTCGTGCGATTAGCTACAAAATACCGTTATTTCGGAAAAAACGACGTTTAAACGGCGTTTTTTAAAAGCTTGGCTATCAGGCAAACAAAAAAGAAAAGTCGATGTTAATATGTTATGGTAAAGCTGAATTCTAGTGGTGTGTTTGGTATCACGTTGAATAAGACTTATTCAGAATCAGGAATTATAAGTGCCATCGACAAATATATCATCCCAGCCATCGCTAAATATAAAGTGAACATATAAAGCAAATAAAGTGAACATATAGACGATCTAAGTGAACACTTACAAATAAATGAGTGTTGTCATCACTTGTTCAGAAGTTTACATGTATATTCAACTTATTTTCATTAAACTTATTTGTTTGTATGTGTTCACCTAGATCGTCTATATATTCACTTTATTTGCTGTATATGCTCACTTTATATTTAGCGATGACAGGGATGACAAAACTGCATATGGCAGTAATCAATTTCCATTCGGAATGAAACCAAACGCATCCGGAATAAGTTTTATTTCGAATAAGGGTTTATTTAACTTTTTATTCTAAATACATTGTATAAGTCCTTATTCGGAATAAGCCTTATTCCGGATGCGTTTAATTTCATTCCGAATAAGTCTTATTTGGAACAAGGCTTATTCATTATCATACCAAACACACATCTTCCCTGAGCCAAAATAAATCGGGTCCGATTAGAAAAAAAAATGCACTCCTTTTTATATTTGTCGTTTCATACACAACTTAAAATTCCACAAGTTTACAATTAATAATATATCTGACTCTGTAGTCTATACTAGGGGTGTCAAACGTTAACAACGGAAGCAGAACAGAGTGTTCCGTTTCTGTTCCGTTCCAGCACACGAAAATGAAATTCATTCCGTATCGTAAAACGGAACAGAAAACTATTTCGTTAGCCTTTCCGTTCCTCATTTTTCACTGATTTCAGCTTATTTTCTATTGATTTGAATCATTTTTCGATAGAACGGAACACAAACGTGTAGTACAACATGTTCCGTTTCCGTTCCGTCTCTAAAAACGTAACATATTTACCATTCCGATTTTGTTCTGTTTCGGAACGAAAACGGCTGAAATGACAGACTATTAACACCCCTAGTATGTACCCCGTTTTTGATGATTTCTATTTCCTAATAATTGATATTGAACAGTGATTCGAACTTCGAAGATATAATTTTAATTCGAAATATTCCATTTTCAAACATGGAAATTGGATTGTATATGCTAATTTTAATTTCGCAGCAATAATGATGTACAACAGTGTTGTCTGGTTTTGAAATTCAGAAGATTGGGGACCAAATTAACAGCTATGAAGTCCTCGTCGTTAATGCTTATTACGAAATTTTGATAGAAAGCTTCATGACTTCGAGTCTTAAACTGCAGATGCATATGAATAAATCGAAATAAACTACTCAGGTCTTTGTCTTCTGTATGGTTCCGTTTGGATATGTGTGAGTAGAGCTGTCAAACGTGACTAACGTTCACAGCAATGACATTTATCGTTACCGTTTCATATATGCCAACGTCAGAGATGTCTTTGACGTTATTCAGTTCGTTAATCAAACGGCAGAGAATTGATTGCCGTTATTCGTTTCGTTTAATTCAAACGGAATAACGATTAAACGTTCTGATTGTTTATAATATTATTTTCAGATGAAACAAACAATGAATTACATGATAGTTTAAGAAAATAACACATAAAAAATAAAAAAATCACAGATTGTCTCAATTAAATTAACAAAGTAGCTTAAAATGACAAAAATAAGGATGAATTACAAGAAAAACATAGAATTGAAGTCTGAATTACAATCTAGAGACAATCTCAGGCCTCGTCCTTCAAAATGACAAACAATCAGCTCAATTACACAAAAAATATAGAATTGAGTAAAATTGACAGAAGCAAACCACAATAGAAAGTTAAAAAGAAAAAGATCAATATTGAACAACCCTTAAATTGAATCAAACCACTATAGAAAGGTAAAATTGAGGTTTTACCTTTCCTCTCTGCCTCTCCTTCTTTCTTCTCCTTCCTCTAAATTTTATAACCTCTAAATTTAATCTCATCAAAAACCCTTAACGCTTCTTCTATCAGCCCATGATGACACAACCCATGTATCAAACTCTGTTAAGTATATGCATCGGGCATGACACTAACTTCAATCATCAGATGCAGCAGGTGAGAAACCATGCCAAAATTCCCTGCCTTGCTAAATCCGGATACCAACTTTGTCAGTGCCAATATATCTGACACAAATCCTCTCTTCAACCCATCCTTTTAGAAACAATAAGCTTCCTTTAACCTCCCTTGCACGCACATAGCCCAGATAAGAAGTCCATGGGTAAATCTGTCACAACTTGGCATGGACTTCTTAAGAGCAGGCGGAGAAATAGGGAGGTGAGAGCGGGCGAATCGAGGGAAAGAGGGGAAAGAGCCGAAGAGGAAGAGAAGGTAACGGATGGAGAGAATGGAGTGGGAATGGGATAGAGGGGAGATGGTGATAGGAGATCATATTGCAGTCACGGATCTGAAGGTTGCTGCCAGGAGAGAGAGAGAGATAGAGGATCGGCGGCCGGCGCTTAGGCCTTAGGGTTTCGAGAGATAAGAGGGATTGAGGGAGAAAAAGAGAAGAGAGACGATACTCTCGGGACTCGAGCGGCGCAGGAGGCGCTTTATTAGTCTGACTCCTCGAATTCTCCGCCCTCCCTCCTCTGCTCTCTTATAAAATTCTAAACCTGTAGAATGTTATACGAAATAACGAAATAACGATAACGAAACAGCCTATTCCGTTTACCGTTCCGCTTATTACTCTGATTTATCAATCTATTTCGTGTGCCGTTCTATTTCGTCAACGAAACACATTTCAGCGCTGTTATTCGTTCCGTTTTGAGTGTAACGTGACGGAATAGCGGAAAACGGTTTCCGTTGACAGCTCTAGGTGTGAGAAGAAGGGAATAAGGGAAGAAGTGTGAAGAAATATTGGGAAATGTGTAACTTTGTGAAGAGTTTGGATTGTTTATAATTTTTTTTCTTTCCTTCTTTCTTCTTCCTAATTCTTCTCAACGATCCAAACGGAGGCTATGTGATTAAATTATAAAATAACATTTAATTTTTTTCGCTGCATATGGATCATCTGATCTCCTCGTTGAAAAAAATGGACATCGCTCCAAATTTTGCGGGATTAATTGATGCCATGTCTATTCACATTTCACACACCGCCAATAATTGCAAGGTCAACTTGCCCATCTAAAAGCTTGAATTGCGTCGATCGAACCGATCTTCCGACCAGATCGGGCATTGGTGTTTGTTCCCACTACCGCTACGTATTATTGTTTGTGTGCAAGCAGAGGAAAAATAAGGTGCAGTGATCTGTACACAGTGTTATCCAATCATACGTGTCGTGTCGTGTCGTGTCAAATACGATCGTGATAGAGTCTCGTATCGTTGACACGAACTATTTTTTTAATCGTGTCGTGTCGTGTCGTGCTTAGTAGTGAGTAGAGACAACACGACACGCATTTTGACACGACACAACTGACGCGATCGTGTCGTGTCGTATTGACACGTCGTGTTAGTCGTGTTAAATCGTGTCATATTATTTTATTAAATTAAAATTTTTTTAAAAAAATTAAAAGTAAGAGAAAAATTACTAAACCTAAAAATTTATTATTTGATTAAGTTTAATCTTTTTATTAATATTTTTATAAAAAATAATAATTAGATTAGGACACTATTATGATTTAAATGATGTTAAATAATATGATAAAGTATTATAAATTGAAATTAAATTATTATTTTTTTTTAAATAATCAACATTAATAATTAAATTTGTGTTGAGATATCGTGTTAATTCGTGTTTGTGTCGTGTTCGTGTCGTGTTGCGTGTCGAATCGTGTCATGTTGAATTGTGTCAAACTTTATAATGTCCCAATACGACACTATTATGACACGACACGATAACACGATCGTGTCGTGTCAATTTTGTATTTGTGTCGTGTCGTGTCGCGTCAACACGCACATCGTGTCGTGCCAACACGATCGTGTCGTGCCAACACGATCGTGTCGTGTCATTTTAGAGAACACTGACTGTACATAATTCTATCATTTAATTAATTTTTTTTACTGTCGTGCCCTTCAATTGTAGGAAAATTTAGAAAAAGTTCATATAATTAATGTAGCAGTGTGCTCCATCTCCATACCATACTAGTAATATTTATTCTTGTATTACTATTAAGGTCACTTGCCAACTAATTTTCTGTTCCCTATATTATTTTAAAAGTAGAATCACATTTTAGGGTGCGTTTGGATAGGTGTGGGAAGAAGAGAAAAAAGAAAGAAGTAAAAAGAAGTATTGGGAAGTGTGTAACTTTGTAAAAAATTTGAAATGTTTATAATTTTTTTTTCTTCTTTCTTCCAACAATCCAAACGCACCCTTAACGTTGAAACTCGGCAGGGGAGTTACTCGGAAGTAAATGCTTTCATGTGAGCGCGCGAGTGCACCAGTGGGACTTTGTCTAAAAATAATTTGGGACCGGCTAATTGGGTGGTTATTTAATGGATTTGTTCCTGGAATCGTAACGTGCCATTTAAAAGTCAAAAGTGCGGCAACATATTCGAGGATATTGATGATAATTTAGTACTACAAAATAGTTAGATCTTGATTAACCATTGATTTTACGCAATAACAGCGAATCAAGCAGCGTGGCATGTTAATAAAAAACTATAAATCAGACTCGTGCTATCAAATCATAAGAGGTAAAATCAGTTAATTAATCACATAGCGCTTCACTGAAATGTGTGTTTTTTAATTTTTTCATTTATTTTCTTTTTTTAGAACTAGGTCTGTTTGGTAGTGTGGTGAATAAATCATGAATAACTTATTATAGAACAAAGGCGGTGAATAAGAAATATTGAAAAATTATTTATTTATGAGTTAAGAAATGTTATTTTGATGGTTAGTTAAGAATGAGAATAAGAATAAACATCATGGATGCTTAATTTCATGCTAGTTCTAACAAAATGTTAGAACTAGAATAATAATCGGAACAAGCAATTTGGCTTGTGAAGTGTGTTTGGTACCAAAAAAAATAAGCAATTTCGAATGAGGGGTTATTCCAAGTATTTACAAGTAATTATTTAAAATATAGAAATAGAATTGTGAGGTTATTCAACTTTTCATTATACCATCTATCTTATGTTAATTTATTATTGCTTGCAATCAAAAGGCAGCGGTGCGTCACAAGGTCTCAATTAACTTTCACATGTAGCATTTGATTAAGAAAACAGTTGAATATAATCCCTCTAAACTTCATTAACCCGATATAACCCCTCTAATTTTGAAAACTGGATATACTCCTTTTAATCTTCTCAACTATAAGACCCTCTCTTGCATGCTAAATCCACAACCTGACATGACCTTTAATATGACTAATTCGCTAATTGCATTTAGAGGAGTAATCAAGGTAGCCTATCTGGAAAATTGAAACTTATTTCGAACTTAGATAAATTAATTAAGTGCCGAGATCTAAACAATGAATTTAATATTTAATTAACAGCGAAGTTAATTTTTTAGTATTACTTAATCGATTCAAACCATTCCATCAGATCTCCATATTTAAATCTATTATGGAATCAAATTTTATACAATTTTTAATTTTTTCTAGCTATTTTTTAAATTTCTAAAAAATTGTTATTTGAAATGATTTATAACATTTAGATTTGTATAATTTAGCAGTTGGGTGGTGATTTAGCGTTTATTGGTGAAACCGACAATAAAACGGTGCTAAATTGATTGTTCAGTATGATCGAAAACCTAGATAAAACGACGATATAACAGAGTTTTTAAAACATTGATTAGTTTCTAAAAATCTAAATAAATACTAATAATTTTTTTATAAAGCGTATTGAATGATTTGGTTCAATCGTTTGAGATTCCAAATTTATATCAACTGCATTGGACGGAAGGGTTCAAAATTTTTTTATTAGTTTTTAGATTTTTAAAGAGTTGTTATTTTGAACGGGTCATAAAATTTTAGATCAATGATTTGTGCGTCGGGGCGATACAGGACTGAATTCCGATATCTTGCGTTGAGGCTCCAAAATAGAAAGCTCCGGAATTTACGAGGATTCACATGTTACCAACTTACCATGTCTTAATAATCAGCAACTCAAAGTACAAAGGCACATGTATTTAGGCCCGTCGATATTAACGTATACGAATATTGTTCCGTTTCACTTCGTCTCAACAGAACGTTAAACAAAAAAAAAAAAGTTTTATATCTGAAAACGAAATAGAAACGGAAAATAAAATTCGCTGAAATCAATGGTAAATTAAGGACTGAATGTTAACAGAAAAATTATTACGTTTGACGAAACGAAACGGAAACGGAAGAGATTTCTATTTCGTCATATGAAAAGAAACGAAAACGAAAATAAGTTGTTCTGCGTTCCGTTTTCACATTTGACAGGTCTAAATGTCCCCTTGTCCTCTTCCCCTGATATAGTCAATATAAATCCCTTCAATCAATTACAAACATACTAGATACTACCCTCCACAAATATCCCTTCTTTTCACATATTATGGTTGATCTGGCTTTGGGATCTCCTTTGGTCTTTCTCGAGTTAAGCAAAAAACAAGAAGTCCCACTAATTTGCAACGAAGATTAACGCTCTCATGGGTCATGGCTGAACGCCCGACGTAACTTCTTCTAAGCCATCATCGATCAGTTCTGGCGTTTGAGACAGATAAGAACAAAAATCTTGAATGCTCTGCTCGATACAAGTGAACAGAGACTTTCTTGTGTTGCTATTGTCGGGCCTCATGGCGTCGAGAAAATTCATCTCGCCAAGGAAATTTATACAAGGTTTGTTAGTTATTTAAGAGCATATACACACAAAATGATACAACTCCTTTTTTTTTTCCCCTTTGCTTTATGTGGGTTAGTTAGTGTTCTATTTTACTGAAGGCCGGAACTTTGTAAACGCTACGACCGCTAAGTCACAGAAACAATCTCTCTTCTTTACTCGTTTTCCATTTTTCTCTTCCGTCCTTTCGACCGGGTTGTGAATTTAACATTTTTCTCACATCTCATGCATTGCTGGTCTGTCTGAGATATCCTTAATTTGATCGTCCTCCAGTT
Organism: Rhynchospora pubera; assembly: GCA_028095005.1. Lineage (NCBI taxonomy): Eukaryota > Viridiplantae > Streptophyta > Magnoliopsida > Poales > Cyperaceae > Rhynchospora > Rhynchospora pubera. Next base: position 10,200,301 of record CM051463.1, on the reverse strand, counting down.
ATAGGAGAAGTCCTGCACTCCTGCTAATTCGCAACAAGATATAAATTCCTATGGCTGCGCTCCCCGACCCAACTTCTTCCAAGCCACGCCTTGTCGGATTTGAGGCTGACATGAACAAGATCATGAATGCTATGCTTGATACTAGCGTACAACAACGTACCATAGTTGCTATTGTCGGACCACGCCATGTTGGTAAAACTTATCTTGCAAAGGAAATTTATACAAGGTTTGTTTGTTTTTTATTGAACATGTACATACACCTCTTACTTTTTTAAAAAAATATATATATATATATATTTAATGTCACTGTAAATTTTGTTAAATTGAAATATACATTCTTACTTACTAATTAGAAATAAGTTACCATAAAATTACTATATTAGTTCTATGATAGTAATTCTTGTCAAAGCATAAACTAATTAGAGATGTACTACTGGACAATTTATAAGAGCATTAAACATCATCTACATTATCATTATTTATGGGATAAAAATCATTTAGAAAATTAAAAAATTAGATCCATAACATTGAAAAGTCATTTAGAAAAATCAATTGATAAAGAAATTTAAAAAGTGAAAAATTTTGAAATATTAAAATATTAAATTTAAAAAAGTGAAATTAGTAATATATGGGTTATTCTAAAGCGAAATTAAATTCAATCAAGATAAGAAAAAAAAATAGCAGTAAATGGCCGCAGGAAGCCTTGCTCGGTGAATATCTGGTTCCACAGAAACAAGTCAGTGTGACAATAATTGATCGTACGAGTTCTTATGCATATTTTCTGTGATATTAATTTAACAGTGCGGAGGTCCAGAGGCATTTTGATGTGCACGTATGGCTTCCTATGGTTCGTAAAACCTTTTCAAGTTTTCCGGCAATTAAGCATATTAGGGAGCAACTCTCAATTGAGGACGAGGCCGATATATCAAATTTTCTAAGGGGCAAAAGATACTGCGTAGTAACTGACGACTTCAATGTTGATGATGATTTAGATGGAGAGATATGGTGTGATATCCTAAGAGAACTTCCAGACAATAACAACGGGAGCAGAGTTCTTGTAACACGCAGACTATTCTTGTATCGCGGGTGGTGGCCCTGGTGGGATAATTCTACTCCTCTACCTAAATTGCAGTATGAAGTTGGCCCCCGATGCAATGAAGAAAGCCTCAAGATGCTGCTCCAAGCGGCTTTCCCAAAAGATCCATGGGATGGTTGTCCAGCTGGCGAAGTGGATGACCTGGCGATGAAATTCGTGCGTAAATGTGAGGGCCTGCCTTTACCATTACGATTCCTCGGAGGTCTGCTCTCTCAACTTCCTTGGAAGGAGGTCCTGGGCAGAATCGAGGCCAAAGAAGCTGCAGGAATGAGCTTTGTAAAATTTGCAATGAGCTATAGAAACCTGCAATATGACGAAAGAGTAATTTTCCTGTATTTGCTCACTTTCCCTGAAGATGCTGAAATCCATGAAAAGTCTATTTCTCGTATGTTGCAGGCAGAGGGCATAGATTTCTCATACTGTTCAGGAAAGGAAATTTTAGAAGTTTTGGCTCAAAGGTACACAACTAACTAAATTATTTAATAACATTAACTATTATTTATATTATTCCCACATTAATAATTCATTTCAGGCAAAAGCTTAAATTTGCGACAATAAATCAAGAAAATCTGTTAACTAGTAAGAAAATACATTAAATGGGTCCTGACCCTGTTTTTCCTGTCAAAAAAAAACTAGTAAGAACATACTAGATATTTGAGGTAGAGAAAACTAATCTTATATTCGATTCTTCCAACTCTTTCTTGCATAACATCATAACAAACTCCTTTTATATCCCTAATTAAATTCCACAATGAAATCCCAAATTAACCCCAGAAAAATATTGTTTTTTTTTAAATATACTAAATCAGACGGAAGGACAGAAATGAAGTTATCTTAATTCCGACAAACTTAGATTGGTGAGCACGTACAGCTTACAAAGCATAATTATTAAAAATTTTAGGCTAAAGTTTGTTCGCAATTAGCAAAGACGAAAATAACAAATTATGTTTTGAATAAGCAAAAATCGGAGAACTACTGTAGCGGTGGACAAATTCGAATTGGTGAGACTCTCAAGTTCAATCAAGAGGACACCAACTCGGTGTGGTAGATGCGCCTGAGGACAACTTGCATGAGCCACGAAAATCGCACTGGCGAAAATTGCGGATCGTAACAAAAACAGGCATAGGACAGGCGACGAGATGTGGCTTGTGGTTTACGCACGGCTCACGGTGTCGACGTAGAGAGTTGGGGTCAATTGAAATTGAGATCCGCTGCCGCGCGACATATGGTGTTGCGCGGCATGCTGGCCATCTGATCAAGATCCAATGGACAAGTGAGCCCCGTGCATGTAATCTAGATTGATAGGCCCGTAAAAAGTGAACCGTCCGATCAAAATCAGACAGCTCGTAGTGCGCTACACTGTGTGTCGCGCAACAGCGAATCCGGATTGGGGTCAATTGTTGTCTGTTGATGCGGTTTCAAAGCACAATTACTACAGTGCTCAGGGGAAGAGGACCCACCGCCCACGAGTATATAGAAATCTAGTTAAAACATGGCATAAGACATATTTTGATGGGAGGAATGAATTATAAACTTCTTTATTGAAAAATAGTTTAATAATAAAAGAAAATTAAGTAATAATAATAATTATTATTATTATTTTTATTATTATTACTATTATTATTATTATTATTGTTATTATTATTATTAATATATTAATATTATTATTTGAACGAAATCTAAATGAAGTAATTAAATAAATTGTAAAGAACAAATAATAAATTATATTCGTTACATTATTTATTTTACATTTTTTTCCATTTTTTTATTCGTCCAGTTTACAAGACCAAAAACAATTAATTTCTCTTAACTATTCTCTTACCAAATGCAACATAAATTTAAATCTATCTATACTACTTATAAACGCACGGACCGTAGAAGTGTTACACGCTAGGTCTAGCGTGTAAACATGCGTTTCTACCGTTCGATCGATTTGATCTGTGATTAGATATTAATCTTCATATATATGAAATAACAATATATTTTGATTTTTCATCTAATAAAGAAATAAATTAAATAACATATCTATTTGTATCGATGTTAGATTAAACAATATATTTTTATTATCTAATATTATTTTGTTTATTTATTTGCCCACGTGTATGAGGGCATATATAAAGCTCCCAAATTTATTAGGGGTGTGTTTGGATGACTAAGGAATAGGGTATAAGAATAAGAATTTTCGGTTTGCGTGTTTATTCTTATTCTTGTAGAATCCAAACAACACAAGAATAAGAAATAAGGGTCCTATTCCTATACTAACAAACCATGATATAAGAATAAAGAATTTGGATAAGCACGCAAACGAAAATTTTTATTTTATATTCTATTCCTCAGTCATCCAAACACATCTGTTTGTGTAATCGTGTCCACATCCAAACCTATTGAAACAAAAAATAAATATATTTTCAAACAAACTCTTTCTTTAAATAATTTTTAACTTTTCTAATTTTGGTTGACTAATATATGTTGATGATGATATCATCTACGTAGACAAGAACTGGAATTGTTGTATCATGATTATGTTTAATAAAAAAGGAGTGGGGGCCTACTGGCTGTATCTGACAATAAAAGAAAAATTAGAAAAAGGAGTGCGGGAGCGGGGGTGCTTAGGGGTGGGTAACGTTGATAACGGGAACAGAAACGGAATGGGGTGTTTCGTATTCCGTTTTGTTTTAATAAACAGTATGTGCCGACTGATTCGATATTGGTTCCGTTTGGACGGAACGTAGCGAAACAGTAATATTTACACTGTATTTCATATAGATGAATCACGAATTGCATTCCGTTTTCTGTTCCATTTGCGAAACAGAATGAAATTTCATTCCGTTATATGTTCCACATGGACGGAACGGAACGGTTTCGCATATTCGCGGTATACCGTTCCCACACTTAGGGGTGCTCTTCGCGTGAAGTAAAAAAGAGGGAAACTGAAGGGGTCGGCTGAGAGAAGAAAAAAAAGAAAGGATAAAAGAAATTTGAAATTTGAGTGAGTCAGTGAAGAAGAGGAAATATGACAAAATAATAGCTGACCTTTTTTTTTTTTTAACAATACACGCCTTACCTTTTAAATGTGAAATTTGGTTTTTGAAATCTTGGTAGACAACGCCTTACCGAATTTAATGAATGTACGGAGAGTCTAACTTGGTTCTTGTGAAAACGATCTATCTGAAGAAGAAAAAATATATGAGTTCCAGCACTGAATATGCCAAAATAATTAAGAAAAAATTATCTAAAATTCAATTAAATTCGGTAAAGAGAAGGAGCCAAGTAGTCAATACATTTACCATTAGCGTCTCAATTAAATGGATTTTCTCAATTCGTGGCCATACTAAGAAAAATGCTCATAAAAAGTGAAAGAAAAAAGTGAGAAATCAAAGGGAATTAATATATGTTATGATGGTAATGTGTAGGTCGATGATTGAAGTCACGAAGAGGTACTCTGATACTTCTATCAAGTGTTGTCGGCTTCATGATCCTTTTGTTCGTTTGCTGGCAATCCACGAAGCCAAGGAGAAAAGATTTGTACCGATAGATAATTTTTCTATTGTAGATCTGTTTGATGCTTGCCATAAGATTTCAATCAACATGGTAAAAGAAAATCACAAATTTGGTGGCAAAAAATGGGATATAACACAATTGGCTGATGCTAGTTGTATGTTCAATTTTGGTGAGAATTTTCCTCTTGAAAATGCATTAATGTCTAGAGTACTGGAAATTGACAATTCTAAAGTTAAACTGGACCTACCGAGAGCAGTAAAGATGAGGGGAGAGTTAAGATACCTTGATTTGAATGACTTGAGATTGTTGCCTGAGATTCTAGAAATCAAAAGATCAGATCAACATCTTAGAGGTCTAGTTGTTAGAGATACAACTATCGAGACCCTACCATCAAATGAATTATTGAAAATGAGATCACTGGAGCATCTTTGGTTGAGAAACACAAGAGTTTGTGAAATTCCAGAACTCCCGGAGTCCTTGAAAACTCTAGATGTTGGAGGTACACCTATTGGGGCCCTACCATATGCTAGATTCTGCTCGAATTTAACAACTCTTGTACTGAAAAATACAAAAGTAAGTGAGATTTCCGAATACTTTACGAAATTAAAGTATCTGGATGTTAGAAATACATTTGTTCGGTCCTTACCTGACTCGTTATGGAGCAATTTAAGGTCCGTACTTGCCACTGACACGTTACAACATCTTGCTGGACCACCAGGTTCACTCAAAGAAAATAATAGAATAATAAATCTTGGTAGACAACAAAAAAATTATGACCAGCTAGAAATTCTGGAATCTGTACACGTTACAAAAGATTGGGCCAAAATTATACCGAAGTTTGATTATAGTGCGATGAAAAAGTTGGGGCTCTCTTATTTTCAAAATGATTTTACCACCGACAATGCATTAGATTGGAATAATATAATAACCGAAATTCTACATGGTTTAGGCAACCTATCATCTTTAAAGATACAAGGGAGTAATGTTCGTGCAGACTTAATTAATGTGCGGACCTGTCCAAGCTATCAGAACAACACATTAAAACACCTGAGTGTAGGCGGGTCATACTCTCTATTTAGTCTAATGGGAATTCAATTGCCTCCGCACTTAATCACTCTGAGGTTGGATAATCTTGAGTTTGGTGAGGATCCTATGCCCATTTTAGGAGAACTGAAAAAATTAGAGAGTCTTCAGCTGAGGTGGTTGTTGTACACTGCACAAGACAAAAGGATGAGTTGTTCAATTGGGAAATTCCCTAAACTAAAAAGGTTGCATCTTTCTGATATCTCTAACCTCGAAGAATGGTCAGTGGAGGAAGGAGCATTATCCAGTATCACACATGTTGTCATTGAGAGTTGCAGAAATCTCAAAAATCTTTCTGAATTTTTAGTGCATCTTGAGAAACCTCCACAGGAGTTACACCTGAAAGTTATGCCAACTGGATTTACAAATTTGTTCTCGGGTCTTCCATTTGTCAAAATCAGCAAAAATCTGGTTTGATGCTGCGGTGTACCTTTCACCCTTCTTATTCCACAGGTAAATTTCATCAATTTGTTTTGTTCTTGCTTTAATTTGTTCTTGTTGTTTTATGTTTCCACTTTCCAGTAGTGTTCATGTACTAAAGAAATTTTGCCCCGCTTGACAGTTTTGTTCATCTTGTGATCAGTATTTTATCAGAATAATAATATCAAGGGGTAACCAGTGCCAAATCAGTAGAATTTTTTTATGCCTAAACTATGATTCAATAATTTTCTTTATAAAGTCAAATCAAATATATACTCCTGGGATTAAGAAAAAAATAACAAAAAAACAGAGGATCCTACCTGAAATTTTTTCTAGAAAAATTAAGCCAACCTCATCCTCTGTTTCTCCTTAATTCTGAAACGATGTACATTAGAGAATTCTTTGTCGAGGTGTTTATGAGGCATAAATGATGATATTGCAATTTCGTAATCACCAGGTCGACTTTTTGAGATGTTTTCTGATGGTAAAAGTGCATTGCTGCTATAATGCTGCTGAAGTTTGCTTTGATGTTTTAACGTTTTGTTATAAGACATTATTTCTTTTTTATTTATCAACTTTGTAAAATTTATTTAGTTCCCTTCTTGTCCGTAGCAGGTTATCTGTGTTTCTTGTTTAATTTGGTGGAACTTGTTTGTGATATGTAATAATGCTGAAGTCAACTTTTGGGATGTTTATGTTCTGAAGTTGCAAATTACAATAAAGATCTCCATGAGAACAAAAGCACAATTTTACATTACCAATTTACCGCAAATCCTAAATGCGAATGTTGCAGCACAAGAAAGCAAGTGGGAAAGTTAGGATTAATTTATTTCCGAAAAGCATAGTTATTTTTTGTATATTTTATGAGGTCAAATAGGATAATGAATCTTCATGTTGTTAATCGTGAGTGGAAATGCATTGCAGCAGTGTTTTGGAAAACATACCAGATACCGAAAATTCCTGTTAAATTGGGAACTAGTACAGTGACTAAAGGACGGTATCTGGTATTATAATAAAAAATACCAGACAATGTTAGAAAATACCAAATTTCGGCCATCGAATTTCAGAAAATACCGAATCCATTTTTAAAAACACTGCATTGCAGTTGACAAAAAAAAAAACAGAAAAAACATAGCTTTTCAGATGCCTGTCATAGTAACTGGCCGCAGACAATTTCTGTGAGGTAGGATGTCGCATCGGCTCTGTTATTCTGTTGCTCACACATTGCATTCTGTCAAAATCAGCCACCACCCTGAAGCTAACAAAGTCCCTTGCAAACGTTTTTGGTTCACCATATGTGCACCCGCATGTAAAAGCAACATATTTTTTATATAGTTTCTATCTATATATGTATCCTTGTATCCTTATCAATTTAGAAACCGAATACTTTTCCAGTTGTTCAACATATCCTTACGGTAAATCTATTTGCCTAAACTTTTGGTCTAATTGCAAAGAGCAATAAATTTTGAGTGAAAGGTCGCATGTTGAAAATCTGGCTAGAGGGATTTTTCATAGAACTTTAATTTAAAAAATAAGTTGGAATGTTTAACCCAATTTGTCTTAAATTTTTTTTTAAATGCCCCTAGGCATAATCTATATACCGAATTGATGATATTTCGGTCCCTTCGAATATAAAACATCATAATTTGTATCTAAAGAAGCAACAATATAATTTTATAGGCCACTGTTCTCTAGCAAACTTCGAAACTCTAATTAATAAGAGAGGCTTTTCTCATGGCCCTTGGTTTAATCGATACTAGGCTTAGAATGGATGGGCTTCACATTTTTATTTAGCATTGAAGTTAGTATTTTATTAGTTCTTAGTTTGTTGCAAACAACTTACCTAAGGGTGCGTTTGGATAGGTGTGGGAAGAAGGGAAGAAGGGAAGAAGTGGGAAGAAGTATTGGGAAGTGTGTAATTTTGTAAAGAGTTTGGATTGTTTATAATTTTTTTTCTTCTTCTTCCTTCTTCTTCTTCTTTCTTCCAACGATCCAAACGCACCCTAAGATATCATTCTTTGGGTGAACAAGAATTCTAACTTTTCCATGAAATGGAATTCAAGGCATGGTCCACGAAAGGAGAGAAAGTAGCAGTCCAGACTAATCACGACCAACACTGAATACAAATTCTCTACTAAATTGTAAAGAAAAGAACTATTTATGTCGGAAATCATGTGATTTCATCATGTGAAAATGACTCAGTATGCATATTTCTAGATTTCAATGAAATCCCATTTCAGAAAAAGAAAAAGTCCATTAAGTTCGGTCCTCCAATTATTAAAATCATCCAAATGACAACAGAGATCACCACGAGAACAAAATCACAATCATACGTCAACGCCCATCAATTTGGGGCTTAACATCCAAAAAGTAGCTACCCCAATTTTCCCAAATTGGCAATTATTACAACATAGGCTCTCTTTCTCACACACTCCAAATTTGCTATCACATCCTGGATTTAGCAACGACAGCAGTGGCACCACCATTCATCCCCTCAGCACCTGACCTAGTCCAAGTCTCCTTGAACTGTTCTTCAGTGACACCTGCACATACAAATATGTTTACAAGTTACAATAGATTTAATGAAAGTACAGTAAATAATAAATCCTTGTTTAGATCATAGAGCAAATCAAATCAAGTTGCAGTGCAGTTCTGAGAGAGCAGAAAAAATGTACCTTTTCCCATAGCAGCTGTCGAGGAGATGCCACCTTGAACTGTCTTCAGATACCGGTCATAATAATTGGCTCCGGACCATCTCTGGTGAGCCAGAGTGTCGACTCCGTTGTTTCTTTCCTCCCGTTGGATTCTTTCGACATAGGCCAGCATGCCGCGACGTGCAAAGTCCTTTGCAAATGTATCCACCACAAGTGCGTCAGCATGGAAACCAGCCAGGGTGATGAACTGCCAGCAGAAACCGAGCTGAGCAATTTTCGGTATGAATTGCATCATGTCAACATCCGTCATGCCGGATGCATCCCAGTTAAATGATGGAGAAAGGTTGTAAGCTAGCATGATTTCAGGGTGAGCCATTTTGACACCGGTCGCAAACTCTGTGCACTCATTGAGGTCCGGGCTTGATGTTTCCATCCAGATGAGATCTGCATGTGGTGCAAAAGCATGGCCACGAACAACAGCTGCCATCACAGACCCACGGAACCGGTAGAATCCCTCCCGGGTCCTCGGTAGGTCCCAGTCCCAGAACAGATTGGTTACACCAAGTCGTTCTGCTATTTCTCTTGCCTGGATAATTTCAAATTAGAAAGAAAATTATAGTTGAAATCTGAAATAGAACTTTTTGTATAATACATTTTGGCAAATTCAAATATAATATTTACTCAAAATAATCTAAAAGTATTATAATTTTATCGATCAACACATTGCCTTTGATTTGGGTGCAAATTGAATAAAAGCATGCGTCAAAAGGATACAAATTCAATATCAATATCTTGCTGGGTTAAAAAAATTCTACAAATTTTAGAATAGAATCTCTTCTAAGCTTAGTTCCTAACTTGCTCATTAGATAGGCACTTATCGAAGCTTGAGGAATTAGCCCATTCACTCAGCCTCCTCTGCTTCTCAGCTTCTCCAACATTCATCCTATGTATAGCATTGACAATACAGTCAGAGAACGTCATCAGACCAGCATCAGCAATCCATCTGTCTTCAATAGCCTGCAATTCTGCACCGGTCTTTCCGACAGCCATGGCATCAGCAAGGACATTAGCGAGGGCCTTGCCTTTTAGTGAAGGGTTGGTTGCACCAAGGATGAATTGGTGGTCTCTTGAATCGACATTTGTTTGGATAAGGTTTGCAGCGACTGCATCAGTACGAGCAACTAAGAGGGTTTCCACGCCCATCACATCAAATTGTAGACGTGCTGCCACCAGACGGTTGATGTGCTCGCTGATTGCCACAAGCACCTGAAATAAGTTATTTTAATGAGTTATAAAGTTGGCTAAGTGGTACTTCTATTACTATACCAAATTAAAGAGTATTCCCGATATATCAGCTGTTCATTAATTTTTATTGATGTACTCCTTATGATAATATTTATAAGAAAGTTTTATGTTTATCAGATAGTTTGCTAAAACGATACTAGGGAGAAATGTTCTATGCACTAATCTGTGATTTTTAAATATTCTGTACTATTGCTTTATATTATCATTTTTTCCATACAACTATACCTTGCCAGCCATGTGTCCGCATTTCTTTGTAACGGAGGATTGGTCCTCTATATGCACCCCAGCCGCACCACGCTCAACAAACAGCTTGCACAGTTTAACAGTTGCTGTTGTTCCACCGAAGCCAGTATCACCGTCTGCAATGATCGGCTTAAGATAGTCAACATATGGTGTGCGTGCACGCTCATCGCGTGACATGCTCATGCGGGCCTCATGCTGCTTTCGGTCATGATATTGCTGTGCAAAAAATAGGTGCTCGACCTTGTTTGGGACAGTGTCATATGGGTAGTCAGCGAGGTCAGGCCCTGGTTCGTTGGTGGTGGTGTGAGTTGAAGAGCATTGCCAGCCGGAAACATAGATTGAGTCAAGATGCTTGGCCATCATTGTTACCTGTAACATTATAAAATCAATTGATTCATTTGGGTCAAGAAAGAAATATTATATGAAAATATCAGAGTTTCCTTTTTCTTACCATGCCAAATGCCAGATGCCCGTACCCATAAGGACAACTATGAGAACTATATGTTGAGATTTTTATTTCTCCTTTTATTATGTGCTTTCTTTTGTTTATTAGTATGGAGGAAATAACCAATTAGTTAAATTTCTCTTGCAATGATATAAATATATAATAGAACCTAGCAGTTGGTGATGAGGCAGAAAAATTGGGTGGAAAAATATGTATAATGCACGGATATACAACATGCAACTATATTATTATTGACGTGGTAAGTTGGTAACAGTAAATATTTTCTCTTATTTCAATTTTTCTTAAAAAAAAAATTAGCCATAGTTTACAGTACTCAATCAAATTATTCTTTTGCAATAATTAATCTTCTGTAATAAATCTATTTCAAAGTATTCTCGTGAATCACAACCTGAACAGGGTCAAGGGCGCCGAAGGTACGGGAGGCAGTACCATTGGCCTGATGGGTTTTGAGGGTGCGCCACAGCTTCTTGGCGAGCTCGTTCGAGGCATAGCTCTGTTTGAGAGTGCCGCGCAACATGACCACATCACGGGCAGTGTATGGCCTCTTGGTCAGCCTGAAACGCTCACTGTTCCACCATGCCTGAACCTCTGCCACCTCTGCCTCGAACCTCCCTTCCTCCTCCATTATCTGCACAAGGAGTCAAGAATCAACCTTTAAATTAGAAGAAAGAGTGATTTTTTGCCAGCTCAAGGGAGCCTTGTTGATCAGAATTCAGGCTTTGTTATTTGAAAGGCACTAATAACAATTAGTGAAAGAAACAATGCTATCAGTGGCTGTTCAAGGTAACAATCTGCTATAATTAGTAAGATGTCATATGATTAAAGTCAGTTCGACTTAGATTAGATCAAGATAATGGCCTAGTAGTTGACGCTCTGTTTGGTCTAATGTCAAAAATTCACATAATCTAAACAGATGGAAGTAGAAGAAAATACATATTGCGTGCTGAAAATCAGATGAATATTAAAATTACAAACCAGAGAAGGCACAGAGAAGGATGAAGCCATGGCAACCCTAAGGCTTGGAAAGAGAAGGAAAGAGAGGAGGAGTAAAGATGACTTCTAAAGGACTACAATTGGTTCATGCAATTATGATCTTCCTTCTCTTTCCTGCTCCTTTTATAGGAGAGTGTAAGGTGATAACCTTGAAATTATGAACGGTGACGACTGGGAAATTACATCTCTACTTATCTTTTGGATAAAAACAGAGTTCACCAAACAGGAAAAACACTTTTTAACCGTAATATCATGCAACCTCTTTATCTTTGATTTTTACAAAGTAGTCCTCGTATAAGTCCATTATAGCATATATTGGCGAATTGTACTTTTGTGCCAAATTTGAAATACATACGCATATATCCTCCGGCCGGATCACTAATGGATCAATCGAATAAGAAATTTTCCCAAAATTTGTGCTTCTAGTTAAAAATTGAATCGTCCAATTTGAGTGTATAGAAAATTTGTACGCTACATTTTGAATTGAAGTGACCTTTATACTTTTTGTATTCAGCAGCTAAATTATTATCCATAGAGCGTAAAACTGTTCTCCTATATATTGACTTAATTATTCTTAGCATTACAATCTTTATAAATTAAATAAAATCATAAAATTAATCGACAGTTTGACTTGTAATTAACACTACATCCTACTGAAAAAATATTTCAATTTTATTTCTATAACAACAACAACAACAACAACAACAACAACAATAATAATAATAATAATAATAATAATAATAATAATAATAGGGGTGTTCAGAAGCACCTTCTTCGAAAAAAATATTATAATAAAATGAAATCCATCACTTTTCCGACATAAAATTCATCAAACTAAAAATATATTTGATACAATATATTCGTTGGTAATATTTATCCAAATACATAGGATGAAATGAGTGGGAACTATTAATGGCCCATATACGTGAGCACATAAAACAAACCAGTTTTTGAGGAGAAGAACTTAGGCGCAAAAAACAAACTAGTTGTTACTTGTTACACGGTAACCGTTGCACTTAAATTCAAAAACGGTGGAAGTGCCACGACATCACAGCCAAACAGGTATTTAGAAATTTGAGATTGGGTCATGAGGTGTTTCATCTTGTTAGCTATCTTACTGACGCAAGAGATGTAATCGATTTTAGATTGTTAGTTATAGATATTAATTATTTAAAAAAATATATTCTTAACTACAAATTTTATGATTAACTTTCATATCAAAACATTACAAACACACACACATATATAATACACAACATTAAATTCAGGTGCATAATTGATTCATAAATCTAATTAACAAAATTATTTGACATATCCATATTTTTATACTGTTATTATTACGAATTATTTCCATATGTGCCTTCCGAAATTTGTATTTTATGAATAAGAGATTAATTATCTTCCAATATAGGTGAGGCAGGTTAGATGGCGATGCTGGTGCAGGCTTTTTTTGTTGTATTACTGTTTCTGTTATCTTTTTTTGCTATGGCGCACTATGACAGAACAATTGATTGATGATTCATTCTATTTTTATTCCTTTTCATGTGGCACTGCTGGTAGTACACTGTATTTTTCCTCTTTTTTCTTTATCATCTATATAAATTTTATTCCTATTTACCTAAAATTTAGCAGACATAAACCTACCAGTGCAAAAAGGAAAATAATGACCGAGAAAGCTTCCAAAGACAAATTAACCTCCAAATAAAAGAACCAAATGTATCGTTATTACCTGCTAATCATTTATATCTCCAACAGAAATTTTGATGCAACGAAGGAAAAGTCTAATGGAAGTATTATTATTATCATAATTGAAAATGAGACATTATCTCTTTATAATTAATGAAATGCAAACAATTAATCACAATCAGAAAAAAGCTCTTTACTTTGTATCCAAACAAGTTGGGGTCATGCGCAAATCTTTTTTTTTTTTGTATCCAAACATTGTTCAACCTTTGCATCGTTAAACTTACTAAAAAAATATTCATGTATATTGAGGTTTCCCTAATTAACACTGATATTTTCCACTGTACAACAACAACAAGTACTAAGTCTTTTGTCCAAACAAGTTGGGTAGGAAAAAATGTTTAATTACAAATTAATTAATATCAAGAGGGTGAAAAATAAATTCTTATATATACCTTATAATTTTTATATTTGCTGATGGTCAAACCACTGAGTGAAATAATTAATGACCCTTGAGGATAAGAATGACAATTAGTCAAAATTGCCAAATTGGTTTTTAAGTTTAGCTTGAGATAGAGTATGATGAGATGATTTAATTTGAGGATTTTAGAGCCGTCACAAGATCAAAAACATTTTATTTTCGAATAAAACATATTATGCGCAAGCGTAACAGTATCGATCCACATTACCTCCCACAACCCTCTTTTTAGGATAAATTTTCAAGGTTGAGGATTACACACAACCTTGCAATTGCAGTTTGTCACGATCTAACTTGATCTGACAACAGAAATCACAGATTTCAGAAAATGCACTCGCACTGGTACAGAAATGCGGGCGCACTCGTACCAGACCAGATCTGATTCTGGATTCAGAAATTGAGAAAAATAACACTAAATTGAGTATAATTGAGATAAGGAATGGATGAGAATTGAAGTAAAGATGAGAATCTAAGAAGAAATTGAATTGGAAATCAACTCTTTTATTGAATTCAGAAAATACAAGGAAATTCGTGGAAAATAGGCATAAAAATGAGAAATGGTTTAGATCTCAAATTTCAGATGTGTTTTCTCTCTCCTCAACCTCCCCTTATATAGTACAACTTGCTGACATCATTTTATTTCCTAATTACATCATTTAAAACGAAAATCAGAAGAATTAATTGGCGTGAAGCCTTCTCCTTTGTAACAAACCAGCAGCTGCTCCTTCTTCACCTCTTCTTCAGTAAAAGATGCATGCGTCTCTCCAGTTTCTTGAGTGGTCCCCTTGGTCAGCCTCTGTTCATTTAACTCAGGAAGGCCCGGCCCAATTTTACTTGCTTTAAAATTGTCCAGGTCACTGCCGCCAATATTCAAACTCCATTCTTCAATTAAATCAGATGCACCTGCATCCCAGAGTGCACCCGCACTCAGACTTGCAGTTTCAGCTTGTAACACTCCCTTCCCCTTGAAAGGATTCTTGTCCCCAAGAATAAAAGTTGGATATTTCTCCTTAATATCATCAAAGTCCTCCCAAGTAGCATCTTTCTCAGATTTATTGAACCACTGAATCAACACCTGTGATATGGGTACATTCTTTCTTTTTATTATCCTTCTAGCTAATATTGCTTGAGGCTCTATTCTCACTTCTCCATCTGGTCCAACCACTGGCAGCATTGGGGATGTAACTGTATCCTCACCACACCTGTGCTTAAGCTGAGACACATGAAGTACAGGGTGTATAGAAGATCCAAGTGGCAGATTCAACCTATAAGCCACTTCACCCACTCTTTCAAGAATCTCATAAGGCCCATAATACTTAGGATTGAGCTTGGAGTTTGCATGACCAGCTATAGACACCTGCCTATAAGGTTGCAGCTTCATGTACACCCAATCACCCTCCTTGAAACTCCTTTCACTCCTCTTCAGATCTGCATTTTTCTTCATTCTTTTCTGTGCCCTTTCAAGATTTTATTTGAGCACTTGGAGAGTATTCTGCCTTCTCTCAATCAATTCACCTACATTTCCACCTCCTTCCTGGGATGCACCCAGCATTGGTAACTCTTGTGGTTCATAACCATACAAAGCCTTGAAAGGTGAGGTTTTGAGGCTTGAATGAAAACTTGTATTGTACCAATGTTCAGCCAGAGATACCCACTTGCACCATTGCTTTTGCTTATCAAAAACCATGCATCTAAGAAAGTTTTCAATGCATTGATTTACCCTTTCAGTTTGTCCATCTGACTGTGGATGATATGCAGTGGTAAAATTCAGTTTTACCCCTAAACCATCCATCAAATTCTTCCAAAATAAGCTGGTAAATAGGGGGTCCCTGTCAGTTATTATGGACATTGGCAACCCATGCAATTTGTATATGTTATCCATGAACAATTGTGCCACATCTTTGGCCTTGTAAGGGTGTGCCATAGGGATGAAATGTGCATACTTGGTAAATCTGTCCACAATCACCAAAATTACTGTTTTACCCTCTGATTTAGGCAAACCTGAGATGAAATCCATGCTAACTCCTTGCCATGCTCCATCAGGAATTGGTATTGGTTGAAGCAATCCAGGAATTGGCACATGCTCACCTTTGTTTAGTTGACAGATTTCACACTTTTTTACTTCTTCCTGCACCATCTCTTTCAACTTTGGCCAATAGAACATCTTCTTGATTCTCTGGTAGGTTGGTAGCACTCCTGAGTGACCTCCAATGCAAGTGGAGTGCACCTCTCTCACCAGCCTAATTCTCCAACCATTAGTGGCCCCCACACATATCCTATTCTTGTACCTGAATAAGCCTTGCTGAAAAGAATACTTGTCCTTGTCAAGTTCTTCCTTTTCCCACTTGTTTTGTAACTCCTGAACCCATTCATCTCCAATGTAGCTCGACTTCAACTCCTCTACCCACTGTGGTATCAACTCAGTGACAGCCTGCACTCCAGACTGCACTTCAGGATGCACCCCAGCAGCAACTTGCATTTCAGTTTCAGGATGCACCTCTCTTCTTGACAGTGCATCTGCCACTTTGTTATCAACTCCCCTCTTGTATTCTATCTTGTAATCTAGGCCCATCAACTTGCAAAGACCCTTGTGTTGCATGGCATGATTTACTCTTTGCTCCAACAAATGCTTAAGGGCAATTTGGTCAGTCTTGATAATGAACTGCCCTCCAATGAGGTAGTGCTTCCATTTTTGGACAGCTGTCAGCAATGCTAGGAACTCCTTCTCATAAGTTGAAAGCCCAATGCTCTTAGGACCAAGACTTTTGCTCAAATAGGCTAGTGGTTGCCTATTTTGCATGAGGACTGCACCAATACCCTTGTCACATGCATCAGTCTCTAGCACAAAAGGTTGAGTAAAATCTGGCATTGCTAGGACTGGTGCTGATGCCATTGCACTCTTGAGAGTGTTGAAAGCATTCTCTGCCCTTTCATCCCACTTAAATGAGTTCTTTCTCAGCTAATCAGTCAATGGCTTGGCAATAATCCCATAATTCTTCACAAATTTTCTATAATACCCAGTTAGACCTAGGAATCCTCTTAATTCCTTGACTGTCCTTGGTGATGGCCAGTTGCACATAGCCTCAATCTTCTTAGGGTCAATGGCAACACCATTGTGAGAGATTATGTGACCAAGGTATTCAATTTCTCCCAATCCAAATTCACATTTTGACATTTTAGCAAACAATTGATTTTTGGACAGCAGTTCTAGGGTTAGAGACAAGTGTTCCTTATGCTCTTCTATGGACTGACTATACACCAAAATATCATCAAAGAAAACCAGCAAGAACCTCCTCAAATATGGCTTAAAAACCCCATTCATAAGGGCTTGAAATGTGGCTGGTGCATTAGTGAGTCCAAAGGGCATAACATTGAATTCATAATGCCCTTCATGAGTTCTAAAGGCAGTCTTGTACCTATCTTCATCCTTCATTCTAATCTGATGGTACCCAGACCTTAGATCAATTTTAGAAAATACCCTTGCCCCTTTCAATTCATCCAACAGATCATCAATCACTGGAATTGGGTATTTGTTCTTCACAGTTATTGAGTTCAACTGCCTATAGTCTATGCACATTCTCCAAGACCCATCTTTCTTCTTAACCAAAAGAACTGGTGATGCAAAGGGATTGCTAGAGGGTTGTATCAGCTGGTTCTTAAGCAATTCAGTCACTATTTTCTCAATTTCAACCTTTTGAAAGTAACTGTACCTATAAGGCCTTTGGTTGACTGGCTTGCTGTCAGGTAGGAGTGGCACAGCATGATCAACAGTCCTCCTTGGTGGCAGTGCAGTTGGTTCTTCAAATACAACCTTGTGTTGTTCTAAAACTGCAGAGAGTTCAGGGTGCACTGGTTTGGAGTCAGGATGCATCTCAGTCTGGCTGCCAGGATGCAACTGCAGTGTCGAATGCACCTGAGAGGGTAGGTGCACTCTGGGCGTAGGGTGCACCTGAGAGGAAGGATGCACCCTGGACACAGGCTGCATTCTGCTCAATACTCTTTCTTCCACCTCTGTGCTGAAAATCTGAGCCATCAGTACCTCACTACCCTTCCTCATTTCCTTCTCCAGGTCTACATCCTCCTTGATGAATTTGATCTTAGCCATTTCCTCTCTAACTTGCAGTTGTACATCTTTGTCACCTTGCTTGAATGCAATTCTGCCTGCACCCCAATCAACTTGCATTGGACCCAAACTAGTAAGCCAATCCAATCCCAAAATCATGTCATAACCAGTGACATCCAGAACCCTAACATCTTTTTCAAATGTATGCCCCTGAATAGAGAATTGTAGTGCTTCACATTGAAGGTCAGTAACCATTCTAGCACCATTTGCAACAGTGACCACCATGGGTGCAGTTTGAATCAGGTTGCACTCCACCTCCTGCAGCACATTAGGGTTCACAAAAGAGTGTGTGCTACCACTGTCCAACAGTGCACATACTGGGACAGTGCCAATTTGCCCCTTGAACTTCATGACCTTCACTTTAGGGTTGGTTTTGGAATTAAACATTGTGACTACAGCTTGCTCCACCTGTAATTCTTCCTCTACTTCCTCAAATTCACTTTCCTCACCTGCACTCTCTTCTTCTTGTGTCCCTTTGAGTGCATTCAACAATTTCACTCCACACTTATGACCAGGGAAATACTTCTCATTACAGTGGTGACATAGGCCTAGGGCTCTTCTTTGTTCATAAGTAGTGCCTTTGGAATTATTATTGGTTTGCCAAGGTTTAGGAAACTGATTGTATCCACCACCATCCTTTCTTTCTACTGCTGGTTTCTTCTTGTGTAAGGGATAATTTTGAGGATTAGAGGGTTTGTTCATCACCTTTGGCCTTCTATTTTGGCTGTCATTGCTGAGTTCCACCTTGGTTGCATAGTTGAAAGCTTCATACAACCTCTTTGGATTGTGCAACTCAACAGTATATCTCAACTCTTCTCTCAACCCACTAATAAAACCAGCAATAAAGAACTCCTCATTCAAAGCTGGGTTGAAGTTCATTAGCCTTGCTCTAGCCTTATCAAATCTCTTGATATACTCATCCACCCTACCAGTTTGGTGAATCCTCTTGAATTCATCCACTGGATGCTTCATACCATTCATTTTGTATCTGTTTATCACCTCATCCACCAATAAATCCCAAGGCAATTGATGATGGCCACTAGTCACACTTATATACCATTCATGTACTTCATCAGAAAAGTTCAGAATAGCCATCCTAGTTTTATACACCTCTGGAACTTGGTATATCTCAAAATAAAATTCACAATTCCTTCTCCAAATTTCAGGATCCCCTCCATCATAATGAGGGAAATCCATCCTAGGCAGCTGGACATTTATGCCCCTATTCCCTTCATTTCTGAAATTTCTCTTTTCTGCTTCTTTTCTACAACCTTCACCCCATCTAAACTCTTCCTCATCTAGATCAATTGGGGGATTAACATAATTGAATCCACTGCCCCTCTCATCACCTCCAACTTCCTTATCAATTCTGACACTAGCATCAACTCTAGGCCCTCCATGAGAGCTGCTAGTTCCTCCCACTTCAAAGTTTGAGCATTTACCTGTTTGATGCCTCAAGGACCTCTCCAAAAGCATGCCAAGGCTGCTCAACTTCTCTTCTAGCCCTTGATTAGCTTGCTTCACATGATCTCCCACCATAGCTGCCATTCTTCCTTCTAGGTTGTGATGCGAGATCTTGATCTGCTCAATTACCAAGGCTGATAGCTTGTTCTCGAGCTGCTTGCTATCCTCCTTCATTTCTTGCACGATCTTCTCCATTTCAGCTTGCAATTGGCTGTTTTGAGCTCTCAGCTCCTCAATGCCATCATGACTTGAGCCTCTTGCATTTCTTGTGCTGTTTGCCATGGATCTTGCTTCAAACTTTTCTCAATTGATCTTGAACGAGGTGTGGATCAAGAACAATCAACAGGCCACTTTAATCGGTGCTCTGATACCAGATTGTCACGATCTAACTTGATCTGACAACAGAAATCACAGATTTCAGGAAATGCACTCGCACTGGTACAGAAATGCGGGCGCACTCGTACCAGACCAGATCTGATTCTGGATTCATAAATTGAGAAAAATAACACTAAATTGAGTATAATTGAGATAAGGAATGGATGAGAATTGAAGTAAAGATGAGAATCTAAGAAGAAATTGAATTGGAAATCAACTCTTTTATTGAATTCAGAAAATACAAGGAAATTCGTGGAAAATAGGCATAAAAATGAGAAATGGTTTAGATCTCAAATTTCAGATGTGTTTTCTCTCTCCTCAACCTCCCCTTATATAGTACAACTTGCTGACATCATTTTATTTCCTAATTACATTATTTAAAACGAAAATCAGAAGAATTAATTGGCGTGAAGTCTTCTCCTTTGTAACAAACCAGCAGCTGCTCCTTCTTCTCCAGTTTCTTGAGTGGTCCCCTTGGTCAGCCTCTGTTCATTTAACTCAGGAAGGCCCGGCCCAATTTTACTTGCTTTAAAATTGTCCAGGTCACTGCCGCCAATATTCAAACTCCATTCTTCAATTAAATCAGATGCACCTGCATCCCAGAGTGCACCCGCACTCAGACTTGCAGTTTCAGCTTGTAACACAGTTCCTTAGACCGGTGTTATGTCTAGTAGCAGTAGATCGTAACCATCTTGAACACCATTATAATGGAGGCATCCATTAGTTTGATCAACCGATCGAACGCAATAATATAACTTCAATGGAGAAGTCTTATCTTCTCCCTCGTACTCGGCGCCAGTTGATCCAGAACGTGTCATCATACTGTGTCAGATTCTAGATGTAAAATCAGATCAGAACTGCGTTGGAGAGAGATTCCATTATTTATCCATCTGTCGTTATAACTTATAAGTGCTGCTTGCAAGTCTACAAGAGTTGTCGATCAAATCTCAACCGTCTGATCGTCTCCAGATTAGATGGCGAGGTCATTACATTTGTGTTTGTCCAAAAAAAAAAACATATCTTTGTTAGATTTACATTTAGAACAATGGATTTTGGTTCCTTCTCAATTGTTATGATTAATTTCATAAAAATGATTGATCGATTTTAGATAAAATTAAGGATTAGGAATACTCAATGTTTTTCTTTCCCTTTTCTTTATTTTATTATTTTATTTTCTTTAAGGCTTTGTTTGGATGGAGTGAGAATAAGAGAATAAAGAAAGATGAGAATAAATTTATTATTAAACAATTCAAACACTTTACAATAAGGTTATCCTTTGATTTACCCATTTTGTCTCAGAAAAAAAAAAGATATTGATTATTATCAGTTTAAATTTATTAAAAGATAATAATGAAAACCAATTGTGTCATCACCTATACAGGAATGTAGTGTCGATACTTTGGTTTTAAGGTCAACACATTAATGAATACTTGTTCATTTCTTCATAATTTCATATAGTACTCTGCTCTGGTAAAGTAAATATTATTGATTTTGACTTATTTTACATTTGATGTATTAGGATAGCAACAAATTGAAAACATGCATAAAATAACTAGATTTTTAATCTTAAATTTTAAATTAATTATTGATTTGACGTTGACTAAAGACATAAAAATATACAATTTACACAACAAAAAGCAGCGTAAACTCGTCAGATAATTACAACACGACATATGTTGTGATTGTGGGTGTTTTCAGTCGCTTACCGGTCACAATTATTGTGCTTACTATTTCTCTCCTTTTCAAATTTAAATTGTTTGTAATTTCCATATTGTAATTATGTCCGCTCTGACGTTTTACGTGGCAAGTTAGATTGACACTTTCGATACAATTCCAAAAAGTGCTACTATTTCTTTTTTATAAAAATCACGATCTAGTCCTTATACTTCATATTTTAATAAAAAAATAACCAAAATTAACTTGAATTTAGGCACTGCAAGGTTATACATGCATAGGTAATACAGAGCCCCAATAATTAATATCATTTTTTATTTATTTTCAATTGAATAAAGTTTCGTTATTGACAAAGTTTATTTTGGTATTTTTTTAATTAATAAGAAAAAAATACACTACATTTCACATTACATTTAATGCAAAAATCATAGTCGAACAGATATAATCAGAACATAAAAAAGAAAATAATTATCTGCAAATTTGAAGCCTCAATTCCAAAAAAAAAAAAAAAAAAGAAATCAACCGAACGGCATTTGGTTTTAGGCGAATTTTATGCAGTGACTGCTCAGAATGTAATAACTGTTCTATTGTTAATATCAATGGTTGGTACAGTATATGAATCTCATCGAATTTTTTTTCTACCTCTGTTTACGAGTACTTCCCGTGTTTCGGCTTCAATATATAAATATAGGTGGATCTAATAAAATTCATTATTTTATCTAATTGCTTCACATTGTGATAATTGTATTTTTGTAAGCATAATTTGATATACAACTTACAAGTTGATTCTCATTAAAAAGTTACTGATTTTGTTAATAGTTTTAGAAGGTTCCAAATAATGTTTGAGAAATTTAACGTAAAAAGTAGCGCCAGAATTTGTACCCGTAATGACAACAGGTCATACTAAACTAACAAGATATATGCACGAATTATAATGAAGCTTTGTTGCCTAATTCCTACGGGCTCTGATTGGCAAAAAAGAAAACAAAAAAAAAATTTTAAAAATTTTAATGAAGCTTATGTATTGTGCCGGAAATTATTTTATATAGGAATTCTAACATCAAAAATTTTAATAGAAAGAATTAATATATTTTTTCTTTAATAAGAAGAAAGTTCCAACGCGTTTATAAACCGCGCGCCTCTCTCTCCTCTCCAACGCGTTTTAGAAACGCGTAAGAAGCCTTTGAACGCGTTTATAAAACGCGCTAGCAGTTTGGTGTGGAAAGAGTGTGGAACGCGTTTATAAAACGCGTTTTGGAAAAATCAGAATTTATTTTTGTCGTGTTGCTGTTGTCGTTTAATGTCATGAGTTATGGCGGTTTATTAGGTCCTTAATTAAAGAATTGGTAATATCATGATGTAGAAGTTGATATACACTGGTGTTGTAATTAGTTGTAGAAATCCCTCGTCCGGTGCGAAAATGGTTTATTTCAGCATCAATGATGAGTGATATAGTGTTGGTTGAATTAAGGACTAGACCTTACCAAAATGATGAGTTACTATATTAAAATTTCCTGGAGCGATGAAATATTCCCTCGCATGCCCTCCTTGTAGTTGTATAGCGTTTGTGCTTTGTACCTCTCTTAGATTTTCTTTTATTTTGGTTGGAAATATGATACAAGGAATGGTACCAACTGTTATCAGTATGTGGCACCAGTTAATTAGTATTGCTTTATTGTAAGGCTTTATGATTCTGTTGTAAATGAAAGCTGGCATGTGTATGCTAATTACTCTACAGTTTAAGGAACAGAGTATATAATGCTTGCCTCAGTACACCGAGAAGGATGTATTATATTTGCATTGTCCTTTATAGTACATTGATAATTATATTTTGAAGACACTAATAAATATGTGCAGAGCAGTAAATAAAAACAAATACAGACTGATGAAGCAAGTGTAAAGCCAGAAGAAATTAATGGTATAGTGCTTAGCATCAATTTTACGCGTTTCACTATTAATCTCAATTGTCCCATCAGGTCATAATAATCAGATCAGCACTTCAATTCGAGAGCTAACAAATAGCTTTTCTTTGAAGTAATAAAAGTACCAACCATACTGATTAACCTAGGATAAATTTTAATATAGTAACTCATCATTTTGGTAAGGTCTAGTCCTTAATTCAACCAACACTATATCACTCATCATTGATGCTGAAATAAACCATTTTCGCACCGGACGAGGGATTTCTACAACTAATTACAACACCAGTGTATATCAACTTCTACATCATGATATTACCAATTCTTTAATTAAGGACCTAATAAACCGCCATAACTCATGACATTAAACGACAACAGCAACACGACAAAAATAAATTCTGATTTTTCCAAAACGCGTTTTATAAACGCGTTCCACACTCTTTCCACACCAAACTGCTAGCGCGTTTTATAAACGCGTTCAAAGGCTTCTTACGTGTTTCTAAAACGCGTTGGAGAGGAGAGAGAGGCGCGCGGTTTATAAACGCGTTGGAACTTTCTTCTTATTAAAAAAATATATTAATTCTTTCTATTAAAATTTTTTATGTTAGAATTCCTATATAAAATAATTTCCGGTATTGTGCTGGTCGTAGTCTGCTGAGGAACGAAAATCGCGATATTTTCATGTGACAATGTCGCATTATTGGTAAATTTATTTTTTAGATAATACTAGATAGCGGCTATTTAGTTACGCATTATTGATAAATTTCAACAATACAAATTTGTATATTTTTGTATAAATCGCCCAGCTGCAACCACAACAAATTTAATTCTTACAAAGTTGAATTGCTGCGCTCAATCAATCAACTAAATTATTAATTAATATACAGTTAGTTATACTGATTCACGTTGAATTTCTCCTGTCCTTTATTATATTTATAATATCTTCCGGCATTGAAGGAAAAAAGAAATTAATAAAGAATGACAAGGGGGAAAAACATTGTAAAGAACCATCTCATTGATGCTTTCACATGGACCTTTACGGATGTAAATTGAATAAGGAATAAAAAATTTAGACTTATTTATATTATTATTTATTCATATTTTATTTTTTTTATGAGAATGGCTCTATTTGGATGATATAAGATTTAGGGTAAGATTAGTTATTCGGAATTAAAATTTTTAATCCTAAAAGATCAAGAATAAGTTTTTTTTATCATCTAGAGTGTTATTTTTAAGTGGTATAACATCCGGATTAAATTTTTATTCCTAGAGTGGTCCAATGTCTAGATTAAATTCTTATTTCTAAGGTGTTTGAATCATTTTTTTTAATTCGAATTAAGAAGTAGTTCCAATTATTCCTTAATCCACATTAAAAAGATGATCTAAACACCCTAGAAATAAGAATTTAATTTAGACATTGGACTACTTAAAAATAACACTCTAGATCTAAAAAAACTTATTTTTAATTATTTAAGAATAATATTTCTTAGTCTGAATAATTAATTTTATTTTTATTCTTACATAATTCAAACGGAAGCACCGAATAAATTTAAATTTTTTATTCATATTATTTGATTTCACACGAATAGAACTTTATCTAATTCACCCCAAACCAATCCCAATACACGGAGTCAAATTTCCTTCGGCGCATTAATTGATGGAGCGTTAATTTTGTGCATTAAATTAGACTAGTTTTTTGTTGCTACATGAATAGTTTATACATCACCATGCTTTCCCACTTTGCAAGTGTTTCGGAATTTGTTATTTGGTGACGGACTGACGGTGGAAACGGTTGCAGCGGATCAGACGTGGTGGATAAGAATCCATGGTTTTCTGTGGCACATTTTGAGCAGCTGAACGTGATGTCAGGACAATGTTTACTACATCAAGTTCAACATAGAAGCACCACACAGTGAAATTCATCAAACAATCTTACTGGATAGGTTTTATAGCGGTTTAGTCTTACCCTTTACTATTTTCCCGTTTTTCCAAGAGAGAGGAGGCTAAGATCCTTATCCAACCACGCGATACAAGATAACATTCATTTGCTTGGGGGCGTTTTGTGTGTGCAAGCATCAGGTAGAGCATCGCCGGATATATATATGCTGTTCATACCAAGGCCTCTAGAATGATAATGCCCCAAGAATTAAACTATTTCCATTTTATTTATTCTAATGGTGGCGATTCATCATTCATCCAATTTATGTACTGCTCTCTGTTTATTATTATATATATTTTTCCCACTAGGACCTTTTAAACCTGAAATCCACGGGCCATCGTTTTCTTTAAAAGCCACACTGCAATATTAATAAGAAAAATTTTATCATGAGAATCAATTTTGAATCGGAGCTGATAACTGTAATCAAGCAGTCATACAATCAAATAATCATATGCCAAAAATAGAAAAAAGTCGCTGTTCATAAAAGGAAAGCAAGTTCCTTTCACCCCCGCGTCGCTCTCATCCTGCCTCACCCCCTCACGCACATCTCTCGCCCGTCGCCGTCGCGCCCGTCGTCGTCGCGCCATCCCGTCGCCGTCGCCCTCAGCCGTCGCGCCATCCCGTCGTCGTCGCCCTCAGACGTCGCGACATCTCGTCGCCGGCGGGCAGCCCGGCCGTCGCCGTCGCGCAGCCCAGCCCTGCCGTCACCCAGCCCTGCCGTTATCAGAATAAAAAATTAAATATTATTTACTCTCTCACTTATATTAAATAATTCCTTACTACTAATTATTTACTCCCTTATAGTTTTTAGTTACTCCCAAGCAACAGAGACTTTTAAAATAAAGAGTTAGAGGATAAGAATAGATAGACAGAATGCATTTGAAATTCCTCTCAGGAGTATTTGAAGAAAAGGTTTGCATTATCGTCCGCCTCCGCTTCAATCAAATCTGAATGTTATTTACTCCCTTATAGATATTAGATACTCCTTTTGTATTAGTTATTTACTCCTTATAGCTATTTAGTTACTTCTAAATAACAGCAGAATCATATATAAATATTATTTACTCTCTTACTTTTATTAAATACTTCCTTATTAATACTTATTTACTCCCATATAGTTATTTAGTTACTCCCATACTACAGTAAAATCAGTTTTGAATATTATTTACTCCCTCATACATATTAGATACTCCTTATATACTAGTTATTTACTCCCTTATAGTTATTTAGTTATTCTCAAACAACAGTAGAATCAGATATGTATATTATTTACTCTGTTGTATATATTAGTTACTCTCTTATACTTATCAATTTTCTCCCTTATAGTAATTTAGTTACTCCAAAAAAACAGCAGAATCAGATATGAATGTATTTACTGCCATATACATATTAGATACTCCCTTATGATGATTAATATCATCCCTTATAGTAATTTAGTTACTCCCAAATTATAACAGAACTAGATCTAAACCTCTTTTTTCTTCTTATCCTTCTTTCTTCCTCAACCAGATTTGATCGGAGAGGGAGCAGTGAGGGGAGGCGGAGGTGGAGGTGAGACGGAGGAGACGAGAGGCGGAGGAGAGTAGAGGCAGATGCGAGGCGGAGGAGATGAGAGGCGGAGGTGAGGCGGAGGCGGAGGCGGAGCCGCGGAGGAGAGGAGAGGCGGATGCGAGGCGGAGATGATGCGGAGGTGGAGGAGAGGAGAGGCGGAGGCGAGGCGGAGGCGAGACCAACGTGAGGACAGGCGGACGTGAGGAGAGGAGAGGTGGAGATCTGAATCGGATTTTGTGATTGTGAGGAGATCTGAATCGGAGGGAGAGAGGAGACGGAGAGGGTAAATGAAGAGAAAGGTGAGACGAGGGGAGCGACTCACTCTGATTGCGTGATTGCATAAAATGTTGATTACTATAAGTAATTTCCATTTTGAATCAGGTTTTAATGATTTTAATCGCAACTATTCATGTGTACTAATAAATTAATATGCCTTGAAAATATGCGTTTGAGGTTAAAACTTGATTCAGAAATTAATTTTCACGACAGAATTCTCTATTAATAAATATAATAAATATGCTAATGGGCTAGTGGAAATTAATTAAAACCACATAATCCAGTTTACAAAATATTAAATATAAATTAACTCACTATAAATTGGATAATGTTTAAGTGCAACCTATTATCCACGTCGCTTAGGTCCAGCGGGTCGCATGTTGTATCGTTCAATTCACTTGTAGTCTTGAAGTAATTTTATTTTATAAACATCAGTTTTTTTATTAAAAGTTTCTTTCTGCAAAATGTCTTCGTGTTTAAAATTGACAAGGTTTTGTAATACAAAAGTCAGTTTCACCTTTTTCCGTGCGAAACAAAAAAAAAATCAGAAATTATAAGTATCATCGGCAAATATACCATCCCAACCATCACTAAATATAAAATGAACATATACAGTAAACAAGGTGAACACTTACAAATAAATAAGTGTTGTCATCATTTGTTCAGAATTTTACATGCATATTCAACTTATTTTCATTGAACTTATTTGTTTGTATGTGTTCATTTAGATTGTCTATATATTCACTTTATATTTGACGATGACAGAGATGACAAAACTATAGATGACAGTAATCAATTTAAAAAAAAAAAAAATAGAGACAAATTTCTCATCTCGAAGAAACCATATTAGATTGGATCGTTGGAAGCCTTCTTTCTACCTAGTGCTGCTTTTGGTTTCCAATAGGCCTATACCTATAATGACATGTTGGGCCACCGGCTACGTTTGTTCTTCGAGTGATTATATTTCGAAATTGGGCTTTCATATCAGTAAGGATCACATCACATTGAAATTGTTCTCATATAACAATGTGTCGCTTTGAGAAAACTTCAAAGTACAAAAATTAAAAAATGTGGCTGCTGGGATTCGAGCCCAGGTCTCTACGGCCACAACGTAGAATTCTAACCACTAAACTACAGCCACCGATATAACACTTGCGTTAGATTCGTAATACGATAAGAAACTTTCTGGCAACGAGAGTTCAAATCCGACTTAACGGTTAGTCGGATCAATTTCCGTATTGAGAGCGTCCACCTTCACAACACGTAAGATATTACACGATCAAATTTGTAAACATTATACAAAAACGAAATACTTTATTAGGGACTTCCATATCTTACTTTAAGATAATAATTAATTCTATTGTATACCCTGATTCTACTGGCAAAAAATTAATGTATCAAGTGAGAGACGTAAGTTTGAAACTCGCTCGAAGTATTTTATAAACATTTAATTTAAAAATAAGTTGACAGACTTGATTTCAATTTATTTAAAAAAAATTCTATTGTGAACCAGATCGTTCATATATCAACATTTAATTCGTTCCTTTCAACAGATATCGACCGTCCGTATATTTTTTGCAGTACATTATTTTGTCCCGATCCCTCAAGATGCTGCTTTATGACAAAAATTTACTCTCTAGATCTCCAGTCTACTATGCTCGTGCATAAGTGCATTTCCATAGAAGATCCAAACGCCAAATTTGTGCTTTCTGACTTCCTTTGTACCTATTGGTATTCCAAACAATGGATGCCTTAATTCTTCAAAAAAAAAAAAAGTATTTGGGAAATTAATTAGTGAACTAAAATTATAGCAAACAGGAATCAAGAAAGAGAGGAAAACTCGTACATATAAACCAACCAATCTAAAATAACAATTTACAGCATTATTCAAAAACTCGGGCGATTCGGAACGAACTCGGCGGAGGACGATCTGATTTCTAGCGGTTTGGAGCGGAATCGGGTTGGGGCACCATTAATGTTGGTTTTCATACGTGGAGAGAGGTGAAGGGGGGTACAGGAACACCGAAAAGGTTGCTAGGGTGGAGAAAACACGTCGGGTGGTCGGGAATAGCACCGTGGCGGCTGCTCACGAGGGGATTTAATCTTTCTCATGTGCTTGGGCCTTGGAGGAAACCATTTGGGAACGGGAAAGAGAGGAAGAAGGAGAAGGGAATACGATGGACAGCTCCATTTCTGGAAGTTTTATTTTTTTAATTTAAAAATGATCAGACGGTCCAAATTAATCAGAAGTGAAATAATTTTATAATAAAATGATAATTAATCCAAAAATCGATCCAAAAACATATAAAAAATGATTATTTCGTTCCTTACTATTCTAACTGATATATTAAGATATTTTAATGAAATTATATTTGTTTAAAAATTAATTTTTTAAAATATATTTTATTAAATCATTAAAACTCTACTTATTTTGTTATCTTATTTTTGAAAAAAAATTAAAGTCATATTATTTTATATTATAGTTGATTTTTGCTCTTCGAATATTTGAGTTATTAACTTATTTTTGAATAAATAATTTGTTCCGATTTTTTTCATATTTTTTCTGATTTTTAGGGCATGAAATAATATTTTTTTAAAAAAATCCGAGTTTTCGATCCGAGTCGTCAGATTTTTCCCAAGTTAACCGATCCGACTCCTGTGACTAACAATCCGAGTCCGATTCCGACTCCGAGTTTCAGAACCATGATTTATAGGATGCACTAAGACTAAGTATATTAGATTTGGTAAAAGATCATCAACCAACCAATTTTGCTAATAGTAAAAAGGGTCACCGTCCTCGTACATCGCTTCATGCTAGTGAGAGTAAATTGAGTAATATGCCTAGCAATAAAAAAGAATATTCCCCAAGCATAGTGCTGGTAAATTGAAGATATTATTAGTCGAGCTACGTTTGTAACCGTTCTTCTATGAGTAGATAATATCATCTATGTTATAATGAACTAGTTTCTAATCTTAAAATTTCAAAACCACTTCAAAATAAAAAAGATTAACTCAACCATAAGGGGAAATGTTCCAATTTATTCAAAAGCACCCCAGGAAGGGAACACTTCGGTTACATGCCAACAATTCCTTTGATCAAAACCAACGCCAAACTTTTCATCATCTCTGGCACCTGAACCATCTCAATCCCTTCCTTTTTATTGCTAACCTACACCAACACTAAAGCCCAGACCAAAAGATTAACCCTCCACGATTTCTCCGTCCTCAGACGATGCCAGTATAAGCTCAGCCTCTGGAATCGCCGAACCGATGATACCATCCAGTGCATTTGGTCTTCCAAGAGCCCTCAATGCCAGGTGGGCTGCCTTCTGTCCTGAGATCATCATTGCTCCAAATGTGGGTCCCTGATTATAAGTGCAACAATTAGTGAGTTTGTCAAACAATTGACATTGCTTGGTTGTTAAAATTTAGCATCAAATTATATACATGTCATTAAAATTATTCATAGATTGATGGAGTGCAAAAAAAAAAAAAATTACTCGAAGTAAAAGGTAACAAGAACTATACCATTCTTGGGGCACCATCGATCTCAGCAACCTCCATACCAGTAACAATCATGCCTGGTACAATCTCCCTGGTCAGCCTGACAATAGCATCCTCAGCGGTATTCATGTCAAGTGCTTTCATCCCGGGCACGCTGTCAATCATACCAATGTCCTTCAACCTCTTCACTCCAGTGGCACCGAATGGGCCATCATGGCCACAAGAGCTAACAACCACCTTGGATTCCATCACATTCGGGTCCATGCAGGATTGTGTGTCATGGTTCAGGGATACCAGAGCCCAGTTTGTCACCACACCAGCCACACGGTTTTCCTTCACTATCAAGTCCTCAGCTGCCACTGCGTTGAACAGCTTCACATTGGGCCGGGCAAGCAACCTAGAATGAGGGGCTATTTTATTAGTTTTTGTTTATTTTTCTCTTTACTTTTAGGTCAATTTCTTTATAAGCATGATCATCTATGTCCCATCAAAAGCCAATTGTTGAATTGATTGATATTCATACGGAATGACAACAATTTTGATCAACGGAAACGACGAATTATTTTAATTATTTATTTATTTTTTAATGTAACCAGGTAAATTTAATTTCTTTTTTATTTGATAAGACCTGACGGATGTTTAATAAAGTCAATTAAATATTGAGCACACATAAAAGATATTAAAAATATTAATGATGGCTAATATTTTTTTTTGGTTTTCCCCTGTATTTTCCCTGTTTAATTGATATCACCAGAATTAATCATGTAATTATGTAAAGCAATTGGCCCGGTATGTGGTTAATCTAACCTGCTCATGATGGTAGAGGTGAAGAGGGCAGCATGCTTGATGACAACATAGGTGTCCTGCTCATCATACGGCACACCGATCTCATCAAGAAAGAGGTGAGCCGGTTTGCGTACCACCATAGCTGAGAACAGTTGACCGCCAAGCCAGGCCCCACCACCAGGGGAAACTGACTGCTCGATTATGGCAATATTGATTGATGGGTCCTTCGACAACTCATAGGCACATGACAAACCAGCAGAACCGGCTCCGATGATGACCACATCAGTGTCAGCATGAGTGATCATGTCGGTCATGTAGCGCCGGGTCATTTCACGCGACACGATCGACTCCTTGATGGGTTCAAATTTGATGGAGTTGAGGTTGTAATTGGGGGTAGACAGAGAGGCGACAACTGAGGTTCTCTGTGCATAGGCTCTGATTGGGGATACAAGGCGTTGGTTTTGAAGGGTCCTGGTTGAACTAGAGAGGAGGGAGGAAGTAGCCACGGTTGCCATGGTGTCTTTGAAGGGTTTGAAGGATAGATCTACTGATCAAGGGATGGATACTAAGGATGACAGAGTGAGGGGGTATATGAAGGGTTTTGAGAGGAAATATCTGAAGCAAAGAGATTACACGTGTAGGGAGGAGGATAGCAAGTGTGAGGTGTGGAAGGTTTGGAAGTTTCTTTAGTGTGAAAAGATATTTTTGTAGCTTTTTTTATTGGAGATATTATTGAGGTTTGGTGATTATTTTTGGCAGTTTTGTGGATATACTGTGCAGTCATGTAAAGTGATTAATGAGGATAGTATGTTAGGATGGGAGGTGCTTTGGGCAACAGAATTTTTACTTAGAGCAATATCTCTTTTTTCTAAAAGTCTAAATTATCCTTCCTATCAATTAAAATTTACTATCTAAAAATTAATACTTCACCGTGCTTTATTTTATTTCCTTAACTGTATTTTTCTTCATTTTAGCTTTCTCCCTCCCTCTATATTTTACCGTCGCTAGTTTCAAGAATTTGCATTTGCCGACCCCTTGTGCAAATAATCCCAAGTTCTCGTGATAAGGAATTATTGAATTTCTGGTAACAATATTCTATTATAACTTTTTTTTTCCGTTGTTGTTTTCTCTTTGACCATTGAGT
This sequence comes from Rhynchospora pubera, assembly GCA_028095005.1. NCBI lineage: Eukaryota > Viridiplantae > Streptophyta > Magnoliopsida > Poales > Cyperaceae > Rhynchospora > Rhynchospora pubera. The sequence goes on along the minus strand of CM051463.1, from coordinate 10,167,624 downwards.
GATTAATTGAAACATCAATAGAAACACTTAATACAATTTGAAAGAAAATCACATCTTTCTTAACAAAAATCACATATTTGTATAAATTTTTTTTATACAAATTCTGTTGAAAATTTCGTTTATACAAATCCTGTTGAAAATTTCTTTTATACAAAATCCAAAGATCTTGAAACATAAAGTTCGTTTTAGCAGGAAACCTAAAAACAAAAAAAAAATACAGTTAAGGAAATAAAATAAAAGAACGGTGAAAGATTAATTTAGGTAATAAATTTTAATTGATAGGAAGGGCAATTTAGACTTTTAGAAGAAAAAAATACGTTGCTCTAAGTAAAAATCGTGTTGTCCAAAGCACCTCCCTGTTAGGATGAATGTAAAGCGATTAATTACCGAAGTTGTGTTTCTCGACTAGCATTCTGATTGACTGACATGAACATTGAATAAATAACCAGTTGATTGATTAGTGTTACTTCAAACAAAATTTGCTAAGATACTTATTTTTACAGTATCTACTAACACAAATGCAAATACAAACATATAGCAACTTTAAATGGCAGAATGTATTATGTCTTTATGAATGTATTATGTCTTTATGAATTATGATGCCTCTATATATTGTCTTTATGATATGTAGAGGCATCAATTTGAGTTGAGCGATGATATACTTGAACGAAACTCCACACAAACCGATAACTCCACACGAAGATGTCGATTGGCAATTTAGTACAAATTGATGTTTTGTTATTTTTTGAAGGAAAATATGCGTCATTTTATACTATGTAATCTAAATATCATGAAGTCAACAAAAAGATATGATTTATCTTCTTATTTATCTCGTTTAAATATGATTTTGCAATCATACTAAAATGCACCTTATCTTTACCTGTACAGTTGTTGGCAATTATTTGATTGGGTTTGTGGATGTTAACTTAAATTGCACGGTTGATTACATGAGTCTCGTGCTTAGACGAACCGGCCGGATCACTTTTAGAGCGAAGTTCGTCGTTTAATTTAAAAAGAACAATAAATTTAGAAGCTCCAAATTGCACCCAGCAATGTACCAATTGCCTTGGAAACAATTCAAGTATTAAGTCCTAAATAGCCGCTATCTGGTTTGGTCTTAAAAAAAACAATTCAAGTATTAAGAGATTGCACAAGGTATGACTATCATTAAAAACTGTAAATAAATTGAAATTAATATAACGTATTCACCTTAACCAAGTGTTTTTTTAATTCGTTATTATAAAATTTTCTAAATATGTTATTGAATATTTTCATAATGTATTAATTGAAATGAAACATGATAACGCACTCCAAGAATTTTATCGTCATCTAGGCATCTAATCTACATCATATTAACTAATATAAAAGTTATTTTATTTTGGAAATGCAACTGCATTTCTTAAAAAATCCATCCCTTTTTATTGGAGTGATTTGTTACCCATGTTAAGTATTTTTACCTTGTTAGATATGAGCCAATTATTTAATTAAAAAGTACAACTTTAACTGCTAGATTTGCAGAACAAAAAAAATGACTAACTAATACTAAATGCTACAAGACAACATTGCTTAATTTGTTCATCTGGTATAGAAATAGGAAAGAGCGTATATTTTAAGCACAGGAAACAAATTGCCCGTTTAATTTTTAGAGAAAAAATTCCTCCAAAATGACCAGTTCATTTTGCGATTCAATGAAATTTTGACAACTTTAATATAATTTATACAAATTGTCATCATTCTATTACAAAGGAAAATGATTTCTCTCATTTGATTGAGCATTTTATTTCCAAATCCTACTATTCTCATTGCATCGTGTGAGTCAAAGTGAGAATTCTATACGAGATTGAATTCGTACAAAATTGATACTTGTGAATTAAAATATAGGAGATATATAGAATTCCATAGTTTGTGGAAAATCTAAAAAACATGCCTGAAAAAATGATTAACATCCGTCTCTCAGAAATATGTTTCCTTATGCTTTTAGGAAAAAATAAATAGAAAAATAATGCTTATATTGACTCGTTGAAGTACTGAAATACAAGTAGGTAAAGCATATATGGATAATGATAATATTAAATGGAAGAAAGGTACCTTGACAGCTTCTGTCAAGTCTTCGAAAAAAAAAATGGAAGAAAGGCAGAAAGGAAAAAACGCCCGTTGATAATAATAATTTGAGTTCAATATTTTTATTGAATGAATAGTTAAAAACATAATCAATATTGATTTACTGTGAGCGTATTAATGCAAACTGCAATTGTATTTTTCCCCCAAAATATGATCATCATGTGGGGCGAGTCTACATAGAAGAAATGGGGTGTGTAATGTCACCCGTATTTTCTTTCCAATCAAACATTTTTACATATACTTTTATTGTTATGTGGACAATTTTGTTAAAAAACTCACTATTTGAACCCTTTCAAAATATAAATATAATATCATTGTTGACCCCCAAAATAAATAAAAAATAAAATGTTTATATGATATACTAGAGATATTGACAAAAAAACTAATTATTTAATTTTTATTTACTTGAATGACCTCCAATGAAAAAAATTCTGGCCTCGCCACTAATTACATGGTGCCAAACTGCCAATAAAAATTCCGACAATTTATTTTGCACATTGGAGTATAACTGTTATTGCAAACATGAATTTATTAATATATATCTACGAACTACGGTCTTCCATTAATATCATGATTTAAAAGATCTTACTACATGTTCATCCAAATATACTGGTATCATATTTCCTTAACCATCTCTTGTTCAATAATGGAAAAGAGAGATGCTACTCATGAATTTGTAAAATATGCTGATGCATCGAGGACTTAAGAAGTGCCACTATTGACGTTGCATATCAGCTCATGTGCCAGATATTTAGGTAGGTTTAAAGTCGCTTTTGGTTCAGATTCGGTCATTTGGGTCCTCAGGGTCTAACAGACCGTATGATCTGAAAAATATATCTAGTTAGATTTACTTTTAAGCCGTCTGATATGATATAGACAGCTTGATATGTTGTGGGCCGTACATCCAACAAATGACTATACAGGAGAAAACTCCCTTGATTAATTTTTCAACAGGCTTTTTACTTCATTTCATTTGTATATATTAGATGTTTTTTTCCAACTGAAAATCAGTGCCCATTTTAGTAACAGGTGGGAATCATAAGCAATTCTATTGTATAATCTGACAATTTTGTTAACGTCTTTCCAGATCAAGTAAAAAGAATTAAATATTATTAACTTTATAGATTAATTATGTACTGAATGTTATGTAATTTTATCATTAACGTCTTCCAACAAAGATCGTTAAATACTGTTACAACTTGCTAGCTCATTTGATGAACGATAAAACTTCGATAAAATCACATCATTTTTTATGTATGCATAAAGTATATATCATATTCCAAATTTGTTTTAACTTATCATTATTTTTTATGATTGTTAAAATTATCACGTAGTAATATGTCGTTATTGAATTCAAAAGAAAACTATTTGTGGAAATTTTGCCTGGGAAATTAACTATACATAATAACATAACACATACTAAAACTAAATTTTAAAAGTTCTAAATTAAAAACCGGAATTAAGAAAGATGGAATTAAAACAATATCCATGGCCAGAGTTGAAAAATAAAAAATGGAGATAATTTTGAAATTGACAAAAATTTTCGGAAAAGTATTTACAAATATGGTTTGAAGTTAAATTTTAATTTTAAAAAGACAGAAGAAATTTCGAAGTCTGATGTATATATATATATATATATATATATATATATATATATATATATATATATATATATATATATCTATATCTATATCTACTATATTAAAAGCACCAATAGAAGGGTGTAAACTTTCAAATCAAGAGTGTATCCAACTTTTCAATATTTGATCTGAACCGTTGATAATAAAATTTGTGCACCAGATGTTTCCAAATGGGGGGGTTAAATTGTTTCTTGACCTTACGTTTTGAGCGGAAATTATTTGACGCAATTGGAACCAACGCCTCTTATTGCTACGTACACCAGTTCAATTCTTCTCTGACCATTTTAAGTTTTATAAATTATTATTTTTTTTTTGCCCTTTCTTTTTCTACTGACCTACCCTTCCTTTTTCTAATGCTTCCTCTCTCTTCTTTTCGCCATTAGATCTGGACCTAACCCCCACCTCACGAACCTAAAAAGGCACCGAGCCACCATTCTCTCATCCTTCGAACAGTGGGATCAGCGGCTACGACATCCTTCTCCAAACCCTTGATGCACATGCGACTGGCTACAATCCGCCGTCTATTCAATTGCCCGGTCCGATCTGATAGAATGTCACGTGGCACGGGAGCCGTCTGATGAACGATTCGCTCATAAACTCCTTTCGCGGAAGCAGAATTTGAAATATTCCAAGCAGCGTCGTTTCAAGTTCAATTTTTAAATTTGAATTCTTTGACGCCCCTTCGATAGTTCGCTTCCATATTTTAAACCAGAGAATACAGACTAAATGGGAGGCGGTGGATGCAGTGAGGGAGAAGGTGGGACATAAATTTGATTGCGCTTGCCAATTGAGGTATCTAATTTTTCTTCCTATCCCTCACTTATTTGATTAATGATAGTTTTTTTTCAGCGTAATAGTTTGGTCAATTGAATTTTCGTTCGATTGAATCATTTTGCTTTTCTTTTTTTCTTTTTCCCGCTACCCCTATCGTTCCCTCTCTCACAGTCTCACCACCCACTGAAATTCTTCGATCGCATCGCAAGGCGTTATAGGTCGAGAGCTCTATTCTTTTTGCCAATTTTTATTCGAATATGTATTATTCAAGATTTATATCATATTGCTTTGTTGTATTGTATTAAGGATACCTAAAAAATGGTAGTCAAACCCTTGTTTTGGAATTATTTAACGTATGTTTTAGTTTTATGTTTAAGACTTGATTTTAATTGAGTATTTGAGTACGTTCTTGCTTCAGACTGTCATGTGCATAAAAGATTCTGAGTTTCTGCATGGACATAAATCCAAATCAAAGTTTGGTTCCTCTACAGTGGTATGGGATTCATTGGGTTTCCATGGGATTCTGAATCATTTTCAATCCAATGGTCCAAATCAAGGCAACGTTTATCAATAAAATCAGGTAGAATGAAAACTGGGCTCATATTTGTTATCATTTACTTGTCAGGAATACAATACTACCAATGCTAGAACAAGCCAGAAAACTGGGCCTTCCTGTTACTCTTCATTGATGTGAAGCCAGTACACAAACTTTGTGATTATCTTTTTTTTTATTATATTTCTTTTGAAGTAGTGGGGTCAGTGATATACTAAAATTTCATGAATAAACAGATTACTTGTTGGAAGGGTGTGGCTTGCTTGAGCACAGGAACCCACTAACAGGTTTTGTCGCATATGCAATGTTCCTGGTATATGTACCTTTGACTTGCTATTTTTTGTTACACTTTTGGTTTAGTGAAGCAATTTTTTTTTTAAATTTCTGATAACTATTAACAAGTAAAAAGCTTGATGCTCAGTGGGAATTTTATCTTTTCTTTTGTTTTCTTAGGGCATTTTCTAAACATTGCCCCTGTAAAGAAAACCTTGTCTACAATCAAAATAAGTTGTTGTGGCACACACCGATCACCTTCTTTGAGCTCCAGGTCTTTCTCTTTGTTATGCTATTTTTCAATATCACGTTATTAAGATTAATTTACTTTTACCTTCCTCTTTTCTGTCATGCAAAATTGAATGTTTCTCATCCAAAGAACGTTTAATTTACTTTTACCTTACTCTCTTTTTCATGGTGTTGAATCAAAATGCTCTTGAGCTTCGTTAGGCTTTCAATTTGTTGGAGTGCTTGCAATTGGATTTCCAAATTTTAGGGGAGGAAAGGAGGTGACGGCAGGAATGGACAAAGAGATGTTTTTCTCAATTTGTAGGTCTGAAAACCAATCAATATCAAACGATTAGTTACTGTCTTTTATATCTTACATCTTTACCTATGAATTCTGGATGCAATTTAAGGAAGGTTATTGTATTGACACTACATGATAATCAGTAATCTCATTCAAGCACTTGGTCCTATTTCAAAATAGATGCAAGCTTAGTAGGTATCTGATTAAATTTAGGTCAGAGTTGGCATTCATTGTCGATATTCTGAGATAATGTTCGAGTAGGTTGTATTTGGAGGTGTGTATTGCTTTTTGGTTTGTTTGTGCTGCACGTTTTTGACAATTCCAGGTGATGGCAGAAAGGGAGAATAGAATCCAAACCGAGGTCAACTAATTATGGCATTTCTTATATTCAACTACCAACCCATGCTTATATGATGAACTTCATATTTAAACAAAGGTTGCACCTTAGGTTTGAACTTTGAGTCTATATAGTATAGTTCCCTGCTAGCTTCTTTACATAACTTTACTGATGAAGGCTTGGATCTTTCTTTAATTTACTGTAGTTTCTAGAGAACATGAGGGCTGAATGGTTAAATGCCAAGTATTCCTTGTCAGACTGTAAAGAATTTCATGTTCAACTGATATTGATTCTTTTTTTACTTGCTTTACTATGTATTATTATTAAGCTAAGCCCAGCTATCAGGACTATCCCTTGTGATTGGTTTGAACCAACCCTTTTTTTCTCTCATTGAAGTTTTTCACTGTCTCAATTGCAAGTTACTTGAATGTTTACCTATAAGTTGTAATTTTTTGGATGTAATGTGTGTACGGTGCTTGGGTCTCTTATGTGTCTTGCTTCGTTTGATCACAAGAAGCACATTTATGTCCCTATGTAAGTGAACACTGGTCTGATGGTTAGGATCAGTCTTATGAAATATTAAGAGGATGTTGTAATGTTGTTACTAACTAATCCTTTTTTTTTTTTTGGTTCTAGGTGTAGAATGCATCCCTGAGAACTCTTCCAGTTATATTTAATTTTGAACGTCTTGTAATAATTTGCTATTTGCAATATTTTTGTAAATGTCATGTATATGAAATGAATTGGTGCATGTAGTATCTTCACGAGGACAAATACGTTTATGTTAATTATGCTATCCGGATACTCAATTGCAAATAGATTGACTTGCGGTTTGTTTGTTTTGTTAGTTGTTACACAAGTCATGAGTCAGATATGTTTTTGTTAATTATGCTATCAAGATACTCAATTGCAAAAATATTGACTCGGTTTGCTTGCTTTGTTACATCAGTCATGAGTCTAAAATACAGGCCGCTACATTTGCTAAGATGTCTACATGATAGTGACTCATTTGTATAAACAATGTCCGTTTAAGTACAAATGGAATTATATAAAACCAAATAAAAGATGGCCTTAATATTGAAAGAAATGAGACAACAATCTAAACGATTTGGACATAAAAAGACCGAATCCAAAGCAAATCCCAATAGACAAGAACGGAATTACATCCTCCGCTAACCTCAGATGCCAACTTTTGATCTGAACTGTTACATGACTTATATCTAATCTCAATAGTTAATGGGTGCCCATTAAATAATACCAGATTGATAGGCCCAAAAAATTTTAATCGTCGAAAATAGATCGAACAGCTCGGATCAAAAGTGGGCCAGTATCAAAGGTTGGCAAAGGATACATGCCCAACAAGAACCGCTTCTCTCTTTTCTTTAATTGCAGGCCTAGGACCAATATCTGAGCCATGATGCAGCATAAAAGGTAGCCCAATCAATCCCCATAACTTTCTCTGATGTAGCCGATTTTCTGTGGCCGAGTCGCGGAGACCATCTGGATTGGGATCGTGCCAGATATCCACACCACATTGTAGTCAGCCAACTAGAATCCACCAAATAAGCTTTGATCATCAAAATAGTAGACAAATCCCAAAAAATCCAAGTAAATTCAGAAAATTTCCAAGAAACTAATTCAACTTATACTTCAATATCAAAATTCACCAAAACAATACTCTTCTCAATTTTCGAACCATTTTTTACCACAAAAAAAAATTCATCAACTCTCAAAATTCTAAATTGCTGAAATTTGACATGTATTATTTCATTCATTAATCAATTTTATGTTTAATTTGTACATTTTAAAAGTAACAATTCTTGGGTCGTACCCTTAAATATTGAAAATTGACAACATATTTGTGTCAAATAATATTTTAATTTTCACATATCACATATTAAAATTCGCCCACACATTGGGTGGGCATTTCTGCTAGTATATATATATATATATATATATATATATATATATATATATATATATATATGAGGATTGCTAAAATGCTATGCATAGCACGGATGACCTTCATGCTACAGATTCGTTCTTGCATTTCACGCTTCAAACAACCGATCCAAACAGTTCATTATCTTCTACATATTGAAATCTTATTAGAAACCAAATTTTACATTTTTTTAAATTTTTTTACTATTTTTCTCAGATTTTTGAAAATCACCGTTATTGAAGGGTCCATAATTAATTAGATTAAGTACTTTAAAAAATCTGAAAAAAAAATAGTAAAAAAATTAAAAAAAAACGTAAAATTTGGTTTCTAATGAGATTTCCATATGAAGAAGATAATGAATGGTTTGGATCGGTTGTTTGAAGCATGAAATTCAAGAACGAATCTGTAGCACGAAGGATATCCGTTCTATGCATAACATTTTAGCAATCATCTATATATATTCAATCGCTATTCTCCAACAAATTTGCAACCAGATAACTTACAAACTGACAAAATTTCCTAACCAAATCTGGGTACTATTTCCAATTAGCAAAAAAAATATCATGTTCTTCAATGGAGGAAAATAAACAAATATAAAAAAGAGGAACAATTCGTGAGGTCACAAGCAACAAAAATTTCTTTAGACAGATTTAGCATCAATTTGGTGGACCCATAATAGTGAAACGTGACACTGGGACCCACAAAATAGTAATCTAAATAGTGACCTCAAAAGCTCAATCTGGTGGCTTTAGAAAAATGTCAAATCTCTATACCCACGGACCCACTACCACTAGGTTCAAGAAGTATCAAATCAAGATCATCTATGCCTACAAGCTATAGGGCCCAACAACAAAAGATTCAGACTCGGCCTGTAATATAATTTTGGGCTCATTATTTTTGTTATGCATCTCTACTAATTTATTTCGGAAATTGATTACTGTCGTCTCCAGTTTTGTCATCCCTGTCATCGCTAAATATAAAGTGAACACATACAGCAAACAAAGTGAACATATAGACGATCTAAGTGAACACATACGAACAAATAAGTTCAATAAAAATAAGTTGAATATACATGTAAACTTATGAACTTTACATTCTGAACAAGTGATGACAACACTTATTGGTTTGTAAGTGTTCACTTAGATCGTCTATATGTTCACTTTGTTTGCTGTATGTGTTCACTTTGTATTTAGCGATGACTGGGATGGTATATTTGCCGATAACACTTATAATTTCTGATTTATTTCGGTAGCTTACAAGATTTTTTTTTTTTTGTAATGCAATCTTCACTTGTCGGCTTCTAGTTATTATCCTATTATTCTATTACGCAAAAATTTAAACACAAAATGCCAACGTGCATTTATATTAAGAATATTAAGAAAAAAATATATCAGCTGCTCCTTTGTTGAACATTATTGAAAATTAGGAGCAGTTTGATATTTTGGTTCCAAAGACCCCAAACGAAATCTGTTTATAAACATTCCAGCTGCTTCTCTGTTTCTTCCTTTCTATTGCTTATTCCTCAACAATCCACACATAACACTTCTCATCAAATACAAAATTAGCCTCAAGCTTATGTAGTAGTCAAGTGCATTGTGTTTTCCAGGAAGCACAATTACATAATATATCAGTTAAAACAATGTAGTTTAGTAATTCTGGTGTATGATGTCAACAGTCTCCTAAAAATCTATTGCTCCATGATGGTATTCTCAGAAATATTGATGTCCAACTCTGCTTCTAAGTGTTGTTTTTCCCAGAGGCAACAAAAGCTTGAAGTAATGTTTTTTTTTTTTTTTTTTTTTGAAGTTAAAAGCCCAGGTCTAGCCGTTGCCTTTTCATTAATTAAAGAGGTTCAGTACAGAACAAGAGACGGGTTTCTGAAGTTGAAACCCAGAGAAAAAAGAAGAAAAACTAAGCCTAAAAAACTGAGCGAAAAAAGAAACCGAAAAAGCCAGAAAGTTTAAAACAAAGATCTAAGCTAATCTAATCTGGCTTCAAAATGCGTCATTCTTCTAGTATAAGGGAAGCAATAGTGCTTGGCTGGCTGGCACGGTCCGTCTGAGAAAGTCCTTGAGCATCTCTCACGCCAAGTAAAATAACAGGAAAAAGCAAGGAGTTCTCTTTGTCTGTTGTTAAAGGTACCAGTGAGGATGGCAGATGGGTGGAGAACTTGGGGGTGCCAGCGAGTTGTACCAGTAAGATTGAGAGCAAGATTGGTAACATCAAAAAAGAAAGAGCAGGAACCGAAGGTGTGAGCAGTAGATTCAGAGTAGTTCTGACATAGGCAACATCTGTTGACAATAGGCAACCCTCTTTTTTGCAGGTTATCAATGGTTGGAATTTTGTCATGCAACATCAACCAAATGAAAGTTTTAAGTCTAGGAGGCAAAAGTAGCTTCCAAATAAGGTTCAGTTGAGAGGGTATTTTGGGAAAAACTTTTAGGAATTTGTAGAAAGATGAAGATGTGAGACAATTGCTTGTAAGCTTGCAATAGATCTGATCTTGAGACAAAGTAACGGGTAAGACAGTTGTATTGTAAAAGCTTGAAGTAATGTTGTGCAATTAGCCAATTACAAAGGTAATAGATACAGCAAAATAAATTATTAACATGAAACAGAGGCAATACCATTGTCAGTCCTCAATCAATTATTGCAACCTTTGCTGGAAATAATAAAGCCCAGCAATAACATTCTGAGCATCATCCAATGATGCCAATATCCTTCTGGCGTGCCTAGAGAGCATATGGATTGAAGATGGCTGCAGGAGCTGACAACAGCCCCAGCTCCGTTTTGCACGACTCCAACCACACCACCATCTTTTATGGCCAATCCCTCAGCTGAGACTGCACTGAAGGAATTTGAGTTGTCATCGTTTCAGCGTAGTCGTCATGTCATTAATAGGAAAATTACTATTTAGAAGCATTCTTAAGACAGGAGATCCAATTAATAGAATAGGACACTTATATAGTCCGTATGATCCTAATTTCTTACACAATGCTGTCCATGTTATCTTTCCTGGTACTGTTTCATAATAAAATGGTAATCAAATTCAGAATTAGGAAAAAGTAAAAGGCATGTTCGAGATCCAAACGCCTGTGAGTCTATATCCAAGCCCTGTAAAACAGGTCATGGGCTCATATTTGTTCTTTTAGTTTCAAACTCTTTGAACTTACTTAACTTTGACTGCATAGTCGCATAGATCGATATATGTTATAAAAAAGAGTGGTGTGTGAGAATGAAATATTCTTTTATAATTCATAATTTGAAAAAAAAAATGTCGTATCAAAATTATATACTATGGTGGAAACAATGGTCCGGTTTGAACATGGGCTGCAAAAATTTACTCCACTCAACAAATAGAACTACAAGTATACCTGTCAAACGTTGAAACGGAACACGGAACAGGCCTGTTCCGTTCCAGTCAACATAACTGAAATTGATTTCGTTTAACGTTCCGTTTCGTCAAACGTAACAGTTTTCCATTCCGTTTAACATTCCGTCCATCATTTACCATTGATTTCAGCGGAATTTCGTTTTCCGTTTCAGTAATGTTTATAAATTTCAGTTCCGTTTCCGTTCCGTTTTCAAAAAAGAAACTGAATCTTTTCCATTTAACGTTCCGTTTGGACAGAACGGAACAGAACACCGTGGCGGAACGGAATTTTGACAGGCCTAACTATAAGCATTTAATGAACAGAGCTGTTAGCTAAATTATCAGGCCCAATATTGAGGCTCCATCGCAAATTTCTGGGCCGTTATAATAGTGTGTGGATTAGGTATGCACAACTTGGATCCTTTTGTCTTTTTTTTTTCCGAAACACTCCAGGAATATTTTTACAACTGCAAAAAGTAAACAGTTTATTAAAAGTTACTCATATATGTAATATCAAAAACTAAACAGTTTAAAGTTACTCATATATGTAATTTGTTCCAGAGAATTTAATAAGTAGGAGTATTTACTTGGTATGAATTCTAACTTTGTGTGATAGATGAGCAATTAGCTGTTGTTAAACCTTTCTTAATGAAACTTCAATCAAAATCATAAAGAGTGATCTAAATTAAATTTATTTATTTATTAACTATTGGTTTGTTGTCACAATTTTGAGAAACTTCCAAGAAGAATAATTTTGTTTTAAATTACACTGTGAGCCCTCTTTTTTTTTATTCTTGAATAAGAGTAGAATAATTACACTCAGACCTCAAACTCAAAGTAGTAACAGTGACAACCACCAGGGGAAAATCTTCACACAATAAAAAGAGAACATATTCACAACGCTTTGCCTTTACAACGAAAATTCTTGAAAACAACAATTTATAATCGAATAAGGAACTTTAAACTTTTTTTGTTGTTAAAAATGAAGCATTGAAACAAACCGGAAAGTTTGATGGGCAAAGATTCTCTCTCACCTGGTTCCATTCTGAGTAAATGACAAAGCCACTATTTTCCACGCACTCACTAATTAATTAAGTTATCAATTTACCTTGGCGATTTACAATAAAGTGAAAAACCAAGGTTGCTTAGCTCTTTGCAAATGTAGTCGGCTGGGGACCCACAAAAAGCGGCGATTATTAAAAACAATTGGCACCTTAATATGTGCTTTGTCAGAGCTTTACTTCAGAACCTGTGGGTGTTTGCACATTATTCCAGGTAAATTCAACCGTTATTTGTTTGAAAAGGATAAGTATTTTTTTCTCTGTTTGCTTCTAAATTTTGAGATTTCATAATCATTATTTTTTTTTCTTAATGTCCTTTAAAATTGCAACAATATCGACCTCAACGGAGTCACCACAATATAGACTGAGGATAATTGGAATTACTGTAAAAATTCAATGCTGGTGAAAATTTTTTCCTTTTTTCCAATTTTCAATCTTAACAAATAATTACCGTAAAAATTTACCAAAGGCGCCCTTGAAAAAACATTGACAACGTGCCAATAAAAACATCATTTTATTGGGTTTTAGATAAAAGCTTGAAATTTATTGAAAACCTACTTTGGGAAGGGATAACAACAATATTTCAATATTTTGAAAGAAAAATAATCGTGTTTAAAAGTTATAAATGTACTAGTCTATATTATCTAAATTACTAAAATTCAAACGATCAGGCTATTAAATAATTCTTCAAAGTTTTAATGGATCAGAGTTTTGAACAAAATTTACCGACTAAGTACTCCTTTCATTTTTGCAGTCGTGAAGTTCAATACAATAATTTAGATTTTCATCACTTGATATTTTTATTTAGTAATTTTATTAAAATTCTCATGTCAATATATTCACGCAATCGCAAATTTTATTAGCACTTAACAAGTATGAAATGTTATCCTTTTGTCTTTTTCCTAGGACAAAGAAAAGAATGAATAATTCTTTTAAACCCTGTCTCGAAAAATATACCATTAATAAATGTGAAGTTGTTGGTTGTTTAAAATTAAAACCAAAAGCCCAAGACATTGGTCGTCGGCGACCAATGAGACTCTTTTCCCAGTAACCAAGGTCCCCTGCTTCTACTCAATGCTATTGCGTTGTCTACTAAATAAGAACCCTGCAATTTCCCCTGTTGGAGTTCCCTGAAATCTTTTTCATTGTTTCTATGATTAAAAACAGAGAACCAGTGAACCACCGTACCACACAAAATTTCATGACAATGTATGCATATCACAAGAACAAAGCAAACTTAAAAAATTTTGTATTATTTTTATAATAAAGTTTCTTTTATTATTTTCTCATCACTTGTCGTTTGTAATAATAGAAAATTATATGAGGAAATTTAAATAGTTGAATCATGAAGGGAAGAATGAACATTGGCACCATGTGTTTTTGAAGATAAATTGGAGGTCTAAGTCACCCAATTTATTTTTAAATTAAATGTCTATGAAATATTCTCCAGTCGGGTTTCAAACCTGCTGGCTTTCACTCAAGGAGTTAAGGTGCATTGTTTTTTGCCACTAGACCAAGAGCTAATTCTCCATTGGCGCCATGTGTTGAAGGCTTGAAGCCGGTTGATCTTTAATTGATCGTGACGATGCGCTATGGCTTGTTATTTTAAAATTTTTAGTTAACCATTATTGTTATCTTTCTATTATCCTCCGTTCTAAATAGTACAAAATAACTTTATAATTAAATTTATAGTAATTAATAAAAAGTATCATTGCTTACAACATTGTATCGCATTGTCATATTTTAACAAACTTTTGGTTTTAGGGCTTATGTATTATACATACAAAGTTTTTTTTTGCTTAAAAAATAGCGTTGTAAAAATATAATAGAAATAAAAATGACATATATCTCTATAATTTATACCAGTTATGTCTAAATGTTAATGTGATAGAAACCACTCAATTGCATATCAATTATCAATTAAACTAAATTATTAATGAACTTATATTACGTACGAATTACATTTCTAATCACTTGATGAACACATGCTTTAAATGTACGTCCCTAGAACAATTTAATTTGTCCTTCATAGTAACTAACTAGGCTAAATATACTAAAATTTTGTAATTTCTTCATTCATTATTTCAAACTATTTCAGAGGGAGGAAAGGAAAGGAGTGACCCATGTCATTGACCCAAATCTTGTCCTGCTCCAGGCCTCCAGCCCACCGCAGCTGGATTAGATCGGTACGCATAATAAAAAATAATAATAAGAAATCATTCCAATGCTAATATAGATCGTGTGTCACGAAGAACCGGCTTTCAAATTACCAATTGCTAAGAAAGTATTAAAATGAACCTACTACAAGGATAAACAAGATGTTCAATATTGATTTGGTTCTCCAATTTATGACTCGTTACAAGTGTGTACAAGTGTGTAGTAAGTTTCTGCCAAAGACAATCTTGACAAACTAGGAATGTGCACAGCCTGTCCATCTCCAAATTTCCAATACAGCATGTTGCGTAATGTATTCCAGTTTGCACCACCCACCTGACCGGCTGACCCTTCCACACCAAGCAGTCTTTGCATTGCTTTTTAACTGCAGGCGCTTTGGGGCGTTTGTTTGTGACTCAAAGGGTGCATAACTTAAGTCATGTATTCTTAAGTCACCAAACACTTTTTACATAAGATGTCTTAAAGGTACATAAGTTATGAAACCTATTTACCGGTCCCTTTTAATTTTTTTTCCAACAATACCCTTTAGAAATAATTAATAATAATATTTAATAATCTATAATAATTAATAAATAATAATATATAACAAGTAATAATAATAATTAATAAACAATATTGATTTATTATTAAATAATTAATAATATTTATAATATTTAATTAAAAATAATTAATAATATTTCATAATAATAAAATGATTTCTTATTATCATTAATAATTAATTTTTATAAAAATTAAAAATAAAAAATTAATTAATATTAATTAATAAATAATAATACTTAATAAGTAACAATAATTATTAAAAAATCATAATTAATAACAAAGATTAATTATTATAATTAATAATATTTAACAAGTAATATTAATTATTAATAATAATGATTTAAAAATAATAATTAATTGAAGATAATTAATCAATAATAATTTTTATTATAAAATAAATAATAATATTTATAATATTTAATTAAAAGTAATTATTAATATTTCATAATAGTAAAAATGATTTATTATCATCATTAATAATTAATTTTTATAATAATTAATAATTAACAATAATTAGGTCACAACATATAATACATAATACTAATTCAAATTTAAGGGCATTTTAGTCTTTTGACATGAATATATGCATACATTAAGTTAGTCATCCTTACTACACAACCAAACATCTATTACATAACACTACATAAACACTTAGGCATCCTTAAGTTATGCAACTCCTTACTACACAAACAAACGCCCTCTTTATTAGTAACATTAGTGACAGAAGTCTTATGTTCTAAATTGAATTATTTCAATATTAATTTTCTTAATTTTCAAATTTTTGTGGTTATTTTTTCGAGTTCTCATGATCATTTTTTTTTTCTAATTATAGAATGTCACGGACTGGACTGCTACTTTGAGAAGAATAATAAATGTGGTACTTGTAGCAATTTAGTTTCAGGTCAATATCAAAAACTGTGAAACATTAATACTTCATGACTATTAATGCTTGTACTAGTAAACCTATAGCGGTCATCAGTTATCTATTTAAGTACTCCAATAGAAAAAATGTAGAGAAAATAGATAACACTATTCTGAGGTCACATGCTTAGAGCATCTCTTATCGATGCAAAACTTGATCAAGATCAAAATTTGGTGTGGGAACAAAATCATGATACATATATTGTTGATTTGGTATGTGCACATGCAATAACTCCAGATCTACTAGAGAAGCTGCAATGTGATGTGTACACAGTGAACCCAACATGCACACAATACGAATGACACATTGTACTGTTAAAGAGCCCCAGTTTGCCTCCCTGCAATTATTTCTTTCAAGACGGACAATTGTATGTCACACTTTTGGTACTAGTACTAAAATAATAGTTGTCTCTTACGTACAATATCATGTACACTTCCTAATAATTTAGTAGATATAATTAAGAACATGTTCATCTGATTATAGTAGCAATCCATTAATACTATTAATCAAAAAAAAAGAAGTAATGCTGTGTATGTATTATATATATTTTAGATATTTGTTGTATTAAATTTGATATATTATTAAAATTAATAAGCCATCAATCCAGCAATTTGGTTAAAATATTAGTTTTGTTTTATACATTGATATTTGATCATTGACTAAAAAACTTATAATTTACATCAAATGTAATGCTTGAGTATTTTATAAAGTCGGTGTCATGCTTATAGACATACTCTTATTACCCGATTTCAAAATGAAACCTGTATGCTATTATACCCTGAAAAAAGCTCTCTTTATATTTTATTTACCTGCCTTGGTTTTATTATAAAAGCCTCTCTTGGTTTTATTTTAAAAGCCTCTCTTTATATTTCAAGCTTTGCAAGTGGGCTTCATTAAAAGCTTCTCTTTAAAATTCAAACTCCCGTTCTTTGTACCAATATACTTCCCCCACTCATTACTCCAACAGTCCTTCACAAGTTCACATTTCTCCAGAGTTCAGAAATGGCAATGCACCGGTCTTCATGGATCCTTCTTCTGTTAACTGCATGTGTTTTCACTTGCACTTGCATTTCAAATGCTGCAACTGATAATGCAGCCCCCTCTGGCTCTTTCTCTTTCAAAGATAACTTTGATCTAACAGGAGCTGAAGATCACTTTAGTACCTCTCCTGATGGGCAAGTGTGGTATCTCTCACTTGATAAGAAAGCAGGTCTAGCTCTTCATTTTTTTTTTATTTGTTTGTAGTGTGATTTTCATTACTCAAACGGTTACCATTGATGTCTCTTGTGTCTTTGTGGCCTCTTCTATTATTCACTTCTCTAAGAATTTCAGTATTTTTGAAAAATTAATGAACCATGAATTATCAGTGATATTTTGTTTTTTGGATAAAGATTAGATTACAATGTGCTTGACAATTTTCAGCGATTGCTATATTACTGAGAACATAATATATAGCATTTTGGAAGATTTCAAATAAAGAAATCTATTGGACATATTTTTGTGAATGCCTTTTGTTTGTGAAAAAAATAAAATCAACTCAATGGTTGCACTATTCTAGGATGTGGATTTCAGACCCGCGACCGGTACCGGTTTGGGTGGTTCAGCATGAAGCTTAAGCTTGTTGGCGGCGACTCTGCTGGAGTTGTAACCGCTTATTATGTAAGCCTTAAGGGAATTGCTCAGCACACGCCTCACTTGCTCAAATACTCCCCCATCTTTTTAAAAATGACATAAATACCCTCAATTTAGCACTGAAATCTGAGGAAATAACATAGGGAATGTGAGGGTATTATAATAAATTCGGGAGTGTTTGAGCAAGTGAGACGTGCTGAGCAATTCCCAAGCCTTAAGTAGTTGTCTCTTTTATTTTGTATCATCAAGTGAAAGAGGAAGAAACAATCTATTTTCAGAATCTACCATGAAACTTCTACAGTTCAAATTTAAGAAGGACACACAGAATATAGGTCCCCATTCTATTTTTGTAGGTCCCTGTACTTCCACTGGTGATTTTGCAACTTGATCTTGTATTAGTAATTTCTCCTGTCGGTGTCCCGTGTCCCCACACTATTTTTAATGTTTAATTATTCTTGAGTTACCCAATTATCTCTGACAATGTTTCTGTAAAACCAACATTGTAAACCCTTCATCATCAGAGTTCTTCAATGTAAATCATTACCCATAAGAGTTTTAAAAAATAGCTATTAGCAGTGATGTTAATATCAAATTTGTTGAATATTTATCAAATAACATTTGTCATCTCTATATAAAACAGATGTGTTCTGATCTGGGGGCAGCACCAGACAGGGATGAGTTAGATTTCGAGTTTTTGGGAAATAGAACAGGTGAACCATACACGATACAAACTAACGTGTACAAGGGCGGTGTTGGAAACAGAGAGATGCGCCACCAACTCTGGTTCGACCCGACTGAGGATTTTCATACTTACTCTATCCTATGGAACAACCATCAGATTGGGTAAGTTCTGTTTGTTCTGTTTATTATATATATTTTTTCTTTTAAGAGCGAATCTGACAACCCCTTGCATCATGGTCTATACTCTATACCCTACTATATAGCTAACTTTCAAGGCTATAATAATTTTGCCGATGAATTTTGTTGATGATGATGATGATGATAATGATAATAGTAATAATAGCAACAACACTAATGATGATGATGATGATCATGATAATAATAATAATAATAATAATAATAATAATAGTTAAAATAATAATATTAATAAAAGATGGATCATGATATGCTTGGTAAAAGATGCAGACTCTTGTGTTTCAATCCTAATTCCTTTGCTTTTGGTCTCAATGTTTTTGGTTGGTTTAATTGGGTATTATCTGGATATTTGGAATGATTGGTTCTATCGTGATCCTTGTAGATGATTTTTTAATGGTTGCAATTTATATTTATTTAAACCCATACTGCGCTGCATGAGCTCCATGACTCTGCAATGAAGCGTAGTAGTGATGATTTCGTGATGCAGACATTCTTACTTGTTCTCTTCATGATAAAGATTTAAAGATATTAAAAATAGCCCTTATATTCAAGCCATGTGGGTTTATTTGAACAGAAGAAAAAGAAAAAAAAAATTTGGGAACCGTAATTATGGTAGTAAGCCCCTAGTGCAAACTGTCATTTTTTAAGCCTAATGCATGCGTCATAATGAAAAATAACAAATAGTTCCAGTGTATGTTACCTCAATGAATTCCTATAAATTTTCTCTTGCATTTATGTTTTTGTCTAACCTAACCAGCAGATCTCCCACCATATAGTCAATTGCTATAGTTAACAATGCCAAATCATTTTTCCTTGTATCAATGTGGGACAAAGATGATCAATGTATAAATCATGATTTTTATTCACAATCCATCAAAATGTTAGATGTTGCCAGATAGATTTACAGTACTAAATTCATGTAGAAAACAGACAAAATAATAAAGAGACACGATTTTAACGAGGTTCAGCACCAACTTGGTGCCTACGTCCTCACACACGCACACGTCTCACTTTTTTATTGATTTTCTGTTCAAATGTTACAATGGAGGAGAAGGATTATTAATAGAATATTATCCTAGAGACTCACACCTCTTTTCTATTAATTCCCCTTTAATTCCCTTCCTTTTCTTTACAATTACATATCTTTTCATAAGGAAACTATGCACCCACACAGGTAAACATCCATAGACGTGCTACCACTTCTTTCCAAACTTGGAGACGTCCAGAAATTTCCTTTTCGCTGCCAGATATGCACCATTCGGGTTCCTGTTCGGCTGGACCCAGCCGAACACCAAGCCGAACACTCGGCTTACATCATATTTTTAACACTCCCCCTCAAGTTGGTATGTACAGATCTGTCATACCTAACTTGCTAATCACATTCTTGAATGCATTATTTGTAACTCCTTTAGTCAGAATATCAGCCAGTTGATGCTCAGACTTCACAAACTTCAACTGAATGATCTTGAGGTCTATGCTTTGCTTGAGGAAATGCCTATTAACTCCAACATGCTTAGTCCTGTCATGCTGGACTGGATTGTGAGACATGTCGATTGCAGCTTTGTTATCAACACACAATGTCATAGATCCTCCTGACTTGAAGCCAATTTATTTCATGAGTTTTCTTATCCATAGCAATTCACACACACCCTTCACTACACCAATGAGTTCGGCTTCAGCACTTGAAAGAGCCACTACCCCTTGTTTCTTACTTCGCCATGTAACAAGATTACCTCCTACGAATGCAAAGTATCCTGAGGTTGACTTCCTATCAGTAACACTGCCAGCCCAATCTGCATCGGTGTAACCCATAATATCAAGATGTCCATTCTTCCTAAAGTATATCCCCTTTCCAGGAGTACCCTTCAGATATCTGATGATTCTTATCACTGCTTCCATATGAGTTTCACTTGGGTTATGCATGAATTGACTTACTAAACTCACAGCATAGGCTATGTCTGGTCTGGTGTGAGATAGGTAGATTAATTTTCCTACCAGTCTTTGATATCCTTCCTTGTTAGTTGGCACTTGATCTGGGAACTCGCCCAACTTTTCATTCTGCACCACTGGTGTATCAGCTGGACGACAATCCAACATGCCCACCTCTGCTAGCAAATCCAAGATGTACTTTCGTTGAGAAAGAACTATACCTCCGCTCGACCGAGCTACCTCAATTCCAAGGAAATATTTCAATCCCCCGAGATTCTTCATCTCAAATTCTTTTGAAAGTCTTTCCTCTAGTCTTTGGATCTCTTCTGTATCATCACCTGTAATAATCATATCATCAACATAAATGATTAAAACAGTTAGTTTTTCACATCTCCTTTTGTAGAACAGAGTATGATCCGATTCTCCTTGGATAAACTTATATTTCTTCATTGCTTGACAAAATCTCCCAAACCACGCTCGTGGAGACTGTTTCAATCCATACAAGGCCTTCCTCAATTTGCACACCTTACTTTCTGGACCTGTTTGCCTCCCATTCGGCTGTCCATTCGGCCAGCTCCTGGCCGAACAAGAGGCCGAACAGAGTCTCTGTTTGTCCTGAGTTGTCATGTTAAGTGTCCTCAGTTCATCAAATCCTGGTGGTAGCTCCATATAAATCTCTTCTTCCAGATCCCCATGTAAGAAGGCATTCTTCACATCAAACTGGTGGAGAGGCCAGTCTAAATTAGCTGCAAGAGACAACAATACTCGAATTGTGTTTAGTTTTGCAACAGGAGAAAAAGTCTCCTGATAGTCAATCCCATAAGTTTGAGTATATCCCTTAGCAACTAACCTAGCCTTGTATCTTTCAACATTACCATCGGCACCATACTTTATTGAAAATACCCACCTACATCCTACTGGTTTCTTACCATTGGGCAGTTCAACCAAGGACCAGGTTTCATTTTTATACAGAGCTTTCATTTCCTCATTCATTGCTTCTATCCATTTAGGATTATTCAAGGCTTCATTCACATTTCCAGGTATGGGTATGGTCAACATTTTATCACTGAATTTTTTGAGTGGTTCTGGTAAACTCCTTGTGGTAACATAATTTGCAATTGGGTAAATAACCTCTTTGCTAGTTCCATCCTCAGGTACATACCTCTTTGGTGGTTTACCACGGTTATGACGTGGTGGAAGTACATATCTAGGGTTAGAGCCACTTACCTCAGGAGTGTCCTCTGAAGATCCTTGGAGCTGTGGTTGATCAGTCTGTATCACTTCTTCAACCGTTTCTTCCTCTTGTGCATCCAGTTCATCAAGAAATTCAGCTTCCCTTATCTGTCCAGCCCATTCTGTGAGGTGTTCGGCTTCCTGTTCGGCCGAAGGCAAAGCCAAATGCAATGCCGAATGACCATATTCCTCTGAATCAGAAACAATTTCTCCCATTTCTCCCTGTTCGGCCTGGCATTCGGCCGAATAGTTGCCCGAATGGGCACCCAAATGGGTCAAATTTTCATGTTCTCTCAGATCTGGACAACCATCCATTTCATAGGAGTGTTCTTCTTGTTGATACCACTGGTTTCTCTCATTTTCTCTCTCCCCCTGAGGAAAACACGTGGTGTCTTGATAGAATGATTCATTTTCTAGGAAAGTCACATCTTTTGTTACATACCACTTGTGAGACTTTGGTTCAAAGCACCTATACCCTTTTTGGTTGGTTCCTACCCCTAAAGAGATGCACTTAACTGCACAGGGATCCAGCTTGGTCCTGTTATTTTTCTGAATGTGCACATACGCTACACACCCAAAGGTTTTAGGTTGTAAACTTAGAATAGAAGGAATAGAGTGATAGATACTAAGTTTCTTCAAAGGGGTTTGAAATTTGTTAATCACTGAGGGTAATCGGTTTATGACATACACTGCCATCATTACAGCACAATCCCAAAATTTCTGAGGCACACTATTCTCTATTAACAAAGCCCTAGCAGTCTCAAGAACGTGTCTATTTTTCCTTTCAGCTACCCCATTCTGTTGTGGTGTTCCAACACAAGATGTCTCATGAATAATACCCTTTTCTTTGAAAAAATTCCTTAAGTTTCTATTCACAAACTCACCTCCATTGTCACTTCTAAACATTTTTATTTTAGTCCCAAACTGAGTTTGCACCATAACATGAAAATTCTTGAAAATTTCACTAACTTCATCTTTATTTTTCAATAAAAAAGACCAAGTCATTCTAGTGCAATCATCCACAAACAAAACAAAGTATTTATACCCAAAAATTGACTCAACCGGAGAAGGTCCCCAAACATCTGAGTGAATTAAATCAAAAGGTCTTTCACATTTATTCAAACTAATATTGTATGTCATACGGTGACTTTTAGCTCTTACACAAGTCTCACAATTTAACTTAGATAAATCTAACCCACAAAACAAATCAGGTAAAATTCTTCTCATATATCCAAAAGATGGGTGTCCTAACCGCCTATGCCAAGTCCAAATTTTTTCTTCCAAGGATGAACTTCTAGTAGCCAAGTTAGTTCTCCCAATCTTAAGATCCTCCAAGTGATACAGACGACCTCTTTTAGTACCACGCCCAATGATCTCCTTCGTGAGGACATCCTGGAAAATACAAAAATCAGGAAACATTAGAACAACACAATTTAGCTCCTCTGTTATTTGTCCAATTGAGATCAACCGATTTTTCAAGGATGGTACAAGAAGTGTGTTATGAAGAACTAAAGATGCTGAAATCTCTACATTTCCTGCCCCTTTTACTGGATACTCAAACCCATTAGCATTGTAGATATTCTTCACCCTTGGTTCTCTAGATTCCTTGAGGTCATTTTTATCAAAAGTCATATGATCTGTAGCACCAGAGTCAATTACCCAGTCCAAATCACAACATGTGAGGAGAGACATACCTTGGTTAGACGTGTTACTTATCAAACCTGTGTCATGATGAGTGGAGTTGATTTCTCGGGCTGCACACAGCTGCGCCCGACCCGCACTGCTCTCTACCAGGTCAATTCGGTTGGCTGTCTCATCTGTTTGGCTGTCTGTCGCCACTGTTCGGCCACCTGTTCGGCTTGCTCCAGCCGAACAGTCAGCCGAATGGTTGGTTTTTGCCTCACCAGTCATGCCGTTTGACACCATATTTGCCTGAGGCCTTCTCTGCATCTTTCCCTTTCTCCCCTTGAACCATTCTGGATAACCCACAATCTCAAAGCAAGTTTCACGCAAGTGTCCACTTTTTCCACATTGAGTACACTTCAACTTGGACTTGTCCTGATAGATTGCACTAGAAACACCTTTAGAATACATAACCATAGAGTTTTGGTGGTTACCTTCATCATTCTTTAACATGACTGATTGCCTTGAGACCTCCCTTCTCACCAACCCATAAGCTTGCTCCACTGTTGGAAATGGTGTGAGTCGCAATACTTGGGCCCTGAGACTGTCCAGGCGATCATCAAGACCATCCAAGAAGGTGTACACCCTCGACTTCTCCAGGTATTCATTGAATCTCTCAATATCTGGTCCACTAGTCATGGGATTGGGACGTCGATAGTCGATCTCCCTCCATAGTCCCTGTAAACCATTATAGTAGTCTTCAATTCTACCAGTATGCTTGAGGCGAGACACTTGACGGTTGAGATCAAAGACTTGTGACTCGTCATTTCCATCATAGTAGGTAGTTGCCAGTGCTTTCCACATCTCGCCCGCCGTCTTGTGGCGCAGGTAGGTGGGCAAGAGGGCTGGTTCGAGCGAGCTAATCAGCCACCCCTTAACCACAGAGTCATCTGCACTCCACTTGGCGTAAGACGGATGATCCATCGCCGGCGCAGGTGGGTCACATGTGAGATGGTGCAACTTGTTTCGTCCCTTGACATGTATACTCACTACTTCAGACCATATCGAGTAGTTTGTGCCATCTAGTTTTATTGTGATAGGTGAGGCTGATACATCTGAGTTTTGAGCTACGGGTGTTGGAGTTGGTGTTTGGGTTTGAATGGTTATGAGCTGGGTCATCTGGGCTTGTTGAGCAATTACTAGCTCTGTTAACTTCTCCAGAATCGATTTGGTTTCGGTATCGGTGTTAGCCATGGCGAAATTTGCCTGATTTGGGTACTGTTCGGTTGGGTATTCGGCCGAACACTAGGCCGAATGGTGTGTTTTTAGGGTTTATTTTGGTTTCGGATCGAACTACGCTCTGATACCATGTAGAAAACAGACAAAATAATAAAGAGACACGATTTTAACGAGGTTCAGCACCAACTTGGTGCCTACGTCCTCACACACGCACACGTCTCACTTTTTTATTGATTTTCTGTTCAAATGTTACAATGGAGGAGAAGGATTATTAATAGAATATTATCCTAGAGACTCACACCTCTTTCCTATTAATTCCCCTTTAATTCCCTTCCTTTTCTTTACAATTACATATCTTTTCATAAGGAAACTATGCACCCACACAGGTAAACATCCATAGACGTGCTACCACTTCTTTCCAAACTTGAAGACGTCCAGAAATTTCCTTTTCGCTGCCAGATATGCACCATTCGGGTTCCTGTTCGGCTGGACCCAGCCGAACACCAAGCCGAACACTCGGCTTACATCATATTTTTAACAATCCAAAGAATGCAATTCAAAAGATACAAGAAGAGGGGGTTTGTAACAATGGAAGCAATATATTTATGTTACACAATAAATGTTTAAACTGTAAAATTTATTGACAAAAGAGAGTTTCTCATCATCTATACTCTAATTCAGGTTTTTTGTGGATCGGGTACCAATCAGAGTTTACAAGAACAATGGAAAACCAAACAACTTTTTCCCAAGTGACAAGCCTATGTACATGTTATCGAGCATTTGGAATGCTGATGACTGGGCCACAAGAGGCGGCTTAGAAAAGACCAACTGGACACATGCTCCCTTCATCTCCTCCTATAAGGATTTCAATGCTGATGGGTGAGTGTAATGCAAAATAACTAAGCTTAAGCAAATTTATTCTTAGAAAAATTAAGCAAAAATATAATAATTAATGTTTAAATAGACCAACATTGGCTTCAATCAGTATGTAAAGTTAGCAATAACTATACTGGGGCAACTATTCTATGCCTGGAACAACACATATGCACGTACACAGAAAAAAGAGAAGTACAATTAAAAGAAATTAAGAAAATTAAATATGGAAAACAGGAGAACTTGTTGATTTTGTGACAAAAACAAAACAAAATATAGTTTAAAAGTATGTAAGTGGTTTCCACCATCTTAAAATTTGTAGTCTAAAATTGCATATTCTAGACATTACCAGAATTTCCAAACAGTAAGAAAATATGTATTTACTCTCAAAATCGGGACTAAATTTTGAGCATATCAGATGCAAATGGGAAGATCCATACCCGAAATGTGTTTCAACCACTGGAGAGAACTGGTGGGACCAGTATGAAGCCTGGGCCCTCACGGACAGCCAGCAAGAGGATTCGAAATGGGTCTGGCGCAATTTGGTAATTTATGACTATTGTAAGGATTATGAAAGATTTCCTAAACTACCTGAAGAGTGTAATTTATAAATAAGAATTGGTAGGGAAAATGGGGGAGGGGAGGATTATTTGATTTATTATTTATGTACTTCAAATTATTTTGATCTATGAAGGAAATTTTTGCTACTGGTCGCTATTATGGTACTTGTTAGTTTTTTGGTAGGTCTTTGTATTCTTAGCTCCAGTATTCATTCTTCTGTTATGACAGTTTTAAATTATTATTACCATGATAAATTATCTTTGCTTGTTTTTCTTTTTTTTTTCCCCTTTGTCATGAAGCTTTCTATGCAATGCAGTAAAAAAAAAACTGGTCTATTTTTTCATACCCCTTTATTCTTTCATTATTTAAAAGAAAAAAATGTAAAACTAACCATGATCCAACTCCAGTCTACTATATCTTAAGGATTTGTAAGCAAATGTCAATCTTACAAAGACTAGTTGGCAAAAAGATCAACTGAAATAAAACTGAACACTGGAAATAAATTAAACCTAGATGAAACAACAGCAATACTGACAACTCACTATGTGCCAGAGAATAACTTTGGCTTTTGTAAAGAAAAGGTAGTGGACTCTTAATTAATGTAGCATAAGCATACCGAGAGAGAACAATGAATTTTTATAATTTGACTGCTGCTCTGCATGTTTGCATTCAAAAACATTTACATAAAAGGGTTTACAAGAACTTATTATTAACAAAAAGTTGAGATAAGACTCATAAGAGAAAGTAAAGTGAAGATTCTCTGAAAGTAATTCTGGTTTTGAAAAAGGAAAAGAAGCTGCACATTAGTTTCTGACAGAAACTTTGATCAGAAACCATGTCATCTTGAAGCAGACCCGATTGCATTTTAAGTACGCTATATATATTTGCAATATCCTTCGAATTATTATTGTACGACAAACCTCAATAAAATAATTTTTCTTTTCATGGGTTCTCTCAGTGTCTCTTTATATCGTCTTGGAAGTAGTTCACTTTCAGTCTTTTGCAACTTTCAATGTATAGAATTATAGTATGTTTGTATCATTGTATGTATGAGACTAACACTGAATGAAGAAATTGTGATGTTACATTCATTTGAATAGAATTGACATATAATTTTTCTTTCTTCCCTGAATAGTAAGGTTAGTAATTTTTTGGTTAGTATATTTCTCATCATACAATCCAACTATATAATAGATGCATTATTTCTGGTAGTCCGAAATAAACACCTACCTTGATTTATTTCTCGCATGCTAATCCGAATAATCGAAATAATACTTTCCTTGTGCAATTTTTAGCTGCATAGAGTAGACATTTACATGATTGTATTTATATGGTGATTCTTACATATAATTGGTTACTTCAAGGGTTGCAATGCAAATTATAGAATAATTAAACTGTGTGTTACAGCCAGTAAGCTGGTATGCAGAAAGATCTGAGCACAAAATCTGTTAAATAGGCCAATATGGACAGTAACAATTCTTTATTCTGACTACAACAGTGAAATGCAGAATATTAAGGGATGGAAGGACCACTTATCTCATTTTAAGGATAATATTGTTAAAAAAAAAAGTATTGTATCAATTTTTACTGGTCGCAATCATGTGGTGGGCACTTCCCACGTGTTGCACATAGATCAAAACTTAATCCCAGGAGCTGATAGTTATAATTTTATTTATTATACTTTTCTCTTTTGAAAGGTACGCTAATACCCAAAATAAGGATCTTAATTACAGTTAGGTCAAACTTAATTTTCTCTCACTATCCACTATTTAAATACAGTTTGTAGTGATTAAGACCCTATCGGTTTTAAGCTTGAAATTTAGTTATCTAAACATCTCCCCCACATAATACCTGAAATTTAGGTTGGAAAAGTTCTCAGCCACAGGAAAAGACCAAAGGAAGACGAAACACTTGTTTCTGGTAAAACTAATAATAGCTAAACAGCTAAGGAGATTAATGCAAAGAGAGCGCTCTCGATTTGGCAAAACAAGTAAAAATACTCTCCATTCCAACTGGAGTCAGTTGTCTAATTGAACAGTATCAATTTCATAAATCGACTTTCTGTTTTGTTCGTGTGTTGGACTGATTTGGCAAATATATATCCAAACACTAATTTATTATTATTTATTATAAGATTATGTTATTTAAGTAATTTATTGCAAGTATAAACAAATGATTTTAGCTAGGCTCCGTTTGGATTGCTTAGGAATAAGAAAAATAGCTTATTTCTAGACGGAAAGTATTGAAAAGTGTGTAACTTTGTGAAGAGTTTGAATTTTTTATAATAAATTTATGCCTGAGAAGAAACTATTCCTTCCATTCCCATACGATCCAAACGGAACCAAAACTATCAACATGTCGACATATTAGCAGCAGTAATTTCAATATTGTGCAAACTAACATGTGATAATCAGTGCTGTTGTACTATTTTCTTTAACAAGTAAACTTACACATTATCAGTGAAAAAAATATTCTCAGTAATCATTATAAGCCCTGAATGAAAATAATATAGCACATGGTGAGAAAAATTACTCCAGAAATAAACAAGAGCCAATGTTCAAGGACAAAACAAAAAACATGAATCAATTCTGTAAAGAGATCTCCAAAACAGTGGTGATGAATAACAGCTGTGTCCCATTAACGGTCCCTACTAGAGAAACATTTAAAAGATGGCGTTGCAATTTACATGGATTGCACATTGGTGCTGTTATCCAACAATCATGTTATTCATGTGCATATTATATCAGAGGCCAGTGAACAAAAAACTGTAAACAGTGCATTATAATCAAATAAAAACATTAACTGGTTGTTCGGGCGTACCTCTTTGGGACAATTTTACCGATCAAAATACTGGTACAATTGGAACACCTGCAGGTACTAAACTGGTAACCCTAATCTATTCTGGAAACATGCATCAACAAGCTCAGCAAGAAAATAAAAAACCAAACACAATAATAAAATCAAGTAATCCTTTCTTATTTAATCTTAAAAAGTGACATAAACAAGCCATGGAAGGGTCGATAAGGCACCTTCAGTCTTACAAAATATCCCAAAAGCATTACAAGCATAATCTCACACTTAGTGCCAAATACAAGCAGCAGTCTACTGCTGCCCAAACTGTACGATAATTAATATTAGTAGTAGTGTATACTGATGCGCAATACTCGAAGACTTGCCGGGGTACAGTAAAGAACCAACAAAGCTTAGAAACCGTGAATCTTAATATGCTCTTTCTTCACAATACCAGCCTGTCATTTTTTTTTTATAAAAATCAACAGTAACAATGAATAATTAAAACATAAAAAAAAACACAAACATATGGCACAATAGCAAATAACTCCTGATCGGACATCAAACTGCTTCTGCCCAAAATTCTTTTGGCATGTTTTTACTCTTCAACATTGACCGAACCAAAGAGTAATTAATCTATAAATAGATCAAATACCTGAATGAGGAAGTTGGAGACGTTTTTACGCTGATCACCTTGCAGTTGAATGACCTACATAATAATCACAACTTATTAAAACCAAATCATTCAATAGAACAACCAAGCATTAATACCATCATCATTTTATAAACATAATAAACATGATAAGGTTGTGTCAATTATGCTTATATGGAAGGAGAATAGAGGAAGAAAGGTAGGAAGATCCAGTACCTGGCCCATTTCAGTGTCCTGGACGACAGTACCGTTGCAGCAGAACTCCTTTTTGAGGTCTTTGAGGATTTTGTTGTATGAAAACTCTTTCTTCAGGCCTTGCACAGTAGTCAGGCTCTTGCGGCCATTCCTTTGTTGGATGCGTATGTGTACGTACTCTTTTGCTCCCGCCCCTGCTTCCTCAGCATTTGCCTCAGCAAACGGATCTGCATCCACACACATACCATTGTTTAGAATACCAAAAACATACTTATAATTCTTATAGACCCTTATTCAAAAAAAAAAAAAAACTGATTATTGCTCGGTTCTTAAGAAATATAGGGTAAGTGTTGATATTTTGTTTTGAATGATGGAATATACCATTAGGATGCCAATCCAATTATAACAACCCAAAATCAAATCTTGTGACTAGAGTTATCCCCTACCCTATTTACCATGATTAAAGTTAACTGAAATCTGATATGAACAATAAGGAGGCTTAGAGGGATGTGAACATTGGTATTAAATTAAATTGATGGGGAATATACATAATTTTGCTAGATATTGATCGAACCATAATTGAAAGAGAAAACATACCAAAAGCGCTTGGAATCTGGATATCGAGATCAGACATGAACTCTTGGATGTTTGAAATTAGAGGACCCGAACTGAAACAAAAAAAATAAAAATTAGTACTATTAGACAATTAAATAAAAGTTCAAAGAAATCTTTTGAATTAAAAGGTCAAAGGATCAGGTAAGGAGATAAAGAGGAGAAAATAAAAGAAAATTATATCCCCAACTACCAATTTTGACTTCAATCATTATTTGAAATGAAAAAACATAATACCGACATACAAATGTTTTCTAAGCCTATCCTATTTCATGAATAGGAGAAGGCCAAATTATTCCCAAAATTCATCTAATATAAACATCTCATTATTAATAAGCTCTAAACTTTTACAAATTGAACAACAATCAAACAATAATTCAATCAATCAAACAACAATTCAACCAAAAACAAAGCAATAGAGAGAAAAAAAACCCAATACCTGTCGACTTGAGAAGCGATTAATTCAACAACGAGATGTAATAATAACAAGAGAATAGAACAAGTCTCTCTTTCTTTTTTCCCTCTTTTAATTAAATCAGAAAAAGCGTGGTGATTTCTCTTCCTTCAATAAGTGTTCTATATATAGACAGAGAAGAGGAAGAGAGAGGGGGATATAAGAGAGGAGACTTCTTATATAAGAGAGAGGGGGATTTCTCTTCCCTCTTTTTTTTTCTCTCTTTTTTTTTTTTTTTTTTTTTTTTTTTTTTTTCTTCAATAGGACTACGGCCCATGGGCCTTCAAATCAAAAAAAAAAAAAAAAAGAGGAGACTTCTGGGTGATTGCTAGCCGCCTCTTTTTTTCTCTCTCCCTCTCTTTCCTCACCACACGGACCTTGTGACCGACTTATTCTCTCAATTTTTATTTTATTTTATTTTAAGATTGGGATTTATTTTATTTGTTATGGAAATGTTTTATGGGATTAAATGTGACATGATTTGATTCTTTGGGTTTCTATTTGGGAGAGGTGTAATTGTGGACTTGGTTTATTATGAATGCTTGGTCGTTAAGTAATAAAATGAAATGAGAAATTTTTACTTAAAAATTAAACAATTTCTCTGTTTAATAGGCTTTGACGCGAGAAAGAAAATATATTTTACTACTTGTATCCAACTTTCATTAAGAATATGAATATCATGCGAAAAATAGAAACTTTTAATGTCATTCTATTTTATTATACGTTATATATAAATAATTTAGTGCATGAGTGTTTTCTCCTTTTAAGAATTCTATTATCTTAATAATGTATCGTTATTTTTAGTACAAATTTTAATTCGTCCAACAGTAATATAAAATAAATTTTATATATAACAAATTATTCCTAGATATATTTTAATCTTGTCAAGTTATCGAATTATTATGACACATTGTATGTAAAATATTATCTTCAATTTAAATAGTGGAAGAATCAATTTTTGACTACCAAGTTAAGTATTAGAAACTTGAGAAATGCTATAGTCCAATATATTGGACGGATGAGATCCGTCTAATATGATCGTTCTCATATTTTTAAATTTCAAACGATCTATCTGAACTGTTTAATATGTTTTTCATATTAAAAACTTATAAGAAACCAATTTTTATATTTTTTAAATTTTATTTACTATCTTTTTGGTATTTTAGAAAATTGTTATTATTAGACGATCAAGAATTTTTATATCATGAATTTTCTATAATACCAAAAAATAAGTAAA
The DNA here is from genome assembly GCA_028095005.1 of Rhynchospora pubera. Classification (NCBI taxonomy): domain Eukaryota; kingdom Viridiplantae; phylum Streptophyta; class Magnoliopsida; order Poales; family Cyperaceae; genus Rhynchospora; species Rhynchospora pubera. Next base: position 10,135,478 of record CM051463.1, on the reverse strand, counting down.
AAAATCCAAAAATATACATATAAAAATTGGTTTCTTATAAGTTTTCAATATGAAGAATATATTGAATGATTCGGATTGATCGTTTTCAATTTAAAAATATGAAAACAATCGTATTGAATTGATCCTTTCGTCTAATATATTGGACACTACTATTTCACAGAAACTTTACTAAAACTTGTTGCTTTATATATGGAAACTTTTAGTAAAATATTTTCTAATTTTTATTGTAATATTTTCAAATTTTACATGGGAAAAATTATAATTAAAATTTCATATCCACCTTTCTTATTTGATAATTTCAATAATGAACTTCAAAACTTATTAAATGAATTTAGATTTATTTTAATTCGTTGCTGACTTCTTAACTTAGAATCTTAGGGGCCGTTTGGATAACTTAGGAATTTGGGGAAGTTGCAAATTTTAGGAATAAATTTATTGGGAAGTGTGTAACTTTGTGAAGAGTTTGGATTGTTTATAATAAATTTATGGTAGGAAAATGAAATTTTCCAAATTTTTTGGAGAATCCAAACAGCCCCTTAGATACTTATATTTTTTAAATATTATGAAAGACAGCTATCGTTTCTGGTTCCTAGACCTGGTTCAGGCAAGTCGCTCCAGCAAATCCGTAAAGTTTGTCAAGACAGCTTCCTCCAGTGCTTGACAATCTGTCCTCTTGAGTCTTGAGGTAGCCTCTCCTGCGGTCTCTTTCGACAATGGAATTCTCCATTTTTATTAAAAATGGAGAGTTCTGTATAATTTAACCCTTCTGGAATGGTCTTGCGATTTCATCATGTTACATTACAGTAGGTACCACGAGCGTAAGAAGTAACACGCGGTGACGAAATAAGCTTGAGATTCACGGGTTAGAGAATCAAGGATTTTCTATGTCGATATTTGCATACATTCGTGTGCGTCATTTTGAGTTCTGATTAGCGCTTAGTAAACAGCTTGGTGAATTGAATCCAAAAAAAAAAAAAATGCTGAATGAATTTTATTTGTAGTTTATGATAAAGCGGGTTTTTTTAAATGCTCAAGTTAATGGCTTATATATGACCCGCTTCGAGGTGTGAAAATTTATTGGTAGGTAGCAACTTTGTGGCAATTAACTTTGGTGCACACCGTGCAGTGCGTAACAATGGGATATCAGTGTCACTGCTCACTAGGGCCCTGTGTGTCAGTTTTGATAATAGATATTATATACGGTCTAAATTTAACCTGAAGCACACAACAACAGAATATATTATATTAATAACAAAGTACCAACACTCATTTTTGGATTCCAACTTCTTTGTGCCGATCGTGTCAGATCACACTTCTCGATTTATAAATTCAAATCAATCTAAAAAATATAATTAAAATTTCAAGAGTATTATATTCTTTATCTAATGATGATTGATATAATATAAATAGAAGTTTGATCAAATTTTATGGATGTTCTTCAAATTTTCACTTTTTATAAAATATATCTTTAAATTAATAAATTAATTTATAGTGACACACTTGAATTAACTTTAAATTTATAATGAATTCATTAAAAAAAATTTTATAATGAACAGCAATACAGTTAGAATATATAATAATAAAAGCCAAAGGATGGTGCGATTTAATGATGCATGAATGTTAATGTTAGTAACTTTAGAGTACATAATAGAGTGATTTGGCATCAAATATTATATTTATTTGTAAAAGATCATGATTATAGTAGAGCGACATAAAAGATAAATGGAATTCTAGAATATCCAGTATATACACGTTTAGATTCGTGTCATTTATGTACTCGATACATATTATGTTTATGTCCGACATAATTTCAACACGTGTTGTATTAAAAATATCCAAAATAATATGCTGTGTGAATTTTTGTCATGTAGAAACATCTGTGTCTTTATTCATGTTTACGCTCCATAAGTGGAGTTTGTTAACTTTATTGAATAAACACTATTGACATCAATAAAAAGTTTCTTTCCTCCACCAAATATAAATGTATTTTTCATTGTTTTGACAATGAATGAGAATTTATGGCCACCAAATATTTTGTACACTTCAGTGTCCTCATTGTTGGAAGCATGATAATGTATTTAATTTATCAAATTTCAAAAGAAATCTCACTTTCATCATTAATTCCTTACAAATACAATTTTTGAAAGCTAAAAGATAACTCCAAGAGATAATTAAGAAAAGATGATCCCTCCAATCCTCATGTGTGGAAATTAATTTTGTGAGTTACATTTGGTGCTGATTTGTATCGTGAATTAAATATTATGAGAATAAATTATTCTCGTTTCGTGGCAAAAAGAGAAGTCTTTCATATTTTTCTTATTATTTTAAAGATATTATTTTTCTTTTTTTATCTATTAAATTATAATTAACTTGGTTGTCAAGTTTAATCTGAATTATTCAAGTCTTGCCGATTAATTATAAAAAGTTTTGTTCTTGTTAAAGAATAATACATTTGTTTTGCTCTCTTCAGAAAAATCGGATATTCCTCTAAATGTTTACCTTCCTATCTCCAAGATTCTATACGTGAAAAATTCAAATATGTATCATATGAAAATTTTATGAATTGTTTTTCCAACTTGTTATTATTAATAGAAAACATCAGGCATGAAAGTCCTGAAAACATTTAACAACCGTCAAATTACAAATTTTTTTTTTCTATTGAGCGGATTAATTTATTTACAAATAAAACCAGTGTTTTAATATCATACCGGCTAGGTGGCTGAAATCTGATATTTTGTAGATATTTTCTGAAATTTTCCGGTATTTTGTCTCATAATACCGGATATCACCGTTTTTTCCCTACTCTGGTTTCTGGTATATTTATCAGAAATTTCTGGTATGCTTTACGGTATTAAATACAGTGATAAAAATTCAACGTGATGTACGAACTCTTCCGCAGATTGCAACGAGAAATCAATTTTGAATTTAAAGAAACCGAATATATACGTACATGTCCTATGTAAAACATTACATAACCTGATACCTTGATAACTGGTGCACTCTTCAAGATTTCAACAATCAACCAATAAATGCTAGCATTGAATTCCAAAGTACCGGCCAGAAAAAAATTTCTGTGAATTTTAAATCTCTTCATTATATACAAATGTATTATTAAATATATATTTTTAAAATACATATTAATGACCCAAAATATTTTGGAAATGTCAAATCATAAGATATTCCCACAAAAGATATTTCCATTGCCTAGTAAAAAACTTTAAAATTGAATGGGGCATCTCCATTTTCCAATACGTTGTACGGAATATATAAAGTCCTTAATAGATTCGAATACAAAATTTTAATTTAATCAAACGATCTGGATTGGCACTATAATTTCTTCAGAATAATTCCCTAATCAATTCCAAAAAAAAAAAAACAATATGAAATCAGATTTATTCTGAAACGTTCGATGTAAAATAAAGAGGCTGATCTATATTAGCCCAAACAATTTCATCCTCATGCTTTTTTTTTTTAATACTTATTTCATGTTCATGTTGGTGAGAATATGTGCAAATGAGATCTAATCCCGCGCGGGACCGTCCAGCGCACAAATCACAGCCGTGTGATTTAATCTCAATGGCAAAGGGAGCCCCGTACATGTAACCAGATTGATAGGCCCGAACCGTTCAGATCAGATCGGACGGTTCTAAGGCTGCGCTGGACGGTCCCGCGCGGGAGCGGATACGGATTCGAATATGTGAGGTGCGTATGTGACACGGAGGAACAGAATAAATGGGCCCCACGGCAGGTGCCGCGTGAGTATAACGCGTCATAGAACTCCACACACATACGCACACAGAATGGGGGATCTGATCCCGTTACTGTCTTATATGGATGATTAGTGTTTACTTGTCTTGTTCTTATCCTTTGTTCTCTTGACTTGACTTTATATATTGCATGTTTATCTCTCACAAAATTCTCTCTTTTTTATTCTTTAAAAGTTCTCTTTACGTTATTGTTAATGGAAATTGATTACTGCCATCTGCAATTTTGTCATTCCTGTCATCGCTAAATATAAAGTGAATATATACAACAAATAAAGTGAACATATAGACGATCTAAATGAACACATACAAACAAATAAGTTCAATGAAAATAAGTTAAATATGTATGTAAACTTCTGAACAAGTGATGACAACACTTATTTGTTTGTAAGTGTTCACTTAGATCATCTATATGTTCACCTTATTTGCTGTATATGTTCACTTTGTATTTAGCAATGGTTGGAATGATATATTTGCCGATGACACTTATAATTTCTGTATTGTTAATTGTGTCTATCTCAGGACTACTTGTCTGGGTGGGTTGTTGAACAGTTTAGTTCCTACTTGTCATTAGTTGCATTATAGGAAGAATTAAAAAATAACCAGAGTGGTATCTTTGGGTCATTATGGTTTTGGGCAGTAAATTTCACAAGGCCGAGCTGATAAATAACAAATTCAAGTTCTTAGTGGAAAAGGGCTTCATTACGGTAGGGCTATAAAGTTTTTTATGGGCTTTTGATATTTTACAAAGATGGCCGGTATATACATACAGCTTTAAATCATTCTTTAATAAACATACCAGTACCAACTAACAAGCATCAGGGAATAGAAGACGATCAAGAGGAGGAATTTTACCAAGAGAATTTTACACCAAGCTTGCTTCAAGTAGGAAATCGATATTTGCAAACATTTGGCCATGTATCACTGTGTACTAAATTCGGATGCAAATGTCAATTGAGGTACGAATCAAGCATTTTAAATGAATGATTCAAGCAAATTTGTGTTGCCAGTGTGCTTTGCTATCAGATTGCTATGGTGTAAATGGAGCGCATTATGCTGCGCGCATAAGGTGTTTGATGGAATGCCTAACTATACTATTAAATTTTTGGGATATAAATCCACTTCTGTGTTCTTATTGCTTGCTTGGGTATGGGCACATATTTAATCTTAGTATTTCGAAATTTTGTAGTCTATTTAATGCCTAATTACACAACAAAATTGAACTGAATTATTATTTAATTAAATGGGAAATTGGGTGACACCATGTTCTAATGCACTAATACGCATAAAAGTAACACTAGTTGAATTCAAGAATTTTGAAATTCATCTACGAATTACAAAAGAAGTCAGAATATAATTAAAACAAAGATTGACGATGCATAAATCAAGCATAACTAGGGAAGACACTCTTCATCAGAATCCTCCACTTGGTTTACAAATGTGTTTTCTAGGATGCCGGCATGAGAAAGAAGAGCCCACACATGAGTAATAAAATCTCCTCCGGTCTCGAGACATTTTTTGTGAGCATCTACATTTGAATTTGGTGCCATGTATACCAGAAAATCTGCCCACACCTCAGCTAGTAGCTTCCATCGAGCTGCTTCCTCTAATGTTTCTATTAGCTCCTTCCCAAGTTTTGCACTCAATCGAACAATGGTTTTCTCCTCGTCAGACATGATCTCTCTCTGCCCTTCCTTCATAAGCCTCTTGTACATGGTTTGCAGAGTATCACAACCCTTTAAAACTACACAGGCTTCACACACAGCATTTCTAAAAATCTCCGCTCCAACAAAAATGTCGTCTGGCATCAATTCTGGCTTATTAACTAAAAGATGAGCACAGTACCGTGACAAACTGTTTGCTACTATGAAATTTGCACGTAGTTCACCATCGAGCCTTTCTTGCTTTACAAGGGATGGTTCATGATAGCAGCAGCAATTCATATTCTTCAACAAAAAAACAGAAGTGTTTTAGAGATGACCAGAGGGAAGGCAACTCAGATTCTGCTAAGTAAGCATTGTATTGTCTACAGAGCTCAATTTCACAGAAGCTTGTTGCAATGTGCCAAACCAGTATTACCTGCGAACATGTGTTGAGTTGACACATCCGAGAAATTTCTACACTTACATTATTTCTTTCCACAGAAGGCATGTGGCTTGGAAGGAAGCCTTTGTCAAGTTCCAACAGATGCAGCGACTTAACTATAGCTTTCTTTACTTCTTTTGACACATCAATTTTGCCATGACTTTTCACCCCATCGGTCGCCTTAGAGAATAAACCTAGGGTTAAATAATAGAGTAGATTGTACACTGTGGGCTTGTAATTGAATGCTTCAAGAAAGTTGTACTGGTCGATTTTACCATGCCATCTTCTAGCTATGGAAATGTTGCAAAGAAATCTTATCAACTTCTCCATTAGGCTATGTTTCAGCAAAGTACACTCAACATATGTGGAAATTAACACAATTTTGGTCCAATCTGAGAATACGTAGAGCGAGATCTCCCAGGTTTCTTTTAACAGAATGAAAATTAGTATGCACCAAGTAATGATAATATCAACATTCCTACCATGTACAATTCGGGTATAGTTATCCTCTGGAGGAATGTATCCACTGAGTACCACCATAACCCATATTGTAGCTACAATTACTATGATATTAATAATGATGCTGATAACAAAGCCATACTCCATCCAGAAGACAATGGGAAATCTGGAATACATGTACTTATTGAGATATGATAGCTCTGCCTCAGTGATCCTGAAGACCCGCTCCTCAGGACTCTCCTGTTCATCATTTAGTTCCTCTTTTTCCTCTTTAAAATATTTGGCCGGCTCTTGTACTCCAGCTTCTTGTCTGTCTGATTGCCATCCTTGTACATTACTCAAGTCTGGCTCTGCAGAAGCAGAGTCCCCAACTTGTGGAGCACTATCTTGCTCTTTGGCATCCATCTCTTGCTCTCTGTCACCTCTTCTACTCTCTTCAGGATCCATTTCACACTCTTTTGCTTCCACTTCTAGCTCATTTTTTCGCATTATATTATCCTTGACTTGTCCTGTGTTGACACCGAGAACTCCATGTAATATTAACTTACGGGTTTTTGGCAGGCTAATTTCTGGTAGTGCATAGTCATCGAACCTGCATCGTAATAATCTGTATAGAGCAAATGAAAGACATAGATCTTTCAGCTTTTTGTCAACCAACAATCTACCATCACTCTGCCAAATTTTATCTAGGGTGATAAGCTTTTGATCATTGTTGACTTTAAATTCAATTCTATCTCCAAACTTGGATGTTCCCACCTTTTGCCATATTTCACCCTGAATAAGGTACTTGTATCCTCTCATAGAAGTCGGATCATACTGCTTGTTGCTGCTGATCAGCACCATTTGTTTTAATCTAATGCCAACTTCTAATCTGGGTTGTGATGAAGTTATGTGATTTCGGTTGTCTGTCTCTTGTTCATTGGTAATTAGTTCAACCTCTTCAATTTCTCTTGTCACCTGTGATTGGGTTGCTCTTTGGTTTACTTCCTGAAGATTGTTGAACTCCAGATTTTGAGTTTCCATCTCATCAGCATTTCTACTAGTGGTACTATAATAGCTACTTCTACTACCTTCTGAGTGAACCTCACTATACAAGCTACTTCTGGTACTATTCCTAGAAATACATTCTGTGTGACCTGGATCATTGCTTTCTTCAGAACTATCTGCCTCATTTTCTGTCCACATGTAATCTGAAAGAAGAACTGAGCTGTATTGCTGCCAGTATGATCTGCGGGCAAGCTGGAAAGATAAGTACATATATAATATTCTCAATGGTTGTAGTGCCCAAAGGAACAACAAGGATGGTCCGAAGTTTGTTTCACGTGCACCATACAAATCACCAATAAATATGAAGGACGATATTGCAGAACCAATCTCCAAGTTCCACTGTATATTTCCTTCTTTATTGAGCCCATACAAGGCAGCATAATTGGTGCCATACCGAAAAACAGCTAGGAGGGCAGCCCAGACCCCGAACAGGTCATTACTGAAAGGCACACTTTCCAGAAGACCAATTGTGTAAAGAAACATAGAATCAGAAATCACGTTACCTAATGAAATGATATACTTTACTAGGCTGCTATCAGATGTACGTTGGTATGCATCCAAAATAGACATTGTTCCGGTGATAATGGAGACCATCACCACCATGAACTCAATTCTTGCTAATATGGCGTTGTCTGAATGCATCATCCAAAGCAAGGATTTAATAATTGAATTGAAGTTGGCCATCATGATCGTGTTTATCATGACTGCAATAAAACTGTTTTCTCGTGTTTATTTTTCTTCTTCAATTCTGCAAAATGTTGTTAAGGAATGTTATAACAGAAACTATCTAGAAACTATTGGCATATCAAAAAGGAAAGTTTTAGAAACATGTGTCAAGGGTGCAAACTGCCAAAGTGCCAAGTACCAGCTAGAACTGGTAACAACTAACAACTAATAATGAACAGATTGTATTTTCACAAGGCCGAGAATTTATGAAAATTTTTATGAAACGGCTATTTTCATTCATAATTATGCAATACAAATAAGTAAATGATTGATCATTATACTTGTACATGAAAAGAAGTACAGCATTTTTATTAAATAAAACAAGGCCAAGCAATGATTGATCATTATACTTGTACATGAAAAGAAGTACAGTATTTGTATAGTGAAACAAATAAACAAAGCACTGAGGAATCAAAGAGATCGGATCAGGATAATTCTGAATAGCAAGAGGGAGAATTGGCAATTATTTGATTGCGACTGGTGAGTGTTATTTAGTTTTCTCATGGTGAAAGAATAAAAGATAGTTGCTCCTATTTTATATCATTTTCGATATCTCTTAGATCCTCTGGATGAGCAGGTCTTCTAGAATATCCTGGCAATAGAGATTATCACTAGTAGTTTCTTCATTGTTATCCTGAGAATGGATCTTTTCTCTGTACTAACTAACGATCAAAAGTCCTAATTTGTACTTGATTTTGGTAAGGTATTCACAAATATTACTTAATTTTAATTTAGTGATCATGTTAAATATAATTATGTCCTAGGGCAGAGTCGCAGAGAGGCAATTATGGGTAGTGTAAAAGTTTAAGAGGTCTGCAATGATAATAATGGATCGAATGCTCTTATACAGGGCAAATACATGTCTACAGTTTCAAGACCATCTTTCCCAATTCTTCAACATTTTCAGCACCAAATTTTACATATGGTTTTACTACTACGAAATTATGGTTCAGAAACAACTCTTTATCCTATATATATATAGCTCATACACAGACATGCAAGGTTATCAATTGTTGTATGTAATTTATATCATTGAGATGCACTCGTACTGTCCGCAACATCCCAAAATTTTGACATTCAGTTTAATTATTATCAATGGACTAATAGGAATAAATAATAGATTGATGGTTCTTAGTAAATAAATTTTTGGCGTACTTCAATAGAAGTTCCAGTTTAGGGGAAAAAAAGGATCATGGAAACAAATAAGGATAAAAAGTTTCTAATCTGTAAAGTTTTGTTTATTAAATAAAATAAGTGGTATTGCAGAATAATTAAAAGGTTTCTTAAGAAGCACCAGTTCCCAACTACCTTCTATTAAATAGAGTAAATAGAGCAAACCTCAACTTGAGCAGATTCCACTTCGAGACTTACAAGTGAATCCCAACTAGGTAGTAGGAAGGAACCAGCCGAATTTCCAAACCATTGGTATACACAAGGATACTTCTCGAGACTAATTATCCAATTATGTGAGGAAAACTAATTATTATATAAATAAAACGTGAATTTCAAGATTTATGTTGAATTTCGCTCAAGCTATCCGTGTCCGAGGAGTAATTTAAACTTCTATGTAGTATCTGTTATGTATGAAGCCAAATATGGGCCGAAGCCCATGAAGGCCCATACGGAAATGAGATTGAAAAAGGGATGGGTTACGGAGAAAAAGGGGTGAGTCTCTCTATGCGCTGAAAACAGAAGGTCTCTCTGTGCGTGAGCTCTCCGTCTCTCTCTTTGAAGCTATCTAGGGTTTAGACATTTCTCTTGAATCTCTTGTTAATTCCACTTCTAAATTGTGAGAGAGTGTGAGTGAGAGAGAGAGGAAGGTTGATAGCTTGATGATCTCCATGTACTTGTAAGAAACTCTTGATTTAGTGGATTTGCACCGATCGCTCCCGTGGTTTTTCCCTTTCGGGTTTCCACGTAAAATCTTGTGTCTCTCTTTATTTTCTTGTGCTTGATTGTGCTATTGTTGTTTGGTTCTCAAGTGGTACCATCATAGCTTTGTTCTTGCGGGTTTGTTTTATGCCCGTCACGTGTTTGTCGAAATTACTACCTCCTTGTTTACTTGGCTTCCGCTGTGCCTAGACACCTGTGAGCGTGTCCCAACAACTGGTATCAGAGCGTGTTGGCTCGTTGGTGTCAAGAATAGGAGTTTGAGACTTGGATTGGTGTAGGTCTAAGTTCTTGAGTATTTCGGTGGTTACACGTGTAGTAGTGATAGAATGGAAAAAAGCTATGGAATTTGAGAAGTTGAATGATAGCAATTGGCCAATTTAGAAAATGCTAATGCAAGATTACTTGGTGGTAAGGGATTTGGATTTACCATTGATGGGACCGGGTGCACAACCTATTCATATGGAGGATCATGAATGGGAGTTGTTAGATCGGAAGTGTTTGGCGGCTATAAGGCCGTGTATTTCACCATCTATCTTGTTTGATGTATACCAATGTAAGACCGCTCATGATCTTTGGACCACATTGGAGCGATCATATGAGCAACCTTCGGGTGTAAACAAGATGCATGCTATGAAGCGGTTATTTCTCTTGAAAATGAAGGATGACATTTCAATGAGAACGCATGTAAGTGAGTTCAACTCAATTGCGGCTCAATTGAAGTCCTTGAAGGTAAACCTTGATGAGGAGGTTTTATGCTTGTTACTTTTGAGCTCTTTGCCTACAAGTTGGGATACTCTTGTGACTACCGTTGCAAACACAATGGGCAACCAATTCAAATTGAGTGATGTTGTTGCTTCATTGATGAATGAGGAAACTAGGAAGGCCACAACCCAATTGGAAACCGGGCCTAGTGAGGCATTGACGGTTGATAGGGGACGGCCGGTGACTAGGGGCAATTCCTCGGGCAAGAAAGGTGGTTCTCAAGGCAAAGGAAGATCAAAGTCTAAAGGGCGAAAATTTTCTTGTTGGCATTGCAAGAATGAAGGTCACTTGAAGAGAGATTGTCCTCTCTTGAAAGGCAAGCAAAAAGAGAAGAAGCAAGATGGTGAAGCAAGTATAGTTTCCGATGAGATTGGAGATGCGGTGACTCTAAGTGTGACAAGTTCCGAGAAGGAGAACATGGATGTTTGGGTATTGGATTCGGGTGCATCATTCCACATATGCTCGGATCGTTCTTATTTTGTCAACTACAAGGATGTAGATGGTGGGAATGTCTATCTTGGTGATAGTCGGCCATGCAAGATTCTTGGAGTTGGTGATGTTGAGCTTGAGCAAGCCAATGGAAGGCGATGTAAATTGAGCAATGTGAGGTATGTTCCCAAGATAACCAAGAATCTTATCTCGGTGGGTCAACTTGATGATGGCGGATTTGTTGTATCTTTTGGTGAGGGATCATGGAAAGTGTCAAAGGGTTGCATGACATTGATGAAAGGACACAAAGATGGGAGTTTGTACACTCTTCATGGAGCGCCTCGAAAGGGTGTTGTTGCTATGGCAAGTGAGCATGGTGATATGCACATGTGGCACAACCGCCTTTGTCATCTAAGTGAAAGAGGTATGAAAGTGTTACAAAATGAAAATTACATTCCTTCTTTTGATTGTTCATCTCTTGAATTTTGTGTTCATTGTGTGATGGGAAAACAAAAGAGAGTGAATTTTAAGAGGAATGAGTCCCATAGAAAGGTGAAACCATTGGAATTGGTTTATTCCGATGTGTGTGGTCCATTTAATGTCAAATCCCTTGGTGGTGCTAGTTATTTTGTTACTTTCTTAGATGACTTTTCTAGGAAATGTTGGATTTATCCCTTGTCCTCAAAAGATCAAGTTCTTGAAACCTTTAAGAACTTTAAATCTCGTGTTGAAAAAGAGAGTGAAAAATCCATTAAATGTTTACAAACCGATAATGGTGGTGAATTTTGCTCTAATGATTTTGACAATTTTTGTGCGAGAAATGGCATTCGGAGAGTGAAGACGGTTCCATACACTCCACAAGAAAATGGGGTCATTGAGAGGATGAACCGGACCATTGTGGAGAGGATTAGAAGTATGTTGTCTCACTCGGGTCTTCCAAAATCATTTTGGGCCGAAGCGGCTAACACGGCGGTTTACCTCATAAACCGATCACCTAGTGTGGCATTGGACGGTGGCATACCGGAAGTCGTATGGAGTGGCAAGAAGATCTCTTATGGCCATTTACGAACTTTTGGATGTGAGGCTTATGTGAAAATTCCTAATGTCAAAAGGAATAAGCTTGATGTCAAGTCACGAAGGTGTGCATTTGTTGGCTATGGCGGTGATGATTTGGGTTATAGGGTGTGGGATCCTATTGAGAAAAAGACAATTAGAAGCCGAGATGTCATATTTCGTGAAGATGTGATGTTCATGAAAAATCATGAGAAGGAGCAAAGTGAAGAAAGACATGTGGAGGAGCATGTTGATGCTAGTATTGCACCCAAAATGCTAGCGGATCCTCAAACAAGTGGTCATGATAATGAGGATGAGAGTGAGCCGGTGGAAGCGCATGAGAATGAAGGCATTGTTGAAGAAGAGCACACTAATACCCCGATACAAGAGTTGAGGAGATCAACTCGGATTTCAAGAGCTACACAAAGGTATTCACCTTCCTTGTATTATGCTTTGTTCACGGATGCGGGTGAACCCGAGTCATTTCATGAGGCTATAAATTGTTCGGAGAAGGCTATGTGGCTTGGAGCAATGGAGGATGAAATGAACTCGTTGCATCTCAATGAGACTTGGGAGTTGGTTAAACTTCCTAAAGGAAAGAAGGCATTGAAAAATAGGTGGGTATTTGTGTTGAAAAATGAAGCCGATGGTTCTAAACGGCATAAGGCAAGGTTAGTAGTCAAGGGCTATGGACAAAAACATGGTGTTGACTTTAATGAGATATTCTCTCCCGTTGTGAAGCATAGTTCCATAAGGGTTGTTTTGTCATTGGTGGCTAACTTAGACTTGGAGCTTGTGCAACTTGATATCAAGACGGCTTTCTTGCATGGTGACTTGGATGAGGAGATCTATATGTCACAACCGGAAGGTTTTGTTGATGAATCAAACCCTAATCTTGTGTGTAGATTGAAGAAGGGGTTGTATGGTTTGAAGCAAGCCTCTCGGCAATGGTACAAGAAGTTTGATACTTTTATGCAAGAAGAAGGTTTTGAAAGAAATGGCTATGATCATTGTGTCTACATGAAAGGAAAGGTGGGTGGCACTTTCACCTTGTTGTTACTTTATGTGGATGACATGTTGATTGCTAGTAATGATCATGATGAGATTGAGTCTCTTAAGCTTGATATGTCTAAGAGGTTTGCAACCAAGGATCTTGGCGAAGCAAGAAAAATATTGGGCATGCGGATTCATAGGGATCGGGAGAGAGGCAAGCTTTGGTTAAGTCAAACGGAGTATGTTGATAAAGTCCTTGAGAGGTTTGACATGGTGAATTGCAAACCGGTGACTACACCTTTGGCCGGTCATTTTAAATTGTCTAAAAAGAATTCTCCAAAGAATGCTCAAGAGAGATTGAAGATGGAAAAGGTTCCATACTTATCGACCGTTGGTAGCTTGATGTATGCTATGGTGTGCACACGGCCGGACATTGCACATGCAGTGGGAGTTGTCTCTCGATATATGTCTAATCCGGGATGGGAGCATTGGCAAGCGGTGAAGTGGATATTTCGGTACTTGAAAGGCACTCGTGGCTTGCGGTTATGTTTTGGAGGAGATTCTAAATTGGCAATTGAAGGGTATGTTGATGCCGATCATGCGGGTTGTAGTGAGACAAGGAAGTCCACGACGGGTTTTGTCTTTACTATCGGTGGTGGAGCCGTTAGTTGGATGTCTCGACTACAAGACATTGTTGCTTTATCTTCCACAGAATCGGAGTATGTCGCATTGACCGAGGCGGTGAAGGAAATGCTTTGGTTGAAAAGATTGCTTGCACAACTTGGGTTGAAGCAAATGGAGTATGTGGTACATTGTGATAATCAAGGTGCCATACATCTTTCAAAGAATGCGGCATATCACTCAAGAACTAAGCACATTGATGTGCGATACCACTTCATTCGTGATGTTCTAGACCATAGGCAACTAGTCGTGAGAAAGGTTCACACGAAGGAGAATGTTGCCGATATGTTCACGAAGGTGGTGCCTCCCGACAAGGTAATGTTTTGTAGGAGGCAATCCGGGTTGGTTGAATAACTCGGGTGTGTTTGGAGCGAGGTGCAAGGTGTATGCTTGTGTGATCAAGTGGGAGCTTTGTCTTCAAGTGGGAGATTGTTATGTATGAAGCCAAATATGGGCCGAAGCCCATGAAGGCCCATACGGAAATGAGATTGAAAAAGGGATGGGTTACGGAGAAAAAGGGGTGAGTCTCTCTATGCGCTGAAAACAGAAGGTCTCTCTGTGCGTGAGCTCTCCGTCTCTCTCTTTGAAGCTATCTAGGGTTTAGACATTTCTCTTGAATCTCTTGTTAATTCCACTTCTAAATTGTGAGAGAGTGTGAGTGAGAGAGAGAGGAAGGTTGATAGCTTGATGATCTCCATGTACTTGTAAGAAACTCTTGATTTAGTGGATTTGCACCGATCGCTCCCGTGGTTTTTCCCTTTCGGGTTTCCACGTAAAATCTTGTGTCTCTCTTTATTTTCTTGTGCTTGATTGTGCTATTGTTGTTTGGTTCTCAAGTGGTACCATCATAGCTTTGTTCTTGCGGGTTTGTTTTATGCCCGTCACGTGTTTGTCGAAATTACTACCTCCTTGTTTACTTGGCTTCCGCTGTGCCTAGACACCTGTGAGCGTGTTCCAACAGTATCAGTTTATTATCCAAATTCAGTAGATAGCTGGCTCTTATCAGGAATGAGGAAGATTGAAACAAGCAAGAAATTATAAGAAGCTGACTAGTAATCACAATGAGCCCTACATTTCTACTATAGAGGGAACTTGCCTTGGAGGTAGAAGCTAGTAATTAATGATCAGCAATTTGTTGACAAGAAGACAATTATAAGCTTCTTCAGATCATGTTGTAGGGCCAGGAATGAGCACACAGCTAGCTGACGTTCCTGCTGCTGAGTTAGAGGATGCAAGTGCATATGAATAACGGAGATAGTTTTTAATTAGGAAACAAAATGGGGGTGTTTGCCTGTTTGGTGGAGCAAAAAGATGAAGGGTTATTGTGCAATTAAATTAATATTTATGCTTTAGTTGGTTTTTAAGTGCGAACTTTATTGGTATGCACTTTATTTGCATACAAACGGGAGAATGCTAATCTGAAGCTCTTTATTTGCGCTCTCATTTAAGTATTATATATACTCACCCCACTTTGCCAAGGACCCTCACGTAAAGCAGTGATGTTGTACGGGTTGAAACTTTTCCAATATAATTGATTTCCTTACGCTAATCACGAGCATCAGGGGTGTCTAACGTTTACAACGGCAACGGAATGAGCCATTCCGTTTGCCGTTCCGTTTCAGTAAACGGTATGCTATTCCATTCCGTATTCCGTTCCGTTTCAGTAAACGGTATGCCATTTCATTCCGTTATTCGTTTCGGTTGGACGGAATGGGACGGAACAGCGATATTTACATTATAAATAGATGTATTTGTCGAAACGGAAGCGAAATGATTCGTTCCGTTTACCGTTCCGTTTCAACAACGGTATGCTCTATTATTCCGTTTACCGTTCCGTTTTTAGAAACGAAATGCAAATTCGTACCGTTATCCGTTCCGTTGGAACGGAACGGAACGGAAAACGGCGAAACGGCATACCGTTGACAGCCATAACGAGCATTGAAAACGTGTTATTATGATTTGGTGAAGCTTTCACTGCTAGCCAAAATCCCCGGCAACTAAATTCCCTCTCTCATTAGTTTCCTCTTATTGGACTCTGCTTTTTTACTTTTGAATACAGCTTTTTATAAAATAAAGGGTATGGTGGCAAGCCAAGTGGTACATTCATTGGAACCGCAAACAAACAATCATGGCATTCGGGTGTAAAAGAAAAAAAAGAAAAGAAAAAAAATCAATCAAATTGTGAAATTTCACCAAGTCAAGATATCAAATTATGCCTCTTATTTAAGAAATACTTCTATTGTGTATGCTACTCTGTAACAATATCAATCATTAGTTAGAAGTTCATATTAAACAAGAAAAGTGACTGAAGGTTCTGTTTTAAGCATTATTATTATTGGTAGAGTATTAGCAATATTAATAATTATTATAATCAAGTATTAATATCATCAATTTCGTCACCATTATTATTACAAATTTTTTAAAGTGTAATGTCAATGAAAAAGTTCTTATAAGTTAGTTGGTCCCAAACACAAGAAAAACAAATCACTATTTTATTTATAACCTTCATTCTTTACACAATTTAAACATCATTTTTTCTTCTTGGAATAACACTCTAGAGAATCTCGCTTCATATCCCCAATAAATACTCTTCTTAACACAGGACTTCATCATTTCTATCATCTTCCTTTCAAATTCACCGTTCACAACCAAATTCCCTATCCATCTTAAGTATGAACAAATTTATTCCTTCGATAAAATCCATTAAAATAATTGGTACTGATCCTTGCCATTGCCTAGATAGGATTGAACTCCTTTTGGTGGTTGCAGCACTTTTGATGGTAGCACGCTACGTACTGGATCTTTTCCGCAGCAGATCAAGCAACAGAATACTCCAACTGTCTCTTATCATTCTCGATCGTTTGCCATACATCTACCTCGACTTTGCAATCGGCTTCATGCAACTCAAAAAGAGTAAAATGTTGGTGCAAAAATTCAAATAAACAAATTCGGATAGCATAAAAATAAATAAAATAAGTAATCAAAACATTTTTACCCGAATCGCGCTAGGCGCTGTCCTTAAGCGTATTCCGTCTCAACGTGCAAGAGGAACCGCAACCAAGATAAGACGGGTAAATGTCACTCCTTAGGGCACGACCGGAGAAGTGACTGATGAGAGTTCTCCACAATATCCAGCAGAATCAATCGAAATAATATTCTAATCAAATTGGAAATTACTAAGAGGAATATCAATATGGATTATAGGAATTTAATCAAATTTATTTTTCTGTCTCAACTCTCATTTCACAGAAACATATATGAGCTTGTTTATATAGCAAATAAATTTATGGCCACTACAACCACATTCAATTCATAGTGATTATGGAATAAATAAATTTCCTTTAACCGGCTTAATGGACTAATCAAAAACTCATGTGTAGTGGGAGATAAATGTATTAAAGATATAATTAATTTTGATAACCGATAGCAACGGGAAAAGATGTAATGGTCATCAAATATTTAATTCCTTCAAATTCCTCCAAATAAATAATGTTAAACAAAATTAATTAATGAAAATTTTGAGTTTTATGAATATGTTCCAACAATCCCCCACAAAACTCAAAATTTATGAACATCAAAATATGAGATATGAAAAAACATATTAGGGATTTCACTGAAGCAAAATGATCAGTTTCAGATATATATATATAAACAAATTGGATAAAATTAGAAATTTGGAACAAACAAAATGGTGAATAACAAATTGCTGGATATTTATATTCGCATCATGAAGTAGTTTTCAAACTTTGAACTTCACTTAGTATAGGTGCATCAAATTTGGAGGAGACAGAGAGAACTTATGTCTTGAACTCGTTCCTTGGACCCAAATTCTACGACACCATACACGTAATACGGAGAAAAATCATCGCGGGGTGCGCATTAATGGCCATACGCATGTACCTTGGATTTTTCATGAGAGTCTTAAGGGCTTACCCATGCCCCGCACCGCGGCCGTATACAGACACTCTCATATAGGTGAGTCCCTGCCAAGGATGTGTGTAGATGCACATCCCACGGAAATTACCGCTTTGGTCCTCATTAAGAGCTAATATACTCAACCTTACATCTACATAGAGCACACTCACCATAGGGATGGGGTTGGAGTCTATGCTCCTAAAAAGTGTGTACTCTTCGACCACTTGTCGGTTTGTTATTACCCATTGAATCTCTTTCCAGGGGTCTGCCTTTCGGAGATTGGATTGCCCCCGCAAGTGGCCCTTTAGGGCTAAAACCCATCCCCCTCGATGAAATATGAACTTCTCATTAAGTTCATATATATAGAACTTCTCATTAAGTTCATCTCATTTTTATTTTTATTTTTATTTCATTTTCTCATGCCGACTAGTCGCTTTGATACTTGAGCTCAATTCATTTCTTTTCCTGCAAAGAAACATCTAAAACAAAAATTCTCCAAAATTTTGTTAGTAATAAGCTTATGAAGCATTTCATAATAGCATCATGCTAATGAAAATTAATCACATGCAATATCTCATGTCACAATATATTTTTTTTTTAACGTGACCCCCATATTTTCTGATATACGAGTATAAATTTCTATACATCCAAATTGATATTAGCTTTTATATATTAAATAAGCAAAATACGAACCCATATATATAAGTTGAGTTTTATTTTATACCCCCACATTTCCTTTTCTTTTTCGGAATTTGATTCAATCACAGCGAATCAGCTAATTAATAGTCATCAAGACTACAAGTATCATATATCACAAAAATATAAAAAGAACTCTATCATAAAATTCATCATAATTACCAGGTATTTAGTTTTAGTTTAATCTCAATAATAAAATCATGTTCAACGGCAAACTTTCATGAGCGCTGACTGATGAAAATTAGTTTTATAGCTATTTCTTAATTATTATAAATTCTCACATTCTAATTATAAAGTTTACTTCCAAGGTAAAAGATCTACATTTATTTGCAATTAATCAACAATTGGAAGATATTAAAGATTAATTTTAATTGACCAAAATAAGTGTCATTAAAACTGCTTTGTTACTCACCTTACACATTAAGGCGATTAACAAATTTCTTTTTAGCATGTCAATTAATAACACTCTTAATTTCATGGTCTATTAATTCACAACATGCATGGTAATTTATTTGCAGCATTAGTATTTATTAATTAAGTCTAAGTTACAGCAACGTATCATCATAAAAAATTATTAGCCAGCTTATGTTTTATTGAATAAACAATATCACATATAATATTTTTCTTTCCTTATTTTTTTTTTTATCTTTGAGAATGATAGAGTTATCCAAAAAATAATATCACCATATAATTTTCTCCATTGATTGAAAATATTTATCATGTTTAGATCTCAAGTGAATTATTGAATAAATTTGTCAAACATGTTAATCACCTAAAGATTCAGTGTAACCATGTGCAAAAGTACTTAATATTTTATTACAGATATGTATGAACATGAGTATATATATCTAGGTACAAACAAAAACATTTTGTCTATAAGCCTTATTGTTCTTCAAGAAAGATATTCTCTTTTGTATGAATAAAATGACATAGAAAAATATGAGCAATAAGTATCAGTTTTATTAGCAACACAATTTATGACATATGGTTATGAGAAAGATTTTAATTGAAGGAAAATCAGATAAATATACGCAACAAATATTCTAACTTGTAAATACTAAATTGTGGTTTTTTTTTTTATATAAGATTACTCATGGAACCAAATGACAGTTGTATATCAATTAGTGTTATAGTAAACAGAAAGAAATATCGGCCAAAACAATATTAATTCAAAACATTGAAATTGCATCTATAATATTCAATAACGAATTTAATCAAAATATACGAAAAACAAAATAGTATATATGGAACGGTGCTCTAATAATTTGTTATAATTCATTTTTCATTTATATTACAACAAAGCCGCGTCAACAAATTTTTTATTCTGATTTCTTTAAATTTACTGACTAATTAATTCAAATATCAACGATAATTGAGGAACTATCCGAATCACGGAATATACGCTTAAGATTGTTGGTGCAAAAATTCAAATAAACAAATTCGGATAGCATAAAAATAAATAAAATAAGTAATCAAAACATTTTTACCCGAATCGCGCTAGGCGCTGTCCTTAAGCGTATTCCGTCTCAACGTGCAAGAGGAACCGCAACCAAGATAAGACGGGTAAATGTCACTCCTTAGGGCACGACCGGAGAAGAGACTGATGAGAGTTCTCCACAATATCCAGCAGAATCAATCGAAATAATATTCTAATCAAATTGGAAATTACTAAGAGGAATATCAATATGGATTATAGGAATTTAATCAAATTTATTTTTCTGTCTCAACTCTCATTTCACAGAAACATATATGAGCTTGTTTATATAGCAAATAAATTTATGGCCACTACAACCACATTCAATTCATAGTGATTATGGAATAAATAAATTTCCTTTAACCGGCTTAATGGACTAATCAAAAACTCATGTGTAGTGGGAGATAAATGTATTAAAGATATAATTAATTTTGATAACCGATAGCAACGGGAAAAGATGTAATGGTCATCAAATATTTAATTCCTTCAAATTCCTCCAAATAAATAATGTTAAACAAAATTAATTAATGAAAATTTTGAGTTTTATGAATATGTTCCAACATAAAAATGATATATTTCAGGTATGGGCTGTTGTCATGGTCACACTTCAATATAGCATCAGTGCTGTTCGTCCTTCTGGCATTTGCCGGGAGCAGAAACCACTTAAGGACATGATGACGTCCTTGTGGACAGCCAACCTCCTTGGCACCAAGACCACTAAGCTGAAGGCCCCTCTTTGGTTGCTCTGGTCTCTTAATTCTGTCAGGCTTATCCTTGGGTTTGTGGACTCAGAGTTGGCCTCCACTAGGCAACAAAGAAATGTATATTTAATAACCGAGTATATGCGTAATGAGCATAAAATCAGTGTAACAGGTTACAACCCGCAAGATATGAAGGGCTACAAATACTTGGTGTGGGGAGAAGATGAGCAAAAGGTTGATACCCATGCACCTGAATATAGAGTCCAAATGTCCGTGACGAAAGAGACGAAATTCTTTACCATGGAGAAGATATGGGAAGAAAAAAGTGCTCTTCTTGATAACAACACAGACTCCAAGGGACTTAAGGATCTATGCCTTTCATTTGCTTGGTTCAAACTGCTGCGACGCAGATTTTTGGGCCTTCCACTATATGAGGCTAGACACCAAAAAACCAAGGATTTGGTCAATGAACTACTTAAAGACGAAGATTATGACCGGGCATTTAGAATTATCAAGCTAGAGCTTGCTTTTATCACTGATTTCTACTATACACGATTTGGTTCTATTTTTGCTAATGGTTTCCCAATTCTAAGATCGGTACTATCTGTGTCTGTCGTAGGGATTTGCATTTACCTTTTATCAGTTTTTGGTAGTTTACATGTGCATTTTGTGGGAGACTCAGAAACTGACAAAAATTTGAACAACACTGAGAAAGTTTCCAATAACTTGATACTAATTGTCACCTGGATACTAGTTGTCAGTCTCATGTTGAAGGAATTATGGGAAATTGTCACTTATGTTGTGTCTGATTGGACCAAGATTATAGTGATATGTAATTCTTTTCAGAAAAAAATGGTGGATGAAATGTCGAGGTGCTCTTCTTTTAATGAGGTATTTGTGTAATAATAGAGTGGCATCACGGCGGCATGATCATCGTCTCCAGCAACACAATATTTTTCGATCGTATCTCCAAAGTAAGAATATCAAATCAATATCCTTAGCCTCCCTAAATATAATTTATTCAGAATTTTGTATAACAATCCTCAGAGGCAAACTAGACCCTAAGTTCAAACTGGCCATTAATGAAGTTAAACGAGCTATTAGCAATTCAGTTCGACAATTGCTCCAAAATCCCAATCTCTTGGAATCTTACCTCTTAAGTGCAGCAGATGATTCAAATCTAAATCTAGAAGGAAATGCTCAAATTTCATCAGCAGGAAATCTGATACCGGAGACTAGAAAAATTTTGGTGTGGCACATTGCGACTTGCTATTGCGAAATTACACTCCTCAGAGTTGGTGACAACGCTCCAAAGATTGCTTCCCTGAATTCACCATTCATATTGGAAAACTTGGGTGAGGTGGAGGAAGGATTAGAATCACATTACAAAGCTGCTGTCACCTTGTCACAATACACCTGCCATTTACTAAATTTGTCAGCTCCCTTAGTGCCAGACCACATTCTAGTCACTAAAGAACTCTTTCAGTCAACCCAAAAATACACTCGGGAATCTCTAAGGCTGTGCGACACCTGGTTCGAAATTACTGAGAAGTTAAACCATATAGCAAATGAGGCAGATGATATTGATGAAGAAGAAAAAGGCAAGACCATATTGAAAATGGGTGTTAGACTTGGAAAAGAACTGACAGAGGTCATGGGTAATAACAAAATACTCTGGAAATTCTTGGAGAAATTTTGGTCTGGCCATTTGCTCTATGTTGCATCTTCAATTAATCCTGCGGATCATAAAGATACACTTTCTAGAGGAGGTGAGTTTGTTACACATGTATGGGCTTTGTTATCCCATGCCGGCATCTTAGGGAGATACGGCTAGTATCAACAAGAAACTGAGCATTAATCGAGAGCTGGCAAAGAAACTTACCCTGGCAGAGTTTCTTTGGGAAGAGATGATGGAACTCAAGTTTCGTTGCTTCAGTAAAATGAGCAGCAGTGTGTTTGTTTTATGTCGATTTGATTTCTTGTTGTACTGATTGTTTCAAAAAATTGCTTGTTGCACGTTTTTTTTAAATAAGAAAAAAAAAATCTTGTGTTCTTTGGTGTGAATATAGAATTGCTTTGCAATAAATATTATTGGAAAACTACATATTGTGATTTTAAAGTCCTTAAGAGTCATGCTAGGATGTCGGAATCTGGGACCAATAATACCATGAAAAAGCAGACACAAAACATGACAGATTTGGCAAAATCCGGAGGTGATGCAGCTGCATGCCTTATGGCTCTATAAATGTGTGATTACACTGGGCAGTTGTGCAGCTGTGCCATACCTCATATGTTGTGGAGCGAGATCAGTGATGTGGTTTGAAAATTGATAAGCCCTTTAAGCAAGATTGCACGGATAGCCTAACCAACCAAAGACTGACCTCTCCACCACGGCAACACCTACCCAGGGAATTCAGGTTCACACTTTGCACCAAGCAATGTAAGTTCATGGTTCCATTAAATTTTGTTTTATTTGTTTGATTTTGATATTTTGTATTGGCTTGAACATTCCCTGAAATTATAAGAATCTGAAAGATGTTTGATGAATTGTCTAGCTTTTGGAACATCAATTCCAAATTTATGGTTTGATCACTCATCACTCGCTGTGCAGCTTGTCTTAAAAGTCAATAGTTTTATTAATCTATACAATATTAAAAGGGGTGCTCCAATGAAATTATATGCTGAACTATACAAATAAACAGTACTGTTGCTAATTTCAGTCAATAACTGAACGAGCTCATTACATGCCCCGACAACGCGAACCAATATTCCTAAGTCCAAAATTCAATGCAATCTGAAGTTACATAAACAATGAGGTAGCCCACCTATTGCTAGCGATCGTTGACTCTATTATCACCTTGGTTGACTCCCTTAAGAAAAACTACGGAGTACGGAAACAAAGTTTTAACATCCTTTTTTTTTATTTGGATAATCTCGTGTACATATAATTAAACATCTAAAATCTCATCTCAGAGATGGTTAAGGCTAACAAATTAAGCAAAATTTTCAAGTCTACATAGATATTCTGACCAAAAATTTTATGGCTCACGATTTGGGCTATTTAATTCCGATTGAAGCGCACATAACAATGTGGGCTTTTGTGATAACTTTCTTAAGATCCATGCAAGGTACAAGGTGAGAAGAACTCATGAACGGTCTAGATAAAATTCCACAATTTATGACAAGGAAATTATAACAGCGGATCTGCGGATGTGAATTGTTCTTGCCATATGCATGGAAAATTAGTTTCTAAATATACTTGAATTTCATGTAAAATTAAATTCTAATCACGAACTATGTTAAAAGAGAAAAATAATAACTCCCTACATTTGAACTACATTTGCTTCACAAGTCCAAAGAATCTTCACTCGTGTACATCTAAACATGGCGCGGCCACGTCTGACCATACACGTCCTTCTTTGTATATCTCTTGTCCCATGACCAAGGAATATCTGAAAGCACCACATTGTGTTCCACTCAAATTGCATAGGAAATGTTGTAAACACAGATCAATAGGCCTACTGAGGCCAACAGGTCTAGTCAGGTTTATTTCTGGACACAATGTGATTGAATGCACATCCTCAATTTGAGTCCAACCATTGCTAGTGACTAATTTGGTTTGATTGAGCAAATTGTGATCAAAGTGCATTGATAGACCCAATTCTCAGCAGATGTAAAGGGTACACTGAAAATAGTATAGTATTCACAAGGGAAACAAAAAAAAAAGGTTTATAACCTTCTGTGGTGTATGGTGGTGGAATGAGCCATAAGATTATGTTTGGCTTAAATGTAATATAAGAAACTAACATACCAGCGGCCAACATGACCAGCTTTCCATCTGGCCCAATATTTTTTTAAGAAATCTCTCTCCACATTTTTCTGAGGACTTGGAATTGCACCTCCTGCTGCATATCCCTTCAAAATAACAGTCCATAAATAACTTTTAGAACAGCTTCTGAAAATAGTAAGTGCCACTTGATTGCTGTTTAATACCTCAAGAGAGCAACTAACATCCTCTACAGTAGGAAAAATAATAGAAGGCTTGCCAATTCCAAGGGGAGACTCATCATCAGTTTTACCAGCAGAGAGGGATGATCCAAACTCATTCAACCATTTCTCATCCAGTGAGCCTAGTGAGGAAAACTTAAAATAAACAATATATTCCATGAGCTTTTCATGGATAAAGAAAGGGAAGAAAGAATAACTTGCATGTTATCATAACAGCCAAAGTTTAAATAAACAAGGAACCGACTAATATCTTTATGTGGTTCTTTCAAATTTTCTATTTTGTTGGACAAAAATCTTGGTATCATTTTCTTCAATGACTTCTATCGAGTATGTCATTTTCATTGGGCTTTTAGACAATCAAAAATTGCAAAAGAGGGGCAACAATACGCATAAAATCAAATTGAGAAACAATTTTTATGTTGCATTACGAGGTCTGAATTAACAGTGTGTCAATAATAGTGCACAGAGGGGCAGAAGGCCAAGCAGCCATTTTATAATTAAGTATAAGGTTTAACTAAAAGCATGTGCAAAGTACTGCGGTATGTGCAAAGCACCTTCAAAGTAAGGGCAAAATTATTTCATTCTTTCAAGGCTTGTCTTACTTTCTTGAGAACTGGTACAGTTCAGACTTCAGACCATTTAGGGGCACTTCATGAACAAAACATGCTACCTTAATAGTTAAAAATTGAAAAATTCAAAGGATAAAGCTGAATCATCATTGATCTTATTCTATTTCAAGAGCAATGCAACAACAACAACTAAGCCTTTTGTCCCAAACAAGTTGGGGTAGGCTATCTGTTCTCCAATAAAGGGGTATAATGTGCACATTCAATGGATGATCCCACTCAAGTGCTATCTGTTCACCTATAATGCACACAGCTCTAGTTGCTGATTACAATACTTCATTTCAAATTGATGGTTTTAGTTCCTCGTATCCTCAAAAAGTTAGGTAAGATGTTGAAAAAATCAATGGCTGGTCATAATTAATTCTGGGCATTGATTTTTAGACCCCTTTCTCACATACCAAAGGGATAAATGGTATAATTTTCTGTGATCAAGAATTTTTTGTTATGTAGAAAAAGAACAATGGTTTCAAATTTGTTGCAATGTGAAATGTGCATTATTAACATTTTTTTATTGTAATGTGTCGAGAAAAAGAATATCCATTTGATCCCTTTTCTAGGTTTTTGGTCATATTTCTTTGCAGAAATTACAGAAAAGAACATAAAATTACATGATTACCTGGTAGATCAAAGGTGATTTGCAAAATTCTTTGCTGAATTTGCATTCTTCAAGTAAACTCCTTAGCTTCATGTGGCCCCACTTTTTCAGACTCGATCCAGTGTGGTAACCTGGAACAGATGCTACCAGCCTAACCTGTCAAAAGTAGAAAAAGAAGCACAGTACACACTTGTCTAGATTACAATTCAAATGTAAACAAAAAACGCATTGAAGGTTCACACCTTTGCACTGGTGTAATCAAACTTGCGAAAGAATGCAGCATTTATTGAGACATTGCCAATGGATGGTAGATTTACTTGCAACTCAGGTAACTGCACGGAGAGAATATTTCAATCCTAGCTTCTCTTCTAAATTATGTTTGTTTAAAATGAACAATGAAAATCAAACAAACCTTTAATGCATATAGATAATCAACAAGGTCATTTTCAAAAGGAGACCTGTTACTACTTAGTGTACTTGCATCTTTCCAAGGGAAATCTTGCATCCACAACCCTTGAGTTTTATTATTCCAATCCACATGTATTAGATTTGCAGTGTGAACAATAATTCGTACCCCTGTCGGGTATACAAGAAACATTGCCTTTGAATGGTGGGTCCCATATGAAATGGGGAGCGGAGGCTTGTGGAAGACCCAGTTCTTAAGCTTACTTTTCTGTCATATAATGCCAATTTGCAGAAACTCAAAGCAAGGAATAAGGAAAATTTTGGAGCTAAATTTGTATGCTACTTTTTTTTAAAAAAAATTCTGATAAGTGGTTACATAACTTTCTATGTTTTCTCACTCGTTCACAAATGGTGACTATGTTCTCTGAACTGATCTAATTTAATAGTAATAACATCAGTTAACACAAATTTTAATTCCTTGTTTTCTTTCCTGAAAAGATAGGAGTATAGGACAACAAAAACTTTTAACAACTGCTCCAAATCCGAAAAATAATGCACACCCCTGCAACTGGAAATATTTTATATTTAATGCTCCCAGTTAAAAAGACAATGGGAGGCAAAAGGTACCACAAATCCTTGTTTTACTAATTTTTTTGATGTGCATGGTATTTTTCTATGACTAAATTAGGAACTTTTACCATTTGGGAAAACAGTATTTTCCCCTTTAAGAATGAAACTCTAATATACTCCTCCAAATATAGAAAGTAGAAATACCATCCATACCACTTTAATTTTACGAAAAAAAAAACTTTAAAAAATAAGCTCAGATTTTCCATGAATTGAACATGATTTGGAAACGTTCATAAAATAACTCAAATCTATATCTATGCTCCTCCAAGGGATAGGAAATTTTACAGAGCAAGGTCTTTTGCACAGTATAATTGACTGTGATGTTTTGCACAGTACAATAAATAAGGACCGTATATAAGACAACCCAGATGCATCAGTAAAGTAGCAAAGATTGTTAATAACATGATGGTACCGATAGATGATCAAATGAAGCACCACTTTCTCCATGTGCAACAAGAACGTGTGGGATATTTTTCAAGGTAGGACATGCTGCAAGTATATATTACACAATATACCTAATCAATCTCTGTTCAATTGAAAATATTCAAAAAATGAAAAATGGAGATTTGAGGAAGTTCCAGGATGATACCAGATAAAAGCCAGTCAATATCCACCATGTAATTAGAGAGGACTGCTACAAGCACATCCCCCTGCATTTATTAACATGCAATCAGTAAAGTACAATTTTTAAAAAGTAGAAATCCTAGAGCCTGGCCAGCACAAATAAAAAGGCAGAACTGCAGAAATACTAAATGAAGCAGATGTTACTTGCAAACTAAATGGCGTCGCGTGCTTCATACCAGCATGGAATCTAACTAAATTAGATAGATTTTGTATCCATTAGTGGCTGGAGATTAAGGTTGGGCAAAAGTTGTAAGCATTTACCAGTAAGCGGCCATTTTGTAAATATCTCCAATGCATCTTAGAGTTAGCTCAAAACATAAATATGAAAAATGCTAGTTTCCTAAGAAGATCTTTAACAAAAAACACCTGAATAACATCTGGAATTGTGACAGAATTCAAATTAGCCCAGGAAGGGATGCCTTGAACTTGCATGAGCCTGAATGTGTCTGAAATCTTGTCTTTTGAAACCCTAAAATCTCGCAAGGCTTCCTTTTTTTCAGAAGAACCTTCTAAAAGGCTTTCATCCTCCATTTGTTGTAAGTCCCTCGCAAGAGCTTCATCCTCAAGTATTTGTTTAGTCCTCTTTGCAACCGAGCTTTCACTTTTTTCGCTATGCCTTTTCACCCTTTTGGATGGACTTGTACTTTTCTGAGGAGTTTGAAAGGAATTATCATTGCCAATTGCTGTGTATTTGAACAAATGTGTACCAGGAATTAATTCAACTATATCTCCATCCTTTATCAGAACTTTAGCGTTTGAACAAATTTTCTTTCTCCGCCTCTGCGAACTCACAATAATCGGATTTGGACCTTCCTAGAACATAGAAAAATGCATAACCAAGGTAAATACTAAATTTTGATCATTCCAATTCCATGGGTACCTAGAAAACCAGTAATCATCACAATCTCACATTTTGATATATTTTTTTATATTGTTTTTCTACGAATGAGATTGTTGAAATTGGTAGATGTGGTTCATATGTGAAAGGTATTATAATCTAGAAAAGCAACACGTTTCTCATTCTTTTATACATCAGTGGCTAGTTCAGCTAGACACTAAAGTCCTAAATTTAAGTCTCAGGCATCAAATTCACCATACTACAGAAACTAATACTTTATGATCTTCTTTTAAAACAAATATCAGTTAGATGGGGGGAAAAAATTCAATGCAACACTCACCACAATGGCTTCAATGATACCATTGGCAGATGCATTCAAGCTTACATGCTTGCGACTAACTCTTTTATCAGAAATCTTGAGATCGTTACGCCCAATTGCATTATATCCTTCAAATAGAGGAACATTTGATACTGAACAACCTTTAGGTCCTTTACCATGAATACTTTCCAGTGGAACCAATGCTCCAATTTTCACCTAACAAATTGCATGCAGATTTATACTTAAGAGAAAAACACACAAATTACATATGCATTCCAAAAGCAACCTACCAGTAGGAGACACATTTTAAAAGAAGATTTATAACATTTATTCAGTTCTAAACTACTAGCACTATTAATATAAGATTGAATGACCTTAATTAATACATTATTAGCATAAATTATGACATACTAAGAAAATTATGGTCCGTTGCTTTCATTCCATAATTTCAGTTCCTTTTCTCCCAAACAAGAACAAGGGTTTTAGGACGAAAAATTGGAAGGGGATGCCTTCCTAGTTGTTCCCGTATAAAATGCATTTTGAAATACTGTAATGAATTATTAAATCAGTGTTAGAAAAGGCTTAATTTAGCTGGTACATCAAGGACAAAGCACTACTCAGACGTTGAAAACTTAAATCCCAACAACCAGAAAATTGGGAGGTTTTGTTTGTACCTCTATTAATCCCTAGTTTAATAGTGCTATTGCAAGCGAGACCACAATAATCAAGCCTCGTTGGTTCAATAAGAGAGAGGAGCGATTTGAAAGAGACAAACTCACCCGAGAAGAAGCCATGGCGCGAGAATCGCGTAGAAGAATGCAATGGTGGAGCTACACAGCCATGGCGTCGATTCGAAGGTTTTTGATCAAAGGAAAAGCGTCACTGTACTTGTTTTTGTTTAATTTTTGGGCCTTCGGAGAAAATGGAAGGAAAAATGTGAAAGAAAAAAGAAAAATGGAGTTCGGTCTTTCCCAGTGTCCATTTCTTCTTAAACTGGAGATGTTTAAAGGGGGATTCCACAATGGAGAGACGCTGGCAGATCAACACCGACACCGTTCATTCTATCCGATTTATGAAAATCATTCCATCGTCACTTTGGTCACGCGTCTTTTTTTTAGAAATCCAGCATTCATCTCTTCTTTCCTCCGTCGCTTTGATTCCCTCCCTCCATCCCACGTATGCTGTCTTCCTCCCCCCACCCCTTCTCCCTCCCACGTATGTTGTCCCCCTCCCTCCCTCACACTTCATAACCGTTGAAATTAATATACATAAATGTTGAAGTTAATATCGTAATTGTTGAAATTAAATAGATAACTGTTGAAATTAATATCGTAATTGTTGAAGTTAATATATACAAATGCTAAAGTTATTATCATAATTGTTGAAATTAATATATCTATTTATAATTATTGAAGTTAATATCTAATTAAAACAATTATATATATTAAGTTCAACAGTTACGATATTGCCTTCAATATTTAAATATATTAACTTCAATAGTTATGAAGTGTATGGAGGGGGAGGGGAATGGCCTCGGGAGTGAGTGCCTCGGCCATTATATATTTATAATTGTTGAAGAATTTGATATCGTTATTATTTGTGGATATTTGAACCGTACTTAGCACTTAAATCATACTCAAATCATTTAATTATTAGATAAATTGCTATGATTTTCTAGGAATTGGCTCTACCGTTGTCTTTTCTCTTATTTTCAGGTTTCTTGACGATTTCTAGTGGATTCTCGAATATTAGATGGATTTTGGCACTTGGCATACGCTAGACGACTCATTCCTAGCACTTGGAGGCAACATCATAGCTACTACTCGGACCGAAGGCATGTTTACAGCACAAAATAAGAGTCTAAGGAAAGCAAATAACTAAATAGAGTCAACAACATTGTAGAGCTCATCCTAAACTTCCCAACGGCTTTTGAATCACCTAAATCGAAGTCCGGACGAAAAAAATATGACCAAAATACCACATATACTCAAAGATGGAGTCCCAGTTAGACCCGAACAGATCCAGTTCGACCCGAAGTGCTCCAGTTCGACCCGAAGTGATCCAGTTCGGTCCGAACCGAGCCATTTTGGTCTGAACTGAACCTATTTGACCCGAACAAGGTCAGTTTGACCCGAACTGAGCAGTTTTTACCCGAATTAGGCCTGTTTAGTCCGAACAAAACTTGTCCAGTCCGAATCGAGAACCTCCATGGCATATTTGGAAGGGTTTTCTCGCATGAAAACTCAATATTTTGGTATGTTTTCTTGCCATAGCGCCTCAGCCTCCTTTCCAAGCCAGAAGACCACTATATATACGCCCCAAGGCCTGAAGGAAAGGCATTCTACCCTCCATAACACAATTCCACCTTCCTTAGGCGATTCCACCATTGATTTCGTGGAGCAACCATAATTTTGAGGCGACTACAGCAAGGAGAAGGTTGCAGACACGACCTTGCAACACCCCACTGCCTTTGATGATTGAAGATCGAGCATAGAAAGACAACTTGGTTTATTCTTCCTATGTTTTTATCTCTAATTTTCATGGGCTTGTATCTTGTTATTTCTATGCTATTTGTCGTGTGTTTGAATATTATGTTAAGCTAAATTTTTGTTGTCTTAGGGTATGGATGTAGTTTAGGTTTAGTTTGATGTTATGACTTGATGTTTGGCTTTATGATCTATTTATTGAGTAGTATTTTCATTGCTTATTTAATTTCCTTATTTTGACTTGATTTACTTCTAAATAAAGGCATGTTTAGTTAAGTTACAAGGTTAGGTTAAACAATTAGGATTAAATTAAGTACTTGGGATAAGTTGAAGATTCGAAAGAGGAGATTAGCTAGCACTGAAAGGTGTAGCTTCTATGTTGGCTGAAAGACAACTTAGATATCCCTAAGAAAACAAATAAATAAGACATATGTTAATTAAAATACCAACACGAAAGTTTAGGTTTAATTAGTCTATGTGGGCAAATTAAGTAGAGAACTATACAAATTTCTAGTCCAAAAGACGACAATTGAGGATTAGGTAATGTAGCTATAGCCGATCTGAGCCCTTCATAAAGTTAAAACTCAAGTTGTATGGTCATAACTCAACATACCAGCCTCTGTTCGGACAGAACAAGTCGTGTTCGGACCGAACTGACGGCCTATGCTTAGATTTGTTGTTATTTAACGCGACAACGAGCGATCCAGCAAATCAAGGGCTAAACCTAAGTGAATCCTGACTCCTAAGACGCCTTATTATACTTGAAAAATACCAAAATTTACCTGCCTTAGTTTACCTTTCTTGAATTGTTATTTAGAACAAAAAACAACCAAAATATCTACTTAATTGCATTGTTATTTGCGACATTCTCTACTTTATTTTTATTGTCTAGCTTCATAAAAAGAACAAGTCCGGTAATCGTTAATCCGTCCTTTGGGTTCGACCCTAAGCTTAACTCCGAACGACTAGTGAGGTTAGGTCTAGGTACAAATTTATTTGGTACTAGGATTTAATTCCTTCGTCATTAATATCTAATTAAAACAGTTATATATATATTAACTTCAACAGTTACGATATTACCTTCAACATTTAAATATATTAACTTCAATAGTTATGAAGTGTATGGAGGGGGAGGGGTTAGTTGCAGCGTACGCTGGAATGAGTTAGTTGCGCTGGATAATTAATGAGGGCGCTGGATAACGTGGGAATAATAGAGATGGTCCTAAGCAATTTTGTTACTTCACTGTAGGTTGAAAAGGGCAAATTTTCTTTTTCCCATCCGTTTATTTCTTTATATACTGCTGGAAATAAATTATATAAATTAGGTTTTAAAATTGCCAACGGGATCAAGTCTTAAAATTGAATACAATTTGTATTAAAGAAATTGGAAGATAAATAATTTAATATATTTAGAAATATAATGTTTTGGGCTATGAAAATTTTTGAAGCTCTTTTTGGTATTTAAATAATTTTTCATAAGACTGAATTTATCCCAATCAATATATATAAACCCAGCTTGCCAACCGAAGTAAGTAGATTGAATGTTCAATAGACATTGATACTGAGTTTAAATTATTTTGTTATAAACAATTAATAAGTTTTATCCTCTTAATTAATATATTGTCTCTGGTTTGCAGAAAACTTGAAAAATAAAAGAGAAATACAAAGAATCGAACCTTGGTTCTCAAAAGTAACAACCATGCTCTCTATCCATTATGATACATGAGTCTTTGTGTTTAACGTATGAACCATTTATACAAATTATGTTATTCGGTTTTTAAAATCGGTTCAACCAGCCAAACTAGTTGAACAAGTTGAATCATCAAACCCATAGCTTTACCGGTTCGATATCTGGTTTTCAAAACATTGACTGTATATCTAACCTATGTTTGTATTAAAAAGTTCAATAATGATAGCATGTTCTCTGACTTCGTTCCAAGGACGACAGTACAAAGAAAAGGAAAGAGGTTAAAACCATTTTAGTAAAGAAATTACCAAATAGAATAAACTCCAAAAAAAAAAATGAACAAAAGAATTTAAGAAAGGATCATATGCTAGATAAGAATTTATTTAAGGACCATACATACAATGATAAAGTAGCCCACAGAAAAATTCAAGCAATTAAAACCACAAATGATGAATGATACAACATGGCTAAAAAAATGTTAAAAAGAAATACATAACTCTCTTTACATGCTAATACATATAACCCTCTTTATATAATGAATTTTACTAAAATAATAAGAAAAATGACAGAATATAGCGCATTTTAATTAACTCGATTCATTTGTTATATATTCCTTCAAATACTTTCAGAAATATTCAACACAATGGTACAAGACTGCAAGGACAATTAAAAACCATATATAGAGTTTCATGCATATATATAATATATAGGAGGCTTGAGTTGACTGGCGTACAGTGTTTCAATTTAACCCTAAAAATTGTTTCTCGTTCTCCAATTTTTTTTTTCTTTTCTGTCAGGGAATCGGAGGACATCATGCACTTATCTTTTGCTGTCGTATTAATTTATGAAATCAGCAGTCGTCATCAGCAATGCTATATCTCAAGAGAAGACCTTCTCATATTTATATATTCTCGTGTACAATACCTTGATCATATACAATCATTAACTTCTCCTTGATTATTTCTTCCAAGCTTTAACACAAACTCTCAAATCCAAGCCATGGATGTTGGAGAGACCATTCAAGCCCTCCTCATATCTCTGAGATATTCTGATACAGCTAGGCTTGCACGTGTAGAGTTCCTAGTTGTACCAGCTCCATTGTCAGGACATCTTTGCTCATCCTTGAAACAGTAACCAGTCCTTTCGTTACCTACACAATTGGTTTTATTCAGAACATAACTTTTAATAACCAGTTCATTGTGGTATGGGGTGTGCTCTTGTACATTTTCGAGTCGGGCACAGAATTTCTCTCAGCATATAGCATCACAGATTCTTGTATGCGCCGGCGCGTAGACTTGAGAGAGTTAGTTCAGACCTTGCTGGCAACCTTAATGCTACCAAGGGAAGCAACTTCCAGATGTTTCTTTGGGGTCTTTGGTCACTTGGCCCAATCATGATCATCTACAAGATCATTTCTTTTGAACTTGCTCGCAATTCCTACTCCCATGGCCGGTGGCGGATCTAGAAAAAATATCTAGGTGGGTCTGACAACCTCTGTTTAAGTCTTCAGCCCCACTTTCGAGTGCTCCAATGGCAGAAAAAATTAGCTGGGGCTAAAGGGGGCTCCAAGGGCTCGACGGCGTGAGGTGGAGCTCTAGCCCCACCTGCCCCGGTGGTAGATCCGCCCCTGCCCATGGCCAAAATTCAAAGTTACTGGTGGAGTACATGAAGAATGAGTACTCTCAGAAACAACAACACCAGGTTAGCAGGTTTTAAGAAAAAGAAAACACAAAACAACAACATATGCACCATCAGGTTGGTAGGGCTGTCAATGAATAGAATATGATACCGCAGAAGATATTTTCATACATGTACCATTAAAATTTTCTTTACCCACGTCCTATCCGTTCTCGTTAAACAACAACTTTATTTGTACCTTACTCTACCCTATCCGTTAAAATTACCTGAAAGGATAGGATAACGGAATATAATGAATAATAATAATGTTATTAATTTAATAACACACACATACATATTATATATGGTAAGTAAATAACAACAAATAAATATACAGAAAAACTACAACATTTAGATAATACTAAGATATAACAAAAGGCATGAATTTTTATCCCATGATAATTGACATTCCAAAAATTATATAACTGATTATAAATTATAATAAAATAGAGTGCAAATTAATTTTTCATCAACATAAATAAATTTTGATGAAGATCGAAAATAATATTATATCTTACAAAATTCACTAGTAACATTATTATATATATAATTTGTTAAATTTTATCCATTAGATAATGGACAAAATAGTTCTACCTTATCCGTACTTAATAAGTTAACAAAAGTTTTTTTTTGCCTATAGTCATACCAGCTAGTTAGTCTAACAAAAATAAAATCTTATCCATAATAGTCTTATCGAATACGGTACAAGTAGGATAAATGATAAACAATTTTCGTTGACAGCCCTACCATAAAAAAAAGTAGCTGGCTTGCATGCAATCGTGTCATATATGCATCCAACATTTTCTTTTAATTTTTGTTTCAAGATGACTATGCAGCCATTCATTCTCCTAAGTTTTTTGTCCATCAGATAATTAAATATTTATAGAAAATAGCTAATGTTTATCATGATGACCATGACCATGCAATCATTATTCTTTTAATAACTCTTTTGTACACCATGAATTTATTTATTAAATATCTTTCAATGTTATATTTGGAAGTGGAGTGGATAAGGATATAAAAATTGTAAATTAGAATTAGAAAAATTGTCTATTCATGAATAAGGACGTGTTATTTGATCGATATATTGAGAATACGAGTAGAGGAAAAAATAATAATAATAATTTGATGTTGATTTTTAACTTTTTTTTTAGAATAGATGAAATAAAATAATAATTTAACAAATAATTATAATATTAATAGTAATATCATAATAATTAATATAATTAATATAAAAATAATAATCATATTAGTAATAATATTTATCATAATAATAATAGTACAATTAATATAATTTACATAATAGTATTAATTTTAATATTAATAAGCATAAGTAATGCATAATGCATAATTAAAAATATTAATAGTTATAATGCTAATAGTAATTATTATTATTGTTATCATCATCATCATCATCATCATTATTATTATTATTATTATTATTATTATTATTATTATTATGTAATAACATGTATATAATTATCATAACGGTAAATATTTATTTGTATAACCGTTATAACTTTTTTTTATCATAATTAGTATCATTTTAGTCCACTCTCCTCTCTCCTCTCTCCTCTCCTTGTTCGTGCAAATTCCACAAAAATTGTGGAATTAGAATAAAGATATGAATTAGCTGTTCGCATCTTTTGATTCGTGCTTGGATTTGTCAATTCGAGTTATTTGCGAATAGCTAATTCGCATAGGTGCCAAGCAAACCTAAAGTAATAAATCAAACAATAAATATAATTTAACCACTATAATCTACGTAATGAAATTTCATAGAAAAGCAAAAATAATAATAATATATTTTGTACTACTTCGAATTAGGTTAAAGTTGTTATTTTTGGATATAAATTAATAATAATATATTTCCAGATATAATAATTATCTAAAAATATAAAAAAGGACAATAAAAAAGTTTAAATATATATAATTTGGTTTGCTATAATATCTCAATACGAATTAAATTAGTTAAATTAGAATTTAAATTAAAATAAATATGACAAATAAACTTGTCATGCCCACAAAAAAATGTATGCATCGTGATGTGTACCATATAACATTATTCATATTTGTACCTGTATAATGTAATTGTAAAACTGAAAAAAGGTTCAATCCTTCGCCTAAGGAAAATTCTTTTTCCAACAAAACTATTTTTGCAGAAAATTCTATTTGTTATTAGTTCTGCTGTTTAATATGCGTACGTGTAGATAGGGCTGTATACGAGCCGAGTTCGAGCGAGTTAGCCTCAACTCGAACTCGAACTCGTCACAACTCGAGCCAACTCGTGACTCGACAGCAAAGCAGTTCCGAGCTATTCGAGCTAACTCGAACTCGGCTCATTTTAACTCGAGCCAACTCGTGACTCGGTAACGAGCTCGTGAGAATGTGTTGAGGTACTAGTCGTCTTAGAATTTTGCTCGAAAATAGAAAAAGAGGAGCAGTCATGAGGGTGTTGAGGTACTAGTCGTCTTAGTGAACGAATTATTATGTTGCAAATCAGTAAAATTATTGGGCTGTATATTAATAAGATAACATTTTATTTTTTTTGCAGCCAGTATATTCTGACTCGAGTTGAGCCGAGTCGAGTTGGGCCCAACTCGAACTCGGCTCGTAAAATTAACGAGTTGGCATAACTCGAGTTGTTATAACTCGAGTTCTTCTAACTCGAGTTTTCATCGAGTTTTTTTCGAGTCGAGTTCGAGTAACTCACGAGTTACGAGTTTTTTGCTCACCCCTACGTGTAGAGCTGTCAACAAAAGAAAAAAAAGCACGTGATGCCATTTCAGTTAAGCGAAACGGAACAAATAACAAAATTCATTTTGGTTTCGTCCTAATAATGAAACGGTAAACGAAACATGAAATCATACTGTTTCGGCTCTTTTTAAACAGTTTCATATGTAAAGTACTAAATTCTGAAGTGGAACTAATAACGAAATGATATTAATTCTATACTGTTTCAAAAACGAAACAGTTTACGAAATGAAATCTTATATCATGTTCCTTAACGGAACGACAAACGAAACAACAAGTTTTGTGTGTTTCGTCCACGTTTGACAGCCCTACGTATGTGCCTTCATTAAGTGTTGACTTGGCATCACCTACTCCCCTTCCTCTCCAATAGGCCTGTCAACGGCCATCATTTCACCGTTGTGTCGTGACATGAAATGGTAACAAAACAGTTAGTGACAACACTGATTCTTGTGTTTCAATAATGGAACGACAAACGAAACGAGAGCTAAAACGAAATAACACATGTCGTTTACTAAAATCGTATATTTTGTACATGACATTTATCATTTCATTAAACAGAACGGTTAACGAAACGGAAAAATCCTACTATTTTCTTAGTGGCATGGTAAACAAAATCGCCTATCCGTTTTCGTGAACCAGGTTTGACACCTCTGTTCTCTAACCAACCAAGTGCTCTCTCCTCTTGAAGTAATGGTGTTTTTTTCTCTCTCCAAACTCTACTAATTAATTAGTTCCGGTGCAAGAATTACTTGCTGTCCTTTTTAGTATCCTAACTTCCTAAGTTCCTAACTCACCTACTCACACTATTGATTCTTCGAATTGACTTTCATATATGCATATGCAAACCGTCTGTTTTCAGATAAGTTAAATTTAATTGTGAACAAATAAAGAACCAACAAAAAATATGAAGTATATATATAATGAGGAGAGTTTCAATGCCAACATGTCACTTTTTAGTTATTTTTTAAAAATATAAAATTCAAATATCAAATCTAATTTGTTGATCTTGCTCAACCTAACAAATAATTTATTTTCATGTAAATTTTGTAAATTTGAGAGTTCATTTGATCTTACTCAATCTAAAGTAAGAACACATTAGAATGAATCCATCATACATAGTTAACAAGATTCATTTTTTTTACCTCTTGATCAGGTATCAAATAAATTTTAAAAATTTTATAAAACTTATATGAAAATTAACCACACATTAAATTAAATAGATCGACGGTTTGGATTTGGTATTTGAATTTTAAATTTTAAAATAATAACTAAATAGTAAAATGTTGATATTTTGAGACATTCAATGTTGGTACTGAAATTGTTATCTATATATAATTACTTTCTCTTTAATATTGTTATCTTCTTAAATATATATCAGAATGTTGTTTCATGATATCAATTAAAAAATGTGGAAAGTGAATCTAACATATCAACATCTGAGTAACCCGAACAAAACTGTTCATTCAGCTAAATGAATTAAACGTGATATTTGCAAACAATCCAGGAATCATGTTATTACGACTTTTAGCTCCATGTAAAATGCACATTATTTTATTAGAAGAGAAATTACTTGCAAGAAATATCATCCTTGTACATTTATCGCTGGAATAGAACGATACGAGTAAAACAGATTACTCAAAAATTGTTGGGGTTAACACAGAGTTTCATGTTTTGATTAAATTATCAGCATAAATGACGTCGACCAAAATCCTGACCTTTAACCAACTAGCCAACGCAGCATACTAATGAAAGGAAAAAAAGATGGATTTTGTAACGATCTGATTCAATAAACAATCCAGGAACGCCTTTGTTTCAGTTTATCAGCAAATCACTAAACTGACACTGTCTTGTCAGACCAAGCAATAGGAATACAAAATTGAACTCAATTAACTACTGTAGATTCAAATTGAACAAAGAAATAGAACTGATAGTAGAATAATTCAACAATAAGTCTTAATTCGGCTATTTAGCCTTTACAGAAAAGAGATACAGTAGATTTAGAAGAGATAAGAAGAAACGGAGAGAAATAGGAAAAATAAGAGAAGATATTTGCTTCATCAAAACTCAACAACTCTCTCTCTCTCCTCACTCTACCCTAAATACCCTCTTCTGAACATACAGCTAATTAAAGAAAAGATAAAATTACAAAATTACTCTATCGTGAGTCACTGTTATCGCCATGTATGACTCACTGTGGTCCCTTGTCTTCTTCTCAGCTGGTTAGGAGATATTTAATTAACAGAATTGCCTCTGACGCCGTCTCTCTATTCCTCCTTGGTCCCACCTATCACAGCTACATCTCCACTTCCTTTAACAGCTCCGTTACTCTTGTCTTCTGTTAAACCCAGCGCCTCTATAATATTGATTGAGTCAACATTTGCACTAACGGCTACCAGCCCAATTCCTCATGAATTAAGTTCATTCCTCTCATCCTGAGATGGAATTGGCTTTTCTCCTGACAGATTTCATTGTAATTGAAATTTACAC
Source organism: Rhynchospora pubera (assembly GCA_028095005.1). Lineage (NCBI taxonomy): Eukaryota > Viridiplantae > Streptophyta > Magnoliopsida > Poales > Cyperaceae > Rhynchospora > Rhynchospora pubera. Next base: position 10,095,664 of record CM051463.1, on the reverse strand, counting down.
ATGCTATTTGGGAATCAAATAATACCAATTACCATCATCCGTTGCCTAACGTTAGTTTTATTTTTTATCTCTTTGCAGCCTAATCAAATCAGTATGACAGGATATAAATACCTGGTTCGAGGTGAGGATGCGCAAGAAATTAGATCGCAAGCACCAAGATATCGAGTTGAGTTGAATATCACTAATCAGAGGAAGTTGGTAACACTTGAAGCAGTTTGGAATTGCCCTGGCCGTCTGCTGACAACTCTGGACAAAGAACTAATTATGAAGGATGTTTGCCTGTCATATGCTTTGTGCAAGCTGCTGCGCTGTCAAATGACCGAGCTATCCTTACCCAGGGAATGCCAAGACATGACCCAGAAATTGATTTTTCAAGGTGTTTTACATGGTAGAAATCACAAGAGGGTATTTAAAATTATGGAAATGCAAGTGGAATTTCTTACGGACTATTACTACACGAGAATCCCTATTGGAGTATGGTATGGGTATCCCTTGATTAAGTTTGTTACTCTTGTCGTGACTGTTGTGTTTGGCTGCCTGCTCGCTTTTGACGTACACAAAACAGAGCCTCAAGAGGACGATTTATACCACTCTATAAAGGGTGTAAATGTTGATCGCATCATTACCTTTGTGCTGTTAGTATCGATTGCAGTGAAGGAGGGCTGGGAGATGATTCTCTACATGTTGTCAGACTGGACTAAGTTAGTTGTCATATGTCGGTATGTCGAAGGTTCGTGGTTGCTAAGGAATCGCCTGGCAGAACGCATTATACTGCTACTTTGCAGGTCAAATGTCGTAATGCGTTGGCACAACAGAATGGGACAGTATAATTTTCTAGAGTCATTCAGTTATAAGCCTCGGGTAAAGCAAGCATTGCATTATGGGACCCTTCACATGATTAAGAAACCTATTGAAGGAGGCAAGGCTGGTAAAAAAATTAAAATTTTCCATGAAGTGAAACAGAGCATTGTTGATGCCCTGAGTAATTATAACATCAATGATGGCAATCTGATGAATAGCATGCCCTCCTCCTTGTACAAACGTTGGGTTAGAAACAGTTACCAATGGGCTTGTAGACAAGAAACATTTTCCCACCTTATATTGGTGTGGCACATTGCTACCAGCATGTGTGAAATTCAGCTATTTGAAGATACCAGACCTGAAAGATCGTGTTTGAATTCTTTCGTGCATAAATTGAAGACATGCTGGACGCAGCGACATCCTTTCATGGTTGATCTGAAGAGTCTTGATGGTGGCACAAGATCTCATTACATAGTAGCAAACAGCATATCACGTTACTGTGCCTATTTACTTGTTTTTGTCCCTGAGTTGCTCCCAGATCATGTTATAGTTTCTGAACAGGTCTTCCAGGGAACCATCTCTGAAGCACGGAATATTCTTGGTGGTTGTCATTCATTAGAAAGGTTTCTGGAAAAACTCAAGAGAGTAGAAGCTAATGATCAGGAGAGAACTATAGTACAGAAGGGTGCCATATATACTTGGTAGGGAACTACTAGCATGTAACACCCCAAGTTAGGGGTGGCACAGCCCGCCGTGCATATTTTATTGAAAAATAGACACAAGACGGTGAAAACAAATATGCAAGCCAATAACATAATTAAATACATTTGCCATCATAATATTTATAAAATAATACATATGAAATAACCTAGATAATATCCCTCCAAATCAAATCGGATACCATTTGAAGTAAAGTGAATGGTGTTTAATTATAACAACACTGTACTCCATCTAGTATTTAATCAAATATTTCAACCCCTGATGGCAAACCAGCTGATTGATTTTCTTCACATAGAACTTCTCGCTTTTGTCACTTCAATACCTGGAACCCACAACCACCGTGGAAACAAAGCAAAAGCAGAGAATGAGAAATAAATTTCTCAGTGCGATTTTTAGTTCCAGTCACATGAACATTGACTTTCACCTTTAGAATTAAAATACACACGAAGAAAAAAAGATATAATCGTAATTCAAGTTCAAACATGCTATAAGAAATGATGAGCCGACTAATCAACCAATTACGGCAACCAACGAACAAAAAGATAGCAAAAGTCGGCTGTGTTATTGGTTTTCTAAATAAAAACTAAGTCTGGTACTACACAGAACAGATGACTCACCAAGCTACGAACGGCCCACCAGAACCCACGTCCGTCTCACCACAATCCACATCTGTCTGTGTTGGCTTATACCAATCCTTACTAGTCAGATGCAATATACCATTGGTCTGGTTACAACGCCCACACGAGCCACACACAATCACATTATCACAATCAAATATAAAATCTCATACAATCACATACAACATAAGATCATACTTGTCACACAGACTTGACCACCCATACCCCGTCCAGATTCGGGCATACTGGGCCCTGTGCAAGAGCGCTACACTACACAGCGATCTGGCAGCACGGTAGCTAACCGGCCCCAGACGAAACCTTGTCAATCTGATACTCTGAACAAGTAGTAACAAAATCCACATGCACATCATCCACAAACAATCAATCGAAATACCATACAACATGTTCACAATTCATATGCAAATAATAATATGATAACCATAATATAAATATAATATCAACTTCATGCTCAAATAAATGCATTCAAGAGACAACAACATGCACAGTTCATGTATTAAATTTCTAATAATGAAAATCAAGGTTCATGTGAAATCCGCACCTGACAAAAGTAGAAGAATATCGTGACCTATCGTGGTTCGATCGTCTCAGCAACTCTATACTAGTCTTCTCGCTCTCAAAGTCTAAGGTTAACCAAATTTCCAAAATTAAACCTCTTAAACTCCCTAACTTTAATAAAAATTCCAGATTTGAAAAATAACACAATTTTGCTTCGTAACTTCCACGTTAGCTTGTAAAACAATGAGTTATAATGTCCAAATGCATCTACAATATAACCATATTAAGTAGCACTATATTTTATGTCATTCTATTATATTTTTCATGTCAAAAATCATAAAGAATGAAATGTTTGTTTGCTGTCCAAATTTTTGTCATAAGGTATTTTATGCATGCAAACCATTTAAATATACAAATTTATTTCCTAAGCTATAATTTCATGCATTTATAAACATGAAGTACCATGATGCAATTATATGCAAAATTTCCTCAAAATTCACACGTTTTTCAAATAGGCCAGATTTTAAAAGATCCAAAATAAGTATTTATGCAAAAGATTAAATGCTTAACAACACAAAATCATACATGCATTTTCAACAAGTTAACACTTGCATTAATATTCTTAAAATCTTCATAAAAACCCCTAAACTTATAAAATTTCAGAAATTAGTTAAAGTAACTACAAATGCCACATATTACCGTAAGAAAATTTGTATTGCATCATGCACAACCAAAAATCTAAAAAAATTATCAATAAATTCGAAATCCTCATACTTTTCGACACAAAATCTGGATTTTTACTTAAAAATCCGAAATTTATTATTTTTAACTTAAATAAAATCTAGATCATGCATTTTTGTTTGCATGCAAGGTTTAAAAATTGTCATGAACTCTAAATATCATATAAACCTCAAACAAAAAGTTTAGATATTATTCATTTACCACAATAACCAAAGATTTAACTAAAACCACTATTTTTCAACCATGCAAAGTGGAAAACCGAAATAAATGATGGAAAAAGAAAAACTTACATGAAAATTGCTCAAAACCGAAAATAAACAACTTGCATGTTCATCTCTTGACTTCTACTATCCATTTCCCATTTTTCCCGAATTTTTCAGATTTTTCTACTAATTTTTGTGCTTGGTTTTGTGTAGGCCGAAAATGTGGAGAGAAAGAGAGAATGAGATGGGTTTTGTTTTCTCTTCTATTTTTTTTCTTTTCTTTTCTTTGGTTTGGACGGTGGAAGAGGAGAAAAGAGAGAGAGTAGATGGGTTTGTATTAATTAGAGTGGGAGAGAGAGAGTGAGTGGAAGAAAAAGGTATGATGCATCCCAAAATGAACCCCAAAGTGCTATTGATGACATGGTTTGTGCAGAAATCGTTTTCATGACATTACTATGCTAATGAATATGATATGCATGCATTATGTAAGAATTTATTTAAGATGCATGAAATATTAGTTGAAATATATTATTTTTATTTATTTATTTATAAAAAAATATAATAAATAAAGCTAAATTTTAGAAATGTTACATAGCAGACCCAGAAATGAATACTGAAAGACGATGGAAAATGTTAGCCGATTTCTGGGTAAATCTTCTGCTTTATCTGGCACCTTCAGAAATGACGGAAGACCACAAATCACGTCTTCTCGAAGGAGGGGAGTTTATTACACTTCTTTGGGCTTTGTTTTCTAATTGTGGGATCTTTGATCGAACTGAAGAAAACCAAGTTTTTGCAAATGGTGTTGTCTCTGGTGAAGAGCAAGGACCTAACATTACCAATCAAGAACAACGCGAAGCTGTCAACGAGCAACAATTAATATAACATTACCAATCAAGAACAACGCGAAGCTAGCCAAGGTCGACAATCGGAGATTGAATTAGAAGAACAGTGGTTATTTCGTAACTTTCGTTAATGCTATTTTTTCATGTTTTTTAACATATTTTAGGAACAACAGCGCTCTGGATAACAGATTGTGTAACATATTGCGTGATTTATTGTAGCTGTGGTTCCCACTGCAAGGATTTGTGTGTGATTTATTGTAGCTGCGGTTCCGAGTTCCGACTGCTAGGATTTGTGTAATATATTTTCGTCAATATGTAATGTATTATTTACTTTTCTTTTTACCCTTCTTTATGAAAAAAAATTAATTAATTGTCAAACAATTAATAGTGATTTTCTAAAAAAAATTTAAAACTAAAAAGTTTGGTCAGTAACAAAATTCAAACGTGAAGAACACAATAATAAGAATTTCGAAATAGTCATTTGCATCATGAGAATTGAAATCTGATCGTCTTTTATAAGCTCATCCATCAAACGTGATTGACATACCTTTTTTTTCAATTTTAATTAGTGGGAGTGGTTAGTGTCCAACATGTTAGATCCAACCATTCGTCCATCATGATAGAATTTTAATTTTTGAGATTAAAATAGTCGATCTGAACTCCTCAAATTTTTCTCCATAATAAATCCTCCATTGGGACCAAATTTTGTATTTTTTTCGAATTTTTTTAATATTTTTTTGAAATTTTTTAAAATGCTCAATCTAAAAAGTTATAAACCCTCTAATTTTGAAAATTTGATTTTCAAGGATATTTTATTATAGAGATCATATTGGGCAGTTCGGATCGGCTATTTAAAATTTCAACAATTGACTTTTCGGATTGTATTGGACGTCCTATATGTTTAATTCTAGCATTACTCTTCATTAGTTCTATGTTTTATTTCATTATAAAAGTTTCAAAAATTGGAAAAAGGATTATAAGTGTTAAAAATTAGAGATATTTATTCTTCCTTCTCATAATTTATATAAAAAAAATATTCAGAGCCATATTATTATTTTAGAAGTAATGTTCGTACAACATCTTCAAACAACAAAATTTGCATTTAGCCTGAAAAATTATTAAATTAATTTTATTAACAAATTTAACTTAATATTCTTGATAAGTCAGATTTTTATTATTTGAATGTCCTTATTTTTCTTTCAAATTTTATTTTTACAAGAAAAAACTTATAAAAAATGAAGCTGCACATTAGTTTTGGATGTTAATTAATGTTAATAATAAATATTATTATGAATTAATATTCTATTTCAATATAAAGAATCCTAGCCACCACAAGAAAGAAGAGAATATCAAGAGGCACTCAAGAGTTCTGCAGTCAAATGTTTTCTCTCACTTAATTAATCATAGAGCAAGGTTCTAGTGCCACCACTTTTTATTGCCCCCAAATTTTCATAAGTTCATATTTTATTAATATTTATAAACTTTAAAATTCAAACACCAAATCCAAGTAGGAGATCTTGTTTAATTTAACAAGCGATGAGTTTTCATATAAGTTTTATAAAATTTGGAGTTGATTGATACTCGATTAAGTAATTAAATGATGAACATATTAGAATTAGTCATAGTTAACCGGATTAGTTCATCTGTTGACCACTATATCAAGTATCAAATTAACTCCAAATTTTATAAAATATATATAGAAATACATCGCTCATTAGATTTTACAAGATCAACAGATTGGATTTAGCATTTGAATTTTAAAATTTTAAATATTAATAAAATATGAAACTGTGGCAACATTGGAAAACTAAAAGTGGTGGCACTAGAAACTTGCTCTTAATTAAAACAAAACAAAAATATCTGTAACTTTTTATTGCTTGCAAAAATGGATACAACTTTTTCCAATTTTAATTCTATGATTTATATTATGAAAAGTTTCAAAAATGGAATATCGCCTATTAAATGTCAAAAAAAAAAAATCGTCAATTAAACATGTACAATATCAAAAGACATATCATGTATTGAGAGCATAGTGTATTTGGTACATATCGTGAATAAAATGTTTAGAGATGTTCAATATAGTGTATAATATCGTGATCCACTGCCTCTTTAAGTACAATATCATGTATCAATTGTCCATACAAATGTAGTATACTATACACAAGAATACATATGAGTTTGACACAGATGTTCGCATATTTACAACGTTTTTTTGGTGAAAAAACACCACACCGTTAAATCAACTCTGACCGTCATACCGGAAAAAAAAATGCATTTTAAAACCTTGAAAAAATAGAGACATTTATTTCTTGCTTATTGTACCATATATTAAAGTAAGTAAGACAAATTCAAAAAATAATTATTGCAATTAACCTAATAATTGTTGGATTAATTCAACTAACAGAATTAACTTAATCTTCGTGATAACTGACAAGAGATAAGTCAAATTTTCTACATTTTCAAGGTTCTTATCTTATGTTGTAAATTTATAGTTTATGTGATAAAATCTTTTAAGAAGACCTCACCAAAATACTTATTTCATAAACCTTCCTGCACTTTGCAAAGCGAACTAAAAAAATAAATAATTAATTTGGGGATGTACTCATCAAATAACCCAAATATTATTGACTTAAATTTATCTTAAAGTCAGTAAAACATAAGGAAAATTCCATTCGGGGATAATTGGATGTATCCATTATTTTTTTTATCAGAGAGACTCAGGACGATCTATACCGTCCATCGTCTCTCCTGTTGGTATGATCAAATCCAAGGCCCATTTCGTTTCACCGCACTTGCCCCTTTTCTCGCCGTCTCGCTTGCTACATCATTGAATTCAGGATTAATTTCTTCATTGATTTTAGGTTCGTCATCTCTCTCTCTCTCTCTCTGCGATTGATAGAGGAAATGTTTGAACAGTTCGCGAGTAACCATCATTGATTTTTCAAAGGTTGTGCTTGTTGATTGTATTTGAGGAGTGACTAATCGATTCAAGGAATTGACGACGATGCTATATGGAAATAGGGTATTTTAATAGTAAGCTTTGGGAGGTACAGCTAATTGGGAGTTGTCACTAAACTATGGTTTCACTAGCAAGGATTTTTATACCAATCAAACAAATAATATTGTTAACGACCACAATTTATTTCAATTACTTGCTCTCTCTATAACACTTTGATTTTTTACATCAATCAAACAAATTTTATACAATTTATATTCTGTACGAATTTTAATTTTGCTAATTTCGACATTGGTCTTGAACTCAATGGGTACATGGTTCGACCTTCTGGTACCAGTACATGATATCCTTGAAGTTTCCTTTTTTTCATTAGTCTCTATACCAATTATAATATTCTTATATTAGTTCCACCTTTCTTATGCAGGCGAACATATATATTTGGATATTGGCAGTAATCGCAACAGCACAATGGACCCAAAATCTAACATCCTAAATGACTTTCTGGAAGAGTCAGTTCTTTTAGATGAATCACAATACCAAGAAGGTTTCAAAGATGGATACCAGGATGGTTTGGTTTCTGGTAAGGAAGAAGGTAGAGAGGTCGGTTTAAATGCTGGTTTCCAAGTAGGCGAGGAATTAGGGTTTTACCAAGGTTGTATCGATGTATGGAATTCTGCCATGCAAATCGATCCTGATGCCTTCACTTCTAGGGTTAGAAAGAATATTGCCCAATTGAAAACTTTAATAGATGGCTTTCCTTTATTGGAGCCTGAGAACGAGAATGTGCAAGAGATGATGGATAATATAAGGTTGAAATTCAGGGTTGTTTGTGCAAATTTGCGGGTTAGGTTGGAGTATGAGGGTCAACCTAGCTCTTTGAATAAGGATTCTGAGGATATGTAACTATCTCATATAATAGGTGGATGTTTATTCTGAAATTAGTAGTTATGAGAACTTATTTTGATGTTGTCATTATAGGTTAATTAATTCCATGATGAATTTTCTGTAGTCAATTAGTAGGAAATGAGATGAATACTACCAGCTTCTGCCTTCTGGTACCAAAAAGATTTTCTTTTGAAATTTTTGTCTTAGTTTATGTTTTAGGATTTCAGGGATGTGCTGCCAGTGTGCTCAGATATTTCCTTTAGAGGTGCATAGGTGGCGAGGAGCTTCAATGCTTCTGCCAGCTTGAGACCTGTCAGGAATGTCCCGGTATATTTGCATGGATTCTGCTTGCGGCTTCATGAAGACTGCTTTTCCGGTGCCGGTCATCTGTACTGGACCTTTCTGGTATTTTTCTGGCTTAGCTTCCTTGTAGTGGGGTTTTGTACTGAGGTTTTATTAACACTCTACTGGTCTCTGTAAAATAACTCTGGTTTGAACAAAATTTCTTTATAATTGGCAAATCACTTCATTTGCTTGGAAGCATCATATACCTCAATTTTTATCGAACATTGACTTTTAGTCCCAGCGTGACAAATTTGAAATTTGTAATAAGAAACAACGCATTTTATTAGTTGATCAACGAAATGCAAGTGGCTAATAAGCAAATGGTTCTTTTATAAGCCCAATTGGAATCGCATTCAGATTGAATCCCAGATATTCGTTATTCCTAAGTTCCTAACACAATAAACTTCTCATTTTGGAGATTTTTGAAGGAGTGAAGTTTTATATTTAGCTTTTTAATATGTAAATCTGCTTAAACAATAAACAAAGCAAGACGAAGTGAAGTGCTAGTAGCTACTGACATTGGATCCCACTATCAAATGTTTATTTTTTTTAACATAGAAAAAGTAAATGGACTAGGTAAAGGAGGACACAATATATTCAACAATTTGTGCATGGACCCATGCTTTCCATTAATTTATTCGGAATAAATGCTCTTACAAAATATCTTTGAGCATTATCAAAACTGAAAAGTTCTAAACGGATCAATAGCCGACAGTAAGGACATTAATAAAAATTCAAAAATGGTCTAGATGTTTTAGTGACATCATTTCCTAAAGTATACAATAAAAGGATGCACTTGCCACTTGGCACACAAGACTAAATTGTTGGGAAAAATTTTTTTCTGTGCCCCTCAAAACTAAGGAAATGATGAATTTGCCCCCCAAAACTTATTTCTCCTCTTTTTGCCCCCTTAAAACAGTTGTTCCTTCTTTTATTGCCATTTTCAATAGAAAAAAATGAAAAAAATAAAATGTGTGACGATTTTACCCTTCAGCAACTATTAGATTAGAACCTAGTCAATATCGATCTCCTCTCTTCGTCTCTTCCTTTCTCACGACGATGAACCGTACATCTCGCGCCACTCCTATGTCGCCGGAACTACAAATCTGAAAAATATCGACCTCATAATCTCTCCTCTCTCCCTTCACTCGAGGACCATCTCGATCCCACAATACTCCTCCGTTGCCCCCTTCTCCCTTTCCCCCTCGACACGGAGAAAGTGCTGATTGAAATTGATTGAGCAAAGGAGGTAAGTTTGATCACTCCTTTCGGTGTTTTGCACTATTTTTTTCTTATTTAATTATTGTTTCACAATATGTCCTTTGATAGTATAAAATGTGAATAAAAAGAAAAAATTGTTTCTGTATTTTGTTAATGCCCTCTTCTCTGGCCTTGTGAAAAGTTTTTGCTACCATCTTTTTATTAACAACTTTTTAATTATTAATTAATTCATATGTTCGTCTGACTTTTACTCAGGTCACGATAGAAACATCACCTTTCTCAAAGTATGGTGGCTTTACTGGCGTGCAGCTTAGCTGGACGGTGGTGCCAAAGGAACTTCTCTTCTCTGATGGTTTCCAGTGGCCAAGGATTTCAACCGCATTGTCTGTACTTGCTTCAATGGTGCATCCAACATAGGAGAGGGATTTCTCTATGTCGAGGGGGAAAGGGAGAAGGGGGGCAACGGAGGAGTATTGTGGGGTCGAGATGGTGCTTGAGTGCAGGAGAGAGGAGAGATGGTGAGATCGAGATCCTTCAGATTTGTAGTTCCGGCGACGGAGGAGTGGCGCGAGATGTAGGGTTCATCGTCGTGAGAAAGGAAGAGACGAAGAGAGGAGATCGATATTGACGGGGTTCTAATCTAATAGTTGTAGGAGGGTAAAATCGTCACACATTTTATTTATTTATTTATTTATTTCTATTGAAAATGGCAATAAAGAAAGGAGCAACTGTTTTAAGGGGGCAAAAAGAGAAGAAATAAGTTTTGAGAGATAAATCCATCATTTCCTCAGTTTTAAGGGGTACAAAATAAATTTTCCTTTAATTGTTTGGTGTAATGAGTACTGACCCCCTGTTTTATTATGAGAAAATAATAAAATTTATGAGAAAATAATAAAATTGACCAAACCATATAGCCCAGACATGAAACCACAAATTAGGATTCAAAATCTGGTCCAATTAGAATAAGCCCATTGAATAGGAACAGAAACCATGCAGGCATGCAGCATAGTTCCCATTTCCGAAACAGTGGTTCAGCGAATCAGTTACTTCAGTAGTTTGAAGAAAGAAATAGGTATATGGTTCAAAAACCAGGGACTGCACGCCTCCGTGACGCCACATGTCACACCTACTCCAATTATTTAATTTATTGCCTCCCCAAATCTTGTTGGGTTATTCCCTTCTACCTTGCTTCCTACTCATTTCTTCCTAATTAATGTCCATTGATTCACACTCCAATATGCACTCACTGAGTGGTGCTTGATGATGTAATTTGTTTCAACTAAGAAACAGAAATTATTTAATATAAAAATTCAGACACCAAAAAATTTAATACAAAGAATTATTATTTTTTTTTAATAAGAAGAAAGTTCCAACGCGTTTATAAACCGCGCCTCTCTCTCTCTCCTCTCCAACGCGTTTTATAAACGCGTTAGAAGCCTTAAAACGCGTTTATAAAACGCGCTAGAAGGCTGAAATTTCGGAATAGTTAAAACGCAATTAACGCGTTTATAAAACGCGTAATAAGGCTTCTTACCCATTTATAAAACGCGCTGGGAGGGCAATATTCCAACTTCCGTCACTTCGATCAAACTTTAGTCATTTCGATCGAACTTTAGTCATTTCTGTCTATAAGTTTGTGAATTTATAACCGCGTTATTTGAAATTATATAAGACTATACATTCTCGCAGAATTGAAATCGTCCACAACAGATTATCTCTTACAATTTAAAAACCTATCAATCAAATCCAAAAATGTCTACAATTACAATATATGTCAACAAATGTCCAACTTTTGGTGCTTCTTACTTCCACATCGGTTGTAGTATGCATACCACATTTGCTGAAATTCGAAATGAATTATACAGCAGGCTACAGATTTTAGAAACCCAGTACACTTTGAATATCCATGGTCGTTACAACGAAATTGTAAATGGGAGATATGAATCGCTATTTCTTCATGTAAATTCTGAAGATCAATGGCGTCTTTTTTACCACGAGACATTCGAGACGAGAGGGTTACCGATTATTGAGTTGCATGTTGATTTCATCACCTCTGAATATGATTCTCATCTCTCATTCTCACCTCTCTCATTCTCACCTCTCAATGTTAATAAGTGCGAAATTGTAATAAGAGATTTTCCGGTGGAATCTGTTATTATGTACGAAGGTCGGCCCAGATGGACAGCTCGCTAACTTCATCATCATCTGAGGTAGACCAACACTCTGCTGCCTAAGATCATGGGTAATGGGCGGTAGAGTTCTGCCGACCCAATTAGGGAAGAACTCGACGACTGTCGAAGGCTCTCGCAGAATTGGGCAACCGTCCATGAGTCTCCGCAAATCGTTGTTTTCATATTAATGAGAATTATTGTAATGAAAAATGTTATTAATTTAAATCGTTGTTTTCATATTAATGAGAGTTATTGTAATGGAAATGATTATTAATTTTTTAAAATTTTTATATTAATTAGTTATAAATATTAAAACATAGATTAAATTCATACAATAACATAAATTCTAGATAAAATACACAATAATTTAGATAAATTACACAATAATTTAGATAAAATATAAATTCATACAATAACATAAATTCTAGATAAATTCCATTATTCTAGCACAATTAAACTCTAATTTTTCTCCACTTCCTTAACCTCTTTATTCTTGTCCTCCTCCTTATTCTCACTAGAACTCTCATCTATTTTAACCCCCATACTAAAATCAGGGCTCCTGCCACATCCTGGAGGGAAACGACGTACAGCCGAGACGGCCCTTCTCTTCAAAGGGCCGTATAATGGGATCTTTTTTTGCTCCCACATTAGATGTTCCCTCCCCCACCTTGGATGTTTCCTCCCCCATCTTATTATTGTTTTGAGCCTTCTCCATTTCTCAAATTTCTGATTTTACGTGTCTTTTGTTTGTGATTTTGTGATACGAAATAGGAGAACGAATTGAGATATATATAGGCAATTATTTAGCCGTTTATAAAACGTGCTATAATAGGTAAAACGCTGTATCACGCTGCTCAAAAAGTGGACTCCACCTTTTAGCGCGTTTATAAACGCGCTAAAAGGTGGAGTCAGGTAAACCAGTGAAACAGACTGACAGCCTGCGAAAGTATTGAATTCCATTAACTTAGCCCTTCGTACGCGTTTATAAAACGCGCTCAAACCTTATTACGTGTTTTATAAACGCGTACGAAGGGTTGAGTCTATAAATAGTCCTGCTTCTCCGCAAATTCACGTCGAAAATTCAGAAATCAAAAACCAAAACTTTAGAGAAGTTACGCAGAGAAAAAAAACCGAAAAAACATAATGTCAACTAAACCACGTCATGTTTGTACCGGTGTGCTTCTACAAGGAGATGGAGGAATAAGTAAACGAGATATTCTTCGGCACGTCTACTTGCACTATCCTTCCGACAAATTTTACGTGAAGGTTTTTCACGCGACGTTTTTGAAGTCAAAGGGCCGAAATATTGGACGGATGTAGTTAAGAGGGATGGAGGATATCATGTCCGACGTGGAGATGGAATCGTTTGGTTGCGTTTGCAACAGGCATGTCCTCCTGGATTTGAAAATCACCCGTTAAATGGAAATGACATATATCATTTGGACTGATTATTAGATTTTCTATAATTAGATGTTTTTATTATTGTGTGTTCTATAATTAGGTTTTCTATAATTAGATGTTTTTTATTATCGTGTGTTCTATTATTATATGTTTTCTTTTATGTTTTAGTATATGTATTAATTCGTGTAGTATATGTGTTGTAAGTTTTATTATCTAATTTATTTTAGTTTTTATTTTATCCATTTTCATTTTTATTGTGAAATTCGAAATATTAATATTAAAAGACTTAATATTTATTTAAATTATATTAGACATTACAACTCAATGAACATTATAATAAAAAACACAATACAAATTAAAAATTACAATTTTGAACCACATAAAAAATTTTGAACCACATAAAAAAAATTGTAGAAGATCCATTGCTAAGGGTGGGAAGAGAAAACATCACCGCAACTAATAGAGAAAAGTAGGGCGACTGATTGTCACCTTGACCCCCTCTTTTTCTGAGACTTGGATGAGGATGACTGCATGTATGCAGATTCTCATCCAAGGATGTCGGGTGCGGTGTTATGGCTCGTAGACCCAGCCCAACAAACCGTCCTCTACACGTAATAACAGATTCCACAGGAAAGTTTTTATTTTATAGTTGGTGGAATATTAATAGCCATAAGGATTGTGTGCGACTCTGTATCAGTGAATAAGTGTGCCGCATACAACCCTTATGGCTATTAGTTTCGCACCAACTAATATTATTTTGCATTCCACCATCTAACTCTTCTTTTTCTCTCATTTTTTTCTTTTTTTCTGATCTTTTTTCTTTTTTTTTTTTATTTTGGACGACAGAAGGTTGGGTATTTATATGGAAATTACATCTCTCGAACGCGTTTTATAAAAGGGTAAGAAGGCCTCTTACGCGTTTTATAAACGCGTAAAATCAGAAAATAACGCGCAAAGTCAGAAACTTTCGCCACAATCACTGCAGACTCTAGCGCGTTTTATAAACGCGTTAGAAGCCTTAAAACGCGTTTATAAAACGCGCTAGAGAGGAGAGAGAGAGGCGCGGTTTATAAACGCGTTGGAACTTTCTTCTTATTAAAAAAAAATAAATAATTCTTTGTATTAAATTTTTTGGTGTCTGAATTTTTATATTAAATAATTTCGGACTAAGAAAGTTATATAATTTTTGTTTAAAATTTTCCTTAAATATAGCCCTAACAATTTTATTTCTTGAACTGAAGGAAACAAATAAATTATAATTACCTTATTAAGTGTAATTATTTTTTTCTTAAAAAGCAATTTAAGTCGAAACACAGTCATTAAAATAGTCTTATTTTGTTTAATGCGTTATGCTGTTTCAAATAGTGGCACATATTTTTATAATAACAAAAATTCAAGTTAGCGGCACGTAGATGATATACATGAATGGATAGATCTAACCCAATGACAGATATAGGGACAAGCCTAAGTCGGTGGCCACTGTTAATTTTTTTTTTAAAAAAAAACAGTTTTATTAATTTGTGTTCATTACTTTACATATAATAAATTCGACAAATTCGACAAGCCCCTAATCGATCCTTATCTAACTATTTTAGATCCTTTAATGAATTCGACAAATAACTCACTGAGATTTTAATGAATATCACTAACACAATCTTTTTCTTTTTCTTTTTTTTTTACAAAAGGTAGCCAGTAATCAATTGATAGAATCAAATGAAGATATACGTATTCATAACTTGTCGCATAATCAAACTATAAGGCTGCCAGTCAAAACAAAATAATTGGTACTATCTAATAAATTAAGTTGACAACTTCGTGAAAGATAAAGATACCAAATTTTGTCGATGAAAGTTCGTACTGCAGACTTTTTATTGACTAAATCTGCGACATTTGTTGTACAATATATTCACCGTCAACATTAACATTTTGTTAATCTTACAAGATTTTACATAGAGGAAATATATTCAAAACGGTCTTACTTTAACACAGGGGCGGATCCAGTGGTGGGGCGGGTGGGGCTAGAGCCCCACCTACCGCCGTCGAGTCCTTGGAACCTTTTTTTAGCCTCAGCGAATTTTTTCTGATATTGGAGCACTCAAAGGTGGGGTTGTAAAACAGAAGAAGAGAAACATTTGATCAAATGATTCATTGGAGCACTCAGCCCCACCTAAATATTTTTTCTAGATCCGCCACTGCTTTAACATTCATAATAGTGAATGTTAAAATTCATCAGAATTCATATAAAGACTTTTAAATGTGTTTATTAATCTTTGATAAATCCTGGTATAAATGTTTAATTAGAATATAATTTTGCGTTGGTTACATGTTAAAAAGATCCATACTAGTCAGTTTCAGATCACACCAAATTTAGATGCAGCTTATCTAAGTGATTCCAAACATTTAAAATTTTTTTATATATGATTTTTTTTTTTTACAAATATTGCTGGTTTGTTGTAATTGTAGAATGGAAATAACAAAAATAAAATAAAACTCTTATTATGCTTCTTACTAAGCATAAGTTTTTTATTACTTAATCTCACGCTGACACAATATGTGTAATGAAACCATTAATGACAATCAATTTATTTTTCTAAAAAACATTTATTTCTCATTTCAGCTAGTTTTCTTGTAAATTTCTTTTCTTAACACAAATTAAGATTGGTCTATGGTCTCACAGTCACACCCCATAGCCATAAGTCACGTGCCACAAACTTTACCAAATACCAAGACCCAATCAGTCCACAGTCAACATAAAAATTATCTCCTCTCACCCTCACAAATTCCAAATTTTCAAAAAATTTCCAAAATATCCCCATCTAATCTCCCACCTTCCTCCATGTGCACCACCGCCAAAACACCAACACCAACAACAAACCATTCACACTCCAACCATCAACTCTTCCCACAGCTTCGCTTTACAAAGCAAAGCACAACACCAACCAACGACTCCCACCTCTCTTTCCCACCGAATCAATCAAACCACACCTCAACTATATAAGCCTCGCCGCATAATAACTCCCAATTAAATGTTTCGCACAAAGCTTCTTTACTTGCCACGGGTCTTCCCTTCCGCTCCTTCCTCTCCCGACCCGACCCGCCTCATCACCTCTTGCCTCCCCGACCCAGTTCAAAATCCGACCCGATCCGAATCCGACCCAACTCCGCCTCAAAGTCCGACCCGTCGCGCGAGTACCCAACTCAGTCGGTGGTCCCGTGCGCGCTCGCTTCGGTCTGGTCGGAGGCTGAGTTGGCCTGCGTTGAGAGAGAAATCCGAGTCGAGTGGGTCCCTCACGATTTCTCCTAAATCGCCTTCCTCTGATTCGTCCACGTCATCGAGTGGTGGAGATATGAAGGAGCAGATTGATGAAATGGACGGTCAGGATGGGTTTGTGGAGGTGGCGAATCAAGGGAAGCAGATTTATATGGTGTCAGATGGCACTGGATGGACGGCTGAGCATTCAGTGAACGCCGCGTTGGGCCAGTTTGAGCATTGTCTTGTTGACAGGGGCTGTCCTGTAAATACGCACCTCTTCTCAGGGGTATTTGAGTCTTCTTACTCTCATATACTTGCAATTTTTATTTTTTACAATTGTGGAAAAAAATTCATTTGTTTGCCATTATATGTTGGGAGATTTTGGGTTGGAATGAACTAGATTGTTATGACAAACTTTTAGGTGTATTAATTGTTACATTTAAAAAATTCCATGTGTCTAATTTTATTATTTAGGTTATTTGATATGCAAATTCAATCAATTAGATTCTCCTGATATGCATAACTTTCTATTTTTGCAAAAGAATTTCACTTTTAAGCTTCTGTCATTAGAAGTTTCAATGATAACTATTGCTGGTTGTAAATAACCAAATATAACCATAGGTCTAATTTCTCTTTAAAGAAAGTTACTGTTGCAGTTCCCATATATATTTCAACTTCCGACTTAAAATGACATTGTTAGGTAGAAGACACAGATCGTCTCCTGGAGATAATCAAACAAGCCGCAAAAGAAGGTGCACTAGTACTTTATACTCTTGCAGATCCTAACATGGCTGATGCTGCCAAGAAGGCATGCCAGCTATGGGAGGTTCCTGCCACTGATATTCTGCGCCCGACTACCGAGGCAATTGCTGCACACCTAGGTGTGGAGCCATCAGGAATCCCCCGTGGGGTTCGTAAGGCCCCGCTCAGCGAGGACTACTTCCGGCGAATCGAGGCCATTGATTTCACCATCAAGCAGGATGATGGAGCCATGCCACAGAACCTTAACCGGGCCCACATTGTACTGGTTGGTGTTTCCCGTACAGGGAAAACTCCGCTCTCAATTTATCTCGCTCAGAAAGGATACAAAGTGGCAAATGTACCGATTGTCATGGGGGTAGAATTACCAAGGAGCTTGTTCGAGATTAACCAAGAGAAGATTTTCGGGCTGACAATAAACCCTACCGTCTTGCAAGCGATAAGGAAGGCAAGAGCTAAGGCGCTAGGGTTTCATGGAGGCATGAGAAGTAATTATTCTGAAATGGACCATGTGAAGAGTGAGTTGGAGTATGCACACAAAATATTTGCGCAAAATCCATCATGGCCTGTTATTGGTATGTCAACTATTCAAACCTTTTTTATTGTTTATCCTACATTGATTAGGATAGTTCATTGTGTATGTTTATTTGAGTATCTTTTCAGGACTAAATTTAGACTTACACAGTGATACGAAAGTTGTTTCTTTCAAAATAGTTTTTGCTTGGTGAGCTTTTGTACCATATTGGCTAAAGCTGCGCTCTTGTGCCATATTTGATCATCTCAATGACTTTCCAAATTGATTATTATTGAAGTTGTCTTTCCTTATTTATTCCAGGTATAACCCATGGGCAAGTTCTGTCTTCTTCTAATTTTTTTCTTTTCTTGTTAATTGCAGAGGTGACTGGAAAAGCTATTGAAGAAACAGCTGCTGTCATCGTGAGGACTTATCATGACAAGAAACAAAAATGTTCCATGCCTCGTATATCTAGACGATATTAGTTTCATTACTTTTAATATTTTATAAGATCTTATATATGAGTTCAAAGTTCTTATATTGAGAACAAAAAAATGAAGCAAACTAAAATTGTAAAGACAAGAAGTAGTGAATTCTTTGTGCCTGTGAATCATGAGCCACTAAAAGCTATTTTATTTTGGTATATCTACTGCATTGACTCTACCAATACTTGCCAGGTCAGTAGATATGTTGATGGTACCAGCGCACTGACAAGATTGTAAATGCTTCTTCGCATGTTGGTGCAGTTGGTGGAGCTGATACCAATATTGTTTCGATCATAGAAAGATGTATCCAATATAACTGCTTTTTACTTTCGCATACTACCATTTTTGTAAATATTATTCATTATGTGTTTCACAAACGACTGTAGATTGCTGCATATTTAAAAATTTTTGGATAGTACCACGTTTGTAAAAATTTGTGTTTCGGGCTGCACTCGTCTTTATGCTTTTTAATGAAAACAATAAATGTTTAATGCTTGAAAACAAGGCAAAATTGCTGCTGATGTTTTTTATCTTTCGGACTAAGTATAATAGAGAACTTTCCTGCATTATTATAGGTAATTTTATTGGTCGCTCAGTTTAAATTAATTGAATGCATCAATGTTTCCTTGTGGACAAACAAATTCAAGCCGGCTATTGAAAGTGAAACCAACAAAAAGATATGCCTATGTAACGCGAAGATTTACTGACACGGTGACAGTGCAAATAAAATCACAGTTTGCTGGAGGAAAAGGACAAAAACGAGACAAACATATCAGAGGTCTTTTATAGCATGATAATTGAATGCTAATTCAGTAGTAAATGATGAATATAGAAAAATAAAAGTTGGCCAAAATAGAAACTCAAACCAGAAACTTGAGTTAACTAATCTAACCTTGCTCATTAAATACCAGAGCAAATCAATTCAGCATTCCAACAAGACTTCTTAATTAAACCAAAACAATAGAAATAGAAAGAAAAACAGTACAACAATAATAATGCCCAGAAATCAAAAACCTAAATCTAATCCTCAGACTTGACATTCAAGTGCCCCAATTTTGCCTCAAGTTCTCCTTCTGCTCCCTCCTCTTCACCCTCTTCATCCAACTCCTCCAACAGATCAACATCATTCTCATCCAATGGCCCAAGCACATCAGAGCCCTTCAAAATTTCTTTCACTTCATCTAACCCTTCGTCAGAAATAGCATTGCCATTAATATTCAACAACTCAAATTCCTTTTTACTAACCACTGCATTTGCCAAGGCCCTCGCACCAGCCCGTTGAATCAAGTTGCTGCTCAAATCCAACTCCTTAAGTCCAGTTTGCCCCTCTATTGCTCTAGCTATCACAATTGCACCTTCATCCTTCAATTCATTCTCTGACAAACCCAACTTCTTGAGAGTTTGTCCAGCACCCAACAATGCAGCAAACACAGGTGCAGCTGCAGCTGTAATCTCATTACCTGCTATTTCAAGCACCTCCAACCCAGGTACTGACGACTTTAGAGCATTTACAATCTCTTTAGTCCCTTCGTCCTCCAAATTAAGGTAACTAAGATAAATCTCCTTCAAGCCAGTCAGTTTAGTTATGGTTTTACTAAGTGCTAAACCAGCCTCAACACCAAACAAATTATCCCTCAAATCAAGCTTCTTCATGTTGACACATGCACCCAGTGCTTCAGCCAATGGGATGCCACCATCTGTTCCAACACGTGTAGATGAGCACCTAAAGTTTTCCAACAAGGAAGACTTCTTAACAACCTCTGAAATTGCAACCGCACCTTCATCTCCTGTCATGTTGTTATGAAAATGCAAAACTTTCAGCTTATCCGTTGAAGGAATAAGTTCGCTCAATGCTTTTGCAGCCTCCTCTGAAATACCATCATTCATCAAATAGAGCTCCTCTAGCTGCTCCTGTGATCTCAAAAGGGCTTCAAATGCCCTTACCCCCTTCTCACCCATTGCATTGTCTGACAGATTTAGGTACCTAAGTACACTACCTTCAAGGGCTAATGAGAAAATTTTCATCACTTCTAAAGCTTCCTCTTCAGGACGACCTGCCACGAAATCTGACAAGTCCACATCCAAAAGCTGATTCTTGATTGACTCAAGAATGGGCCCTGCCTCACGGGCTGCTTCAATGCCAAAGCTCCTGTTACTGAAAATTATCTTAGTGTACCAGTTTCTAGTCTGAATTAATGGGCTCAATAGCTCCCTTGCCTCTTCAGCCTCGATGAAGGCACGCTTCCCACCTGAAATATCAAAAACAGCACCTTCCTGTCTTGTGCCATTCTGAGCAGAAATAACATTTGGTTCCACTTCCCTTTGGGTTTGGGTTTCCAGTTCCCTGTTGGTTTCAGGTTCCACTTTGGGAGGGACAGTTGGGCCAGGTTCCACTTTGGGAGTGACAGTTGGGCCACGCTTTAGGGTTTCAATCATTAGACGGCTGGTTTCCTTGGCATAAAACTGGACTGCAGAGCTGCCATCACCATCAGGTTCCTTCATGAAGAGTTCACTTGAGGCTTTGAAACCAGCATCCTCAATTCTGGCAGCCTCTTTGTGTGCCTCCTCCTTAGAGAAGAGGACATATTTCTTAGAAAAGAAGGTTTCGGTTGACAGATTTTTGGTCATGCGGTCTACTATTACCTGGCGTGTGTTGTCACTTGGCGGCCAGAGCTTGATTGAGAAGGACCTTGGTGCTATTTCTTCGGCCATTCTTGAACAGTATATGTTACTTAGTCTTACCTGAAAGTGAAATTCACTTTTATCAAAACCTTACATGGTAATGGTAAAAACACAATAGGAAAAAGGATCATGAGATTTTTAAATTATGCATCCGTTGTTAACGAGTTTTTATGAGGTCTAACAGGGAAGTGAACAGCATGAATGTTTTTATGACAACCAATTAGTAAAATGATGGTACAAAAGAAAATTAATTCACATGTAACTGAAACCAACTTCACAAAATTACTCAGGCAGAGAAGTTATATTACAAAAGTAAACTCCCCTTAACCAGCAATATTTATTGGCACAAGAAATTCACATCTTTACTATTAGAGGACAAGTTTTTGGGCAATAATATTCTTTTATAATGTTGTCTACAGATTTTGGTGAAATTTTTTCACAAAATTAAAAATCTACAGGGATTAATCCACCCAAATTATAAAAGAAGCCTTTTCTTAACCCAAAACAAATTCAGATGTAAGCAAACCAGTAAGAAGGAACACAAAAAGGTGAAAGGAAATTGTGCTTGGCAAGAAAAGGTACTATCACTAAACCACAAATTAAGGTAAACACCCAATTCTTCAAATAAATGTGCAACCAAAGTCAATGGCACAGAAGCGTTGCTTTAAATCAACAACACTCACAAAAATACTCTATTTTTTATAGACATATTGGAAAATAGAGTCTCATTTGGGTGAATATGTTTCCCATATTACCTTCAATTTATACTAAATACGCTAATAAAAACTAGTGCTGTGCATGAACATTAATGAATGAAATGATACTCAGCTACTGATGAATCACTGGATTGTCATCGTTATTATAAGATAAAATAGAGAAATGTAGAAATCTACTGAAGGAATAACTACAAACTAAGCCAGAGTTCCTTAATACGAACAAAAAATGAATAAAATAATAAAACCAGTTAATATAATCCCAAATGCAAGTTTGCAAATTAAACAAATTGAAAGAAAAAAAGGTTATTACAGGTTTGTACAATAACACAACTGAAAAAATGGAAGAAAATATTAAATCGATTTCAGTATAGAAACAGGTCAAACACAAAATTCCACACAACAAAAACTTAATTGACTACAGAACACACAATATAGGACCTTTACACCCAAAACCCACAAAGATTTACAAAAGAAATTAACTAAAATCACTTCAATTTTTCACATTCCTTACACAACACAAGTCGATTTAAACCATGGGAGGTAGAAAACGGGAGGAAGAGTACGAGACAATACCTACGAAATGGGCTTGGGGGAGGATCCGAACACGCGAACCTCCTCGATCGGATCCGTTATCAGGTTGGGTTTAAAATTTGAAAGAGGGAGAAAGAGAGGGATGAAGCGGCGACTAGGGTTTGTGACTCTGACGAATGGAGAGATGGATAGATAGATCTGTGATTTTGGGGTTTGGGAGGGGTTTGAAAAGAGTTCAGATCTGGTGCCGCGCGGCACACCGTGTAGCGCGGCATCGCAGCCGTCTGATCAAGATCCAATGGACAAGGGAGCCCCGTGCATGTAATCTAGATTGATAGGCCCGTAAAAAATGAACCGTCCGATCAAAATCAGACGGCTCGTACGCGCGCTACACGGTGTCCCGCGCTACACGGGATTCGGGTCCATGGGTATGGGTGGATTCCGTATGTTGTATAGGCGGCGCCATTGGGCCTTTTCATGGACTTCATTACTGAATGGGCCTGAATAAATTTGTCATCTCTACGGACCGTATTTCTTCTGATTTGCGAAAAGCCGAAAATGCAACTTGAATTGGAATAAGAATCATACGGAGGAATTTATACACTTTGATTGATGGGAATCAAATTTATACCTGAGGGTGTGTTTGGATGAGTCAAGAATAAGGAATAAGAATAAAAAATTTCGGTATGCGTGCTTATTCAAATTCCTTATTCTTATACCATAGTTTTGTTAGTATAAGAATAAGGACTCAAATTTCTTATTCTTGTGTTATTTGGGTTGCACAAGAATAAGAATAAGCACGCATACCGAAATTTTTTATTCTTATTCCTTATTTTAAGCTTATCCAAACACACCCTCAGAGTTTTAAAAAGGTAATCTTTAAATTTACAACAATTTCTTGTCTGTTCTTTTGTACCGAATCACTCGCCTCTTCAAGGCAACATCTAATTTTGTGTGATTTATTTATATTATCATTTAAAATACAGAATTAAAATATCATACTAATATAATTAAATTAGTTTGGCAGATAAAAATATTAAATATATATAGTACATAAATATTTTTATATACATAATATTATGAAGTTTTGATTTTTTTTTTAATTGGCATCAAGAATATTTAAATTGTACTAATATGTTTCATTTACACATTCGGCTATACTAATAACAGATGAAATTCATTAGATGATTCACAACTTATCAACTAACGACCTTTTGAGTTTTTAGAATAAGTTTCTATCATCTTCTTCTGCATTCCATCTTAAAATTATAACCAACTGTTCTTCTTTGTTGCATACGTACGTGATAATAGACACTTACCTAGGATGCATAAAAAAAAAAAAGAACACTTGTTCTTTGAACTGAGTTTTGATGCGTAGTACCAAATGATTAATTTGTCAAATTAGATTTTGATTTTGGTCAACGCATAATGGTATCCGCTATTTCCATTTTTTCCACAGACGATGTGAAATACAGCAGAATTCAAGTACCCATACTTGACCTCAAACATGAGCATCACCCCAATTACGTTGTAAAATTTTGAAAGGAAACATTTTTTTTTTCAAATTTATGTTAGTGCACAAATTGCATCAGCGTGACCCATATTTTCATATATTTATTATTTCCTGGGACGACTGACTGAGTGGGTAACATATCAGCCATTGGTCGAGTACAGACAATAAAAAGGCTCGATTTCGGGGAGTAATAACCAAAAAATGATGACATTAAGAGGGACCTGAGCTGGTCCTTTTCTTTAAAAAAATGATGACATTTAAAGGAACATCATCCTACTTCTAAGTACTCAGCTAACTAATGTACAGATACCCTGTTATGCCTGAAACAATGGTCAAGTGGTCAATGCTCATGAAAACGCGAATTATTTCTATGAAAAATGGTCTGCTGATGCAGTTTTTGTGAAGAAATTAATCAGATACATAGCTGGCAGAGACGAACAAGAAAGTTCGAAATACTCCAAAGAGAGACCAAGATTGAGGTTTTTGAGGCAGTATAGCCAAGAGAAGAGCCAATCTGGCTTATGTTATTAACGGGTTGCTGCTAGACCTGAACCCATGCCACATGACATAGCAAGTGAATAGCCAAAAGTCAATTTTGCCGACAGCTTGTAAAAGGTTTAGATTTTCTTCGCAGGGAGCAAGTTCACTCCCTGACCTGTATCAAATTGTAGTTAGAAATATTCCATAATACTAACGAGCTGATCAAACCAGACAGCACCAGGACTTGCTCTTTGATATCCTATTGATGTAACCTAATGTATACAATACCAGATATCTAAAATTTAATCCCTAATAGCACACAGAAATCTAAAATTTTATATAATATAAACCCTTAGATAAAGCAAAAACACAACCAACACACCCTAGAAAAAAAAAAACATTGCTCCAGTATAAATCACTATCAGTTTATGACAGAACTATGCCTACCAGTACAGAAAAGCAAGCCCCAAAGAAGTAACGAATGAAATGGTTTACTTTATTCATACCGGTACTAGTACTGTGATCTGAGATGGACACGCCAGGCATCTTTATTTACCAGTATATTCTGTACAAGTGTACATGTATATTACAGTCTTCCCTGGCATACCTGATGTCGCAACCTTGCCATTGTTTTTTTTTATCTTCCACCAAAGCCACTCTCTCATCACAAGCAATTTCTTCCCTGGCATATTCTGTAAATGTATAGCCTGTGTTACGGCCAACCAGATTAGGAGGTACCCCGCCAAGAAACACCTGGAAATGGAATTCTCTTAGTTTTATACTTTAGAAAACAATCAAAGTGAGTTGAAAAGAGAAGAGAAGAGAGAGGCACGTTTGTATGTAGGTGCATACGAGCCAGAGGCGGCGGAGGCCGAGTGGAATGGGTCCCAAGAAGCGAGGAGGCCGACGTAGTGCTTCCATTCTCTCTCTCAGGAGGCGATGAATTTGTGGGACTTCGCACTTGTAAATGGATTGAGATCCGTTCTCAACGGATTGGATTGTGCAGAAAATTTTAGCACTTCCCTTCTAAACAAATTAATATCCGTTCTCAATGGATTGGATTGTTTAGGGAAATTTAGCACTTCCGCTCTAAACGGATTAATATCCGTTCTCAACAGATTGGATTGTTCAGAGAAATTTAGCACTTCCGTTCTAAATGGATTATGCTTCGTTATCAACGGATTGAATTGTGCAGAGAAATTTAGTACTTCCGTTCTGAACGGATTGGATTGTGCAGACTGCAGAGAAAGCAAGCAACGGATTCAGCACTTCCCACTGCAGTTCAGTTCCGTTCCAATCGGATTAAGTCCGTTCTCAACTGATCCCACTGCAGTTCAGTACCGTTCTAGTCAGATTGATGTCCATTCTAAACGTATCATTTATCAATTTCATACTGTTGTCTCTACTTGCTTTTAAAGGAACAGACAACTGACTTTGTTTAAAAGAACAGTTTATATATTTTATTTGAAGTACTCTCATCACTTTATAATTTGTTTTACTTAAAGAACATACAGCTGACTGATCACAAAGAGTACTTAAATTCCATATTAAAGTAGAGCTTTTTCTAGAAAACAGAAAGAGTACTCAAATCAGGCAAAAGTAGCATTTACAAAAAAAAAAAAAAACTTTCTCAAACTTGGTAAAATTTACAGCTTTTAATTGAATAAGAAACAAAAATGATAACTATCATCTGCAGTTTTGTCATCCCTTGTCATCGCTAAACACAAAATGAACACATAAAACAAAAAAGATAAACATATATACAATCAAAGTGAACACTTACAAACAAATAAGTATTATCATCACTTATTCAGATTTATATATGCATATTCAACTTATTTTAATTGAACTTATTTGTTTGTATATGTTCATTTTGATCATTATATATATTCACCTTATCAATTTTTTGTATTCACTTTGTGCTTAGCAATGGTAGAGATGACAAAATTGCATATGACAGTAATCAATTTTCAATAAGAAAGTATATCACGGTGATATTATTACCAACAAAATGCTTTGCTCATTAACTGAAAAGTACATTACAGAAATACACGTCGTCTCATGGTATTAATCACATTTCCTATTAATTGACTAATGCAGAAACTTTAGCATGAAAATTTTTTCACCAATTATGCCAACATCAACATATGTCCTCACGATTTACAAGGCCTCAAATAGAATACAATTTCCACGATTAATTCCAGAACAAATATCGACGACTACACGAGAGATCATCAGCATCCTTATTCAAAGAGATAGGTTGACCCTCATATTCCAACTTAACCCGCATATTTGCACAAACCACCCTGAATTTTAACCTTACATTATCCAACAACTTTTGCACAATCTCATTTCGGGCTCCATTAAGGGAATTCCATCTATTAAAGTCTTCAATTGGCCAATATTCCTTCTAACCCTATAAGTGAAAGCATCGGAATCAATTTACAGGGCAGAACCCCAAACATCGATATAACCATAATAAAACCCTGATTCCTCACCTACATTGAAACCATGATTTAAACCGACCTCTATCCCTTACCAGAAACCAAGCCGTCATTGTATCCATCTTTGAAACCTTGTTGATATTGTGATTCATCTAAAATAACCGACTCTTCAAGAAAGTCATTTAGATTGCTAATTTTTGGGTCCATTGTGCTGTACATTATACAGAAGGTTAGCCTGCATAAGAAAGATGGAACTAGATAGCCTTCATTTAAATTAATTGACTCTTCTGTATAGAGACTAATGAGCTGAAGTAGTTCAAGCACTTAAAAATAGCTTTGTTGGGGGTTCCGTATATGATACCAAGAACACACAAATTATGAAGTAGGATTCTAGTACTGTCTTAGTTTAATTTACCACAAGATTTTCCAGTTCTGGCATTGCCATAACCATTAGTAAGGAACAAAAACTTGCTAAGCCTTCACAATCTTTACTGAATGAGGTTACCCTAAACCCTGAACACTACAACTTATACGATTAAAACCAATCAATCTTTGTTCTCATAGGACATCAGCATAGCATAACTGGGCATTTCAATGCTCATAATAGATAAACACTTCAACAATCAACTGGTTTTAAAAGAACACTTCATATTTTTACTCTTCCCTCATCACTTTATATTTTTTATTTGAAAGAAAAGACAAGGGACTGATCAAAAAGAGTACTTAAATTCCATAGTAAAATAAAGATTTTTTAGACTACAGAATAATATTCGAATCAGGCAAAAGTAGCATTTAAAAACACTTTCTCAAACTTGGTAATGTTTACAGTTTTTTTAATTGAACAAAAAAGTACGTCACCAAAATGCATTTTCATTGATCGAAAAAGTACATCATTAGAGATATACGAACTTAATTGATACTATCCATGGTGAATGAAACATCCAAAGGTGTTAGCTTTGTACATTCTTATGGTAGTGCTAGTTTTGCACGTTGCACAACAATTCTATGATTGACGTCACGGCAATCATAGAATGCAACTACTACCTACAATAAATTATCCCTTCAAAATCGGATATAAAAAAAACTAAATAGAGAAGAGAGGAAGCAACTACTACCTAAAATAAATTATCCCTACTGACTGGAAGGACGTGCAATGGTGATGCAGTACACACGAGACCCAACATGGCGAACTGTTAGACCCGCTTTCTCACATCCTCTGAAGAAGAGCTGCTCATCCTCTTTGCCTATCCTACGCCGCCAGCTCATTATGAAAATGGGCAGCTCCAACTCTATTTCTTCTCCTGCCAATTATTTTGAGCGAGTGGGTGAGTGTTACCAAACTCATTGCTACTGCCCTGCCGAGTGGTCCCTATATTTCTGGGTTTATGTTCCCTATTTAACATAATTACAACATGTCCATGACTTGAGCAGTCCTCTACTATTTATAGGTGCACTTTACAGGATAGCTAAATAAGTTGAGTTAAATCACACCATTATTACCTGAAACTGTGATGGATCTCTTTGTTGTGCCAGATATCTGATCGAGTGGCTTGTATGATTCAAGAAGAAAGCAGAGAGTTTTGATCAGGTTGGGGTATTGCTTCACATCTGTATATAAATATAAGCAGGAAGACATTAGAAGATGCCATGGAATATAACCAACACATGATGATTAACACACCAACCATATCAGCTGATTATTAGGTATTAACACCAAGACAAGGCCAGATTACCTCATAAATCATTCAACTGTCCTCTGTCAGAAACTGAATAGAGTTAAGATTCGTAAATCCATGGTCATTCCTTATTTTTATTTCATTTTGGTGTTTCCAAGCATTGTCAATAAATATGTTTGTATACAGAGTTGTGTGCCCAAAGCTGTGGGAAGTAAAGAAGAAAAGGAAAGAGTAATGACTGACATAATAAAATGTCACTAGCAATAATCAACTCCCAATAAGGTGCAGAAGTAGGAAATGGTTCTCCCCAAGTATCTGAAGATAATAAAAAGAAAGAGAATTTCATTTATTTTAATTTTGATAGAAGTCAGAAATGGAAGAAGGAAATGGGTTATAAGTAGGAAGGGAGGGAAGTTACGCCGGATATGAGGCAAGGGATGGAGGCCATTGGAGGTGCAGTTGTGAGCTATGTTTAGTTCAATTTGGGGATCATCATAGTCAGAGGTGGTGATATCAACTTGAAAAGATGATTTGAGAAATATCGCCAGGGCCCCAGTTCCACTAGGGAGAAGAGAAATTGCACATGGAAAGAAAAGACATGAGAATCAGAATCACATTCAATTCAATTCAAGCATAGATAGAATAGAATAAAAGAGAAGAAGGTATAGTAGGTAGGGGTAAGATACCTTCCCAATTCGAGGACGCGAAGGCGGGGATGGAGAAGGGATTGATGGTGGAGGAGAAGCCAATCGGCAAAGGCAAAGGTGCCTGGCCAGAGCAGGTTGGCGTTGAGGATATGGAAGGAGAATTCGCGTATTTTCAAGTTCTGCATTGCATGCATAATCATAATTAATAGTAAACAGTATGAGGGAAGGGGATGAGTCTAAGGCTCCGCTCCAGAAGGATAGAGTCGGAGAGAAGGGAAGGGAGGAGAGTTCGGATAGCCTGCTCCAGAGAGAGAGAATAGACGGAAATTAAGGAGAGCGGAGAGACAGATAGAGGGAGAGATCGGTTACTCCCAAAATCAGAGAGTAGCGAGCTCCCTTCCCTTCGCTCCGAGTCTCCCCTTCTGGAGCGGAGCCTAAGCCTTTTATCCCAAACAAGTTGGGGTAGGTTAGAAATGACACTCCGACCGTAATCATTTTTTGTATATATGGCTGAGTTTTTACGGTGGCTCGCCAAGCCCATCGCAAGCATACGGGCTTGAACCCTGAACCTCTTAGAAGAGAGCCAAGTGCTCATACCACCTAAGCTACTAGCCAAGTGCTCTTAGTAAACAGTATGAGGGAGGGGGGATGAGTAGAATAAAAAAAGAAAGGAAAGGAAAGAGGAAGCTGGAAGTAGCACTAGAGTACATACCATTTGAGGAGGGAAGGTATGTGTGCGTTCCACAAAGACCTCCTCCTGCTCCTGCTGCTCATGCTGAGAGAGAGAGAGCGCATTATCGTCGTCTCCGTCTCCGAAGAGGGAAGCCGGAGAGAAGAGGGCTGTCTCCATCGTCCCTAATTAATCAAATTATTAAAAAGTTGTACCGGAGTAGAAGTACTTGGTGGAAATGGGAGGTTTGGGAGGAGTGCGAGAAAGAGAGTACCTACGAAATGCGCTTGGTGGAGGATCCGAAGCCGCGAATCTCCTCGATCGGATCCGTTATCAGGTTGGATTTTGAAATATGATAGAGGAAGTAAGAGAGGGATTAAACGGCGACTAGGGTTTGGGACTACTGGGGTTTGAAGATTATTATTCCTCTCCAGGAGCTAATCACAGGTTCTCTCCAGTCTCCACTGTGTAACTGTAAACAGTAAAGAGTCGGAGGAAATCAGAGGAAACAGGACTCTCTCTTGGAAAATTTTCATCAATGACAAAAATATTCTAACAATTTTAAAAAAGATAAAATAGTCTTTGAAATTTTAAAAAGAGCACAACTATAACGGTAATAGAATTGCCGTTATAGCTCAGCCCTATAACAATAATGTTATTGGCGCTATAAGAGACTATAGCGGTAATGCTATTGCCGCTATAGCAAATTTTTTTTTCTGGCTGACACCTTTTTTTATTTTGGTTTTTTGGGCCGATTGGAATTTTGTCTTTTTGTGCTGACACCTGACTTCTTCATTGAAGAGGGACTTTACTTTTTTTTGTGCCACATTTAGGGGCCGTTTGGATGTTGTAGGAAATTGGAAAATTTGCAATTCTAGGCATAAATTTATTGGGAAGTGTGTATCTTTGCGAAAAGTTTGGATTGTTTATAATAAATTTGGCATATGAAATTCCGGGAATTTGCAATTCCCTCTTATTCCAACCCCATCCAAATGCCCCCTTAGTAGAGCCGAAAAAATTAATACTAACTTTACTGTTCATATTAATTTTGATAATAACAGAAAAAAAATCAAAATTTTAATACTAACGTTGCTGGATCGTCATCCCAGTTGACGAAATCCCAACACCCTTGGATCATCATCCCAGCTGACGACCCAAGCTTGGATCGTCATCCGAAATGACGATCCAACAAAAAACCACATATTTTAATAATATTCTGAAATTTTTTTTGTTTGGATCATCATCCCAAATGACGATCCAAACAAAATAATTTCAGAATTTTTTTTAAATGTAAATTTTTCATTTTAGACCCAAAAGTTTTTATTATTACAAAATATATAATTTATGATTAAAAATTAAATATAATTAAAACAACTACTATAAAAATATAAGTATATAATTAAATTATGCATGTTAAATACGTAATATTGTATATATTTGTAATATTTATTTATACATATATATATAATGTAACATATATTTTATATATTAAATACATATTATTGTATATAATTAAAATATATGATACATATTATTATGTACATATATATCTATGTATATTTATTTATACATTAAAAAAATTATATGAAAATATCTACATTTAATGTATATATTTTTTTTATTGGACTATTATGTAAAAATAATAATTTTAGGGTCATCGGCGAATAACTCTAACAAAAATATATTCAATTTTTTCTCCGATGACCCTAAAATTATTATTTTTACAATATAGTCCAATAAAAAAATTTTATACATTAAATGTAGATATTTATATGTATGTAAATGTATAAATGTATATATTTATAGAGTTTTGCTATGGTGAGTTGCAACTCACCAAAGCGTCCGTGAGTCGCGCTCAAAATTTCGAAATTAAGTTCAAAACGACCGATCGAAACCGTCTTATACGATCTCCCTATTGAATTCTACATGCAGACCAAATTTTATATTTTTTCGAAATTTTTAAGTATTTATTTTAGATTTTAGAAAATCATTAATCTAATTAGTTTTTAACCGTTCAAAAACAGCAGTTTTTAAAAATCTGAAATAAATACTTAAAAATTTCGAAAAAATATAAAATTTGGTCTGCATGGAGAATTCGATAGGGAGATCGTACTAGACGGTTTGGATCGGTCGTTTTGAACTTAATTTCGAAATTTTGAGCGCGACTCACGGACGCTTTGGTACAATAAAAAAAATATGTAATGTATAAATGTACATATTTATATGTATGTAATGTATATATAAACATATTTTTTAAAGTATAATTTTTAATATATTTTATATACATATATTTTTTTAATATACTTATACATAGAAATATATGGTCATCGTCACCATATATTTTTTAAAAAAATTATATAAGTTAAAAATACATATAAAATATACAACAAAAAATTTTATTGGGCTATATTGTAAAAATAATAATTTTAGAGTCATCGGCGAAAGAATTGAATATATTTTTTGTTGAATTTCTTCACCGATGACACTACAATTATTATTTTTACATAGTAGTCCAATAAAAAAAAATTTATACATTAAATGTAGATATTAATATATAATTTTTTTAATGTATAAATAAATATACATTAGAAATATATGTACATAATAATATGTATCATATATTTTAATTATATACAATAATATGTATTTAATATAAAAAATATACGATACATTATATATATATATATATGTATGAATAAATATTACAAATACATACAATATTATGTATTTAACATGCAATAATTTAATTATAGGGAAAATTGGATATAACCCCCTCAAATCTTGCTCAACTGGATATAACCCCCTATAATCTTTGAAATTGGATATAACCCCTCGTAATCAAGTCAATCTTGGATATAAACCCTTTTCATTTATTTGAACAATATTTTAAATAATAAATATCAGTTTTTAATATATATGACCAAAATATCCTTCATCTTCCTCAAAGGGACTCAAACCATGCCTTCCGTTGCATTATTTGTTCGCTCCAACACCCATTCATGGAGATGTAAATAAATATGTTAATTTGTGAACTACAAACTCGGCTTGAATTTACAAAGATGATATATGTAATTATAGAAAGTTTATTTGGGCCAGTTACATAGGTGCTTGGATTGGACTTCGATAGTGCATTTTTCTTATCAAAATTGACAAACTCCAAAAAAAAAAAAAAACGCAAGGAGGGCCTGGCGCACCACATCTCTCCACTAAACCCTTCGCTAATTAAAGATGGAATTATAGATTGCATAGAATTGTAATAAAAATATATGCTTTTAGGATAACATATGGGAAGACGCGAGGTTGCGAGGTACCGTACAAGCTAGGGTTTCATCCTGAAAGGAGAAGGGTAGTTTAGTCATGCATACTAAATACAGAAAATTTTTTATTTAAAATATTGTTTAAATAAATGAAAAGGGTTTATATTCAAAATTGACTTGATTACGAGGGGTTATATCCAATTTCTAAGATTATAGGGGGTTATATCCGGTTGAGTAAGATTTGAGGGGGTTATATCCAATTTTCCCTTAATTATATATTTATATTTTTATAATAGATGCTTTAAGTATGTTTAATTTTTAATTATAAATTATATATTTTGTAATAATAAAAACTTTGGGGCCAAAATGAAAAATTTGCATTAAAAAAAAAGATTATGAAATTTTTTTGTTTGGATTGTCATTTGGGATGACGATCCAAACAAAAAAAATTGAGAATATTATTAAAATATGTGATTTTTTTGTTGGATCGTTGGATCGTCATTTCGGATGACGATCCAAGCTTGGGTCGTCAACTGGGATGGCGATCCAAGCTTGAATCGTCAACTGGGATGACGATCCAGCAACGTTAGTATTAAAATTTTGATTTTTTCTGTTATTATCAAAATTAATATGAACAGTAAAGTTAGTATTAATTTTTTCGGTTAGTAGAGTGGGTGGGAGTGCAGTCTTCATTTGAATGTCGCACATTTCAATAGAGACTTCATTTATTTTTTTCATCTTCAGCCGAGACATCAGGTGGAAGAGTCTCTATCACCATCAAGCATAGAAAGGATCCACTACACATTCCTGCAACCTTCCATAGGTGGAGGAGAGAATGGAGAGAAGCCGATAAGCGCCAGCCATTGTAGGTTTTTTTTTCCAAATTTTATTTTATAAATATTGAATGAAAATTGTTTATGAGAGAAAATATTCGTATGGGAATATTTTTTTAGGAAAGTAAATGTTGGTCATGAAAGAAATATTTATTTTTTTAGTTATGTTTATTTATTTAATGATAATTATTGATGAAAAATGGTATGTGAGAATTGTTGATTAAAAATGTCTATTGTAGGATTTTTTAAAATTTTATTTTGTAAATATTTGAGAAAGGATTTTTTTTATCTATTGTGGGATTAAATTTTCCTTAAATATGTCTATTGTAGAAATTTTTTATTTTAAGGAAATGAAAGGATTTTTTTAAGTTATTTTTAATATTTATTGTACGATTTGTTTTAATGGTATGTGAGAATGCAAATTGTTCATGTAAGAAATTGTTTGTATGGGCATAATTTTTTTAGAAAAAAAATCTTGTTCATGAAAGAAAATTTTATTTCTTTTAATTTTGTTTATTTATTTAATGGAAATTATTGATGAAAATGGTCCATGCTTGTTTTTTTTAATAGAATTGATGGAAAAATTGTATGAATTATTGTTAATAGAATTTCTGGAGAGATTGTTGGAAATATCATATTGTATGAAATATGGAATTTTTGTGTAATATGATATGTTGATGAGAATTGGATAAAATTTGTTAGAAATTATTATAAAATTGAATGGAAAAAATATTGTAAAAAGAATTAGTGTGACTAATTTATGGAAAAAATGATGTAAATTAACTGTTATTTGGAATTAGAATTTAATGGATAAATTAATTTACAATTATTTATTGCATGAAATTATGTATATGAAAAATTATGCATAGGAAAAATGAATGTTTGTAAAATAACTATTTTGTAAAAAAAAACAATTTATTATCAACCAATTAGTGGTAGTAAAATTAATGTTTTTAAAAATAAATGAACAGAAAAATTAATTCATAGAGTTAAGACAATAAAACTAATGTTTTGTAAAAAAATTTTTACTGTTTTGTAAAAAGAATGTTATGTTTCGTAAAATTAATGTTATGAATAAATTATTATATTGAAAAATTATTTTTGTAGAGATTAATTAGTGTATACAGAATTTAGTATTAGGATAAAAAAAATTAGTACATTGAAATTTACTATATGAATAAATTATTGTATGGTTTGTTTTTTGAATTAAATTTCGTCAATTTCAATCACCAGGTGCAGCCGCTACGACTAGGATTAGAAAACTTAGAAATAGGACATGTCCTCCAAATCGGAGAGCGATAAATGCAACAGAGCGTGAAGGAGATCCAGATAACGGTCCAACTTTAGTTTTTCTTCTAATGGTGTGTATTTTAATATTATTAATTTTTTTGCATATTAATTGTAAATACAAATCATAAAAAAATAAATAAAACGATATGGACAAAAAACCTAATATTATAATGTAAACAATATTTTGCGTAAAATATGGAGAGAAGGCAGAAATAAATACATTTATATTGAATGTAAATGGAATACTACAACTAAAATATTAGACATTAAAAAATATGTGTAAATGAAATATTGAACATTTCATTTTTTTAAATTAATAAGAAGTTCGTCGTAGCAAAATAATCATCATGGTTCTATGTGATCTTCTAGCGGAAAAAAAAAACAAAAAACACAATGCAGCCAAAAAAAAAAAATCACTATAGCAGCCGCTATAGTGCAAAAAAAAATAAAACCTCAGAGAGCTGTCAGCCCGAAAAAGGAGAAAAAAAAAAGTCACAGAGGTGTCAGTCCCGAAAAAAATAATAATAAAAAACCTATAGCGGTAATAGGAATGCCGCTATAGCCCCCTATAGCGGCAATAGCATTACCGCTATTGGGCTGAGCTATAACGGCAATGCTATTACCGCTATAGCTATGCTCTTTTTAAAATTTAAGAGGCTGTTTTATCTTTTTTAAAATTGTTAGGGACATTTTTGTCATTGATAAAGATTTTCCGTCTCTCTGCGTTTTCCCCTCCTCGTCTCTGACCCCACGTTGTAGGAAATTGATTACTGTCATCTGCAGTTTTGTCATCTCTGTCGTTTTTTCGGCGAAAAAACGTGTACAATATCAAAAGACATAACGTGTATTGAGAGCATAGTGTATTTGGTACATATCGTGAATAAAATGCTTAGAAATGTTCAATATTGTGTACCATTGCCTCTCTAAGTACAATATTGTATACCAATCGTCCATACAAATGTAATAATGTACACAAAAATACATATGAGTTTGACATAAATGTTCGCACATATACATCGTTTTTTCACCGAAAAAACACCGCACAGTTAAATCAACTCCGGACCGTCATACCGAAAAAAACGCATTTTAAAAGCTTGCGTTAAATATAAAGTGAACATATAAACGATCTAAGTGAACACATACAAACAAATAAGTTCATTGAAAATAAGTTGAATATGCATGTAAAATTCTGAACCAATGATGACAACACTTATTTGTTTGTAAGTGTTTACTTAGATCGTCTATATAATCACCTTGTTTAGTGTATATGTTCACTTTATATTTAGCGATGGTTGGAATGGTATATTTACCGATGGCACTTATAATTCCTGCTCATTGTAGTTTGTTTTTCTCAAATTTACAAATAATTCAAACAAAGTCAACACATAAATTAACACGGTAAATATTTAATTGAACAAAAATG
Organism: Rhynchospora pubera; assembly: GCA_028095005.1. Classification (NCBI taxonomy): domain Eukaryota; kingdom Viridiplantae; phylum Streptophyta; class Magnoliopsida; order Poales; family Cyperaceae; genus Rhynchospora; species Rhynchospora pubera. Next base: position 10,059,069 of record CM051463.1, on the reverse strand, counting down.
AACAAATACCATGCAAATAACAAGTGGAACAAATATTCCAACTTATATAAACATATATAGCAGATAATAAGATGAACAAAAACAAAAAAAAGGTGACTGGATAATAAACAAGTTGAGCAAATAAAATAACACAAAGTAAACATATGTAATATACAATTTGAGAAAAATAAAAAAATCAAAAATAAATAATAAATAAACTAAACAAGTACAACAACGATATAAACATACATAACAAATAAGTTGAAAAAAAAAGCACAAGCTCAATCAACATATATAATAAATAAATTAAACAAACTACCGTAAGATAAAACAGATAAAAAAATAAATATAATAAACAATGTAAAAATATATTCTAAATAAATTGATCAAATACGATAACTAACTTGAAAAACAAATTAATTAAACATATATAATAAGTTGAACAAATATACTAAAACAAAATGAATAGATATAAAAAAATAATTTGAAGAAATAAATTTAACAAAGAATAAAAATACAACAAATTTGTTTAATAAATACATTGAGAAAGAGGCCAAGAGGGAACATATGCTGTGTTGAAGGAGAGAGCGGAAATAGCACGGACGAGGGAAGACAAGAGGAGGAATCGAATGGATCGATGGCGAAAGAGAGAGAGGAGCAAATGACGGGCGGAGTGAAGATGAAAGAATAGAGTAGGGTGGGAGAGAGGAGAGCGAACACTGGACAATAGAGGTAAAAGTGAGAAGGAGAGGAGAAAGCGCAGGATGCTAATGGAGATAGAGTAAGAAGAGAGAGGAGAGCGCTGAATGATACTGATGACAGTGGAATGTACGCCGTGGAACCAATTTATTTGGTTTTCATAAAACTTTAAATTGGTACAGAACCTGATTTGTGAGAAAGCAAATTGAATTGGAATAATAATGGTAGTACAAAGGAAGATTTAATCAAATCGTGAAAGCAAATATGCAATTGAAACTTCACTTTTGATTTAACTAAGGCCTAATCGCGTTTCCAAAGTGGCGATTATGTTCGTGTATACAGTATACAGTGTACATTAGAAAATGGAAATAATCATTTCTCAAATATTTTGTTTTTTTTTATTTACACTTGATTACGCTTAACTGATGATAATCAAGGAAATATCTCTTGCTATTTACGCTGTGTAACAAATGATTGTGTAATTACACATTAATTATAACCTTGACTGATTTCAATAGGTGGATTAACTTCAGAATCAGGAGCTTTAAGTATAACTTGAGAATAAGTGTGCACTTCAAAATATTAAGAGCCAAAAAAAAAAAAATCTCTGCACTGCACTTCAAATTTCAATGGTATTTGTTGAAACTATTTCAGACCCTTTAGGATGTAGAAAAAGAAATGAATATCAAACATGTTCCTTTTAGTCCTTACTTTGTCTCTAACATCTTCTTCTCTACATTCCATCTTAAATACAATCAACTGTTTCATTTTGTTGCATACTTAATATAGATAGATACCTAGAATACACAAAAGAAAAAAAAAATCCGCTTGTTCTTTCACATGAGTATTGATATATTATATCAAACCATTTGAGGTCTTAAAATTTGTCAAATTGGATTTGGGTCAACGCATGTTGGTATCCGCCACTGCCATTTTTCCCATGGACAGTGTGAAATACAGCAGAATCAAAGTTCCCATACTTGACCTGAAATTCCGACAAACATAATTAATAGTGAGCATAACCCCAATGATGTTGTAAAATCTTGAAAGAAAAATAATAGTTTTTTTTCTGGTTTGAATTAGTGCACAATTGCATGACAGCATGAGTGTGAGTGTGTGACCCATATTTTCATATATTTATCATTTCCAGTGACTGAGTGGGTTACATATTAGCCATTGGGCCGAGTACACTACAAACAATAAAAAGCCTCACTTCTAGGGAGCAATAACCAATAAATGATGACAATTAAGAGGGGCCGGAGCCCCTTCTTTTCTTGAAAAAAATGATGACATTTGAAGGAACATCATTTTAGTTCTAGAATTACTCAGTTAACAAATTATATAAGGATAAATCTTAGGAATAAATAACCTAATTGTTGACATTTTAGGACAAAAGTCTAATTCTAGCGGTAGAATTCAAAATAAGTTGAACCATAGGATATACAAATTTGCTAACAACATCAGCAACATTTAGTCAATTATTTATATCAATTAAAGTTGTGCTTGAATCAAACTAATTATATTATCTTTAATAGACTAATTGAGATACTATATGCCTCTGTTTGACTATGTTTGAAAACAAACTAATTATGTGACGTGAAATATATGCACATTAAAAATGGTTAGAGGTGGCATGAAAGTGGAGATGCAAAAGCAAAACAGGGGCCTTGCTTGGGTAACCATAGGTTGCCTTAATAAAGAACCAAGCATGTTGTTATCTTCTCTTCGGCTATTTATTTATTTTTTTAAAAAGAAAGGAAAAATAATAAACTACACTGGTTTATACATGTATATTGTCATAGGAGAATTGATACTCAAAAAAGATTAGGATGAAACAATGATGTGTTGCGCCGAAATACAAACCAAAATTTAAGAACAAGATAACCCCCTCTCTCTCTATCTATCCATGTCTAAAGATGGGACCAATCCAAAAAAGTCCCAATACCAAATATTTCGTTTTGTGCTGAATGAATGATATACATATGCTGGTGTGACGCAATACCAGAAATGTAGCATTCGGCTCAAATAAATTCCAAATTGTCACGGTTCAGGACATAATTTTTGGGGCTAAGTATTCAAGAAATCATGATGACAAATGTTGTCCGTATTTAAATACTTGGTTCCAAAATTGCAAATTTTCTATTCGGGATAATCCGTTAGAATGAAACTTTGGCCTTATTAAGGACAAGTGTTGCATAAAAAAAATTGTACAATATTAGCATGCTTGAAGGATACTTGGGTTCTTAAAGATCTAGCATGGTGTGGACCGCTCACTGAGAGGACTTTTATATGAATTTGTTAATTCAAAGTGCTATAAATTTATTGTGTAGTTAACAAAGAGGATTTTCTAAACAAGCTTTAGATAGCATGCTTTGCTAGCAGTCTAGTAATTCTCGTGGTAACTGTGATTTGGCAAAAAATAATTATAGGTATTTTTTATAGACAGGTATAACTTAGGAAATTTATGACCTGGATTACACAAAAATAAGGTTTCTTTTCATGCAAATATCAAAAGAAAAAAAATTCTGAGTCAGGTAGTAATGAGATTTTAGCGGACAGTCAGTCATTTTTGTGCGAGACAGAAACAAACCCAATATTTATTCAGTATTTTAAGACATTTTTTATAAAAATATATAATTAGATTAAGTTTATATGGTTCCAAATTTAATACTTTGCTAGATTTTCCTAAAAATTTGCTCAATTGAAAAGTGTGGAAATTCAGCAATTTGAAATATTGTCATGAACAGATACAGACATAAATTTGAAAAATATGACCTTAGTTTTTTTTTTTTTTCCAAATACTAACTTACACGGTGGCAAACGTGAAGAGAACTCTTCTAGGGTTGATCCATTGTGGGGACCGCCTACTGTTTAGCCTCCGGCACTTTCCACCTTGACCTGCTGTTACCATACCCGTGTGTCCATAGCTGTGGCCACTAAGTAGCTCAACATTAGCTCCCGTCACGTGTGCATTTGTCTCCAGCCTGTCCACTTGGGCGGGCCCACCTAAGCACAAATTCAAAATACAAAAGTTATTCAGGCAAATTGTAGAGTATCACTACCGGACAAAAGATGGGATTGTCTAAGAAATTTATTGGAACCGGCATCCATGCTTAGGGCTGTCAATATACCGCCGTTTCGAACGTTTCCGTTTCGTTCCGTCTGAAATGGAACATAAGTGGAAGGAAAAGTAGTTTCATTTTCAGAAACGGAATGGAAATAGAACGTTGAAATGAGAAATATCAATGTAAAATGAATGTGGAAGTGAAATTTCCGTTCCGTTTAACGAAATGGAACGGAAATGGAATGATTTTCTATTTCGTATTTTGAAGTGGAATGGAAACGGAATGATGGATTTCCGTTCCATCTCACACGTTTGACAGCCCTGTCCATGCTTGACACAGAGAAATAAATTAAGAAGTTTCAATTCTAATAGCAAGAGATTCCATTGCTTACTTTTTAAACAAGTTGACTAAGAGAAAAATTTAGAGGATATTTATGTAAGATTTAATGTGAGAGAGAAAGAAAGAGAAAGAACATGAGTTACCGGTGCAGTTGGTATCTCCATCCGGTGTTTTTTGTGATGCTTTTCTGGACATCGTTCTCACCATGTTTTTATTCTAATCCCCACAAAGAAAAATATTATGAACATGTTAAACAATTGAATTCCATACAATATATTTTCTTTTTTTTTTAAAAAAAAGTAAGATAAATTGCAAACACTAATTTTGTCCGCACTCAAGGTCATGAGTATAGATAAGATAACTGAAAAAAATTTTGCGGCTTTGTTTGCTTTCCAAAAGTTAAAAAGTTGCATCTTTATTTTGATCCCTCGGCAGGTTTTGTGAAAAAAGAATAAAACCTTTAGGATGTTTGTGGGCACTTTCTGAATTCTGTTGTGATCTCGAATTCATAATATTTTTTTTCTAGTAAAAAAATATAAATGATGAGCAGATGAGGCTTAGGGCTATGCAACAAAATTTGAGGAAATTTCATTTGTTTTGAATGTGAACATAATAGATGAATCAAGTTAATGAAAAAGATGAGAAGGTCATACTAAGGCTGGGTCATCGGCGTGAACTGCCAACGCACCGATATCGACCGCTACGAACCCATCGGACGGCTGAGTTTCAGCTCCATAGCTGGTTTTAAGGGTTTCATCTGATGGCACCTCGGTTGGACTAATAAGCTGTTTTAACTAATAGAAAAATAAATGTAAAAAATTAAACGCAGAAATGAAGATGTGAAGATAAGTACTATGGATACAAAGGAATTACATGGAAGGGAAAGAGAAGCATAAGCTGTATTACTTACCTGACTAGCAGTTGCGGAGATCTCCACCATGGTTTTGTTTCTTTATCCTTCCTTCTTGTCCTCTAATCCCTTTTCCACGTTTGATGCAGCTCAAAGTTCAAAGTTCAAACTATAGAGAGAGAGAGAGAAGAAGAAGAAGAAGAAGAAGAAGAGAGAGAGAGAGATGACTTTCTGTCTGATATAAAACAGATAGAATACTGACCCTGTTAGGGGCAGAATTGGAAAAGAAATTTTCCATTTTCCAATTCATACTTTGCTCATCCTTTTAATTTTTTGTAATTAATTGTTTAAATACTTGAGTTGCTTCACTGGCTTGCTAAATGGGTTTTAAGTACGGACGATCTAATTTAAGCATGAAACGTGCTCAGATGTATTTTGTATCGGTTTTAAATTTTAATTATGTGTCATTGTCGTACCTTTTTATGTAAGTTTGAAAACAAAATAAATTTAATATCAAAATACAATTAATAGATATAATCATATTATTTTATTATCTTATAATGAGTCAATACAATAACACTAACGTACTCGATATATTTTTTAGATTATTAGATTTAATGCCTACGGATCGATATCAAAAACAAAAAAAATGTTAGAAGCCACTATAACCGCTTAACGATACATACATACATACATATATATATATATTTTCCAAATACATGCGAAAAATGATACTGTGTGATTAGAGCTTGCAATTCAAATTATAGCAAAAAAGAAAAATGAAGGGAGGCCACAGCTATATAATGGTTAATACATTAAAAAAAATTTTAATATCAACAACTTTTATTTACCTTAATAACATCAATCCAAATGTGCCTCAAATCTCACTTGTTTCCTCCGAAACTTTCTGGAAAAAAGAAATTATCTAACAAGAAATGTGCACATAATCCTCTTTTTTCTGTTTAGTTGGGTCATACGTTATTTCTCCGTTTATATCGGTATATAATATAATCATACTTACTCATCCTTCAATTTCAATATTTCTCACGAGTCTACACTACATAAAGCTGGCAGCTGGGTTTATTAAAATTTCCTCTCAATTTGTAAAACTATTTGTTGATAGAGGGGTAGTTTCGGAAATATGAATATTTGTTTAGACAGCATTTTTCGCCATTCATTCGTTCATACTGCTGACTCATATTGATGTAATTATCTCATCTGACATTCTGACTGGCGCATGATAGCATTACCGTATAGCGTTGTTTTGTTTTATATACTCAGACGCTAAATAAGATAATGATAAAAAAAAATCTCAAATCGATGTAATTATCAGAGGCGTGCGTTAGGTTATCGCTTTTTCCCAGGAATAAAGCCGAATACATCCTTTTTTGAAATAATTTCTTACTTTGAACCAGACAAAGCCGATTGTTCTTTGCTACTCTTCTTCCTAGGGATAGAAAGACAGTTCATGGGAGCCAGGCCCCACTAGACTTAAAACAGAACCACATTTATTTTTTCCTTGTAATGTAATCACTCCCTAAATATTTTTTTGGGTTTATCATTTTTATCGTTTTGGATTTGAAGTTGTTTATAAGCAGACACTATACTTTGTTTTTTCTTTTTGTTAGGGATACTTTTTCTCATTTTAAAATTCTTATATCATTGGGGGAAAAAAGATTATGTAGCATATAAATTTTCTTACCAAATGCCTTCACATAACTTCCACTATATCTCCAAATTTAGGTTAACAATAAATGATCAAAAGATTCTATTACTCGGTCAAATTTTACAAACAAAAAGGAACAACTATTGACTTTTATTAATGATTGTACCTACCCCCTTTTAATTTTCGTAGCTTATAGTTTGATTCGGGGGTTTTCTCTTTTTCTTCTTCAAAAGAATCTCTGATGTATTGTAACCCTATTTGACTTTTATTAGTTTGCCTACGGGCCTCTTCACCAAAAAAAAAAAAAACAAACAAAAAGGAACAACATACATTTATCTTTTTTATCATCTGGATAAAATATGACAAATTTAATAGAATTACAAAATTCTTTACTTGCTTTGTTACCAATCAAAACTAATAAAACAGAATTATACAATTTTCAAATTCCTAAGTGACTGAGATACTTTCAAATTATGTCAAATTTATACACAGATTTAATAATAGAAAGAAAAAAAATTCGATTTATGCCACTTCAAAACACTTCAGTTTCAGATATGTCGATTGAAAATGGCAAATTCGATATAAAATATATATGCCATTATGAAACTGCACCAATTCATTTTATGCCAATCCTTTTTTTAAAAAAAAAAACACACACTAAATTTGATATTAGCCACTATATATTTTGTGTTTTTTATTTAAAAAATCTCCATTTTTTTCTTATTTGGAGTGATATAAAAGTAATTAAATTTTAATTATTTGATGACATAAAATTAATTCTTATTGTTTCGTAGTATAATAGAAAATAGGGAAAATTAGTTATTTGTCACCCAAAAACAAGGAAATTGGGATTTTACCACTTTATCCACCTTTAAATGCTTTAGGAACCCCAAAAACTATCCCCAAGAGAAACCAGATGTTTTAATAAAGAAAATTCAAGATTTTGGATTGAACACTAAATAAAATGGTATAATTGAACCCGAAATGCCAGCCTAGAATATTTTGAAATTAAAGGTCATTTAGAAATTAAGAATAAATCTTGAATAAATTAAAATACTCATAAAAATTATTTTTATTTATGAGCGACTGATGTCTCGCTGCTGAAAGTTCAGTATACAGAGAAGCCCTACGAGCAACAGAATCATTAGAAGAGCCAGCCCTTGGTTTTGTTAAACCATCCGAAGCAACACAAAAGGGCACGTCAACAATCATCAAGCAGAACAATACAATCATTCAACTGCTTGTTAAAATCAAGGAAGAACTCGAATATTGAAAGGACCAAATAAGAGAACTCAGAAGGACAAAAGCACCTGAAGGGTTTGACACATCCGAGGCCCTAGAACAAATCCAAAATCAACTCAAAAACATGAGTCTTGGTCCGCCAACAACTTCAAAACGGCCAACCATAACGGGCAAATTCTTCGCATACCGTGACCCAAAGAAAATATACGAAAAAGAAAAGAAAAAGATACAATGAGTCGTACTCAAACAGAAACAGTGGGTAGACCATCTGTATCAGGCCACAAAAATCAAATACCAACCGTTGAAGATCAAATTTGGAATTACAGACTCGGAAGTCGGTTACGGTATGTGGCACAAAGAAGATTGCCAAGGCATAGGCAACATCGAAGGACATTAGAATCTCAACTAAGTCCTGATGTGAAACTAAGCATCTCACAGTTTCGCAGAGCACAACAAGTTCCGGCAGAAACACTATACCAAGCCGGATGGAGCGAAAGAAATCATCGGGTATACCAACATTATTCTGATGAAAGAATTTTGGTGGTTCGAGATCAAAGGGAAATTCCCTTTATCTCTCAGGCAAGCTACAACAGGCTTGTTGAAAAAGGATTACAGCACTTACATATAGGTGTTGTAATGGTCCGGCTATACGCTCTTCACAGAAGAAGTGCAGGGGTAAATGCTCTAGTTGTTATAAGAGACACAAGATGGGGGAATGATACCTCACTGATAAGTTCCATGGAAATGGACTTAACAGACAAGACACAGCTGGCGTACGCAGTCCCTGACATGATGGTTAGTATTCATGATTTTCATAACCACATCCAATTGGTTGTACAAACTCATGGGTATGAATCACGGCGAGGTGGAGAAAGCAACCTCTTAATCTCTCGATGTTTAATAGGGAGGTTATCAAACACCAGCCATACACACTTCCGGTACAATGTCCAAGGTGTAACAGAGCACCTAGCAAGCAGAGGCATAAGGGCTATACCGGGACAATCGAGATCAACTGAAGAATTGAGAGGCCAACGATGGATAAACAGGCCACCAGCAATCCCAGAAGTACAACACCCACAGACAATTCGAGTAAGATTAAGAACTGATGGCTCCCTAGCCATTAGATTTGGTGGATATATAGCAACTGCACCAGCAAAACCAGCAGTTGTCGGGCCTAATGATGAAGAAGAACTAGATGAAGAAATGGCCTTGATGGTTACAATTGAGGAACCAGAAACCTCATTTGAAGAAGAATTGAAATTGTTGTCCCTAAAGGAGGCAGCTTAACCAAGATTTAGCGGAAGCAATTAAGGTTTTAGACCGGTTTGGTAAGGACTACCCTAACACAATTCAATTGGTATCCAATACAAGCAAGCCCACAAGCAATTCAAGTATAGTAAGATAATAAAGAGAGAAAGAGAGAGAGAAATTGAACACTCGGTATGATTACGGAGTTCCGACCCGCTAGAAAAGGCTAGCCTTAGTCGTACGTCTCCGGGAGTTTCGCTACCACACAAGTACGCGTTCCGTTCAATTCCACAACGAACGGGTCTACAACTTCGAACCGAATCACCTCGTCACAATGACACTCGAGGTGGATCGGCCTAACTCAAATGGCACAACGGCTTCGAAGGAGAAGAGCTCTCAACCTATTCCAACCTACACCTAACGACAATGTCGGGGCGGTGGTGTTTGAGGCTACTAAATCTCTCAAAATGGTCTAGCTATGAAAAGCTCAAGTGGGAGAGTATCCCTGTGCTCAAAGGCTCTATTTTGGTCAAATTTGCAAAAAAAAAAACTCTCTTTAGAGAGAGAACAAGGGGTGGATATAAATAGAGCTCGTCAAAAGCTGCAAAACAACTCAATTTTCTGTTGTGCGTTACACAACACAATATTGCGTTACACAACCCACAAATAGCCGTTATAATAAAATAAAGAAAACAAGCTATCCGTTGCTAGTGCGTTACACGGACCCAATATTGCGTTGTTCGACGCACTGGACGACCGTTATAATAAAACAAAACGGATAAGCTAGCCATTTGAGTTGTCAGGTGCGTTATACGACGCGGACCATCCGTTGTGCAATGCAACATTAAATGACATTAAATGATCAGGAAAAGTGAGTGAAAAAGGCCAGAGAAAAACCAAAGGAAGGTTGTACAACATTTCAGTGCGTTATACAACGTTCTGGCCTGACTAGAGAAAATTGCGTTGCATGACTCATAAATTGCGTTTATGATGCAGTTGGTGCGTTACACGACCTTCTGTTGCGATGTGTAACGCACTGTTTCTGTGAAAGGAGAAAAACTGCACAAACTGGTGCGTTGTGTGACCCAATATTGCGTTACACGCGCACTGGGTCTGAAACCGTGAAAAAACTGCACAAAGCTGGTGCGTTGTATAACCCAATATTGCGTTACACAACTCACTGGTGCGTTGTAGAACCCAATATTGCGTTACACGACGCACTGGGTCTGAAACTGAGAAAAATACTGAGTTCTTGAGCTTTTCTGCTAACTAGACCATTTCAAGAATAAAAGGACTAAAGTAAACCTTCTATTAAAGTCTAAACTAGCCTATAAGCTCTCTAAAGACTTGATCTTGATCTTGCACATAGTTTTTATCCAAGTCTTCAAACATTGCACCTTCTTCCTATAAAGCTCAAAGAAGATTGTTAAATGCTTAATGATATTGTTTTGTAATCGACAAACCTAGAGATGTTTAGTACAACAGAAATCAATCCAACTATTAGCATCCCTGTCTAGAGAAGGACAGATGCTAGATTATTGTCCAATCTGGGATAAAGAGGATGAATCAGAGGAAGAATGGCTCAATCCTTTCGCCTTCGAAGGTGGTGAAGACAAACTGTCGGATTTTGCATACGCGACAGAAAAAACAGAACTAGAATATCCCAAAATGAAGGCTTTCACAAAAATGATGGAATCAGCTTTTTCAACAACTGAGAGTTCACTTACCGAAAGAAGGCCAACAGAACCAGTAATGGGTCCTGTTAACTACCCACCGGCAAGCACATCAAGGCAAACATCGATGCCAACAATACATGAAATCAGAGATCATGTTGGCATATTTAAAGGAGGTTATGTACAACAGCATAGTGGGAGATTCAACCTTCCATATGCTCAAAGTGATAAAGGTGCAATTCTGGTATTATCAGAAGATATCGGGCAATACAGTGATGTTATTTCTATCAATGTGGTTAATGACCGCAACTGGACAGATAACAAGAGTAAGGTGATTTTCATTGAAAATCTCCTGGGGGATGTAGAGAAAAAAGACGTTCATCCAATGGAGAATGGCATATCCCCATGAATATGAAGAATTAATAGCAGTTGCAGATGATCCCCAAAACGTAATCTCCTGCATTAGAAAAATGATACTGCTAGAGGATCCATACCAAGGGTCCACTGAAGAACATACACGCTCTTATAAAGACCTTGAACGCTTGTCATGCAACCACGTTAAGGATCTGTTCAATTACATGAATGATTACAAGATCCTTGTAGCAAAATCCGGGAGGATGTACATTTCCTCAGAACTCTCAGAAAAATTCTTCAGAAAAATGCCACCTATAATTGGGCAAGAGCTTGAAAATGCATTTTCAGACAAATATCCTGGAGCAGCGATATGCGTTATGCCAAGAATAAATTTCTCATACCAGTACCTGGCTGAAAGGTGCAAACAAGCTGCACTCCAAAGGAGCTTGAAAGATCTCTCATTCTGTAGCAAAATCTCATTACCAGGCTACTATGGAGAAAGAAAGAAGTATGGACTTCGCAAGTCCAAAACCTAAAAAGGCAAACCCCACGAATCTCATGTGCGTGTATTCAAGAGAAAACATGCTGACAAAGTCCGCAAGTGCAAGTGTTTCATTTGCGGAGAAGAAGGACATTTCGCGCAAGATTATAACCGCAAAACTGGAAATATTGCCAGGGCAGCCATTGTTGAAAATATGGAGCTGTCAGATAGCTGGGATGTTCTCTCAGTTGATCTAGATGAACCCGATAGTGACGCAATTCGCTCATTATCTGAAGGAGAAGTTGGAAATGTTGCTTCTGCCATAATCAACGATTTACCATTTGGCGAGCAATCACTCATGATACAGGTAGAGCAATTAAGCTGGCGGAGTTACATATAACTGCCTGGAGATCAAAAAGATTGTCCCCATGACTGGCAGGACAATGATTCAGTTCCAACAGGACATGAAAAATGTTCCATGTGTAAGGAAATGACAACTGAATTAATAAGGGCATACTGTAAAAATTGCCGCCTAACAGTATGTCCTATGTGTTCAAGATTCAGGCTGGGCAGAAGGATACGAGCTAAGGTGCAACCAATAGCACCTTACGATAGTAAGGATCAGCTAATCAATGAACTGATGTCTGTTCAATAACTCTTGGCAGAAAATGGAAAGCTCAAACAACAACTGTTTGAGGCTAGAATAGAAGATCTTGAAGCCGAGTTTGATGAATTAATGAAAAAAATAAAGGAAAAACCAAACTACGATTCGAAGACGAAGAAGTAGATGAAGAAATAGAGATGGAACGAAAAAATCCAACAGGAGCTCTTCGAATTGCTTCTGCCAATACTATCTCTACTGAGGAAATTGAGCGATTCAATACAGTGGTCCAAGACCCTGTAAGGGGTAAAAGAGTCTTAAACAGACTCTACAACATGGAGATAACCTTTGAGATTGCAGGAGTCAAACCATTCAAGGTCCAAGCAATTCTTGACACAGAACAACTGTTTGCTGTGTCAACCAAGAAATTATCCCACAAGAGGCATTGGAGCCAAGTGCCTATCCCATACAAATAAATGGGGTAAACTCGACTCAGATAGCCAGTCTGAAACTCAAAAATGGCAGTATGCTGATTGAGTCGAATAGGTTCAGAATTCCCTTCACCTATTCTTTTTCGATGGGGAAGGAGGGAGTTCAGATGCTGATAGGGTGCAATTTTATCCGATCCATACAAGGTGGTTTACGAATCGAAGGCTCGAATGTGACTTTCTACAAAAATATCACGACGATTGCAACCACAACAGATGCTGAGGTAGTACAAGCCGCAATTCATGAGCTCGATCTGACGGACTTAGAATACATTGAAGTAAGAGAGGCCGTAGCATACCACCAAGAGCAAGAGTCACAACAGTTTAAAGAAAAGTTCAGACCACTATTCAACAGACTAAAGGAACAAGGGTTCATTGGAGAAAACTCTTTGTAAACACTGGTCTAAAAATCAGGTGACGTGCTCTCTCGACATCATAAATTCTGATCTCCAGATTCAGGATAAACCTCTGAAACATGTGACGCCACAAATGAAGGAACAATTTGAAAAACATACAAAGGCGTTATTACAACTGGGAGTAATTAGGCCTAGTAAAAGCAGGCACAAAACTATGGCTATAATGGTCAATTCCGAAACCACCATTGACCCAGTCACTGGCAAAGAAATTAAAGGCAAAGAGCGCATGGTATTCAACTACAGGTCCCTCAACGATAATACTCACAAGGACCAATATAGCCTCCCTGGCATCAATACTATCCTTAAAAAAGTCGGCCACGGTAAGTTTTACTCAAAATTTGACCTCAAGAGTGGATTTCATCAGGTGGCAATGGCACCCGAGTCAATTGAATGGACTGCTTCGGTGGTGCCTGGTGGTCTAATTGAATGGCTTGTTATGCCATTTGGACTGAAGAATGCACCGGTTATTTTTCAAAGGAAGATGGATCAGTGTTTTTCCGGTACTGAAGATTTTATAGCGGTGTATATTGATGATATTCTAGTATTTTCTGAGAATGAACAACAACATGCCGAGCACCTCTGAAAAATGCTAGAAATTTGTGAAAAATGGGGCCCCGTTCTCTCTCCAACAAAGATGAAAATAGCAGTCAGAGAAATCGAATGTCTTGGAGCAATCATTGGAAAGAGTAAGGTAAAACTCCAACCCCATGTCATAAAGAAGATTGTCTTCTTTGATGAGGAAAAATTGAAAGAAAAGGCCGGACTCCGAGTATGGTCAGGCATACTTAATTATGCCAGGAGTTACATTCCAAAACTTGGGACTCTCCTAGGTCCCTTGTACACAAAAACTAGCCCTCATGGAGATAAGCGCCTCAAACCGTCTGATTATGAACTGATCAGAAAAATCAAGGAAAAGGTACAAAACTTGCCAGATTTGGAACTTCCACCAACAGGCGGATGTATGGAAGGATGAGGTGACATATGCAAATGGAAACCAAAGAAGCATGACCCCAGAACCATAGAAAAGATTTGTGCCTATGCTAGCGGTAAATTTCAGGTGATCAAGTCAACCATTGATCCAGAAATACACGCTTGCATGGAAACATTGAAGGCACTAAAAATCCACTATCCTGATTAGCAGGAGATAACGCTAAGGACTGACTGTCAAGCAATAATATCATTTTTCAATAAGTCAGCCCAAAATAAACCATCAAGGGTTAGATGGATAAATTTTGTTGATTATGTAACAGGGACAGGAGTGCAGATTAACTTTGAGCACATAGATGGTAAGCTAAACAGCTTAGCAGATGCACTCTCTCAATTAACAACGAAATTGGCTGTCACCAGTGAGATACAAGAACAACAAGAGCTATTCTTAGCCCATCTCAAAGGAGCATTCGAAAAAGCAGACCGATTTAGTGACAGTCTAAATAAGAAGATGAATGAGCTAATTTTAAAAATTAGCTCTTTACTATGATTCCCTTTGAAATCCAAATAAATGTTTAATTATTTTTGTTTCTTTTTCAGGTCTGATGGCAATCTACGAAAAACCATTGATTTTTGGCAGTAATCCACGGAAAACTGTCTTTTGTTTAATAGTTTCAGTTTGTTTATATGTTTGTAGAAAAATGGTGCTGGAGTATTTAACCCATATTTTTCGAAGTTATGAAGGATCCCCGCGTTATGGTCTTAGGCCAGATTCTAGGATAGTGCTCAACAACGCTGTTCGTTGGGGAGCATCATGTGGCCAGACAGAAGAAATAGAAGACTATGAGACAATCACTTGTGATTTATTGTTTTCAAGGACGACTTTAAATATGAAAGAAGGGATAAGAACAAGACTCATGGAATTACACCAAGCTCAAATTCAAAAGTCCCTTACAGAACTTGAAAAATTGCTAGTCATGAGCAATTTACAAAAGGTCAGACTTTAACAACATGCTAGCAAGGATAATTGGACAAGATATGCCCTCGGACCTGTTAACAATAATATCGAAAAGTTGATTGAAGCTCACAGTAAACTTCGAATAATCCAACAGAGCATCTATTATTAGATAGTTTGCATATATGCTTACTTTCGGTGTCAACTTGTTTGGTCTGTTCTCCACTACATGGGTTAGTGGGCATCTTTTCTTTTCTAAAAAGCATCTTTATAATGGTGCTAGTATGTAATAATTGTACTGGTATGTTTTAGTGCGCCACTTGGTACATCTTTATGCGAGTTATTGAGTAGTGCGCTTTACTTTATTTTGCTTTTGGACAACACTGAGAGTCTGAGAGAGTGTTTTCCTTTATTTCATTTTCAGATCGCACTAAGTGTGTCAGTAAGCATCTTTTTATTTGAGTGGGAGACAAAAGTATGTGGTAATCCAATTAATTGCATGATGATGGGGCCCAATAAGCACCCGATGCATTATTGAGATACCAAACTCGAGTCTCTATAAAAGGGTGTCATTCAGAAGTTGCAAGACACACAGAAAAACTCTAAGTCTTACTTCTTCTCTTGTAATCCTACTCTATCAAAAAAAAAATTTTCTCTTGCAATTCCATTATTCTATAAAAATCTTTGAAACCAGCATTAATTATAATCCGAAGTTTCAAAGTCGATCAGTCTTCCACTTTGCTTCCACTTTGGTATCAGAGCAAGGTTTGCTTCTTAATACTATTTATGGCTTTCTAAATTTCTGTGTGTTCTAGGTATGCACTTAGGGGGGAGATTATATTAAATCCTTAGAAGGTTCAAAGCTTGAAACTTATAATTAATAATTAATTAAGTCTGAAAATATTAATTTAAAGTTTGAAAATTCTAAAAATTTTGGAAGAATCAAAATAATCACACTGCCGTACAGTACTTATTAGATGAAAGAAGATCGCGGATAAACACTGTGATGTGAGAGGAACCTAAAATCAATAGAACTTGTTATCCTAAAAATTAAAATCAAAGACTGTTAATTATTAACCTGGGTGCACAATTAGAGTGACCCTAGTATAAATACCAGGGAATATCCTATTTTTTTTTAGAAGTATTGTTCTCTTAGTTATAATAATTATCCACTTTGAGCACATAGATGGTAAGCTAAACAAAATTATCCCTATAAAATATATCTATAGCTTATTATTTTTTTTAGAAGTATTGTTCTCTTAGTTATAATAATTATAAAATAAATTTGTTGTGGAATATAACCTATTTTTTATTATTTAATATGAACGTATTTCCATATAAACATGGCTATACTTATTGTCATCATAATTAATTTTCAACGAACACGAAAATGTGACGTAGCAATGATCATATAATTTCTCACTCTTACCATACAAGTTTTTCCACAAAATTCAATGAATTTAATCATAATTCATGTTCGAGATAGTCAATTGTGAGAACGATAAGAGGTAATTAACATTACAGCTTGTATTAAGACTAAAAGAGATAGATGACATTGATAAGATATAATTATGATATCTAATCAAATCCTTTTTATAGCTTTCAGTCAAAAGTACATCATTTTCAGGAGTAATAGGTGAGATAGAAAAGAAGAAACAAAATTGAGGAAATATCAAAACCAAGATAGCTCCATCTGCGGTATTCTTTGAATGTTATACCGTTTGGTGAAAAAAAGAAAGAAAGATAAGTTTACATGCAATATGCATACTTACCCTAAATAGTTTCTTTTTTTTTTCTTTTCTTGTCAATTTGTAAGTTCTTTTAACAAAAAAAATAGGAAGCAAAGAATAATTTAAAAGTATTAAAAAAGGAGAAACCGAGAAGGTACTTCTGCTGTTGAAGTAAACATCATCAAATTATCTTGAACTGTAGCAAAGATTCCTCTTTTCTCTCAACATATTTGTACTTTCTTTGTCCAGTAACTGTATGAAATAATTTGTTCAACGCATTATAAAGTTGTTCTCATGAAATGAAAAAAATTCATCAAATTTTATGATTGTTTTCTGATGCTTATTATTAACCCTCGTTTAGATAATAAGGTTCAATGCGACTACGGTCTATGGCGTTGTTTTTCACAATATTAAATATATTCCACTGCATGCAAATTCTATCTGTTTCTTCATACAAAAATACAAAATATATACTAACGGAAGGATTTCTTGATCAAATTTCAGGAATTAAAACATTTTTCAACGAGTTTAATATTAATTTAAGTTTGAAACCATACATAAAGTAAAACCCCGCCAATAAAAAATCCGGGAAATGGGGAGATTCCAGGCATATTGTTTTACACTATTTTTATTGTCAGAAATTATTATATTGTTTCTCTAAAATCCGAAAATTATTTAAAGTTTTCTTTAACGCTGTGCCAGACTAAAAGAAGGTTAAACATGGGCAATTCTCATATGTGCATGTTAATTAACTGCTAACCAAAGTTATACGCAAATAAATTACAATTTTTCTCGCTGCTCACGAGGCGCGAAGAAATTGAATATATTATTATGAATTGGAAGGCAAAATTGGAAACTCGTCCTTGATTGATTACTGAAAAAAACAGGTGATAAATTCAAACTCCAGAGTTATCAATCGATTGAATTGGATCGGATTATGGTTAGATGAGTATTATTTTAAGCTATTTTTGAAGTCAACTATACTTTAGTTTGACTCGTCTTGGATCAAAAGAGTTCATATTTGTAGAGCTGTCAACGGCACTGCCACCAACGTGGTGCCGTTCCGTTTAACTGAAACGGAACGAATAACGGCACCAGTTTTCATTTCGTTTCAATAACGAAACGGCAAACTGAATAAGAAATTGTGACGTTTCGAACCGTTTCGCCTCTTTTCAAACCGTTTCATGTGTATTTTCTTATGTGAAACGAATAACGGAATGGATTTCTGTACCGTTTTGGAAACGGAACGGCTAACGGAATGGTATATCGTACCGTTTTCTTAAACGAAACGGTAAACGGTATGGGGTGTTCCGTGCATTTCGGCCACGTTTGACAGCCCTACATATTTGTAATCAAACCGACCTACCTGTTTATATACAAAATTCCTTAACCATTTTTCAACAATAATTATACAAATAAATAAATTAGAAAAATGAAAGATTATTTATGTTTTCATAGAAATAATATATTTAAACTTAATTTGTTTATTTCTTTGTATAGATATTTTTGTCAAAATTTTGTAGTTAACTGGGGTTAGGTCTAGTTAGAGTTGTTGAGCCACACCCGGTGAGATGCGGGTATGATCTTTTGCAATCCGTGAGGTTCCGAACAGAGAACCCGTTTGCAGTATAATATTCAACTATGCATATCAAAATTGACACTCCTAACTATTTGATCTGTACGTATTTCATTTAACTACATATCATTATAAATGAATCGGATCGGGTACATAATGAACTGTTTGATCGGGTCAATAAATATACCATCCTTAAATAAAAACGAATAATAATTCAATAAAAAAATGTACAATATGGGTCCGTGAGACCGTGAACCAGCCTGAAATACGTATCAGGTAAATATCTTATGTATACTTTTTCTACAGGACAGAGCAAATGATATTCATTTTTCGCTCATTATATCAGCTTCTACACCTGAAAAACGTTACTTGGTCTTAATGCAAAATATGGATTATAAATTACAAATTATAAATAATTGTGACTTTAATTATAATTAAATTTAACTAATATTAGAGTGCGTTTGGATCGTTGGAAGAAAGAAGAAGAAGAAGAAGGAAGAAGAAGAAAAAAAATTATAAACAATTTAAACTCTTTACAAAGTTACACACTTCCCAATACTTCTTCCCTTCTTCTCTTATTGCTGCACCTATTCAAACGGAGCCTTAGTGGGGATATGCCTGGCTTAGATAGCAAGGTTTGACAAAAGATCCACCAAATGCACAAAACAATAATAGGGGCCGTTTGGATCGCTTAGGAATTTGAGGAATTTGGAGAAGTTGCAATTCCTAGGAATAAATTTATTGGAAAGTGTGTAATTTTGTGAAGAGTTTGGATTGTTTATAATAAATTTATGGTAGGAAGATGAAATTCCCCAAAATCCCATGGGAATCCAAACGGCCCATAGAGAAAATAGTTTAAAAAATATGGACCTTAGATCCAGACACACTGTTCAACATGTGCTTTACAAGCTATATAAACATCTCAATTTTGTCAGAAACTCAGTATATACATATATAATGTTGCTTTCTTTCCAATTTCCTCGTTTGATGCTATTCCAACCATAAGAAACTCTGGTCTTCATTGATTTACATACAAGGCAAATTGTTTCTTTATTCAAAAAAAAAAAAAAAGATGCCGTGTTTCATGCCGCCCAAAGTGAACAAACCTGCTATAAGGTCCAAATATATCATTAAATTAGAATATCAATTTGATCATAGAAGATTGTATGCAGTTAGAGGTCAAAAAAAGGACAATACAATACATCAGAGCCAACAAAAACTCGTGCTCCATTAAATGTGAAATTGTATCATGATTTGCATAGTTTTTTGCTTTCCGGAAAAGAAAAAATTTTATAAGACATTTGGAAACATAAAAAGCAAGAAAAAAACCAGAGTAAAAAAGTCTTTCTCTATCAAAAAATATTGTAACACATTCAAATACGCTCACTATAAATTGAGCTGAGGAAGTAAACCACCAGATATTTGATAACAACAATTTGAGGCGTTGACTTGATTAAGGAAGCCATGTGCACTCACATGCGCTATGAGTCTATAACTCGCATCATCATCATCAGAGTTTTTAAAATTGTCTTCATTTGTATATAACTTGTTGGAAATTGATTACTGTCACATGCTGTTTTGTCATTCATTGTCATCGCTAAATATAAAAGAACACATAAAATAGATAAGATGAACATATATAGTGATCAAAGTGAACACATACAAACAAATAAGTTTAATAAAAATAACTGTTATATGCATATAAAAATCTGAACAAGAGATGTTTATTTGTATGTGTTCACTTTGATCGTCTATATTTTTATGTTGTATGTTTTATGTATTCATTTTGTATTTAGCAATGGTAAGGATGTCAAAACTACATATGATGGTTATCATTTGTGCCACTTTGTTTGACACTCCGCAAATTACTATTGAGGCTGTTTGGATCATATGGGAATAGAAGGAATTTTCTATTCCTAGACATAAATTTATTATAAACAGTTCAAACTCTTCACAAAATTACACACTTTCCAATAGTTTTTGTCTAGAAATAGAAAATTCATCCTTATCCAAACAGCCCCATTTTTTTATACAACGCTCGAGGAAAAGTTTTATTGGGCTGTATGCTTTAAATATTAGGGTATTTGACATGTTAAAACTGTCCGAAATTTTAAAAAATAATACTAAATTAACATAATATATTAAATACAATATCAATATAATAATATTTTTTTAAATAGTATCACGAGATCGGAATCCCGGATTCCGAACGTAATAATTAACCTAAATTTTATATGTAATTTAGTATTTTTTGGGGAAATTAAATTTTTTTTCCTTTTATTAGTTTATTAATTAGTTAATTAATTAGAAAAATAGATAATATATTCTAAAAAATATTGAAAAAATATAAAAAAATCAGGAATAATTAAACAAAATTTTATATGTAATTTAGTATTTTTTTTGGAAAATTAAATTTATTTTCCTTTTAATTAATTTATTTAATTAAATATAAATTTAATTAATTTATTTAATTAAAAAATGAATAATTAAGTATAAATTTTTAATTAATTTAAATTAAAATTATAAATTTTTAATTAATTTAAATTAAAATTATAAATTTTTAATTAATTTAAATTAAAATTATAAATTTTTAAACAACAATTTGATATGCGTCCCGGATGTCGTCCTCTGTATATATATTTTTAAACAATCATATCGAGTCATGATCAAGGAAGCACTTTCTGGATTGCGTTAGAAAGGAATCACACGAGATTGATATTTTACTGAGACGGAGAAGAAAGACTAAATTCACTTGATTTACTGCATTTTCTCTTTTTAATGATTAATTTATGATTTTAAAAACATTTTTAGTAGTTTATAGTAGTTTTTAGGTTTGTAAACTTTCAAAGTGGATTTTGGAGGTCCAGAGAGTGTTTTTTGGCTTCGAAAATGGTCGTTACGGGGTTTCACCCCAGTAAAACGTGTAGATCTCGTCGCAAGCTTTCCGGATTGTGCTCGATCGCCCCAAACGGACCTTCCTATCAAAAGTTAAGTCTGTTTAAAGTTTTACTGTTCAAATTATGCCTTTGTATCCCTGCAAATGCAGAAAGAATTAATAAAACTTTGAACATTCTGAAAGGATTATGTCTTTGCATCCCTGCAAATTCTGAAAATTTATTATCCTTTCTAAATGGTACAATTCATTTAATTAAATAAGTTATAAAAATTTATATTTTAATTAAATAAATTAATTAAAATGAAAATAAATTTAATTTTTAAAAAAAATACTAAATTACATATAAAATTTAATTTAATTATTCCTGATTTTTTCCATATTTTTTCAATATTTTTACAATATATTATCTATTTTTCTAATTATTTAACTAATTAATTAAATAAATAAATAAATATATAATATATAAAAAAATTAAAATGCTAAGATCGGAATTCGGGATTCCGATCTTACGTTCGGAATCTGGGATTCTGATTTCGTGATACTATTTAAAAAAATATTATTACATTAATATTATTTTTAATATATTATATTAATTTAATACTATTTTTAAATTTTTCGGTAAAACTGTAGATTTGATGGGTCTCTGATGGGCTGAGACCTGAGAATAAGTCCGCATAATGTAAGTAGCAAGCTGTGAGGTAGAAGGCCTATTTATTAATCAACTTAATTATCTAGGCCTCAGTCTTTCAAGGCGTTGTCAGGCAGCAGAATTTGTTTTGAACGTAACTGCATAATGTATCTTTCCGTAGTTTGATTTATACGTGTATATAATTCTGTAATAGTTTTAAATATGTGCTCACAAAAATCTTATGTTGCGCACATAATGAAGTCACGGTACAATTTTGAAAAAATCACATAGCTCAGGTTTTAGAGTTAATTTTACCAAAGCTTATTAGTTACCAGTGCTGGGTAGTAATGCCAGGGGCTAGCCCTAAAGATTAATTTTTACCACATGTACAATTCGTTTGAGGGGAAGTTTTAATTTGATATAATGGCATTTCAGTTCCTTTTTTTTTTAAAAAAAAATATGTTTAGAAATTATTGCCTTCACAATTTTTTGGATAGTGAAACATAACAAAATAAGCCATTTTAAACACACACAAGGGGGAAAAATTAGCACGAGAGATTGTCCTCACTAAAGAGCAAGAAATGAACACTACACTAGCAGTTTCAAACAATTAATATAAAAGGCAGGGAACCCATTTCTGAAAGTGAAAATCTTCGGCTCCGTTTGGATGGCTTCTTCCCGGAATAAGGAATAAGGAATAACCACTTTTTATCAATAAATTTATTTCTAACTATCCAAACTCTTCACAAAAATTACACACACTTCCCAATAAATTTACCCCTTCCCAATAAATTTCTTCCCTTCTTCCTTCTTCCTACCTTATTCTCAACACATCCAAATGGAGCCTTCAATTTAAAATATGGCAAACAAAAGTGTGAATGAATTGGAGCAACTATGCCATCACAAACAGCTGCCAATGACCGTAAGAATTTAATGATCTGACTTAAAATATAAAAAGGAATTTTCTGATCTATAGTAGCACCATAGAGCAAATTATTTTCGGAAATTGATTACTGTCATCTGCAGTTTTATCATCTCTGTCATCACTAAATATAAAATGAACATATACAGTAAACAAAGTAAACATATAGACGATCTAAGTGAACACATACAGACAAATAAGTTCAATGAAAATAAGTTGAATATGCATGTAAATTTCTGAACAATTGATGACAACACTTATTTGTTTGTAAGTGTTCACTTAGATTATTTATATGTTCACTTTATTTGCTGTATATGTTCACTTTGTATTTGGCGATGGCTGGAATGGTATATTTGCCGATGTCATTTATAATTCCTGGTTATTTTCCATATGAATGTACAAACCGAGGGTAAGAAACGTGCTTAATTATTTGTTAGGCACTTCCCACTATTCCAGGCAGAAGCGCGCAATACGTTTTTTTTTTTTAAATATATTCATTATTATTATTTTAAAGATAAATATGTTATTAATAAATTTATATATAACTACGAATTTCGGGGTTCAAAACTCTGAAAAAATATATCTGACGAATTTCGGAGTTTGAAACCCTGAAACTACTGACATGGCGCGCAACATATTGGACAATTTCGGAGTTCCAAACTCCAAAATCAATATTTTTGCAAAAAAAAAAAAAAAAAAAAAACTCGGGTTCGCAACTCCGAAATGATTTCGATCTTTGATCATAACTAGCACAATACTTTCTCCAAAAAAATTTGTAGCTATCCATCTTTGACTTGCTTATCCGGCATGATTGTACAGCCGAAAAGAAATGTATTTCTTCATGCCAAAAAAAAAAAAAAATGCAAAGAGAAGATAATAGAATAGCTACAAAAAAAAAAAAAAATTTAGGGCGGCTAAAACTTCAAAATAATCACCATAGTTGAATGGTCCTCAACTCCTGATGCACTAGTGAAATAAATTTAAATAAAAGGGCCGGAATTAAGAAATTTCACGAGACGACATGATAGGATCAATGGCTGATCTATTATTTGCTCCCGAATGGAAGTTCAAATACTACCGCGCCATTGGTCAGTCCTAGACTCCTGCTAGGCGGATGATCACCGGAAGTTTACCCGACTTCCTTTCGAACACAGAACGATGGAAAATTACAAGCTGAAGCATGGAGGTCATAATCTGAATAAAAAAATGTTAAGGCAGGGAGGAGCCTGGTAAAATTTTTGAGGAGGCATGATTTGCAAATTATTATTTTAAGGGAGGTAAATTGTTATATTTACACATAATTATGTTTAAATTGCCTTAGTAATTAGTGAAAAATTAAAGTGGGGAGCCTCTCCTCATCCCCTTTACTGCTTTACTGCCTCCGCTCCTGTTTAAGGGGAAAGTATAATCAGAAAAAGTGTGCTGAATCTTCAAGGTTATAATTAAGCTGATGATTGTATTTTTATTTTTTAAGGCCAGGTAGGATTTGCCGTATCGGCAAATTTCATCGAATAAAAATGTATTATAACAAAACAAGCAATACTGTACAAAAGTTCCATTGGCACAAACATGTTTTATAAGCTGAAATATAGTTTATAGTCTGAACCAAATTGCGGTAAATGAAAAGTAGGTTGAAATAACTGTGGTTGTGAATTAGACTCGGGCTCGAAGTAGAACAGTTGGCAGATGACGCAAAATTAGTAATCGTGGTGCCTATCCAATGTATGAGTAAATTTTTTAAAAAATATTATTAATATATATTTTTTCCTCAACCCATGACCAATAACAAATAATATCTTTTTTAGGGTCAGGTGACAATCACAACATCGACAGTTTTTAACTTTTATTAATTACCAAAAAGATACAAAGTTAAAGATTAAAGATTAATGACAAATGATATATTTATTAGTTAAATGACAAATAAAATTGTTAAATAACTTATATCTATAGTCTCAAATGAAGAAACCATATTGATTTGTACGCAAACTAATAAATATTTTTTTTTGTGACAGTCATTTATCTTCCTCTGATATTCTTCACCTGCTATTTATTTCTCATAATTGATTATAGAAACGATACTTCAAACAATATTTTTTTTTAATTTTCATTCAAAACAAGAAGTCGATAAAATTTTACGATGACATCTGGCCATTAATCAAATCTACTGAAAAATAATTATCCGAAAAATAAGATAAACATAAAAACTTTGAAGCATAGAATCGACATAGAATACAATAATAATACAAATATGCAATATTCCACAAATAAATAAGGAATACAAAAAGTTAAGAATTGTACGGCATTATCCCTTATTACACAAGAGAAAGTTTATTATGCACTACAGTGCATAGGCTTTTTATATGCACCACAGACTGTTTCGAGGATATTTTCATAAATTGATAAATCTAATTTAACCAATATAATCTACATATTGAAATTTCATAGAAAATCAAATTTTACAATTTTTTAGATTTTATTACTATTATTTTCGAATTTTTTAAAACATGTCATTTTTGAAAGAGTAATGCTAGAATCAAACATATAGGATGTCAAACACGATCCAAACGTCGACTATTAAAATTTCAAACGGCCGATCCAAACCGTTCAATATGATCTCTATATTAAAGTATCCTTGAAAATCAAATTTTATATTTTTTCAAATTTTCTAACTATTTTTTTCGAATTTTCGAAATTGGAGGGTTCATAACTTTTTAGATTGAGCATTTTCAAAAATTCCAAAAAAACAGTAAAAAAAATTGAAAAATATAAAATTTGGTCTCCACGAAGATTTTATAACGTAGAACAATTTGAACGGTTTGGATCGGTCATTTTAATTTTAAAAATTAAAATTTTATCATGTTGGACAAGTATATTTGTCCTATATGTTTGACACTAGCCACTCCCTTTTTGAAATGTTATACTATTTACAATATTCCAAAAATGGCATGTTTAAAAAAATTCGAAAAAATAGTAATAAAATCTCAAAAATTGTAAAATTTGATTTGCTATGAGATTTCAATATGTAGATTAGATTTGTCAATTTACAGAAATACTCTCGAAAAAATCCGCGGTGCATAGAAAGTCGTATGCACTATAGTGGATATTAAACTTTCTCATTATACAATGCATCATATTTTTAATCAACGTTTACAATAGTTAACTACCAAAAGAAGAAGGATAAACCAAATCCTTATATTATACATGTGTTTTCTTCATTTATTGTATATATAGATAAAATTCAAACTCCATATATTGTTCAACATGATAAAATTTTGTTCTGAAGACATATATTGTTTTCTTCATCATATATGATGTTTTCTTCATCATATATGGAATGCAAAGATGTGTAGTGATAAATTTGGTGCAGTTAAGTGGGGTAAAAATAGTTCGATTCCGGGGAAGACATATATTGTTCTGAAGTAAGATTCGTTACGAAAGGTGTCAGGCTGAGATACAAACTGAACAAAAATAACCCGAAGTTCACATACCGTAGTAAAACAACGAAATGCTGAATTCTTTTTCTCGAGGCCTGGTTTATTTTTCCAATTATATAATCTTTCCATCCTACGTTGTTTGCAATTGCCCTTGCAACCAACGGCCCGTCCCCTATTAATGGTGTTGCAAATGCAAATTGCATCGTACAAAGCCCAACGATGACAATAAACAGCATTCCGGTAACATCAATGTTGGAGGCAGGCGTCAGTAGGGCACAAGTACCGGTGACAAATGCTCCGAACAAAAACTTTGATGCCGACATGGTAAAAAATACAGAAAGGAGGAGGTAGTTCTTCCGTTCTTTGCAATCCATATAGGGTGAGGAAGCATACATAAGTGATAACGTACCAATCATAGAGTAAACGAATGCACCAATATCCAGTGTGAAAAATGCTTTCAGGGCCTGGTTCAAAAACAGACCGTCATCATCATCATCATCGTACAATTCATCGAGGGTTATGGAGGCTTCAGCTACAGCAAAGGCCGCTGCAAATGTTGCCGAAGCAATCAATACTGAACCAATTGCGATGCTTTGGGCCATTTTCTCAATTCTCACCTCTTCTTCCTGCTCCATCCCTTGGTCCATCTCATTATTTCTGTTGTTGGTCCTATTTATACCATGGGAACATCCAATTTGCTCGAGCGCTCGGCATATAACGTAGTTCTCATTCTAGGGAATAAAAAGGAAAAGGGATTTCAAAAAAAAAAAAAAAAAAAACATAGTGCATGAAAACAAGTGCTTGATATAAGCTAAAGAAATTTATACTTTTTAAACTGATAATTTTCTTAAAATCTAAAAAAATTTAAAATTTTCAGAAATTTAAAACTTGGATTCTTTTAATTTCATATAAAAATCGTATTAAAGGGTTGAAATTGGTTATTTTGAATTTAAATTTTGAAAATTCAAATATTATATTGAACAGTTTGAATCAGTAGTTTGAAATTTAAAATAGAAAAAGAGAAAATATATATTGGATGGATCTTTAGTGTCGTTCAATTTTATAGTATTATTTATGTATGTACCTGCCAAATAGGTAGGACTTGCGAATGTAGGAACTCATCCTCAACAAGTGCGCAGGCAATGTCTAGAGGTGTCAGCCCATCTTTGTTGACCCAGTTTAAGTGAACCTTTTTGTTTAAGGTCAGATAAGCAAAAGTAGCTTTATCTTTCCCCTTTACAGCTAGATGGAGAGGAGTATTTCCTTCGTCATCCTGTGCATTCATTGCCTTCTCAAGCATAACATTTTTACAGATCCACTGCACTACACTTACTCTTTTCTCTTCAACTGCCAGATGAAGAAAGTTTTTACCCTGGCCATCAAGTAACTCATCAGAGTCGGGGCATTTCATAATGAGCTCCATCAGCACTTCTAGATGACCTAATTTTGCAGCAACATGCACTGGAAATGAGCCAGAAGAATCGGCAATATATGCTGAGGTTCGGTCTTTTTCTAGTAACAGCCTTACTGCTGGAAGATTGCCTGCTGATGCACCATTGTGAAGTGGAGTCCGGCCTGAGTTATCTCTGGCTTTTGTCAGTTCTGGTAATTTACTCACACTCTGTTCCACAAATCCTGTGGATGTTGTGTGAGCAAGTTATTATAGAATATAGATATAATCTAAAAGGTTATTTTTGTTGAAATAATAAATTTAAACAATGTGTTGTATGGTTAAGTATTCAATTATTTCAGCGGGTTTAAGAGTTGTTTGGAGTTTTCAGAAAGTTAATTTGTAGCTTTATGCAGTATAGGATAATATGAAAATAGGAGTTTTATAGTTTTGAAGATTATGTCATTTAATTAAGAAGAGTTGAATGGAAAATTGGAAATACAGGAGTTATTTTTAGAAGACAGATTTACAACTCAGTGAGAACTGATTGTAATAGTAATTTATCAAGTGTTGAATAAGAAATATTGTTGTATTTTACGCCAAACTTTTATATTTTTTTATTTTATAAGGTGTCTTCCATCTTTTCTAATATCTTTTCTCTCCTGCTGCAGCAGTGATTTTGTATTTTTTAGCACATCGCTGTCTCGAATCTAGACAAACTCAAAATTCATTTAAGTTGTAATTCTGTTTTTTTTTTAAGATAAATTGGGTGAAACCACCCAACTTATTTTTAAATTAAATGTCTATAAAAGACCCTCCAGCCAGGTTTCAAATCTGACCTCTCACTTGAAATGTATTGATCTTTGTCACTAGACCAAGATTTGGTTCTCATTTAATTTAATAATGCATCTCAAATGAGAGGTCACAGGTTCGAAATCCGACTGTAGGTCTTTATAAATATTTAATTTTAAAATAAATTGAAAAGCTTGACTACCGATTTATCTTAAAAAAATTGTAATTCTGGTTCTAATACTTCCAACACATATGCACTCAACTTTATCAGAGCTCGTAGTGGAAAACGATGTTCAAAATAGTGGCTTCGAAGGTTCTGATGGAAAATTACTACTAGAGAGGGAAAGTGGAGAGTTTGGAGAAGATGCATGGTTCTGAAACTCGAATCCAGCAGACTGTTAGTTAAAGAGTCGAATCGAATGACTCGGAAAAAAATAATTGACTCGGATCGAAAATTCGAATTTTCATATAAAATAATTTTAATATCATTAAAAATCAGAAAAAATAAGAATTAAATTAGAAACAACTATTTCTTTCAAAATAAAGTTAATAAATCGAATATTAGAAGCATAAAATCAACTGAAATAAAATTTAATATAATTATTAAAGTAGCATGATATTTCAATTAATTTTTTTAGAAATTAAATTTTAAATCAATTAAATTGAGATTTCAAAATTAATAAAAATAAATTTTGTGAAAATAAATTTTTAATTGAGATAATTTTCTTAATACACCTTAATATATAGGATAATATCGTAGAGAATGAATTTTTTTATCTTTGTATGTCTTTGGATCGACTTTTCGATTAAAAATCACTTTCTTTCGAAATTATTTCATTTTTGAATAATCTGGGCCGTTGATCTAATTTAAAATTAAAAAAATAAGAAAATAGAAATATCCAGTTGACCAATTCCCTTCCTTTCTTCTTCCCCGTGGCCCGTACCTATCACTCGACTCTCTCTATTTTGTCCGTATGGGTCGAAATTCTCTCACTGAGAGGCTCCATGATGCCGTGCCGGCGTTATTGCTTTTTCTGGCCTATCAACACGATTTCGCTGCTCTACCACTTCATCAATGTTGTCTGTATTCTTTTCTCTACTCCAAATCGGTAAAAATTGGATCGCGGGCCGCCGAATCCGTTTCAAATCGGACTGATTCCGAGTCAACTCGTCGAGTTTTGAAACCATGAGAAGATGAAGGACATATTGAAAATAATAAAAATATATTTGAAAATTTAGAATTACTATATTAAAAGTTTAAAACTGTATAAGTATAACAGGTTGGAGTGTCATTTTTCTGAATCTCAATTTTGCGGAGATTTTACTTTGAAATTTTGGAGTGATATGGATTCGATTTTTCAGTTACCTTCGTTTCTAAGGGCTGCAGCGTGCAGAGCACTTCTCCCATCTGGTCCTGCATATGCTCCTCGTGATGCATTCTGTGGTAACGATTCAACCAAACTAGTGACTATAGGCAGGGAGCTAAGCATCATAGCCAAATACAATGGAGAGGTGTTTTGCTCATCAGGGATGCTCGCCAAGTTACTGTCAGCACGCATCAATTCCTCAACCACATGCTTGTGCTCATGATGAACTGCTTGATATAGTGCGGTCTCTCCATCTCGGTTCCTTTTTCGCAATAGCTCAGATGGATTGAGGTTGCTTGCCTCCTGATCAGTGGCTTGTCGGATGAAGAGAGTGACCACTTCAAGGTTGCCAGCTTGAGCAGCATAGTGCAGGGGTGTTTCTGACTTGTTGTTCGTCCTCCACAAGAGAGAGACGCTTTCTTGACAAATCCTCTGTGCAACGTTCCTTTGCCCAAAACGAGCAGCGATATGAAGAACTGTGTCCCCGGAATAGGTAACTCCTGAAAGGTACCTTCGTCTGGACAATTCTGTAGGAAGACCATTTGTTATGTTGATCCCCACGGTTTGTTCTTGGCGTTGAACATACTCTTCTAAGCGTCCGATGTCTCCATCTCTTATCACTTCATATAGGGTGCGTTTGGATAGGTGTGGGAAGAAGGGAAGAAGGGAAGAAGTGGGAAGAAGTATTGGGAAGTGTGTAACTTTGTGAAGAGTTTGGATTGTTTATAATTTTTTTTCTTCCCATCTTCCTTCTTCCTCTTCTTCTTCTCTCATCCAAACGCACCCATAGTTCAGGATCTAGGGTCCTGTTTGGCATCATGGAATTGGATGCGTAAAGGAAAGAAAAAGGGAAAAATTATGGTTTCTCGAGATATTTGACAGAAATGAAGTAGAGTTGGGAAATATATGATTTTGGAACGTGTAGTATTAAAGAAAAGAGACATACTAACCGCTTTTAATTATGTATATCCTTGCATGATTGTTTAAGCGCGTTTGGATGGATAGGAATAAGACTTACAATTGAGTAAATAGGTATTGTGGACTAATAGGCAATCCAAACAGCATAGGATTATGAGTTTACTCTAAATCAGAGTAGGATTAACTAATTCAACGAAATGTTAGAAAAGAGGTGAGATTAAAAATTTGGAAGGAGAGGAAACAACTCATTCGATCAAAGCTCATTATTTATTTCTTTCATCATTCAAACAAAAAGTTTTATTCTAAGAGTATGATTATTTTTAATAATTTTAGATTAAAAATTTTAATCTTGAATAACTAATCATGTCCTCAATCTCATATAATCCAAACGGTCTGAGAGTATAAAATATTATTCCTGAACGATCGAGAATAAATTTTTTGGAATCTAGAGTGCTATATTTAAGTGGGCTAACATCAGAATTATTTTTTTATTTTGAAGGTGTTTAGATCCTTACTATGGATTAAGAAGTTGTTGGAATCACTTTTTAATCATAATTAAGAAGATTAGAAGATGATCCAAACACCTTAAGAATTGGTTCCAAATAACTAATTTTAGATCCACAAAAATTTATTGTTGATAATTTACAAATAATTTTTTTTATTCCTAGTAACTTATTTTAATTTTATTCTTAGATAATCTAAACGCCCCTATGTG
The DNA here is from genome assembly GCA_028095005.1 of Rhynchospora pubera. Taxonomy (NCBI): domain Eukaryota; kingdom Viridiplantae; phylum Streptophyta; class Magnoliopsida; order Poales; family Cyperaceae; genus Rhynchospora; species Rhynchospora pubera. Next base: position 10,027,718 of record CM051463.1, on the reverse strand, counting down.
ATTTAAGTTCCTATAATTGGGATTTTCAGGATTGCATATTTTTTTGTTTGATTATTAATTTATTATCATGACGTCTTAATAAAATGCATATCTAAATTCTCAGTAATTTATTAAATAAAATCTTTTCAAAGAGTGCTAACTCTAATGGTAATGTTTTAATTACAAGGATTCGAATATATAACTAACATATCTATCTATATCTTAATGGCGAAATTGCGTAGTATAATGGCGAGGCCATTCCGTAATACAATGGCGAAATTGCTGCCTATCGAAAACAATCAGAGGAGTCGATATTCTCTTTAAATTACGAGGTGGGCCAGATCCTATTTGGACCAAGAGTCTTAAGACCAAATAATTAAGACGGTGATTATGTTTCATGGTACATCCGACATTTTCCATCTGTATTCAATGCAAAACATCTTGCGTTGTTTAATAAATTTGCTTGGAGTTGGAGCCTCGGAGGTACACAATTTGGGATGTTTCGGCCGCAATAAATAAATGAAGAAAATGAAATGAATCAGGAATGTCCGGCAATAAATAAATGAAGAAAATGAAATGAGTCAGAAAAGGCCGGTTGGATTGGGTTCTAAAAACCATGGTTCAAAACATCGGCCGATTCCAATTTGAATCGGTTGAATCGGATCGGAATCGGGAGTGGCCGGGTCGATTTTGGGGGTTTGGAGCGGAATCACATTTTTCTATCTGGAATCGGCCGAATCGACCGATATTGGTCTGAAAAAGTGAAAATTGAAAAAAAAAAATAAAAAGAAAACTTACCGTCTCCCCACTCTCTCTCTCAGATCAATTATTGAACTTGAACCACCGTCTCCCCACTCGCAATTATTGGAGATTTGGAGGTCTAGACAAGTGGAGAGTGGAGGAGAGAGACTACCATTAATTGCCCATCGCAGTGGAGACTGGAGACCATCGGTGATCGCCACCATCGCTTTGCCTGGCTTGGTAATTGAGCATCGATGTTTTTCTTTTCCTTTCTCTTTATTTTCCGTCTGTGCCTCTGTGGCATGGGTTTGGGTCTAAGGCTCTAAGCCTCTAAGGTTGTTGGGTTACCGGGTTTCGCATGAGTAATTTGTGCCACTCACTGGTCGTGCACACTCAGCAACAACAGGCTCTAATACGTTGACCACCATTCTTTTTTTTTTTTGAATTGGACATTGACCACCATTCTACCAGGGGAGCGTATCCTCTGGATGGTTGTTATTCAACCATCCAGTGGACGTCTTTCGATACGAGCCGTCTGATTTAATCTAAACGGTTAGATTTTTTCGGGCCTATCAATCTTAGTATCATGCACGGGGCATTTATAGCCATTGAGATTAAATCAGACGGCTGAGATCGAACCATCCACTGGATGGCCATCCAGAGGATGCGAATTCATTCTACCAGTAGACCTTAGAGGCTTTTAGTGGGTTACTGGGTTATTGGGTTTGGGTCAGGTCTTAGCCTTGATTGGAAAATTTGTCTTATACAAAATTGTTTATATTTATTTTAAATTTATAATTCCTTTTATTTTATTAGAGATATGGATAGCGGTCAAGGAAGAACACAAGATATTGGTTGGGATTATTTTATGGCTTATATTTTATCTCATATTAGTAGTTTATGCCTTTTATTGTATAATTAGATGATATGATGTACTTTTTAGTCATTTATCTTTATTTAAGATATGTATTATGTAAGTGATTGTAGGATGATGTGCGTAGTCTGCCTACTTGACTTTAAGACATATTGAGTTATTTTAGTTAATTTTAAGACTAATCTTTGATTTTTTTACTTATTTATGAAAACATATTTTTCCCTATTTTTTCAGATTTTTTTTCTGATTTTCAACGGCATAAAAATGTATTTAAAAAAAAAAATCCGATTTTTTTAGCCGATTCTTCCGATTTTTCCGATTCCGGGTCACAATCTAACTGTCCGATTCCGATTCCGATTTCGAGTTTCAGAACCATGCTAAAAACACTCAAAACGAAAAACAGTATAGTCTTTCACTCTTTCTTTAATTAGAATACTAGGTGGGGACATCGAACTTCGCTCGATATATGAGTCTTTATTAAAAAAAATTATTATGTTTTCATTATTATGTTATATTGTTATGTATAATTGAGATTTGCATTTTTTTTAGTTCTATGTTTTAATTTTATTTATTTGGAAAAGACTACAAATTTTGGCTAATTTTTTTTTTATGCTTGTTAATGATGAGCGTCAAAGACATGATGCTTGAATAGTGAATAATTAACCTAAGTTAGGTTAAAATTTGTTTTTGACCAAAGAGTAAACGTTGAGCATTTATATATAACATGGATAATGTTTGTTTTTATATATCCACTGAAAATGAAATTAGATAAAACTTTTAAACTAATGTCGTATCGACTTAATTTTTTATAATCGGATTAGAATTTAAAAAATTATTGAAATGAGATCGTTTGTTTGCAAAACCAATTAAACCACACAAAGGAGAGTTGTGATGTAATCTAAAAACGAAGAGTCAAAATTAGATGCGAACAATATATAGAATCAACATCTGGTAAACTAAGAAAAAATAGTATACTGTGTCATGATATTTTTATTTGTGAACACGTCATTAAATTCTTTAGTTTTTACATGTTTCCTTAATAATTTTCAGTCCGAATTCTTAAATTCTAATCCCTATATGAGAACTTTTCATTTTCCAATTAATTTAAAATCTATGTATCCCTAATTTAATGCAAATTCTAATATACCGTATAATAAGGCTATTTATGCGTTTTTTCTTTTCTTTTTATTTTCTTCTGCTGCCGAAATTCATCTCTCTCTCTTTGATGCCCTCCTTTATTAATAACAGTGACAACCTTTAAACTTCAACTTTCTTATTTTTTATCTCCATAAAATCCTTTAATGTTTTCATGATTACTCTAAAGATAAATATGGACACGCACGGACTATCACATATCAGCTACAAAAGTGTTTGAGAGGGCCAAGGCTTGTTTCTAGGTTCAATGTAGTTATTATTATCTGATCATTCTAGTTCATTTTTCAGTCTCTGTTAGTCAACCTTGTTTATCCAAACATATATTTAAAATTAGCGTGAGCTCCTTTTCTATGTCATCGGATAAGGTCTAAAATTGAAGCATTATATATTCTTTTCTAATCTCTATACATATATGCTGTTCTAAGAACCATTTATTGTTTGAGATCCTAAAAAACTACAACAACAAAGTTTCAGATCTGATCCTTAAGAAAAAGAACTACCATGGTGCTTTCTAATACCACCTAATTTTTTCCAAAACTACGCTTATAATTAGGGGTGAAAACGGAGCGGATAATCTCCGCTCCGAACCGTATTCATATCCGCAAAATAGCGGATTCGGATATTACTATCCGTATCCGAACGGATACGGATGCGGATTCGGATATTTTTAAATGGATATGGATACGGATATGGGAAGCAATATTAGTGCGGATATGGATGCGGATATGGATATTTATCCGTATCCGTATTTCTATACAAAATGGATATCCGGTTTGTATATGGTAATGATGCATTGTTTTAAAATAACATCATAATTGATATATAGGTATAACTATTTCAATTATATATATAGCATCATAATTGACGATTACGTTTTTTTACTATAAGATGATGTCAATTTTAATATAAACTTGATTAAAGTTTGCTTTTTGTGATGTCTCAATATGTGTGAATAAGATTTTTTTTTGTCGTTGTCTTTCTATAATTTTTTAAGTTAATTCTATAGTAGTCATAAAAAATAGGGAAAATTTTTTTCGTGCCCCCCAAAACTGTGGAAATTGAGCATTTGCCCCCTAAAAATACAAACTCCTGATTTTGCCCCCCTAAATTTCAAACCCCTTCTCTATTTGCCCCTTTGTCTTATTTTATGTCATAAATTATTGTTAAATAATAAAAACAAATATATGTGACCATTATACCCTTGAATCCAACCCATTCGCTGAACAGCCCCGTCTCTTCGCTTCAACCTTTCTTCTCTCTCGCACAAACCAAAACGAACTATAGTGATAAACCCTGTGTTTCGTTTCTGACATGGAGAATAATGCTGAGGTTGGATTAGTAGCAAAATCTGTGGCTGATATCACGACCGTGCCGAACTGGTAAGGCTTGGTACCAGTATAGTGTTCCTCCTCATACTGAGACGCAAACCTCCTATTAATTTCTCTTATTGATTTATTATTTCAAATTATTTTGGGTAAATCAATGAGCCCACCTGTTCGCAACTCTCAAGAAGCCTTTCTAATGGAGATCCGTGCATCCAAACTGGTACTTAAACATCTTATATATAAAATAAAAACCAAAACGAACAGACTAGTAGCACTCAGATTTTTTCTGACTTGGAGGATCCGGCTCCCAAACTGGGAAGTTGCTTAGCTTTTAGGGTTTATCACGGTGGTTTGTTTTGGTTTGTAAGAGATAGAGGAAAGGTTGAAGAGAAGAGACGGGATTAATCCATATGCCCTGGATCGACTTGGCCGGTTCAGCGAATGAATCAGATTCAAGGGTATAATGGTCACATATATTTACTTTTATTATTTAATAATTATTTATGATATAAAATAAGACAAAGGGGCAAATAGAGAAGGGGTTTAAAATTTAGGGGGGCAAAATCAGAAGTTTGTACTTTTGGGGGGCAAATGCTCAATTTCCACAGTTTTGAGGGGCACGAAAAAAATTTTCCCTAAAAAATAAATATTGCACCATTCCGTTTGAATATTGTATTTTGTTTAATAAAATAAATTGAGCAAAATATTATCCGTATCCGACAAAATATATCCGTATTCGTATCCATATCCGACAATATCCGAACCGTATTCGTATCCGTTTAACATCCGCGCCGTATCCGTATCTGTATCCGAACATATCCGTATTCGTATCCGAATCCGAAAAAAAATATGGATACGGATTTGGTATGACCACTATCTGCTCCGTATCCGTCCTGTTTTCACCCCTACTTATAATGCCCTAGTTCATATGTTTTTTTTTATGAAAAAAATGAGGGTCTAGCCCCCATCCTTTTTATAAATTTAAAAAGGTCTAATAATTACAATTTTAGCCAAAAGCTAAAAATTAAAGGGGGAAAAAACGTAAAAGTGCAGTGAAACAAATCAGAGACCATATAAATCATCTCAAAGTCTTCCACTCTATCAGCACTTCAGTGAATCAAATCAGTAGGCGTATTCTCTTGATCTCTAAAAATTCTATTGCATCTTTCTCTCCATATTACAAAGAAAAGAAATAGCAAGGAGAAATAAAATTGGCATCCAAAATAGAGTAGTGATGTATAGGCAAAGCAGAATTGTGAAGCACAGGTAAGATGCACCTATCACTGAGAAGTTGCGCTCTGAAACTAATGAAGAAAGGACATTCACCGAAGAGATGGTGTACAGATTCAGAATCCAATTTACAAAACCCTGGTTCAGATGTTGTATATAATTTATTTGTATATTAAAAAAAGGCCTAACCCAAGCCTCTTTTGAAGGTCAAAGAATTTAGTCTACTTGCTGCAATAATCAAAATATGCCTTCTACCTTCAAAAAAAAATCAAAATATGCCTTGAATATCAAATAAATGAGCAGGAAAAGCATTGGGAATGTGCTCTCAAAATATTGTAAATTGATTTCAAATATATCTGGTACACCTTATATTTCAAATGTACCTGGTTAGGTTGAAGCACATCAGAGAAAATTACATCAACCATACCAACCAACATGTGGTACCTGGCTGGATGCCTTGCATCTTCTATGATCGGTATGACATTTGTCCTTTTTTTTCCATGTTCACCAAGTCTCGACCACTTCTGTGTGAGAATTCAACCGCATATACAACCCCAGTCTGTCAATTAAGTAAAACATTTCTCAGCATAATGTTACCAACCTAAGAAAGAAAATTAAACATGTTTAAAAACATACCGGTCCCACAACATCAGAAACATTGGGGACGGTGGTACCAGAGGCAGCACTAAGGTAGAGAACCTTAGTCCCAGGAGACTATGGTACCTGATGCGGTTCTACCTAGCATTCTCCATCGCACAAGGATTATTCCTAGCCTTGCGTTAAACCTCTTTGAAGTCACGATGAGTTCTAAAGCATTTTCGAATCTCCGATCATCAAAAACTGAGATGATTTTCGTACTTATCACCAACTAAAATCAGATAAAATAAGAAATCAATAAATTCAACAAAAGGAAAAATTGGAATAGTCAAATTTCCTAGGCTAACCAGTATCAGCAAGAAATGCAAAATATATGTCAGGCTTATGATCAACAACCCCTATAAATATATTCAACTTTTCAAATTTTTCTTCTCTTAAGTTATTCCTTCTAATGTATGAAACCAAAAAAAAAAAAGAAAAATTAGCAATTCACATATATCAAGTTAGACGCTCAATATCACATAAAGTAGCTGGGATGCTTAAATGATTTAGCATATCATCCCTGCAAGTCAATTGCTCAACAACTACAAAATGAAAATTAAAACAAATTGGCATTAAATTATTATTTGTACAAAGCATTACAATCTCTAATTTTCACAGTGCTGGTCTAGTCAAATCTGAATTTTAAATCCCAAAGAAAGGCCAAAAAAAAAGAAGAAGAAGTGCCAGTAAAGAATTAGGGAGCAATTTTTTGCAATTAATCGAAGAGGCAGAGGCTGGTGAGGAAGAAATATTTTCATCAGTCATAAATGATAGATCCATTTGACATTTAATAATTCCCATTATAAAAAAAAAATAATCTCGTCAATCATCCATAATTGGTAATGTGTAATTTTCTTTAAAAAATATTGAAAAAAAGAAGCAAACGAAAATCGAAGAAATTTCATTAAGGAAGCTAGCTTACCAATATAGGGAATAATCAGCTGTACATAAATTTTCCTTTCTAGCAATATCTCCCCTTTGTAGCAAGATCTCGATAGAGTTGTATACAGCATAAAAAATCCTTTATTTAGCTCTCCAATTGCACAACACAATTAGCTCAAAATTGATGAAGCATCAGATAAGATTCTAAAGTTGAAATTACAAAAACGTCTCTCAAATTCACCTTAACGCACATGTTCCCTCTTCAAACCTACGGATATAAACACCTTTGTATATAAATCTTGGCAAGAGAGCAGGCTGGTTCTAGGGTTAGATCGGCGGTGTGTGTGAGATACAGGGAGAGATGGGGAAGAAGAAAAAAGAATTTGTAGGAATTCCAGAAAACGTTATAGCGAGAGAGAAATAGGTATGGTTGGGCTTTGACTGAGAGGAAGCGAAGGAGAAACAGAAAGGGGGAAGTGACAGCGGAGAAGAAAGGAGTAATGTCGATGGAGGTGGGATCCTTGGCTGGTCCGATAGACAAAGAAGTTGTGGGTGAGAGAGGCGATCAGAAAAGGAGAAATGTCTGATAGAGAAAAAGAGGAGGGTGAGCGGCGCTGTATCTAGCCTGAGACCAAAGAAGATGATTTTTTTTTTTGGATTGTACTTATTTTATGCATTGCGTTAAAGTAGCTGCTTGTTGAGACAGGTCAATTTAAACGCCATTATTATTAGCAACGCATTTATCTACAGAGTTCATCATACATGAATTGTAAACGATTAAAATCCTAACAAATATCGCTGCCGTGTCGATTTGTTTTAAAATTTTTTAAACCGGACTCTCACGGGTCTTTATTTATAATAATAAATAAATACTGATGACTACAAATTAATTATTGACGCTAGGACGGAAAACTCATTCCTTTCCGTTTCAAAAATAAAAGAACCAACTAAAATAACATTATTAGCGTGACTTTTACTAAAAGACAAGTACGTCTAATCTGCGAAAGCAAAACTGCCTCAAGAGCCCTCGAAAGGGCAGCGAGAGCAAATAGATAGCATCAAAGAAGGTCACCGAGGCTGGAGGAGGGGAGGAAGGGGACATCCTTAACCGTCTCGATTGGCTGATGCCTATGGAAGCTAATCCTGGCGTTGCTGGACTTTTATCTGGCTTTCATTGGCATTAATTTTGAATTGTACGTATAAAGGCCGTGTCCACTGGGAAGAGAATCAGTGCTTGGTCACGTTTTACATTTTGTTGGAGTTCTCTAGCTAGCTCGTAATTAACGTGCAATCCATGACAAATCAATAAAAGCTTATTTTCTACCTAAAGCGGACCGCATCTCGATCTTCACTCCTATACCCTCTACTTCTCAAAAATTGACAAACTAGTCAAATATATGTACAGTAATGACGATCTAACAACGTTAGTATTAAAATTTCGAATTTTTTTTTATTATTATCAAAATTTAGATGAACATTAACGTTACTATTAATTTTTTCGAGATATTTGACATGTTAAAACTTAAAACTGTAGATTTGATGGGTCTCTGATGGGCTGAGACCTGAGATGCTAAGAATAAGTCCGCCATAATGTAGTAGCAAGTTGTGAGGTAGAAGGCCTATTTATTAATCAACTTACTTATCTAGGCCTCAATCTTTCAAGGCGTTGTCAGGCAGCAGAATTTGTTTTGAACGTAACTGCATAATGTATCTTAATTTCCATAGTTTGATTTATACGTGTATATAATTCTGTAATAGTTTTAAATATGGGCTCACAAAAATCTTATGTTGCGCACACAATGAAGTCACGGTACAATTTTGAAAAAATCACATAGCTCAGGTTTTAGAGTTAATTTTACCAAAGCTTATTAGTTTCCAGTGCTGTGCTGGGTAGTAATGCCTGGGGCTAGCCGTAAAGATTAATTTTTACTACATGTACAATTCGTTTGAGGGGAAGTTTTAATTTGATTTAATGGCATTTCAGTTCCTTTAAAAAAAAATAAATAAATATATGTTTAGAAATTAGGATTATTGCCTTCACAATTTTTTGGATAGTGAAACATAACAAAATAAGCCATTTCAAACACACACAAGGGGGAAAAATTAGCACGAGAGATTGTCCTCACTAAAGAGCAAGAAATGAACACTGCACTAGCAGTTTCAAACAATTAATATAAAAGGCAGGGAACCCATTTCTGAAAGTGAAAATCTTCAATTTAAAATATGGCAAACAAAAGTGTGAATGAATTGGAGCAACTATGCCATCACAAACAGCTGCCAATGACCGTAAGTATTTAATGATCTGACTTTAAATATAAAAAGGAAATTTCTGATCTATAGTAGCACCATAGAGCACAGTTATTTTCCATAGGAATGTACAAACTGAGGGTAAGAAACGTGCTTTATAATTTGTTAGGCACTTCCCACTATTCCAGGCAGAAGCGCGCAATACGTTTTTTTTTAAAAAAAATATATTCGTTATTATTATTTTAAAGATAAATATGTTATTAATAAATTTATATATAACCACGAATTTCGGGGTTCAAAACTCTGAAAAAATATATCTGACGAATTTCGGAGTTTGAAACCCTGAAACTACTGACATGGCAACATATTGGACAATTTCGGAGTTCCAAACTCCAAAATCAATATTTTTGCAAAAAAAAAAAAAAAACTCGGGTTCGCAACTCCGAAATGATTTCGATCTTTGATCATAATTAGCACTATTATAATTTCTCCAAAAAAATTTGTAGCTATCCATCTTTGACTTGCTTATCCGGCACGATTGTACAGCTGAAAAGAAAAATATTTCCTCATGCCCAAAAAAAAAAAATGCAAAGAGAATATAATAGAATAGCTACAATAAAAAACTACATTGAGGGCGGCTAAAACTTCAAAATAATCACCATACTATAGTTGAATGGTCCACAATTCCTAATGCACTAGTGAAATAAATTTAAAAAAAGGGCCGGAATTAAGAAATTTCACCGAGACGACGTGATAGGATCAATGGCTCTATTATTTGTTTCCGAATAAAGTTCAAATACTACCGCGTCATTGTTCAGACCTAGACTCCTGCTAGTGGGTTGGTTTGACTCGCTAGTATTGCTAAGTAGTCATATTTTATCTTAAAGGACATAACTTAAATTTTAGTTTAATTAATCCTGTTTATGTATTGCTAAGTGCACATAACAGTTGCCTACACCTCTTTTTGTGTTGAGACTTGAGTCCCTTTCTTTAATAATGAAGATTTCTTTTGTTTAGTTGTGCAAATTAGATGCTATAATATCAGGAGCAAGTCCTCTAATTACACTGGTGTTTAGTTTAATTGATGTTCCATTGTCCCATCTACAGGTTACCACTATCGTTTGCTAGGTAAAAGCAATGTATATATGTGTTTGGTTGTCACGAAATTCTGCAAAAGGATATTTATAGCTATATATGGGTTTAATACAATATATATGTGTTTTGTTGTATATATTATGCAAGAGGAATTTACATAACTGACCGTCAATTATACTGCAGGAACTATTGTGTGTGAAACTATATTATTATCTTATTCTTATTCTAACTCATTCCGGTGCTAATTTAAAATATTAGATAGTAATATTATTTTAATAAAATAACTTGGTTGTGAACTTTTAAAAAATAAATAATGTATTTTTAATTAATTAAATATTACCATTTGACATCTAATCTCTTCAAGTAAAATACTAAAATTTAATTTTGATCTTGTAAAGTAAATATGTTTCTTTAGATGCAATGTATTATAGATATATGGTTTTTGCAAGCGCTGGAATGATGCTTTTCAAAACTGTTGGTATACTGTCAACATTCCTGCCATAATTATTTTGAAGTCTTCAAAAAAAGAATTTTTTTACAATTGAATGTCTAGGTGATGCGTTGGATTCATTCCGCGGTTGTACAAGAATGCATACTGCAGTGTTAAATTGTATGTCGTCTATTGCGTTATTTATTTATTGAAGTAAATCCATGTCTAGTTGTTGCCTTTTTTTTTTTTTAAACAAGTGGGGTTAACCCACCTCTTCTCATTACCAAGTAATAAAGAAGAAAAACAACATACAAGTTCATAGTTGTTGGTGAGATATAGTATTATATTTCAATTGGAGCATATTATGAGGCAGACCAAGAATATATAATCGATCCTGAGTTGGTCTTGCTGCTTCAACAAGAGCAAACCTTGAATTGCAAAACTTGAGAACACCATTTACCAATTCTTCTGTCTAGTGAAACTCTGCAATGACTTCCTCCATATCACTAACTAATTCAAATGGCAACTTCCAGACTTTTCCGGACACTGTGGTACAAGCTTTAGTGACTTCTACAACTAGTGGCTATAATGAAGCACCAACTGTACCTCCACTGGAGGGTGTAGAAGGTGCAGTAATGGAGACTCAAAATTCGAGTGCAGGAGATGCACAAGAACAGAGTCGGCCTCGACGACTCCGAATACATCCTAAGTTATACAAAGCTGCAGTCGAAGGGGACGTCGAGCTGCTGAAAGAAATTCTACAGTCTTCAGGTGAGACTCAACAACACAGTCGATGATGTCTTTTTTCCTGTTGCAGGTCATTTTCATTTTACAATTGTATGCATCCCAACAGATTGGCGATTGCACGTATTTAAACCATCTATTTATGTAGAAGGCCAAAGATCTTCACCCCATCTGAACTATTCTTAAGAAAAGCAATTTTTTAGAATATTTCCGTATTTGAGTAGAAAAATAGTCATTTAATATAATCTTAAATCTCCCTAGTTTATTTAAAATGCCGAACCAATACAGCTGTTTTAAATTCATAATATTTAATTATTTCAAGGAGAAAAGCCCATAGCCCAAATAAAGTAAAGGTTATTTTAAAATCAACCGTTACTTTTGGTCCAACCAGACCCAGGCGCAACACGAACTAGTCAAAAGGAAAGAGCACAGCACAAAACAGAGTATAGAAAATTAGAAAGCTAGCGTCTCAAAAATAATGAAAACATGTGTTACTCTCCCGACACCTCAAAAAATAATTATTTTACTATTATTATTACTATTACCGTCACTTGCGATTAGACCTGTCAAACGTGAAAGGTGAAAGCGGCCATTTCCATTTCTATTCCGTTTTAGTAATGGAGCAGAATGGTTGTTTTGTTTATATTCTGTTTCGTCAAACGAAATAGATTTCTTTTCCGTTTAACTTTCCGCCATTTCTTTTTCTATTAATTTCAGTCCATTTTCGTCCATTTCTATGTTCCGTTTAACATTTCGTTCATTTTCTTCATTTTTGTTTCCGTTCCGTTTTTAGAAACGAAATTAATTTTCTCTTTCGTTTAATGTTTCGTTTGGACGGACATAACTGAAACGTTCGAAAAGTAATGAAATTGATAGGTATACTTGCGATTAACCAATTATAGCACTCTCTAATTTTTTTTTTTTTTGAAAAAGAACTATTGTTGTGATGCGTAAAAAAATAAAGAAAGAATGTACTAGCTGAGTATTAAAAATGTAAACAAGTAGTTGTCGTGATGGTTTCCTTTGTTCTAACATTTTTGCTGCTCCATGCTATTGTCATTACTCTTAAGATATATATATTTATATACTAAATTCTATCAATACTCGTCAATTTGATTGTGCTAGATGGGCATGCACAACAACTGAATGGATCTAGCCCTCTAGAAGGAGAATCGACAGGAGGCAACACAGTGTTGCACATTGCTGCTAGTTCTAGAAGTGACCTTACAGTGCAGCGCCAACAAAATTATGTAGAATTTTCGAAAGAAGTCTACGTCAGAAACACATCATTGCTGATGGCATGCAATAAGCTGAAAGAGAGCCCTCTCCATTGTGCTGCAAAGGTTGGGAACTATACAATGGTTTCCCTCTTGATATCTTTTGCTGAACATGAGCGTCAGGTTGGAGTGAAGAAGCTGCTAACAGCAAGGAATGTGCACGGCGAAACTGCACTTCACGAGGCAGTGCGAGTTGGTCACAGGGGCATAGTGAACAAGCTTATACTTTCTGAACCAAGCTTAATGGGTATTGTTGATGCAGAGGGTATATCTCCTTTATACCTCGCAACTATGACAAATGACCTCGAAATAGTCCAAATCCACACAAGGGAAGATCCATCCCTGGTATCTTGTTCAGGACCAAAAGGACAAACGGCATTACATGCTTCTGTACTAGAACATACTGGTATGTACTTTTTCTTTTGTCAGCCATGGCCCATAATATGTTTGGGCCTTTTTTATCCAAGCTTGAAGATTTTTACGTGACAATAATAACATACAAATTAAATCACGGTTATTTGAAGATATATTTAATTCAAAATTCCAAATTGTCCCTAGTGCTTAAAACCAGGTAGACCTAGAGGTGGTAGGAGAGGCCAAGCCATTCCTTTTTCTTATTTTGTTTATTTTTTTGAAAACAAAAGCATCCCATGTTATATGAAAGTAGTGCACCTGTAAATGATTTGAATGTTTGAATGCACTGGCTTTATTTAAAAACCCTTAACTAGAAAAAAGTGATAAACAAATTAAAATCAACGTACTAGATGTATGGTATTTAAACAATACTACATCAAATGGACTAAACTGATTCAAATTTCTAAACCCTGCATTTTTGGACCAAACGATATCATTGACCCTGTTCTTAAGTTATGACAACAAATATGTAGATGACATTTGTGGAGTGAACTGACGCGTTTGTTTTATATAGATATATAGATGAGAAAAATATAGGCAAAAGAGCATAGTATCTTACATGAATCTGATGCATACTGAAATGCTACCTTAATTAAAACAGTCCTTTCTTTGTTCTGCTATAAATCTGATGCAGTCCTTCGGTTCAAATCAACAAACTCTAGAACATATTGTGGATGAACACATCTTCTATTTATAGTTGTGGGGAATTGCTCAGGACACGTCTATCTTACTCATTCACTCCCCTATTTTTTTCAAAATGACCACAATGCCCTCCGTTCTGTGCTGAAAGCTGAGAAAATAATATAGAAAAGAGAGGGCATGTTCGTCATTTTATAAAAAGTAGGGGAGTGAATGAGCAAGATGGGCGTGCGCTGAGCAATTCCCATAGTTGTGGTAGTTAGACACCTCTAACATGAATTTCTTTGGTAAAAATAGCTTGTATTCCCTGAGATTCCAACCCACACAAAACAAATGTGACTCAGTTTTGGCAAATTATTTATCAAAACCTCAATCTCGTGTTTAAAATTTTTAAATTGGATTTATTTAAAGATTCTAGAAACATTTCAGACAGTTATGCAAAAAAACCAAAAAACAGGAATTGCACGTGACCTTTTGGAATGGAACAAATCACTTGCAACTGAGGTAGACGACTCAGGAAATACTCCCCTTCACTATGCAGCATCCGTTGGAAATCTAGGCACTGTAAAACTCTTATTGGAGCATGAAGAAAGTGCAGCTTTCATAGCAAACAAGTATGGGAATTTTCCCATACAAATAGCTGCGATCTGGGGCAGAGCATTGGTAATTAAGGAGCTGATAGAGCAATTTCCTGACTCGGATGAATTACTAGATAAACACGGATGGAACATCCTTCACATTGCTATCATTTGCGGTACAGGGAACATAATTGGTCATATCCGTCATAATGACACCTTTTTGAGAATGCTTAATGCCAGGGATTATCAAGGGAACACACCACTTCATTTAGCTGCTGAAGAAGGAGAGTACCAAATTGTAAGATTTCTCATATCAATGAATATGGTTTGCACAAGCATCATGAACAGGGAAGGTCTAACACCAGTCGATCTTGCTATAAAGAAGGTGGATAGAGGATTTAGATACCTTTTGGTAAGAATCATTTTTCTTTCTAATCTAGTAACTTTTTTCTTCTGAGCCGATTTTCTTGTGTTTCATTGGATAACATTCTCAATTCAAGTGAATCTAGCAACTTCCAGCTGTTGTAGCATGCAATTTTGATAGAAATATCATATAGAGAATTAGAAGCTTAACCAAAAACTACCTCGTCCTTCTGATTGAATTTTTAGAAAGAATAAGTTTGTACACTTGCCATCAACAGTGCCAATTGGCTCTCTCCACAACCTGGAAAGAAAAATTTCACCTGACAGTGGCTGGCTTTAAGAATATTAGAGAGAGAGAGGAGGAGGAGAAGATAGATGGTTAAGTTTGGAGAAAATTTAGTCTTATTCTCTCCGTTATTTTAGCTAAGAGTCATACAATGAAGCTTTGTTAGAGAGTAATCGAGCATCGTTTGAGACAGATGACACATAGCTACTGCACTCTATCACCTGTGACACCTAGCTACTTTCTCGTTCTTAGGACTCAATTGCCTAGACAATCTGAATTTGATAGAAAGAGGTGTGCATACACAACTCACAACCTTCAGCTTGAGCTAGCGTAACACTTTCTCGATAAAGCCCATTCAGGAAAGATCAAACGATCAATTTTGCATTGGGCAGCTCCCTTTTGATCTTCAATTATTCATAATTTAACCTCCATTGCTCTTTCACAACCTATTCAATGTTGCAACTAGCCTATCATCTAAATAGAGAATGAGATGCATGAAACTCTTTAATCAATAACCTTTTTAAGTAGACACAACTGTCATCTTCAGGCCAACAAAACCAAATGCCTACTTTGTCATAAGTTTTTATGATTAAATTAACATTTCCATTTTCTCTTCAGAACAAACAGTACAACATAATTCGTTGCTTGATGTGGACTGGAGCATTACCTAGTCCCCGTATGTTTGGCGATTTTGATGATGATTTAAAGCTTCCCAAAAGAGACGAACAAAAAGAACTACAGAAGCTCGAAAGTGGTACCGGTAGCTTGGTCATTATCTCAGCACTCATCGCAACAGTAACTTTTGCTGCTAGTTTTACCATGCCAGGTGGATATATATCTGATGACCATGTGAGCAGAGGCACGCCTATTCTATCCAGGAAATATGCTTTCAAGGCTTTTATTGTCGCTGATTTGTTGGCGTTTGTTTCATCTCTCTTAGCCACCTCATGGCTCATCTGTGCCGGGTCTGCTTCTGTAGATTTTTCTGTCCGGACGACACACCTTGCCTCATCAGTCTATATGGTGACAGTCGCTGTCCAAGCCACTGTCTGTGCATTTGCTTTAGCAACATATACAATGCTTTATCAAGTAAATTTGCCTATAGGCATATTGGTTTGTCTACTTACGTTCGGTTTACTTCCATTATACAATATGGATTACTGGGGAGTGCTTAGACTTGCACCACCAACAGTGGCACGGCAGGGCTGGAAAGGATTGTTCAAATCCGACCTTCGTCCTGTGACTAGGAGGCGCACTTTTGGGGTACCTGGTCTCGGACAAATGCTTTCATCCTTAGTCTTCTATGGTGTGCTCTTCAATTTTTGTTTGTACGGTCTTATCTTTCTATTGGCACTAATTTAAAGAAGATCTTCGAAATTTGAGTAAAATACGTTAAATGTATTGTAATTTCACCATTTTTTAATAACCTGGTTAAGCATGTTGTGTCATGTCCACCCTTCGATGTTTTGGACGAGTTCATATGATAATTACAATCATGTATGCTGTATTAATCTTGGTACTAATAAACATATCATTCCATTAAGACACAATAGAGCTTAATTATAACGCTTTTTGCAATTGGTTTCTTTCTTCAAAGCAAGTAAAGATTACTAAGGCCCTGATCGGAAACACAAACAAGCACGAAAAGAAAAGAAAAGAAAAGAAAATAGAAGAAAAAAAAAGAAAAGAAATCTGACGCGAAATCGTTTCCGGCGATCGGCGGTGGTCGGAGAAAATCGCGAGAGTTCAATCGCTCACTGGAGAAAGAGAAGATCCAACGGCCGAAACGAATTCTCGCCAAATTTCTTAGTTTCTGAGTGGAATTCACGGAGTCAAAATTTTCTCACAGATGGCGAAATGAACTCTCGCACACCTCCTTCCTCGGTTTCGATCAGCAGATTTGGGAAAGAGAAAATTCCATTTCCGATTCTCACACTAAATATATGGTTTCCGATCACAGCCTAATTCATATGTCCTGGTGGTGTTTTCGTCTACAAGTATGAATAGGGATTTTGAGTCGAATTCCAGTTGAGACATTTAGTCAAAAACGAACGAAGATTCCAATTGTACATTCCAAAGTTAAGGTTCTTAGGATTATGTAAAAAAGTGCAGATTTCAGATTAATGAAAATAATCTAAAGTTAGTTTGGAACTTTTTTTTTTTTCTTTTCTCTGTCATCCACTCTCTATCTCAATGATGATCTAGTACAAGCCTAACAAAACCAAGATGATCACAGAGATGTCAAATAGGCAGTGCTCTAGGATTTAGATACGTAAGACAGGTAGGGCTGTCAAACGTGGCTAACGACCACGAAAATAACCCAAATCGTTATTGTTTTGTTTAATTAAACGATATAGATTCATTTGCTGTTAACCAAATCGTTTGATAAACGGTACGAAAATTAATTACGTTAATCGTTTCGTTTAAATAAACGAATAAACGATTTAACGTTTAAGTCCTTTACGGTGGATCACCTCATGGCGAAGAAACGTTTTTGAGGAACTAACCTGGTTTCAGATTTAAGGTGCTCAAATAAAGGGATGGAGTAGAGGTTAGAAATTCTTAGAGAAAACAAACTACGATGGCTCTCCAAGCTCCTTTTCCATCTTCAATGGTTCTGATTTGATCCAATCTGGTTCAAATAATAGGTCTCCTCTTTCCAGTTCTCTCTCTAACAACGCAATTTTTATCTCTCTTGACCTCTCCCAGTCTCCCTTATTTTCTGGTCAAAGGTAACAGAGAAAAGAAAATGAATGTGAGAGAGAAGGAACAAAGAGGACGAGAAGTGCGGCGCTTAGGGACTTGGGACTTGATTCTTACTCTACTATTTTAACAATTCTAAACCCGTAAATTATTATACGTGAAAAACGAAATAACAAAAACGGAATACCCTATTCTGTTTACCGTGCCGTATATGAGTCTGATTTACCGGTCTATTTCGCTTGCCGTTCCGTTTCGTTAACGAAACACATTTCAATGCTGTTATTCGTTTCGTTTTTCCTTAACGGAACGCAATAACGCTTTTTCCTCTTCCGTTGACAGCTCTAATAGACAGGTCGAAAAGAGGGGAGGGTATCCTCTGCCAACCTTTTGAGGTTGGTAGAGGGCCAACTCTTGATCCGAGCCGTTTGATCTAATCTTAACGGTTAAGATTTTTCGGGCCTATCAATCTCAGTTACATGCACGGGGCTCCCTTAACCGTTGAGATTAGATCTAACGGTTTAGATCGGAAGTTGTCACTCTACCAACCTTAAAAGGTCGGTAGAGGATGTGATTCCCGAAAAGAGGAGGTGGATCAGAAAACGGTCTTCAAATTTTCAGAGGATATTTGCAAGAGAGCCCTTCTGACAGGATAAAATTACGAACTTTGTGTTTTCACCCTCGAAAAATTCTGATACTTACGAAATTGTCCCTGAAACCTAAGGCTTCGAATAAGTATGTGATTTAGTACAGGTACAGACCGGTTCCAAGTTCCAACACAAACAACAATCAATCAATAGGATTCAGCAATCGACAGAGATGGAAAAAAATTGAGAAAAATCAGAAAAGTACCTCAACGGCGAAATCAAAGCCAGCCGAGTCTATCGCTCCACCTCCCGTCCAACAGACCAGCCAAGGCGGTGAACAAACACGATAAGACTAAAGGCTAAGGTTTATCCAGTGGAGGTCGCGTAAGAGAATTAGACCAAGAGAAACGGAGGCGTTCTTATCCTATATATCGAGAGGAGAGAAGAAAGAGAGCTCGGAGGCGATAAGAACGAAAAGAGAGAAAGTAGAGAGAGAGAGCGGATGATAACGAATTCGAAATGAGTCAAATGACTAATGAGCAAAGGGACTAGGACCCGAATCTGGTGCCGCGCGGCACACCGTGCAGCGCGCGTACGAGCCGTCTGATCTGGATCGGACGGTTCATTTTTTACGGGCCTATCAATCTAAGTTACATGCACGGAGCTCCCTTGTCCATTGGATCTTGATCAGATGGCTAGAATACCGCGCTGCTCGGTGTGTCGCGCGGCACCAGATCTGAATTCAAGGGACTAGGGAGAAACTGAGGATAAGATGGGGACGGTTTGAGAGGTTCGGATCTTGATCCAACAGTTCATAAAAATTCACACTGAAAACTTAGATCCAAAGGTCCAGATAATTTAGCGACATGAATACATGATAAGAAAAAAAATTTGGAAATTTATTATTTTTGAATTTTGTATTATTTACAGTGACCATTATTTTTGTCCGGTACTAAAATGTTTTGAATGAATTAGTTTATCTGATGATTTTGTTAGATATTATAATTGTATATTTTGAGTTGCTAGTTTGAATAATCTATTATAATTTGCCAAAACAATTGGGAAATTTATTGTTTCCGAGTTCTGGAATTTCTTTTTAGAGTGATTGTTATATTTGTCGGGTTATAAAATGTATTAAATTAGTTTATCTAACATGGTTTATAATATTTTATTATTTAAATATCGAGAGCTGAATAGTTCCAAAGTAATTTAATTTGCCTCAATTTTTCTAATTAGTATATCTAAATGTTTTGTAGATTTTATTTACGCTATATGTTTCAAAAATAATTTTTAGGTATATTTTCAGACGGAAATTGATTACTGCCATTTGCAGTTTTGCCATCCCTGTCATCGCTAAATATAAAATGAACATATACAGTAAACAAAGTGAACATATAGACGATCTAAATGAACACATACAAATAAATAAGTTCAATGAAAATAAGTTGAATATGCATGTAAATTTCTGAACAAGTGATGACAACACTTATTTGTTTGTAAGTGTTCACTTATATCATTTATATGTTCATCTTATTTGCTGTATAGGTTCACTTTGTATTTAGCGATGACTGAGATGGTATATTTGCTGATGGAAATTATAATTTCTGTTTTCAGACGTCCTTTGACGTAATGTTATAGTAGATCTAAAGACTGAGTCTAAAACAGAGGGTATATTAGAGATGTCCTTTGACGTAATGTTACAGTAGATCTAAAGACTGAGAGTCTAAAACAGAGGGTATATTTACAGTTTGATCTAAAGAAGTCCTTTATTTTTACAACTATAAAGCGCATGCATAATCTTGTTACACGCAGTTTATTTGAAGCAGAGAAAAAACTAGAAATGTTATCATATTATCACATTGACGTCGCCTTGCATTTACATTTTGGTCTTGTTGATCAGCTCCCTACGTTACTACGTATCTATGCCAGCTTAAATTTTTATTACACCAATCTACTACTTAACCTCTAGCTCGATTCCTACTTTGCTCAAATGCCTAGCTTTTATTTGAGTTGCATCCCAGTTATATATCACTAGGCCAGTCAAACGTGGCCCAAAAGCACGACAGAGCTCATTTCGTTTGCCGTTCCGTTAAGGAAACGGTTTTAACATTTCATTCCGTTAACCGTTTCGTTTATGAAACGGCACAAAAATCCACTCCGTTATTCGTTCCACTTCACATATTACACATGAAACGTTTTGAAACTAGGCTGAAACGATCGCACATATTTGCATTCCGTTTGCCGTTTTGTTATTGAAACGAAATCCATTTCGCTGCCGTTATTCGTTTCGTTAGGCCTTAACGAAATGGCATAACGCGTTTTTTTTTTGCCGTTGACAGGCCTATATATCACAATAGCTTGATAAATAATCAAAATTTTTTATAATTTAATATTTATATTCATTGATTTACATATTGCTTGAGTTATTTGATTAAATTGAGATATTTGAACTGTGACTCATGTATTTATGAGTCAACGGATATCTAACGTGATATGCTTTTTAATGAAATATAAAAAAAAATGAAGTGATTAACGGGATCACCAAGAGAGGGACCTATGCAAATGAAAATAATTTGAAAATTTAATTTGAGAAAATCTGTACTCATTGATCTATGTAAAATATTTAATCTATTTGATATTGTTGTGAGAATTAATCCAGTTAAATTTTTCTATATAAATTGATTATACAGAAACATGTCATTAAATAATTTGTTACTCGGATTTGCATCCGACTTTGTGTCGCTTTTATTTCTGTTGGTACAGAAAATTGGCGGTTGTTAGATGGATGCAAAAAATATTGTTCCACCTAACTCCTTAAAATTTTGGTACGGAGTATAATATATATTCAAACTTCCAAATTAAATCATTCACCGAGTAAAATTAATCATTCAAGTTTCCCCTAACATATATCGCACTATCTATATAACATATATCTGTATTCAATTTGCACTTTTATGCAATGTTATTGTAGATAATGGAAATATCAGTTGAATATTTGTGTAACAAACATTACGCGTACAAACTTAAATTCGATAATCTCAGGAAAAGTCTAGCCATAAATTATAATCAAAATTTAAAAACCTTCTTTGCTAGAGTAAACAAATCTAGTCATACCACCAATATTATTTTTATAAAAATTACACAAAAAAAGTCTATCAAGAAAAATTTTGCAATAAAATAAATATTATTTTATTACAATTACACAAAAAATTCTATCAAACAAATCTAGCAATAGAAATAGGTGCTACATAAATGAAAAATTATAGCTAAAGGCTATTATTCTTGCTGTAGGATTTTGAATTCTGACATTACAATATTATTTTTAAAATTATATTAATTTCATATTTTTTTAAAATATTAAACTAAAATTATTTTAATAATAATAAAATC
Source organism: Rhynchospora pubera (assembly GCA_028095005.1). Classification (NCBI taxonomy): domain Eukaryota; kingdom Viridiplantae; phylum Streptophyta; class Magnoliopsida; order Poales; family Cyperaceae; genus Rhynchospora; species Rhynchospora pubera. The sequence goes on along the minus strand of CM051463.1, from coordinate 10,006,143 downwards.
CGTTTAGTAGTTAGGTTGATGCAAATTGGATAAGAGGTCGTTGAGTTTAGTACCGTCACATTTATAATCGGTCTGATAAGGATCATTCTCAATATTTATCATTCCATCATCTCCTAGGAATCTGCATCATTAATGAGAAAGATATGTCATTATTAATGAAACATATCATTCCCTGAGATCATCCCCATGTTTCTCAGCCCCACTAGCGCTAATTACTTCTCCCTCCTCTCTGTTTCCATCCCTCTCCATCCCACCTCACAGAAATTTTCTAGAACATTTGTATTTAAAACCTAAAATAATTAGTTTTTTTTTTCTTGTGACGGCGCGCAGAACTAATTTCTGCCTGACCGAATCGAAGTATATGGACTAGAATTGATTTTTCTTGCGAACAAGATGCCTGCTTCAGTGGCTAGGATTAATCTATACTTACAGAAATTTCAACCATGTCGATTTGATGATGTGGCTTGAAGGTTTTCTATTTTATTCAAATGATGGAAGTTGTAAACTGTCTGCCCGGTAGAAAGTACCGGCTGGATTGTTTTATGAACTGGTATTGATTGAGACCTTCTCTATAAAAATTGTTTGAATAGAAACTTTCTAATCTAAGTCAAGAATTCAATGAAAATTAATTTCACTTGAATCGGACCAGTTTTGGTACCTCAACCTGATTGAAACTTTTTTGTTGACGTGCAGTTTCAGAACAGGGGTTTCTAGTTCTAACCCCTTAAACTAGATAAATTTGTACTTGGTTATGTGTTATTCTTTCATGACTTGCTAGCCATGTATTTTTAGTTATTTATTGTAAATTTTGTTTGCATTAAATATGATTAAAAGATGATCAAATAGCCCAAACGGTTGAGACTAAAAAAGAATTACTCAAAACGATGTTTTAATACACAACCTAAGATTTGTCTTTTTTGGTTCCCCCAAATAATAACTGATCTCTCCATAAAACTTGAACAGATAGCTCATCTTATTGTAAGGAACATGAATGATTTATTTCAGAATTTTAAGAGACCGAAAAATTTTACTTTTTCGGGTCCCGATTGTATAAATGTATTTGCTCTAATTAATCAATTAATTGACTTTTTAATTAGATTGGTTCTTATTATCCTCCATTAAAGAATTTTGAATGTTGAAAAGTTTTTCAAAAGATTTAAGCAAATTAGTTGTTTGAAAGTTGAACCTTCTTTACTCGGAAATTACAAACGGCAAGAAATGTGCAAAGATACTTTAAAGTTCATTAATTATAAACAACTTACACTTATAAGAGTACTTGTGCTAACTTGTTTTTTAGGAGGATGTGGGTTTAGTATGGCTCAAGATTCCAATGCCTTGTGGTTGTATTTGTGAATATATGTGAATGTTTGTATGTAAGGCTTTTGGTGTCATGGTTAATTAAATTAATGTCGATTAATTTTGATGTAACTTATGAGGCTTGCATGCCCCTAAGACTATGAGGGAAGTGATGATGGAACTCAAGTTTCTTTGGGAAGTGATGATGGAACTTACCCTGGCAGAGTTTCTTTGGGAAGTGATGATGGAACTCAAGTTTCGTTGCTTCAGTTGAATGAGCAGCAGCGTGTTTGTTTTATGTCGATTTAATTTCTTGTACTGATTGTTTAAAAAAATTGCTTGTTGCACGTTCTTTTTTTTAAGAAAAAAAATATCTTGTGTTCTTTGGTGTGAATATAGCATTGCTTTGCAATAAATATTAATGGAATAACTACATATTGTGAATTTGAAGTCCTTAGAGTCATACTAGGATGTCAGAATCTGGGACCAATACCATGAAAAACAGAGACAAAGCATGACAGATTTGGCAAAGTCCGGAGGTGATGCAGCTGCATGCATTATGGCTCTATAGAAATGTGTGATTACACCTGGGCAGTTCTGCAGCTGTGCCATCTTCATATGTTTTGGTGCGATCAGTGATGTGGTATTAAAATTGATAAGCCCTTTAAGCAAGATTGCACGGATAGCCTAACCAACCAAAGACCGACCTCTCCACCACGGCAACACCTACCCAGGGAATTGAGGTTTGCACTTTGCACCAAGCAATTTAAGTTCATGGTTCCATTAAATTTTGTTTTATTTGTTTGATTTTGATATTTTGTATTGGCTTGAGCATTCCCTGAAGTTATAAGAATCTGAAAGGTGTTTGATGAATTGCCTAGCTTTTGGAACATCAATTCCTAATTTATGGTTTGATCACTCACTTGCTGGGCAGCTTGTCTCAAAAGTCGATAGATTTATTAATTCTGTACAATATTAAAATGGGTGCTCCAATGAAATTAAATGCTGAACTATACAAATAAACAGTACTGCTGTTAATTTCAGTCAATAACTGAACGAGCTCATTACATGCCCCGACAACGCAAACCAATATTCCTATGTCCAAAATTTAATGTAATCTGAAGTTGCACAAACAATGAGATAGCCCACCTGTTGTAGCGATCGTTGACTCTATTATCACCTTGGTTGACTCTCTTTAAGGAAAACTACGGAAACAAAGTTTTAACATCCTCTTTTTTATTTGGATAATCTCGTGTAGATATAATTAAACATCTAAAATCTCATCTCAGAGATGGTTAAGGTTAACAAATTAAACAAAAAATTTCAAGTCTAGATATTCTGACCAAAAATTTTATGGCTCACGATTTGGACTATTTAATTCCGATTGAAGCGCACATAACAATGTGGGATTTTGGATAACTTTCTTAAGATCCATGAAAGTTACAAGGTGTAATGAACGGTCTAGATAACATTCCACAATTTATGACAAGGAAATTATAATAGCGGATGTGAATTGTTCTTGCCATATGCATTAAAAATTAGTTTCTAAATATTTATTTGAATTTCATGTAAAATTAAATTCTAATCAAGGACTAATGTTAAAAGAGAAAAATAATAACTCCCTAAATTTGAATACATTTGCATCACTAGTCTTAAGAATCTTCACTCGTGTACATCTAAACATGGCGCGGCCACGTCTGACCATACACGTCCTTCTTTGTATATCTCTTGTCCCATGACCAAGGAATATCTGAAAGCACCACATTGTGTTATTCCACTCAAATTGCATAGGAAATGTTGTAAACACAGATCAATAGGCCTTCTGAGGACAGCAGGTCTAGTCAGGTTTATTTCTGGACACAATGTGATTGAATGCACATCCTCAATTTGAGTCCAATCATTGCTAGTGACTAATTTGGTTTGATTGAGCAAATTGTGATCAAAGTGCATCGATAGACCCAATCTTATCTATACATTGAAATGACAAAATTTTTCACTTTTTAAGCTTGTCATTTTGGAAATATTCTTACTACTAATTTGTACATACATAAAAAAATGACAAAATTTTTAAAATTCATAAAAATAGTAAAAGAAAATTTTAAAATATAAAATTTTGTCTACCATGATATTTCAAAATGTAGATAAAATTAGTTAAATTAGATTTGTCAATTTGCGAAACGACCGACAAAAACGATCATGATACACAAAGCCTCTATGCATCATGGTGCATAATAGGTATTATATATATAGGTTGCGTTTGGATCGTTGGAAGAAAGAAGAAGAAGAAGGAAGAAGAAGAAGAAAAAAATTATAAACAATTCAAACTCTTCACAAAGTTACACACTTTCCAATACTTCTTCCCACTTCTTCCCTTCTTTCATTCTTCCCACACCTATCCAAACGGAGCCATAGAGAAAGGATTCAATCAAAACGGCTTGACCGGAGTCCCGGTTAAATCCGTCAGATTTCAATTTTGAAAGTTAAAACGACCGATTCAAACTGTTCAATTTTGACGAACCGAGCTATTAACGAATGAGCTGACTGAAATTCAAGCTTGTCTCATAAGTTAGCGAGCCGAACTAGCTCGTCTCGTTAATTGTGAGCTATTTCGAGATGAGCTATTAATGAATTTTTATCGAGTCAAATACGAACGAGTTACGAGCCACGAGCTGGCTTTTCTTGCACCTCTAGTCTTAACTATCCAATTTACGTGCCCACATCTATCAAATTAACCCTTATATATAAAACTACTAAATTTGTTAAAGACAAATAATTCTCACGTTGTGTTTGGATGAGCTTAGGAATAAGGGAATAGCTTCTTCTTACTTCCAAATTTATTATAAACAATTCAAACTCTTCACAAAATTACACACTTCCTAATACTTCTTTCCTTATTCCTCTTATTCCCACACCATCCAAACGGAGACTCAGAGTCATCATATATATGCAACTTCCTCTTAATTAAAGCTCTAAATGGAATTAACGATACCCCCACGAATTTCTCTAAAAAAAATGGAATTAAATTAAGACAAATCAAGCATTTGTTCATGGTTTTCTTTCCAAAAGAAACAAAACAAACAAAGAGAGTTAAACCAGATAATTAAAGTAATTAATTTAATGAAAAATAAAACATCCACCTTTTAGATAGTACTCAAGCACTCAAGCTCTTTATTTAGTCATGTTCATCTACTCTCTCTTCTCGTCGCGCTGACCCACTGAAGATGCCGGCAAGGCCCCATAGTTCTAGCAGACAAGGAGCGGATTTGCCGATGAATTTGCATATTTTTGGTAGAACGTGTGCTGAATAAATGACAAACAGTAACACACCCACTGCTAGTACTATTACGTAAATTGAAGTGGCGAATCTCCTGGCAGCCAGCGGCATAGGAGATCATCAGGCTCACCAATCCCAGCACCAGGCTGATATTCAGCATTACAACCTTAGACTTGTCACAATAAAACTTCTCATTCATTAAAAGTATTATTATGACTAATGAAGCCATGAATGCGGTAGCATTGGCATAAAAGAAGGTTGTGTATCTCGGTTTATGTTTGTCATGAAGAATTGGTGAACCAGCTTCGTGACCATTAGGTCCGATAAGGTCGTCTTGCCAAAATCCACCTGGTGGATTTAGACCACTTGTATATGTTATTGATGCTACAAGAACAGCGACAACCATGATCGATCCACGCATGTCTTTGAACCACTTTTTCCTTGCAACATCTTGAGGCGAGGTGTCGTTAGTACCTGCTCGTCCTTCTACATTTGGTGGCGCCATTTGTGTAGTGTCATGGGGAATCTGTGTTGCAGCAGGGGGACGTTCTTGTTGAATGCTAGTGGTGCAAGCTTGTGGTGGAGACCGAAGCAGTTGTGACTCATGGGGTCCGTCGTTCGTTGAAAGAGCAGCGGTGAGGTTTATCTCATGTGACATAATGGATTGGGGATGACTTTGTATGTCTAGAGGCTGGTGCCTCGCTTCTTCAATATGAAGTCTTATAATGACGAGCAAGGGTGAATTTAATATTAATAATTTAATGTTAGTTAAATAGGTTAGATGTCAAATAGTAATATTTAAATTAAAAATAAATTATTTATTGTTTAAAAGTTCTAGCAACATGTTTATGTATATACATAGTCGCGTTTCGCGTTTGGTAAAGGAATAATTTAAGAGAAAGAAATAAAAGATGAAAAACTTATGTCAAGTTATGTCATGGTTATTTGGTCATGTAAAATAAAGAAAAAATATAAAATTAGATATGCAGTAAGTATTACAATATTAATTAATAATTACTATAATTAGTTTACAAATATGTTTATTATAATTATTATTATATGAATTATTTTAATTCACAATATATCAATGATAAGTATAATTACAATAATAATAATTAATATAATAATAATTATTATTATTATAAATGTTATTCTTTATGATGAGTTCTTCTTGCTAATGATAATAATTAATATTATAGTAGTAGTAGTAATAATAATAATAATAATACTAATAATAATAATAATATTATGAATTAAGATATAATGAATTATTTGTCGTAGTAATTATAATATAAATGATAATTATAATTACAATAATAAACTAATAATATTTTATTATATTCAATTAATATATTTTATTTGCATATTATAGCAACTAGAAATATTATAATATTATAATAATATATTAATTATCATTAATAATTAAAATTAGTTATGATTATTCAAAAATCAAGACTAATCCACGACGGGATCCATCGTGGAAGAAGTTATTTCACCAATTTTGGTGGTATAAGTTCTTCCTCCTTAAAGAAGCTTATTCCTCTCTTAATTGTTGAGCTATTCCTCCTTAAAGAAGCCTAAAGAAGCTTAACTTACCAAACATGTCCATCGAGAATATCTATTATGCATCATGAATTCATGATGCATAGAGGCTTTTGTGCATTGTGACCATTTTGGTCGGTCGTCTCGCAAATTGACAATTCTAATTCAATCAATCTTATCTATATATTGAAATCACAAAATTTTCCATTTTTTTAAGCTTGTAGTTTTTGAAATATTATTACTACTAATTTTTATCGAAAAATGGCAAGATTTTAAAAATTCATAAAAATAGCAAATTTTTTTTAAAAAAAATGTAAAATTTTGTCTACCATGATATTTCAATATGTTGATAAAATTAGTTAAATTATATTTGTCAATTTGCGAAACGACCGACAAAAACGATCATGATACACAAAAGCCTCTATGCATCATGGTGCATAATAGGTATTATTTATATAGAAAAAGAATTCAATCAAAGCAGTTTGATCTAAGTCCCGTTAAACCCATTAGATCTCAATTTTGAAAGTTAAAATGACCGATCCAAACCGTTCAATATGAACTCCATATTGAAATCTCCTTGCAAATCAAAATTTACATTTTTTAATTTTAAGTATTTTTTTTTCAAATTTTAAAAATTGCAGTTTTTGAAGGGTTTAAAACAAATTAGATTCAACGATTTTCTAAATTTCGAAAAAAATACTGAAATTTTTTTTAAAAAAATATAAAATTTGGTGTGCAAGGAGATTTCAATATATGTAGAGATCATATTGACGGGATCGGTCATTTGAACTTTCAAAATTTATATATACAGAGGATGACTAACGTACCATGAAGTCATTTTCGAGATTAAAAATTCAAATGGTTAATCCAAATAGTTCAAGTTGATTGCATATTGAAATATCCTTGTAGACAAAATTTTATATTTTTTTCAAATTTTTTTGCTATTTATTATGATACTTTTAAAAACATTATGATTAGAGTACTCCATGCCCTCCAATTTGAAAATATCATAATAAATAGCAAAAATTTTGGAAATATATAAAATTTGGTCTCCAAGAATATTTCAATGTTGTGATCAACTTGAACGGTTTGGATCGACCGTTTGAATTTTAGATCTCAAAAAATGAGTCGATAGAAAATTGATAGCACGTTCCATCGATGGCGCGTTAGCCATTCTCTCTCTCTCTCTCTCTCTCTCTATATATATATATATATATATATATATATATATATATATAGAGAGAGAGAGAGAGAGAGAGAGAGAGAGAAAGCCTTCAATCAAAGCGCTTTGGCCGGAGTTCCGGTTAAACCCCGTCAGATCTCAATTTTGAAAGTTTAAATGACCGATCCAAACCGTCAAATATGATCTTCATATTAAAATCTCCTTACAGACCAAAAATTTCATTTTTTTTAAATTTTTTTAAGCATTTTTTCGAATTTTCAAAAATCGTTAATCTAATTTGTTCTGAACCCTACAAAAATTTCGAACTTTGATTGAATCCTTTCTATATAAATGTAGAGAGAGAGAGAGAGAGGGAGAGAGAGAGAAAGAGAGAGTGGGGGAAGAGTTTATATTGTGAACTATGGTGCATAAAGGTTTCTGCGCATCTTTACTGTTTGATCGGCGATTTTACAAATTGACAAATCTAAATTAACCAATTCAATTTATATATTGAAATTTGATAGCGAACAAAATTTTACAATTTTTCTAACTTTTTTACTATTTTGTTCAAATTTTTTAAAGCTTGCTATTTTTTGCTACAAATACACTAATTTGTAGCCAAAATTGACAAGTTTTAAAATTTTTTAAAAAATAGTAAAAAAATTCTAAAAATTGTAAATTTTTTTTCTATGAGATTACAATATATAGATTGAGTTGGTTAAATTAGATTGACAATTTGTAAAATCACCGACCAAAACAGTCATGGCACACAAAAACTTATATGTACCATGGTTCTCTAGATTTACTCCCCCATATTAGTATATATTATTAATACATAATCATTGGCATAACTAACAACAAGAATAAAGTAATATAATTTCGCACAATAGTTCCTGCAGTTTAATTGATAGATTGTTATCTAAATTTCTCTTCGATAATATATAAAACAAATCACATACTTTATATTTTGTATTGAACCCAAATATAGCTATCAAATATCCGTTTTTCATAATTTGGTGACAACCAAACACATATATACGTACTTTTGTATTTTCCTTGTTAAAGTTTTATACAACATGTGTGGATGGAGTATGGATCATCGATTAAACTAAGCACCAGTGTAATTAAATTCTCGGTCCTGATATTATATGATAGCATCATTACACAACTTTATTTTTTGTTTTTTTTTTAAAAAAAAACATCTTTACAGAACTAAGCAAAAGGAATATCGCTCCTTTACACAACTTTATTTCAATAAAAGCATCTTTACACAACTAAGCAAAAGGAATCTTCATTATTAAAGGTAGGGTCTCGACACAAAAGATGTGTCGCGAACTGTTATGTACACTTAGCAATACATTAACATGATGAATTAAACTAAAGTATGATTTATGCCCTTTAAGCTAAAATATGACTACTTAGCAATACTAGTGGGTCAAGCCAACCCACTAGGAGTCTAGGACTGACAGATGACGCGGTATATAGTATTTAGACCTGTCAAAATTCCGTTCTGCCATGGTGTTTCGTTCTGTTCAGTTCTAACGGAACGTTAAATGGAAGAAATTTCAGTTTCGTTTCTGAAAACGGAACTGAAATTTATAAACATTATTGAAATGGAAAACAGAATTCCACTGAAATCAATGGTAAATGAAGGACGGAACGTTAAACGGAATAGGAAACTGTTATTTTTGACGAAATGAAACGTTAAACGAAATCAATTTCAATTACGTTGACTGAAACGGAACGAAAATGAAACAGGCCTGATTCGTGTTCTGTTTTAACGTTTGACAGGTATAATAGTATTTGAACTTCATTCGGAAACAATTCAAACAAACCATAGAGCCCCATCAATGCTAGTGAAAATTTATTCCGGTCCTTCTTAAAAGTTATTTCCCAAGTGCGCACCATTCAACTATAGAAAATTATTGTTATACTAAACAATTAACTTTTAGTCTGCTGATTTACAAAACAACATCAACTCTACTAATCCTCTATCGTAGCTCTATTTAGTCATCTATATTATTAATTCAAAGACGTGGCCACTATTGACTTTTAATTAAAAATATTTTTTTTGGTTAACTAAATTAAAAATAGTTGTACAAATCATTAAAGTTAAATATATTTGAAATTTTAAGGTATATATATATTTAGAAATTTAAGATAGTTCATGTCTAATCTATCAAAAAAAAAATTATCCCCTCTAATTTTGCTGATCGATCGATTTGAATTTATGCCAGAAATTAATTTTGAGAAGTTTTTTAAAGAAAATTATGTCAAATTTATATATCGGGACCACTCAGTCTCCGGAATTCCAACACGTGCAAGTTCATGATTCTAAGGTTATGCTCCAGAAATCTAAATCGGAGGGAGAGGAGAGGAGAGGAGAGTAACGAAACTATCGGGAAAGTTTACTCTAACCGAGTGTTTACTCGCTCCGCTCAACAAGAGAAGGCAACGGAAGGGAAGAGAAGAAGATGGATCGAAGAGCACGTTCAAATTTCGGAAAATTTAGAATAAATTCCTACACCCCAAATCAAGAGTAATAAATTCCGGTCAATCCTTACTCTCCTCTCCGTTCCTCTCTTTTAATATTGAGTTTCTAGAGCATAGCCTAAGGGAATTTCTGGAACCATGATTTTTTTTTTTGAGCAAAAATGAGGGTCGAACCATGATTTTTGGAACATTGCAACATGTGTAACCATGATTTTTGCCTCTGTTCAGTGCATTCTAGCATGAGCTAACTGTTAATTGTGGTTAGGTGCTATCAAGTTTCAGTTTCCCTAAGTACCCAAATGAGTTTCAGCTGCCCCCATCGATCAGTTCAGCCTAACCTAGCAAACCCCACCGTTCCCCCCGATGCTTTTATGCTGTAAGTATGTCTTGTTTGTTTGATGGTTGCATTTTATTGTTTAATCTTGAAGGCAGCACCGACTATAGCTAGCCCATCATCAAGAAGAGATTGATGGTTGCATTTTATTGTTTAATCTTCAAGCATGAGTAGCACAGTGAAGCAACAAGAAGTGCAACCGAAGTTCAGTCGAAAAGATGATCAATTAGCCGACAAAAAAAATTAGACAATAAGAAGACTGAGAAAAAATCGACATATCGATAAAAAATCAAGTCGACGTTGAGGGAGAGCGCTGAAGGCAGCACCGACTATAGCCCATCATCAAGAGATCAATTATGACGTGTGAAACCAAGCCCAATAATACAATCGAGCATAGTCTTGAATTTTCCTTGCTAACGACTGGGAGGTACTTCGAACAACTGAATTTTTGCTTCGAGCAACATATTAATTTTCTAAATGTCTAAATTATCCTTGGTATCAATCAAGATCTATTGCTTCTGAATTCTGAATTTTTTTCCTAATTACGTTCCTTTTCCATTTTTCTTCCTTAAATATCGTAATAGTTGTTGGTCCAATATAAATATTGTATTAATGGCAATGTGCATGACAATTTTAGTTTGATTTCCTTTGTTTATTCCTTCTGCTTGTATCTAAATCATAACTTCAATAATTTTTTATAGCCCAAAATTTGACTCTTCATTTTAAAATAAGCTGCTCATTATTATTAGATAAACGTTTTGGAAATTTGCGTATGCAAAAATTATTTGTCATTTACTAGATATGATTTTGTTTCTATATTTTGAGTATACCAAAAAGAATTAAAATTATAATAATACAATAATATGATTCATTTTTTTATTTGCTTATACTTATAATTGCAGTTTTAGGGTTCAAAAAAGTGCATTTCAAAAATATATTCTTTATGACCAGATTATTTGGATTTGGATTATTTGCACAAGTAATCTACAAACGCAATTGTTTTAAAATAGCGACCTAAAGGAGAAAAATGCAGCTAAGGAAATAAATTAAAAGTATTGTGAAAGAAAAATTAGATAATAGATCTTAATTGATACCAATCAAGGGAAATTTAGACATTTAGAAAAAAAATATGTTGCTTCAAGAAAAAATACGGTTGCCCAAAGCACTTGACTAACCAAGTACAAAGGAGTAAAATAGTGAGAGCAAATAAAGAAAGTTAGTAATAAAAGAATATATACTTGTATTCCTTCAAGTTAGTAATAAAAGAAAGTTAGAGTGAAATTAATCCTCTCAATTAATCCCATAATTCCATTTAGATACGAGATAATTACTTAACATTTAATTTGACCTTGTGTTAGCCATCAGTTACCACAAGGGAATATGCCTTCAAAGCTTTTATTTTTGCGCTTATCTATATATGCCGGGTGATGGCGTTTGTTTCACTTGATCTATGCGGGTCAATCAGTTACCACAAGGGAATATATATGGCTTCAAAGCTTTTATTGTTTAATTTGATATTTTGTTGGCGTTTGTTTCATGTCAATCAGTGTAGATTTAAAGACTCGTATGGTATACCTTGCCTCATCAGTTGAGATGGTGAAAATTGCTGGCAAACCGAATGTCTGTGCATTTGCATTAATTAGCGATATATACAAAAATATATGCTGTATGAAGTTAACTAGCTAATCCATCGCGCTTCGTTCGATGCAAGGTTTAACCTAAGATGACCGTCATGCATGTGTTATTGATTGTAGATGTAATTGCCATGCTGGTTGGTGATCGAATATAATTTTTTCACTATATCGAGTTTTATAGAAGAGTAGAGAAATCGGTGCTTCGGCATGAGCCGTTATTTTTTTTCAAAGTTAAAAAGTTTTTTTAGATCGACCTAGTAACACCCCTACTCCAAAACAATCGCAATAGTTTGATTACCACTTCTTACACATGAAGTGGACCAAAGGCACAATAGCACAATTTGCATCAGTCATGACAAAATTGACACCCTACAGAAATAAGGTAAAAGAAAAATTGAATCAAAACCCAGTAGCAATTAAGATAACCTACAAACCACAATAATTCTAATTTTGACATTATATCGAGGAGTTCATATTTTACATTTGATCGACATACATGAGCTATTGTCAATGTGTCAAATTAGATGTTGACATTGATATGTTGTACCTTGAAAGGGAAAAATGAAATGTATTGACCAGCTTAATCACTTCTTACAGGTGCAACAATTCATGAAAAATAAACTAAGAAAAACTGATCAATTAAAGATAAATAGCTTCTTGATTTCTTCCTAGCCACAACAAAGAATTCAGTTGTCATGAATGAGTTAAGATTATCACATAACTATCTTTAGCATCCTTTTTGGTTGTTCCCAAGCTAAAATGTTAAACTGTTGGACTTGATAAGATGAGCCTTTGCCTCAACAACAGTACAGTGGTATTGCAGCGCAAAAATACAAACAATTGTCAATACCTCCTACCTGAATTGGCAGCAAATTAATCTCCATGGCATAAATGATTTCTTCCATAAGTTCAATATCAATCTACTCTTTATTATACATCTATATAGAATAAAGAAACCCATATTAAAATATATTGCATGAAAAAAGAATCATCAAGTCAAAGAGTGATGTCATATTTGCATATGTTATATGTTGTCTTTTTTGTAACCTTATTTTATTATATGAATTTAACCATAAGATGCTGGTATAATGAACTTTTAAAACCACGTATGGAATTGTAAGAAAATTAGAAATCAAGGGAAAGGCCAATCTTAGTTGACTCACTCACCTGTAAATAATGGGCATAATGAATAGAAGAAAATAATCCATAAACATTTCACTTCCTTAGGGCTATCAACCCTATTAAAAAAGAATATATTGTAGAATAAGAACATTCTTAGCAAACTTATTTGGGGATATATATTGTATGCAAAATTTCTGACACAGTCCACATATTATCAAAAGAAAAAAATAAATAAAAGAACTTTGAGAGAGAGAGAGAGGGAGAGCAGTATATAACTTGAACATGTTATTAACAATGCTCAAATCAGAACAACATCTTATCTGAATTAAACCGCCATGTTGAAAGCCTTCCAAAACTATTGACAATAATTCCTAAACTGCCCATTCGACATAAAAGAATGAAATTATTTAGTAGAAGATACGAAACTGCAATCAAATATATGCAGCACATAAATGGCGATTTCATATGTAAGAGCACATCATTATAAAGAATCAAAAGAACATACACGAAGCTGGTTCTTATCTTCCTTTATCTCTTCCACTTGAGTATATAACTGCAACAGAATAAAGCAGCAGAGAAACAATTTTTAAATAGCTATCATAAAAGTATAATGACCAGTTAGAACTTCAGAATGAAAGAAGAAAGTAAACCAAATACTGAAAAATACTGCTGAATTGTGGAAGGAAGAGCGAAGACGTGTATCTTAGATCACAATACTTGGTCTTATACTGGTCATTGTACTGCTAAAAGAACATGTATTTTTTAAATTTTACAGTAGTATTGTAATTCTTACTGGTTATTATACCGGTCATTATACTGCTAAATGAAGAAAAATACTACTAAAAGATAATAGATCATAGCATGCGTTGGAAGGGAAACACCAGAGTTTAAATTTTGAAACAACAAAGCCCACATGAAAAGAACAAAATTGAAACTTGGTGAGGTCATCTGGAGCAATCATTCTGTACCAGACCAATATATGCTGCATATTGGCAAGTGATTTTCACATTTAGTTATTCAGGTTCAACAATAAAGAAGAGAAAATTAAAATCAGAAATAGGAAAAATCCAGAAACTTGGCTACTCGATCAATTTATTTTGGCTGTAATTATCAAAGAAGGAATGAATAACTAATATTTTCGCTTTTGTTTCAAGCTGAATTTCAACTTTTGTGCTCATACGGTGCAAAGCTAATCATATGTATGCTATTGACAACATCAAAAGCAATGTACGTTGCAAACAAATGGAGACAACAACGGATACCCTACAGGCTGATATTCATATAATGGTCACCATACAGAGCCAGAATAGAAAGATAAGAGGGACATGCAGGTCTGAGACATTTTTCTCCTGTTACGCAACATTTTTATGTCTATTTCGAAAAGATAAAATTTCAATTTACCAAAATTAATAAGGGCACAAATGGTGTGTAATTGACATTTAGCCGAGGAAAAACTGCCAACTTTTAAAAAAAAATAAATATTTTTTTACTAAACTTGCACATGAGAATGGTAATCCAAACTACGAGAAATATTGGACACTATTTGCAGGTCAAATCTTTTTATTTTGTTTTTTGTCAAAAAAAAAAGGAACAAAAGATCCCTCATTAGGCATTCAACTGTGTTTTCAGTGCTTATTGTAAATAAGTAATACAATGAATAAAGTATTAGTTACCATGGTATAACCGTTGAGATTAATTAGGATATGTATCTTGTCTTGATTGATCAATCTTGTAATCATATCAGATGTCATGGCAGAGATGTCGATAAAATGTTTTCGCTTCGGACTGGGTTCTTTACCTCCAGTGAGTACCATCATTTGGACTAAGCAAATAGCAAAACACCTACAAGTAATAATCTTGCATCAGTAAATGTCCCAGACAAACTTGGCAAGCCAACTATTTATTAGACAAACTTGAGTGAAAGGTCGTAGGTTCGAAACTCGGTTGGGGGTCTTTCTTAGACATTTAATTTAAAAATAAGTTGGATGGCTTAGACCTCCAATTTATCTTAAAAAAAAACTATTTATATTTTGTTAAGTACGAAAAAGGCAAACCAATTTAATATCAAGTGATATGTCAGCTAACCTCATTTCACACTTAAGCATCTATTTATTTTTACATCTTATTAAAAAGTTAAATTAAGATTCTATAGCCAAATTTACCATTCAGCTGCAGTTCATCTATAATTTTCAAATACAGCAAATTAGCACCAATTATGGGTCCAAACCTAACCTTCAGTTTGCACGCAGCTGACATGCCAGCATTAGACAACAACATCAGTTGTGCCCTTAATTTCCTTAATTCCCTTAAATCCGACAATTTTCGTAGTTCTGACTGTTCATGTTTATTAAAGACACGAAAGGCAAAAAGTATTAGTACCAAATTATAGAGCTCGAGCAAATCATGACCAACCTGTTTCCACCACCTAACAACACCTCCCCCTTTTCTCAGCCAAGCAGAATCTCTAATCCTAACTGATGAATCTTTAATTTTGTTTATCAACAGAAGATATGCCTTTATTAACAGCAAACCAAAATTGTTGAAAGTTAACCCAAAGACCGCAGGCATCCTAAGAACCTTAAATTGTTGAAAATAATCAATAACCCAAGCAGCATAACAGCCTAACCCACATGTAACAATCCACAACAAAAATCAACTAAACAGCACAGTCCAACACCAAATGACAACGAAAGAAGCAAGAACAGCAAAATCTACCTTACTAAGAAAAGACAAACCACCAGCAACAGCAACAGCAACAGGAAACCTGAAAAAGCAAGAAAGGAAGAAGTGAGGCACGTACTGAACACAGCCAATGCGCAGAAAGGAAATAAAAACAACAAAAGAAAACACTACTAACCTAAGAAAACCAAGCAACAGTTCCTAAAGAAATTAGACCCATTAATTTCCTAAAAAAGTTCCAAACCTAGACAACAGCAGCAAAATAGTCCCAATACAACGACCCTAGAAGACAAAAGGAAGCGAAGAGGCATCAAAACGAAAACCCTAAAAACTAAGCAATGAAAAAATAGAGAGCACGCACCAAAGAAGAAGGCAGGAACGCAATACAGGAAGAAGGAAACCCTCGCTAGGAAACAGTGTCCTTGAGACCTTTCTAGACCATCCACAGAGCTCGGCAGAGACAGCCGTACAGGGCGGAATGACCGCAAAGGACAGAAAAGGGAGCTCTGTTGTCTGGAAAGAAGAGAAATAGGATCTAATGCGGCAAAAGTAGCACCGTATAGCAGGTGGCATGCCAAATAGCAAAGAAGACGCAGCATGACAGGAAAGCACGTAACAAAGAAACGACAGCAGAAAAACTAAAGGAGCAGACGCAGGCCAGACATAGTGGAAATGAAGGGGCGAGATTTAATCCATCGCAAAATAGAACATAGAACAGTAACACAACCAGTAGGATTTGAGCTCTTTCTACAGTGATTTGAAGGTTTGAAATTGAATTATTATATATTTGCCAATAGGCATACTGGTTTGCCTTCTTACATTTGGTTTACTTCCATTCAACAATCTGGCTTACTGTGTGTGTACTGTCACTTGTACCACCAATAGACAATAGTAGCACGAGTGGGGTGGAAAGGATTGTTTAAGTCTTCTCTTCGTCCTTTGACTAGGACGCGGACCAATGGAGGGAGTATTTGGGCTTTGACACAACTTTTCATGCTTTGTCTACTACAGTGTGTTCTTCAATATTCTGTTGTATGGCATAATCTTTCTGGGACCACTGATTTAGAGAAGTTAGCAGTGTTGATTGATTAGCCTAAATATAGTGTACTTCATTATTTTTACAACCTGGTCAGTCATATGCTGTGTAGTCAGTGGTTTCTCAGGCATGCTCCTATGAAAATTATAAGCATGTAATTAGGTATTAATCATGGACCTAC
Organism: Rhynchospora pubera; assembly: GCA_028095005.1. Lineage (NCBI taxonomy): Eukaryota > Viridiplantae > Streptophyta > Magnoliopsida > Poales > Cyperaceae > Rhynchospora > Rhynchospora pubera. Next base: position 9,989,390 of record CM051463.1, on the reverse strand, counting down.
TAAACTCATATCATGCCATTAAGATGTAACAAAGCTTGTAGAGGAAACCTATGGTGCATACTAATGTACGGAAGTTTCGGTGCATACTGATCCGAACTCTTGAATTTGTTTCAAAATGACCGATCCAAACAGTCCAATATGATCTCTCTATTGAAATCACCTTGCGAACCAAATTTTACATTTTTCGATATTTTTTAGTATTTTTTCGGATTTTTAAAAACTGCTAATTTTGAACGGTTTAGAAAAAATTAGATTAGCGATTTTCTAAAATTTGAAAAAAATACTTAAAAATTTCGAAAAAATATAAAATTTGGTCGATAAGGAGATTATAAAAGGAATATCATATTGGACGGTTTGGATCGGTCCTTTTGAAGCAGATCCAAAAGTTCGGATCAGTATGTTAGGAAATCGCCCAATTTTAATTTTGTGACTAATTACTAACTAATTAATCCAATTAAAACACAAAGAGCGAGAGGATCTAGTACATAGCTATTTCGACACAAAGAGAAAGGGGTGGAATTTTGTACCTCCCGCGAAATCGTATTCGCGGGGCTCGATCCTACGGCATGGGAATCGATGGCGTGCCTTCTCCACCGTCTCCACCACGTCTCGTAACCGCCCTCGAGTCCACCAAGGAGGATTAATCACGTTCTACAAGGTACGTGCTAGCATACCCAAAGAACAAGCCTAATCCCTATGGTTTTCTCTCTTGCATCAATCAACAACCTTGATTTAGTGGAGAGAAAATAGCTCAACACATGAGCAAATAAGAGGGAGAGAGGAGGAAGGTGGCGGCCTAGAATGGGAGGAAGAGAGGAGAGAGAAAAATCTAGGTGGAGGCTCTCATAAGTGGTCCTTATATAGAGCACAAAACCTAATTGACCTCTTGCATAATTACAACTATGCCATCCCACCTACCACCATAATGGGCAGCCACGAAATGGGCCTTTATGGGCCATTTAACCCCTTCATTTGGACCATTAATTCATATAATTAAGGTCCCTCAACTTTGCTCTTTAATTGGGCTATATATTTGCTATTTAAATAACGGCACAATTCATCAATATAACTATTTATATTAATAAGTGTTGAACTAAATTAATTATTAACTCATTAATAATTATTTTAGGATTAGTTAATGCATTAATTTATTTCTATATGATCCATTGACTTAATTAATTATAACGGTTCGCAACGGTATATAATTAATTAATCAATCTTATCATATTTTCACAGAACTTACTTCTGTGAATAAATAAATAATGCACTGTGTGATTAATGTCCTATTTGTGTGACCCTTTGAGGATTTATGCTATGTTGGCCATGGAATTAAATCGTTATTTAATTCCAATAATCATAAGTGATATCTAGCAACACGTTATGATTCCCAATTCGCATAAATAGTGTACTGCTACAATATTCCAATCCTGCATAAGAGAATAAATATGTTTCTCTATTTTGATTCTTATGTCTCACGATATCATCGTATAATCCAAGATAGGAATGTGTCATTCTTGCAGATTATACGTTTCTTGATCTAGAGATAATTGTATAAAGTTGCATGCAAACAATCTATCTCCATCAAGGGGCCCAAACAGATATCGTCACTCACTAAGTGAATTAATGAGGGACATACGGTTTTCTTGATGATTAACTTTTCCCCGCACAATTCAAGAGAACATAAATAAAGTCCGTATAGCAGCCCTTATCGGGAATCAGCGGTAGACGATATTTATTGAACCTATCCTCATGTGGAAAAGATAAACATCTCAAACTTAGAACCAAAATCATAACGAAATAAACAATGACACATAACACAATCCATATGTTTATTTCGATGGGTCAAGTCCTGTGCTATGTTCCATAACATACACATATGCAATTAAGTTGGTAACTCTTTACCTATGATTAGTAGAACTTAATCATCACTTAACTTGCATACTAATCTTATAAGATAATTAATGTTCCTTGTTAATTATCAAGATTATGGACCGTTTAGATTTATTATTGTCATTCTAAAGAATGATCCACAGAGATCTACTATTCAGATCCTCAACCTGAATAATCTGTCAATAATAAACCTAGGAACAGATGATAAAATATCATCCCATACATAAACTAATAATTAAGTCATTAAATTATTGACTTCTAGGACATAACTCTAACAATCTCCCACTTGGCCTAGAGTCAATCAATAGTGACTTCTAGCCAACGAAGAATTGAGAACAATGTCATATATCTACATATATACATGTCTCGGACCTCAAAATAAATAATACGCTTATAGCTAGTTACTCATACGTCCACCACGTATGGATGCATAACTGCATCTCGTATACTGCTCAAGGTAGAGGTCGTGCTAGAGTGTTCGCTGTGTTCGCGAACCTATCCAAAAATTGTTTGACCATATATATATATATATATATATATATTCTCCTATATATATTCTTGATCACCATCATATGATATCAAGTGATATCGTTATAGATCATATTTGAATCTCCAATGTAACATTGGGTTCTTTAGGAGTAAGTTATAGTTCGAGATGCTTAGAACCATAATAACTCAACTAAGAAATCGATCCGAAATAAACTTCTTTTATTGCTTCACAAGTTGCTATGTATTTTGTTTTGGTGACGGAAACGGTTGTAATATTCCATTTAGAACACCTTCTAAACTTACAACACCACCTTTTAGCAAAATATGTAGTTCAACTGTGATTATATCAATCTTTCGAAAAACTAGCATTAGTGTAATTAATTTACACAAGCTCTCTTTCATCTTAAGAGATGAAACATTATATCACTCTTTCTCATAAGGTACTCGAGGATATTCTTGACTATCGTCCAAATGTGTTTCTCTTGTATCCATTTGACAACTGTTTGTCATATCTTTTGGATACTACACATTGGGGCATATGCATAAATATGGCGTACACAATGAAACTCATAATGAAAGAATGCTTGAACTATTTCATGCATTTTCTCGAATTGAGTTGCAATAGACCGAGTTAAAACACTCAAGTCATGCCATGTGACGTACAGTTAGACATCCTTTCTTGGAGTGTAACTTTCGTGTTTCTAGAACACTTCGTCAATATATGCATAATTGTTCAAACCTAACTTCCATCATAATCTATCTTTATAGATTTTGTTTCCTAGGATTAGGTGATTTCGCCCAAGTTCTCATTTGAGAAAGTATTCTCCAAAGAGATCTTGACAATATTCATTTTCTTAATGTTATTCCCAATTAATGAATTGTTATCTTGAACAATACAAGTAATACAATTATGCTCCCACTGAATATCTTGTCTATACAAGATACTTTTGACGAAGTTCAACTCCTTGACTTCCTTGTCAAAGCTTTTATTCCAATCTCCACAACACTTGCTTTAATCCATTAATGGATCCTTGAAGCATGCGTATGTTTTTAGCAATACATAAACTTCGATTTGTGTCAAATGCACAACATCATCCTTTCTTCATACGAAGAAGGCGGTTTTATGTGTTTTTCCATATATCGACATATATGAAATACAACTATTGCTAGAATGATCTTCATTGACTTATACATAGCCACAAGCGAGAAGTTGTGCTTTGTACGTAGTCAACTAGTCATCGACTTAGACATAGCTACAAGCGAGAAGCCGTGCTTTGTACATAGTCGATTTGTTATCCATGTCAATCTTTCCTTTTGAAGATCTAAAACGTTCTTGATGGATTGCTCCTTCATGAACATCAACCAAGGTCTATACCTTGTTGTTATACATGGATTTTATTTAAAGATCATATGAATTCAAACCATATATGTGGAATCGGATCGTTCCATCGTTTTTCTTGTTTATCAACGGATTCTCATATGCTAAGTTTGAGAATGTCGTGAAGCCAATGCACCAAACGGCTTAGGCAATCAACTCTCGTTGATCTTTTGTAGGATTGGTACTTGAGGTTCATGAACTTCTTCTACAACGATTTGTTGAACGAGTTCTTGACTCCTCATATATTCCATGAGTTTCTCGAACATCATCAACTCGTGAGATGGTTGAGTCCTCATTGGAAGGAGCATACTATTAAACTTCTTTCAAAACAACTTGTGAATGAAGTTTCGCTCAACTCCCACTAAGTACCATGTATGGAGTGACAAGTTTCCCATAAGAGTACTTCTTGTAGTGATGCATAAACTATTTTAATGCTCACTTTACTCCCACTACTTCTTCTTGAGAATTTCAATTCATCAAGACTACATTATGATTAGCAACAACTACTTTGTTCTTATCATATTCGTGAAAGTAGTGCCTTTTAATATAAAGCATCCTACAAATATATAGTGTCTTATTTGGTTTAAGCTTACAAGTCCACAATACTTGAAATAAGCTTCTCAACACCAAATCTCGAGAAGTATTATACTTAGAGATCAAAATCTCGTAAGATATCTTCTTCAATAAACTTCGATGGAACATTATTCAGTGTAAACAATATTGCCCTCAAACATAATTCCCTAATACGAGTCGAATAAGTCAATTTGATTTATTACCGATCGAACTATACAAAATATTGTTCGATACCTCCATTCTTGGACATATTATTCCTCATGGAGCGAGTTGTGAAACTACTTTCATACTCTTTAGATAATATTTCAAATCATATGACTTAACTACTTATTTACCACAATTAATTGTAAGACTTCCATTTTTCTTGAACGGTCTTTTAAACTTCACTCTTGAACTCCTTTGAACTAGTCAAAAAGGTTCATACTTATACCTTATCAAATAGATATGTTAATATCTACAATGATCGTTGGTTAAGTAGTAAAGTATCAATAACCTTTCATTGCACAAGTACTTATTGGTCTTTATACATCGATATGAAAAAAGTCCTAATCAAGTCACTTGTCCTTAAACCTTTGTAGGTTAAAGGCGCTTTTGTCATTTAACAAACATGATTCGCATATCAATCGATTTGAAATCGAATTGAATTTACGAGCTCTACGTTACGGAGACTCTCGTAATGCAATTCTCGTTTATGTATGTGACTAAGCGGTTATATATAACATGAAAGTCAAATACTTTATGTCAAGTCTTATGCATCCTATTTTTCATTCAAAACTTGCTTATCTATTTCAAGCAAATTCAATCAAGATGCATGAAATCATATAAACAAATCCAGAATAAAAGAACTTGTCTTTTACTAAACATAATCATCCATCATCGAATATGAAATGGAGACGTTTTTGAGAGGTTTTAGAATCAAGGTATGCAACCTTCAATTCTAAACAAACTCTTAATAAAGGTAACTCTACGTAATCAATGATAATGACTTAGACGAACAAGTCATTTCCTATACGGAGTTTACTTTACATCTCTCGAACATTCTCTTATTCTTCATTGCTAACACATTTCGTTAAATGCGAGCATATGAACTAGTATCAAGTTACTAGTGTAAATTAGAGATAGTGAGATATTTGAACGACAAATACACTTTAGGATTAGAATATTTCTAATCGTCACAATCATGGTATTTCGGACAACCTTTCAAATGCCTCCCATAAACGGCAAATGAAATATCTCATGTGACGTATGGTCATAAATGAGAGTCTCGAAATTTCAACTCATACCTTGGTGAAGTATTTCTTGAATACTTAACCAATTACCTTTTCACCAACAAGTGTGCGTAAAAGGTAACGTCATATCCTTTAATACTAGAAAGAGATCGTATGACAATATCAATAATCCTTGATATCGGAGATCAATATCTCTAGTTATCAATTAGCTACTTAAATCTTTCGATTTGTAAGCCAATGAAACGTTCATGTATCTTTTTATAAAAGAAGAATCTCTTTGTCAACTCATACTCTTTTATACTCGATCATAAATGATGGAGTTAATATCTACTTTCTCCAAGAACACTTTCTTGAGTAAGTGTATAAGAGCGTACGAGTTAAATCTAGTCCATATGAATTCTCTAATTCAAAGGTCTAGAAATTTCAAATGAGGATATTAGCCATACGCTTTATTAAATAACTTTTCGCCAAAAGTCAATCAATCATCGCGTTGCTACGTTCGGGTAGTTTGAGGAAAGTTTTGGGAATTGACATACTCAAATTTCTCTTCACTAAGATCGTGTCTTAGGAATCGGTATTAATTCTTTAAGTAAATACTTTTAGAAACGAGTTTGTTAATTTTCAAAGATTGATCGCAACAAAATTAACAATTTTAACATCTATAACAATATCAATTTAAGGTCATTTAGTTTATGCAATTGTTTTATTTATAACAAATAAAACTCCCACTACATTTATTTAATGTCCCAAATGTAGTTGGTTTTCCAAGATCCTAGTTTTCATCAAGTAGAGCCTGCTATGGCACGTCACCCTACTTAATTAGACAAGGTAGGTTCTCCAACCAATCATATCGTTCCATATGATTCTTGGTTTGTGAATATCTAAGTATATTTACAAACTTCGCCCCGATGTCCAAACTCTAGTTGGGTCCATCGAAAAGTAACCTTTCACTATTTGCTCCTTGCAAATCTTAGCTATTTGCACCCCGACTACCGAATTGGCAACCATGACGTCCGCTTGGGCGGACCGCGCCATGAGTGACAATCGGCGTGAAGGGGATAGAGAGAAGGAGGGCGATTTAACTTAATCGAGTTTTAGTTGGGACTATCAATCACATGACACTTGTTTGGTGGTCGTGTAAGCATACACTCATACCTAGCCTATGACAATTCATAGCAATCACAAGCAATCACATATAAGCATCTCATAGTTGTGGGTTTGTATGGCTCCCGCTTGCATTAGTTTCGCCACATCGTCCATGGAGCAAAACTAATCTAATCCTTGTCCCTCCCACTAAATTCTATAAGGATCTAAATCCTATATAAAATAAAGGTGCAAAATACATGTGAAAACATCCTATTCCCATCCTAGCCTTAGGGGCATGCAAGCCTCACAAGTTACATTAAAGTTAATCAACAAATTAATTAATTAATGGCACCAAAGGCCGCATTACAAACATTCACACATGCATTCAAATACAACCACAAGGCATTGAGTCTTGAGCCATACTAAACCCACTATCCACCTACAAAACAAAGTTAGCACATACAAGCACTTTGTTTCCAATTAACGATTTTCAAGCATCTTTGCGATTTGTTTGCCATAAGTAAATTCCGTGTACTAATTCTCAATTTTAAACAACAAAACTTGTTTAAATTCATTTAGAAAGTTCTTTCAACATCCCATAACTGAAAGGAGATCAAACAAGGAGTTTTCTAATTGTTTTCAACTAATTTGAATACTTAGAAAAACAGTAATTAAAAAAAACGTAACTAATGGAATCCAATAAAAACAAAGGTTTTAGGTCTCCAAAAATTCTCAAATAAATTACTTAAGCTCCTTATCATAGTTGTGATTACCAGTAAATTTCAAGAAGAGATCTTAAACCATCTGGGAGAATCAAAAATGACAAATCTCTTACAAGTGCACGAAACACCGTTATGAGATTTTCAACTTATCCTCTCAACCATTTGGTCTGTAAGACCACCTTCTATCCAGTTTTTATATATACAATATATACAGAAAAACTAGTTTAGACTATAGGCTAGCTATCCATGAAAAGAAAACCACTAAGTTCAGTTCAAAAAGTTCGAGTTACATACTAAACAATCAACAAATTCTGTACTGGAACAGACTGTCGATCGAAATGTTCTAACCTAGTTGAAGGTCCAAACTTCCACGAAAAATTATGAAATTAATTTTCCTGGAATCCTAACTCAAAATAGAACAACTCCATTTAAACAGAATTTTTAAAGGAGTTCTCAATTGGTACAGTTTATTAGAAAAATCTATTTGCTCAATAAACTGGATCTGACAAGATCTTCCTTTTCATACTTGAAAACCCACAAATTAATCTGAGTCATGCAACAATTTACACATGCTCAGAAAGAGTTTCAAGTCCTCTTTAAATCTAGCCATAGAACACAGGTACTTATATTCAAAATATAAATCTTTCAAGCCATTCAAACAGGACAGTGCGAGCAGAAACTGGTTCTGCGCACTGTCGCCATTTTATTCACAATAAATCTATACTAATTCAGAAAAATGTGAATCCAACGCCAAAAGAATCACAATCCAAAGATATACAACTTTCATGTAGATGGAAAGATCTTCCAGAGAACTTATCAAAACGAAAAACGCGAAACAACACAGAAAATACCATTTCCAGACAGCAAACAAACGCATCATCTCTACTAATCCATTAATTAGCCAATTTCTCTTAATTAAGTGTCAAAATAGCTTAAGTACGAACCTGGCTCTGATACCACTGTTAGGAAATCGCCCAATTTTAATTTTGTGACTAATTACTAACTAATTAATCCAATTAAAACACAAAGAGCGAGAGGATCTAGTACATAGCTATTTCGACACAAAGAGAAAGGGGTGGAATTTTGTACCTCCCGCGAAATCGTATTCGCGGGGCTCGATCCTACGGCATGGGAATCGATGGCGTGCCTTCTCCACCGTCTCCACCACGTCTCGTAACCGCCCTCGAGTCCACCAAGGAGGATTAATCACGTTCTACAAGGTACGTGCTAGCATACCCAAAGAACAAGCCTAATCCCTATGGTTTTCTCTCTTGCATCAATCAACAACCTTGATTTAGTGGAGAGAAAATAGCTCAACACATGAGCAAATAAGAGGGAGAGAGGAGGAAGGTGGCGGCCTAGAATGGGAGGAAGAGAGGAGAGAGAAAAATCTAGGTGGAGGCTCTCATAAATGGTCCTTATATAGAGCACAAAACCTAATTGACCTCTTGCATAATTACAACTATGTCATCCCACCTACCACCATAATGGGCAGCCACGAAATGGGCCTTTATGGGCCATTTAACCCCTTCATTTGGACCATTAATTCATATAATTAAGGTCCCTCAACTTTGCTCTTTAATTGGGCTATATATTTGCTATTTAAATAACGGCCCAATTCATCAATATAACTATTTATATTAATAAGTGTTAAACTAAATTAATTATTAACTCATTAATAATTATTTTAGGATTAGTTAATGCATTAATTTATTTCTATATGATCCATTGACTTAATTAATTATAACGGTTCGCAACGGTATATAATTAATTAATCAATCTTATCATATTTTCACAGAACTTACTTCTGTGAATAAATAAATAATGCACTGTGTGATTAATGTCCTATTTGTGTGACCCTTTGAGGATTTATGCTATGTTGGCCATGGAATTAAATCGTTATTTAATTCCAATAATCATAAGTGGTATCTAGCAACACGTTATGATTCCCAATTCGCATAAATAGTGTACTGCTACAATATTCCAATCCTGCATAAGAGAATAAATATGTTTCTCTATTTTGATTCTTATGTCTCACGATATCATCGTATAATCCAAGATAGGAATGTGTCATTCTTGCAGATTATACGTTTCTTGATCTAGAGATAATTGTATAAAGTTGCATGCAAACAATCTATCTCCATCAAGGGGCCCAAACAGATATCGTCACTCACTAAGTGAATTAATGAGGGACATACGGTTTTCTTGATGATTAACTTTTCCCCGCACAATTCAAGAGAACATAAATAAAGTCCGTATAGCAGCCCTTATCGGGAATCAGCGGTAGACGATATTTATTGAACCTATCCTCATGTGGAAAAGATAAACATCTCAAACTTAGAACCAAAATCATAACGAAATAAACAATGACACATAACACAATCCATATGTTTATTTCGATGGGTCAAGTCCTGTGCTATGTTCCATAACATACACATATGCAATTAAGTTGGTAACTCTTTACCTATGATTAGTAGAACTTAATCATCACTTAACTTGCATACTAATCTTATAAGATAATTAATGTTCCTTGTTAATTATCAAGATTATGGACCGTTTAGATTTATTATTATCATTCTAAAGAATGATCCACAGAGATCTACTATTCAGATCCTCAACCTGAATAATCTGTCAATAATAAACCTAGGAACAGATGATAAAATATCATCCCATACATAAACTAATAATTAAGTCATTAAATTATTGACTTCTAGGACATAACTCTAACACAGTATGCACCGAAGCTTCCGTACATTAGTATGCACCATAGGTTTTCTCAAGATTGTAACTCTTTTTAATCAGTTGGTTCTTGCTATTTGTTTGTTTCTTCAAAGAAAGTTTTGTGTACAACTTGATATGTCCATGGTATGTTCATCGAGTGCATTTTGAATGCTATCTTTTAGTTGATATGTCCATGATATGTACAACTCGATTGACTATCTTTTCGTTGGCACAGCTTTAAAGAAAGCTCTTACCAATGATATTGTTTTGGTTTCAAACATTGCAATTCCATTTTGAATGCAAATAATGGAAATGAACATTCTGCAGTTTCTTATGGAAAATTATTACTTACAAAAAATTGAATGCTTTGATAGAAGGCTCAATATATAATTTAAGTTTTATCTTCAAGCCTGTTTACTATTGGCATTATCGAATTTAGTATAACTTTGAATTGCTGGAAAGTAAAAAGTGTTAACACTTTTTCAGTCTTTTTTAGAAATACTAGATAGTAGCTATCTAGTTTAAACTAACTAAAAAAGGAAAAATAATGGAAATTAACAAAATCTTAAGCAGTCCCTAGCACAATTCTGGATATCCTGCAGAATGAGTTGTGAAGAGTGAGCGCTGTTCCTAAAAATTCGTGAGTTTTTCTCTTTCCACCAACACCAGGCAGCGCAAGTGAGGTAAACTATAGCTCTGTCCTTTTGAGGGGTTGTCAATGAGTGAAGTGTCCGTTGAAATGTTGAACAACAATCTTCAAGCGTTACCGGTAAAGGAATCACCCTCAGATTGTGGAATCGCTGCCAGATCTCTTGTGCAAACCTGCAATGGAAGAAAAGGTGCATTGGTGTTTCAAGTACATGTGAGGAACACTTTTTCAGTCTTGTTAACCGGGTTATTTCTTCCTCTTAAACATTTGCTCAAAACACGGTACGTTGTTATTGTTAACCGGGCTATTCCAATATAGTTATAAATTTCAATTTCAGTCTCCAATTTTGAGCAAATGTTTGTAATTCTTCTCTCTCTCGGCCCTCTTCATCTCTCCGTATTTACTGGTACAAAACTGTATTGTACTCTACAGCCATGTGCCAAGGACAATTCTCACCATTTCTTGCAAAATCTAATCAACCAAGGTACGATTTACACTGTGTTTGGTTAAGAGGAGGGGAATGGAAATGGAGGAAAAATATTGGAGGGAAAGAGATGGGAAGGGATGGGATGGAAAATCATTGTACCTTTTTGTGTTTGGATAATTAATGAAAGGAACGGAAAATTTCATTTTCTTCTCTTCTGTTTTCGTGTTTGGATAATCCAATCTAGTGAGAGTAAAATGATATGAATTAAACACAATTGACCATTATACCCTTAAACCTTCATCGTATTTCTTCCAAATAGTAGTCTTATACACAAATAATGTACATGCAAATTGCTAAAAGTACAGTATGCTACATAGAACTAGAAACTTGAAAATAAATCTAAATAAAACTAGAAACAATGTTTTCATTCAAGAGTATTTATAGGATAAATTTAAGAATATGATCTAACTTAAGTCTAACAAATGGTCTTCAAAACACTAAAATAATTGCGACACCTGTTTATACTATCCTTCTATAATACACAATATTCTTATGGAGACGTATGAATCAATGCATATGGTTATATGTAGCTATCTTATAAAAAATAACACCATAAAAATATTAGTGATTCACTTGGTACCAGTCTAAACATCAAGGATGGAATACAATAGTAATTTGCAATTCATATCCCAATAACTTGAAAATGAGATTCATGCCCTTCGTTCCCACGATGAAACTTCTCATCGTCTTAACAAAGAAAACATCAGATTCGTTCAACCATTTCAGTCTCCAATTCGTATCTCCTCTGGTTCTTCGTGCTAATTCACTAGTGCACCTCTTGCTAAATTTTGATTTCTTTTTATTAATTGCAGCATCTTCTTTGCTTAATTAAAACTTGAATAGATGTAATTAGAAAAACTGTTACTGGGGTAGGGTCTAGGACTCATGTTAATGTGTAATGCAAATTAGAATAAGGCGAGGGATTTTTTTCTCAAAACAATTTTTTATTTTGACTTGAGCAGGAGCAATTGTCAAATCGCCTAGTGAGTGGACATCAAGAAAGATCAGGGATGCTACAATATGGGAGAGGTAGTTTGGTAGTGGTAGTCGGAGATGAAGGAGATGTGTGAAGAAATGATTGCACAGCAGAAGGGCATCATGGTCTTTCTGCGTGAGCACCGTGCGCTCTGATTTCTCTTCCCCTCCTGTACACTCCAAATTGGAGGAGAATATTTTTGTACATAAAGTAAATTGAAGAAGAAAAACAATTCCCCTCGTCGCTAATTTTTCCTTCCGATTTTCTTTCATCCAAACACGGCAAAAACATAAAATTCCCGTCCGATTCCATTCCCTCCCACCCGTTCTCTCCGATCCAAACACAGTGTTAATCTACACTAACCAGCTAATTCCACAAAATAAAAACCGGCAAAACAAAATTCGACAATTTTCTCTCCTCTTACACTTATATGTGTCAAGCGAGGAAACCAATTTTACAATTTCAACCCTCCTATTCCAAATATTAAAAACCAAGAAAAAAGAGCATATATACCAGCACGGATACAGACCGATTCATCTCTTCTGTCTAGTACATATCGAGATCTCAGGTTGCTACTTCAAGTCTGGTCTCTTTGTTCCTAATCTCAGCATATTAAGGCCGCGGGAGTTCTCTCCAATGGAATCCGAAATTCACTCCAAATCGTAACACTTCCTTGGTCTAGTATCACGAAATATACCTCTCAACTCAACCTATACACTTTATAAGCTGTCAAAGGGTGTCGCAGTTGTTTGATTGCAGTTTCATTTCACGCCGTATTTTTTTTTAATTAAGATAAGAATAATTATTGTAACTAAATAAATTTTTTTAATAAATCCAGAAAATATTTAATAATAGTAATAATTTCGGTCTGCCAATGGACAGAAATCAACATTGGCGATTCCAACTTTTTTTTTTTTTGGATATCGTGTAGAAAAAGAGTAAATATAGGATTTACATTTATTATTTTTTTGTTTACTTTTGAAATATTGTTGTTTCTATAATGAAAATATGTACTACTATCATTTCTATAATGATAACTGGTGGCATTGACCATTTTTTTTAAATCTTTGGTCAAAACAGTTTTAAATCTAAGTTAGGTTATAATTTTTCAAGCATTATGTCTTTGGTAATTGTTAATAAGCATCAACAAATTCGGCCAAAATTTGTAGTCTTTCCCAAATAAATAAAATTAAATTAGAGAACTAAAAAAATGTACAAATTTAATTATGAAAATACAATAAATTCATTTAATTTAATAAAAACTCATGCATTGAACGATGGACAATTTTGGAATTCCAAACTCCAAAATCAACATTTTTGCAAAAAAAAAAATTAATTCGGGTTCGCAACTCCGAAATGATTTCGATCTTTGAACTAGCACAATAATTTCTCCAAAAAAATTTGTAGCTATCCATCTTTGACCTGTTTATCCGGCGCGATTGTAAAGCCGAAAAGAAAAATATTTCCTCATGCAAATGCAATGCAAAGAGAAGATAATAGAATAGCTACAATAAAAAATTACATTGAGGGCGGCTAAGACTTCAAAATAATCACCATACTGTGATGAATGGTCCTCAACTCCTGATGCACTAATTAAATAATAAATTTTTAAAAAGGGACGTAATTAAGAAATTTCACGAGACGACATGATAGGATTAATGGCTCTTTTATTTGTTTCCGAATGAAGTTCAAATACTACCACGTCCTGCTAGTGGTTGGTTTGACCCACTCGTATCGGTAAGTAGTCATATTTTAGCTTAAAGCCTTAAAAGGTATAAATCATATTTTAGTTTAATTAATCATGTTAATGTATATATTATGTATTGCTAAGTGCACATAACAGTTACACACACCTCTTTTGTGTCGAGATCTTTCTTTAATGATGAAGATTTCTTTTTCTTAGCTGTACAAAGATGCTATAATGTCGGGAACGAGATCTCTAATTACACTGGTGTTTAGTTTAATCGATGTTCCATTGTCCCATACAGGTTCTGCATGTACCACATCCCATCCCCTCCACCTGGAACGAAATCCTCTACAGAGAACAATTTTGCATCATAGCCGTCCGATTAATAATAGATGTCCCGTGATTAATATTGGATTCGTATGGTCCGTAAATTTTTACATCGAGATCAGATCAGACAGTTACTTTTCATCACTGCAGAGGATAATATTTATCCCCCACCACCCACCCAATATACAACAGAAATAAAAAATAATCTCTTGCTTGCTGTCAATGAAGATTAAAACTAGCTATTAGATTACAACATGCATGAAAGCACATAGCTTCTAGATCAACTCAACGTCTTTAATTAGGATATATTATAACACATTTTTATATTATAATTCGCTCTAATGTATTGCTAATTTAGTGCACAACGCAGTTACCCACAGGCCACAGATCTTCTAAGTACCTTTTCGTGGCGATGCCCTTTAACAAGTCACATTATCTATTTCAATTGGAGAATATAATATATAAGTCACATTATGACCAGCTACATGCCCCTTAGTCCTCAGGTGACGTGCCGACGTTACATCTTTAGCAAGGACAAACTTAAAGTTCCAAATTTTGAAGCCTCATTTACCATTTCTTCTGTCTTACAGAAACTCTGAAATGACCTCCACAGGATCAAATCATATCAAATCTGACACTGCAACACAAGCTCTAGTGATTTCCAAAAGTACTGACCATGATGCAGCGCCAACTGTACCTCCATCAGAGGACATTGCAGTGATGGAGGCACAAAGCTCCAGTGTAGGAGATGCGCAAGAACATGATCGGTCTCAACAAATCCGAATTTATCCAACGTTGTACAAAGCTGCCGTAGAAGGGGATGTCATGCTGCTTAAGCAATTTCTACAATCTGCAGGTGAAACTCAAACCATAGATGATGTCTTTTCTTTTCCTTTTTATGGTTATGTCCATTTTCCAAATGTAAATAATGCAACAATATTTACATCATGTGTTGAATTGGGTTATCACGTAGGATCTTCACTCTAGGCTGTGAGGTGGAAGCAGGGGCGGATATAGGCAGGGGCAGGCATAGGCCTGGCCTACGCCGCGAATTTTTTTTTAAATAAAATGTTTATAAAAGACCCCCCCAGTCGGGTTTCAAACCTGCTATCTTTCATTTAAGATGCATTGCTTTTTGCTACTACACCAAGAGTTGGTTCTCATTTTCAAATATGAACTTGTTTTATAATGTGATTTTTTCAAGCAGAACCTATATGTATTTTGAAAGAGTTAGTAAGATGTCACTTCCCATAACTAACTTCCAATGTCGTCATTAATCAAAAGTTTATTACTCCAATATAATTTTTTTAATAATTTATTGCCATATAGTTTGAAGTAATAATTAGTTATAAAATAAATTGAACATTTTGGAACTTGTTAAAAAATGTCAAGTCTACACTAATCGTCGATTTGATTGTGCTAGATTTGCAACAACCAAATAGACCTAGCCCTCTTCTGGGAGTATCAATTGGAGGAAACACTGTGTTACACATTGCTGCTACTTCGAGTGGTGACCTAACAAGGAAGCGCAAAGGACATTATGTAGAATTTTCAAAAGAAGTCTACATCAGGAACAAATCATTGCTGATGGCATGCAATAAGCTGAAGGAGACGCCTCTCCACTGTGCTGCAAAGGCTCAGAACTTTGTAATGGTTTCTCTCTTTATTTCTTTCGCCAAACATGAACATCAGGTTGGAGAGATAAGCCTTCTAACAGCCAGAAATGTGCATGGTGAGACTGCACTTCATGAGGCCGTGCGAGGTGGTCACAGGGATATTGTTAACAAACTCATACTTTCTGAACCTAGCTTATTAGGTATTGTTGACACAGAGGGTGTATCCCCTCTATACCTCGCAACTATGACAAATGATCTCGAAATAGTTCAAATTCACACAAGAGAAGATCCATCCATGGTATCCTGTGCAGGACCAAAAGGACAAACAGCACTACATGCCGCTGTACTAGAACATACTGGTATGTATTCCTTTTCCTTTTTTCCATCATATATAATTTGTTCAGATTGGAATTGGCATTAGTAATTTAGTATGTTGCAAATTGGAATTGGATATGACTGAACTGTTTGGACCAAAATCATGAAGGTTTTAACTGTCAATGCGGCAGAAACGTTCAAAGATATAGTAAATTAGTATTACATGATAGTTGTGTTTCTGCAATTTTTATTTATTTTTTTGTGCGAAACAAGTGGGTAAGTATTCACCACTGTTCTATTAAACTCTCAAAAGTCTCTTACACAGAATATCCCTATTTGCTTGTTACTACATAACAATGACAAAAACCAAGACTGGTATGCACTGGTACCTACATCTCAGGTACCAGTGCACCAGCGTTATCTCATGCTCCTAATAATCAGTAACAAACAAGTTCTGAGAACAAAACCAAGATCAAATGAAAATTACAATCCATCACACTTTCAATCACACTACATCCATATTGAAAGTTGAAACCCCTCACTTCTGACATGCTTGAGCTGCCTCTCATTTGGTGTATTTATTTAATTTTTAAGTCAAAAAGCACTCCAACTGCAAGGTAAGATTATCCAAAGTAGGATCCAAAGCTTGAAATTGTGTCTTCAATTTCTCTGACCAAAGATCTGCCCAGTATAACTAAAGACTTTGAATCTTAGTTGCAATATGTGAAACAGTAATTCAATATGTATGACCATTGGAATGCACTGACATTATTTAAAACATTCCTAGATTGAATTCTTCATTTCAGTTCTTATTCATGATTTGAATGACAGACCTTGCTTTTCTGTACCAAACTGACTCAAAACTTACAAACCTGTTTTTGGATCAATTCAGAATCTCAGATCGAAGACTCTGCTCCTTTTTATCTGGAGTTCTAGACTCAACACATGGGATTTCTACTGATGTCATCAGTAGTCTAGGTGTAGGTGACATTTGTGAGTTGAACTGAAAAGCGGAATCCTACATTTAGAGATTATTAAAAGACTAAAATTTTCTTTGAAATAGAGCATTAAGTCCTTTCAGTTTTTTTCTGCACTCAAATCAGTGCAGCCAGTCCAAATTTGTCAATTCTGGAAAGTAATTCTGATGAAACCACCACCACAATTGATTATATTGGGTGATATCTCTCACATTAATTTACCTGGTAAAAATCAGCACGTTTCCCCATGGATCCAAGCCAAACCAAACAAATCTGACTGTGCAGGATCTATGAAGCATTTTACATGCAACATAATTTGATTTATTCATGATTCATTTAAAGATTGTACTACCTTTACTTGATTGTTAAGCAAAAACTTGAACAAACAGGAATCACGAATGAACTTTTGGCATGGAACAAGACACTTGCTACTGTAGTAGACGACACAGGAAGCACTCCCCTTCACTAGGCAGCATCAGTAGGAAATCGAGCTACTGTAAAGCTCTTATTGCAGCATGAGACTCCAGCAGCCTTCATGGAAGACAAGGATGGCTTATTTCCCATACACATAGCTGCAAAGTGTGGAAGAGCACTAGTCATTAAAGAGATGATAGAGAAATATCCCGACTCGGATGAGTTACTTGATAAAGACGGAAGAAACTTTCTTCACCTTGCCATTGTCAGCGGTAAAGGAAACATAATTGGTCATATATGTCAAAATGACACCTTTTTGAGAATGCTCAATGCCAGGGATTACCAAGGGAATACACCGCTTCATTTAGCTGCTGAAAGAGGGGAGTTCCGCTTTGTGAGATACCTGATATCAATGAAGATGGTGTACTCAAGCGTCATGAATAGAAATTGCCTAACACCAGTTGATCTTGCTATAAAGGACAGAGATAGAGGATTTAAATATCTCTTGGTATGAATCATTATAAATTGACTCATTTATTTTTCTAACTTTATCACAGCTTTCTTTAATGAGCTCTTTTTCTTGTGTTTAACTTTTTATATTCTCAATTCTGATTTAAATGATTGGGACTAAAAAAAAAGTATTTTGAAAAGATAGCATCAATTAGCTATTCTAGTGTGCGTATTTCAAAGACCAAGTGTCCAAAATAGAGAGGTAGCAGCTTAGTAAAACTTCATCATTCTTGGGATTGAATCCTTAGAACGACAAGTTGGTGCTCTTGTCAAGAATACTTAAATTGGTTATTTTCCAGAAGCTGGAAAGAACGATTTTGACCTATAGTAATTCAATTATGCCTAACAAAAGTAATGATTTGTTATAAATTTTGATTCAGACCCAATTTCTTGATGATTGTTCAATAAAAAGTTGAGTTAGCCCTTACTGGTATTTAAGACATCGGATTGGACCGACCAGTTAGACTAGTTTTACTGGGAATTGGCCTCCATACCAGATAAACAAACTCGGACCACCCACTTTAATATGGTTTGATTTTTTTTTTCGGTTTCTTGTATCCTATTCAACTGTTTGCACAAAAATAATTCAATAAAATGCACCTTTCTGGCGATGAAACCCAGGACCCCCAAAATTTCTACCACTGAGAAAGGCTGTTGAAAACATACTATTAAAGTTACTTTTATAATGGTATGTCTAGTTTCTGCCACTAGTTTGAACGTACGGACCAAATCTCAAAATTCAATTAACTAAGCAATAATCATCTGATATTAATCTTATTTCAACCTAATATACTTTTGGAGAAATTGAGGACTGAATTATAAATATCAAGTGCAAAATGTCCATCTCTGTTTTGCCACTTTTTGTTTATGTTTTATTAAAAAGGAAAGAAAATGCTATGTTATTCTTCGACATCTTGTGTTGACCAAAGTAAAACAGCAATAATAACAAAAAAAAGCACCTGCTGTTCCCGGTTTACAACAACAACAACTAAGCCTTTTGTCCCAAACAAGTTGGGGTAGGCTAGAAAGAAACCCAATAAGAGAACACATCGAAAAAAAAAAAATAAAAAAAAAAATAAAAAATAAAAAATAAAAAAAAATAAAAAAAAAATAAAAATAAAAAAAAAAAAAATAAATAAATAAAAAAAAAAAAAATAAAATAAAAAAATAAAATAAAAATAAAAAAAAAAAAAAATAAAAAATAAAAAATACTAATAGTAAGACTAGCCATACTAATAATAATACCTCTAATAATAATAGTAATAGTAGAAACCTAGACCTCGACCGTGACCTGATAGAGGGACCTACAAACCTATGACATCGCTCCTACCCCTAAGTTCCTACGTCATGCTGTTCCCGGTTTCTTCTGAAAATATCAGCCCTGCCTCATTTTTACTTCATTAAATACTGATCCTTCCACCCCCTTTTATCTATCTTACCTCTTTATATTATCTCCAATTCTCCACAGGGGATGTCTTCCAACCTGAGTGAACATAGCAAAAATAAATTATTAAATCTATGAAAATTTTGTTGAAACATAAAATTATGGACCTAAGAATTTTATTTGAATATTTTTTTCTTATAATTTATATAACATTTGTTGCCCATTTTATACATAGAAGTACAAATTAACATTTGTCCATCTGATTAAAAAATTGTTATAACCATGACATTATCCTTCTTATTAAGTTAACATTTCTTGTTTCTCCTTCAGAGCACAAAATTTAATGTACTTCGTTGCTTGATGTGGACTGGAGCACTTCCTAGTCCACATCGGTTCGACCATTTCGATGATGATTTGAAGATCCCCGAAAAAGACAGAGAGAAAGAAGAACAGAAGATTGAAAGTGGAACCCGTAGTTTGGTCATTATCTCAGTACTCATTGCAACAGTGACTTTTGCTGCTAGTTTCACCATGCCAGGTGGATATATAGCTGATGACCATGTGAATAGAGGCACGCCTATTCTATCCAGGAAATATGCCTTCAAAGCTTTTATTGTTGCTGATTTGTTGGCGTTTGTTTCATCTATGTTTTCCACCTCATGGCTTATCTATGCGGGGTCAGTCAGCATAGATTTAAAAATTCGTATGGTATACTTTGCCTTGTCAATTGAGATGGTAAAATTTGCTAGCAAAGCCACTATCTGTGCATTTGCATTAGCAATATATACAATGCTGAATGAAGTTAATTTGCCATTAGCCATACTGGTTTGTCTTCTTACATTTGGTTTACTTCCATTGAACAATCTGGGTCACTATGGTTTACTGTCACTTGTACCACCAATAGTAGCACGAGTGGGGTGGAAAGGATTGTTTAAGTCTTATCTTCGTCCTGTGACTAGGATGCGCACCAATGGAGTATTTTGGCTTGGGAACAAGTTTGCATACTTTGTCTACTACATTGTGTTCTTCAATATTATTTTGTATGGCATTATCTTTCTGGGAGCACTGATTTAGAGAAATTAGTAGCGTTGATTGGTTAACCTAAATATAGTGTAATTTATTATTTTACAGCCTAGCTGGTCAGTCATGCTGTCTAGTCGGTGGTTTCTCCGGCATGTTCCTATGAAATTTACAAGCATGTAATTTGGTATTAATCTTTGACCTATTGAACTCATATCATGCCATGCTATATAGTGTAATTTGGTATTTATGCAAATTGTTACTTATAAAAAATTTAATGCTTTGATAGAAGGGTCAATAATTGAAGTTTTATCTTCAAGCCTGTTTAGTATTGGCATTATCAAATTTAGTATAAATTTGAATTGCTGGAAAGTAAAGAGTGTTGTTATTGTTAATCGGGCCATTCCAGTATTGTTGTAAATTTCAATTTGAGTTTCCAATTTAGTGCAAATGTTAGTAATTCTAATCTCTCTCTCTCTCTCTCAGCTTTCCCCACCTCTCTGATTTACTGGTACAAACCTCATTGTACTTTATAGCCTTGTGCCAAGGACAATTCTCACCAAATCAAGTCTGGTCTCCTTGTTCCCTAATCAATCTCAGGCTCCGCATATTAAGGCTCCCTCTCTAAGCTTTGAGATGCATTGAGCCGCATGCCGGAATATTTGTTAAACAAATCAATTCCAGCTGGGCCTGCTCATCCTACGTTTCTTACGACGACCGTTCCGTTCCAATAGAACGTGTAGCAATACAGATTTTTATTTGATTTTGTTTAAAAAATAAAATGATAAACGGAACGTGTGCCGTCATAAATATATGTGAAATAAAGTTGAAATTGAGTCATTTTATCACGTTTTGTCGAAATAGATTGACTAACGAAAATCCTGATATGCACTGTTACCAAAATGAAACGAAAAACGAAATGTGGCATTCCGTTGCCCTTTCAGATTTAGACAAACTTTAAGCCCAAGCACACTAATAAATTAATTTAATTTAATATTTTAAAATAATTATTTAAATATTAAATATTATTTTTAAACTTATATAACTGTACTACTACCAAAATACACTTTTCTTTCACTAACATAATTATTTTTTTGGGTGATTTAGATTTATACCACTGTAAATATTTGAAATTAGTGTTATGCCATCACTAAACTACAAATTATTTTTTTGCCACTATAATATTATAAAAATTAGTTTTTTGCCATCGAATTATTATTTGACAATTTTACCCTTTTAAATATGCCACTATAAAACTTTAAAATTAATAATATGCCATCACAAAAGATATAATTGGTTTTATGCCATTATAAATCATTAACAATTAATTTTATCAACTTAATACAAATTATTGCAAATTCTAGTTAGTAATATATTATTATTTTTATGTGAAAGAAACAAATAACATAGTGATTTTTTTGTTTAGAATTAAAATAACGCTACATGCTTTAAATATAAGAATTCACCAGATTCTTAGAAATACGAAATGAGCAAGAAAGAAAATTTTTTACCAAATTAAATTCGGTAAATATAAATGCCGTCTGTTTTTCATGCGTTGGAATTGATAATTAGTTTTTAATGAGGGGTAATTTGGTTATTGAAAAAAAATAATGACAAGTTTGGTAATGGCATTTTTAGAATTTACTATGTTTTTGGAGAAATAGTGGCATAGAACTAATTTTAGCAATTTTATAATGACATAAATTTAAATAGCAATTTAAGAATGACATTTATTTAATTAACAAAATTCACAGTGGCATAAAACTAATTATCTCTATTTTTTTATCTTTTATCTCATTATCTATCATAAAAATGGGTTGTTGAACACTATACTCAGGGGCGGATCCAGTGGTGGGGCGGGTGGGGCAAGAGCCCCACCTACCGCCGTCGAGTCTTGAAGTTCATCTTTAGTCTCAATGAATTTTTTCAGCCATTGGAGCACTCAAAGGTGGGGCTGAAGAACAAAAAAAAAGAAACAGTTCGATCAAATGATTCATTAAAGCACTTAGCCCCACCTAAATATTTTTGCTAGATCCGCCACTGACTATACTGCACAAGTGCGAAGGTGATTTCTTTGTGCAAAGATGAATTTCAGAGAGAGAAATGGAGTTACAAATCAACGAGGAAATTTAAAAAAAAAAACTTAGAGGGAAAAAGTTTTGATTTCACCTTACACATTTTCTACTTCACGTGAACCAAACGATGAGGAATAAAGTTTGATGCTCCAAACAAGACAGAGCGTCATTCAAAAAAAAAAAAAAAAAAGACAGAGCTCGAGGCAAAGTTAAATCCACAATTTGTAGAGCCCACGCACAATTGGATTCTAAGCGTATGCACAGAGCACAGTATCAAAAATCACTTTATTAGATGCAAGATTTTAGGAAAAAAGCCCAGACATGCACGTGGCCACGTGGGCTTGTAGTTTCCCTGATTCCAGTGGCACATCAGTACATCACTAATGCATGGTTGATATATTTTTTTATGGAAAATATCCGTAAACATAACATATTAACATTAATTAAACCTTAAACCTCGTTTTACAACCGCATCTTTTTTAAGAATACCTCCATTTGACACTAGCATTAATGGTTGATTTAGTTGCCATTTGCCAAGGTCTTTAGGACCCCAATTGGGAGCTAACCTCGTACATTGAATCCCGATTTTAGCCTGGGGTTTAATTTGATTCTGATCTCGCAATAACACTTTTTTAAATAAATAAATTAACAAATATTATTAAAAAACTTTTTAGTATATTAGTAATATTAAAAATTTACGGTCACAAGGTCCTGCTATACTACTTTACAGTTGTCCCTGTCCCAGAAGACGATGGCCCGTAGGGGTGCCGACGGTACACCCGTTAGTCGTTTCCGTCCACGTTCCGTCCATACGAAACGAGTGGCGGAATGATGCTACATTTCGTCGCTAAAAACGGAACGGTTGACGGAATTAACTCAGGTGCTGTTCGAAAGTGCGGAACGTGAAACGGAATGATCTGTTTCGTCCACGTTTCAGACACGTTCCGTTTAGAATTCTACAGTTTTAAAATAAATATGATAGGGGATAATATTAGATTGGGAAAAGTAAAAACCCAGTCTGTAGCCTTGGGTTGTACGCCTCTTCTCTCTCTCCCGCCCCCCCCCCCCCTCTTCCCTTCTCTCAATCTATCTATCTGCCTCCTCTAGACTGCCTCCTCTGTCTCCGCTCAGTCACCAACTCGCGAGCTCCGTCTAGACTGCCTCCTCCATCTCCGCTCAACCCCTATCTCCCTTGAGCCCTGACACCAAGCCCGCACCACCTCTCTCTCTCTCTTGCGCCCTGCCACCAATCCCGCACCCCCTGGCCACCACACCCCTCCTCAGCTCCTCTAAACCTTGACCATCTCGCCACCACCGTCTCTCTCTCTCCACCACACGCCACACCTCTTCTCCGCCACCTAGGCAGACCCATACCACCCTTTTTTTCTCTCCTTCTCCAAAATCTGTATCCAAACTCCACAAAAAAAAAATCTGACCCGCTAGCACCTGACCTCCCTCAATCTCTCTCAGTCTCTCACAACATTTGGTAAACGTTATTAACGTTTAGAAGAACGGAACATCTACGGCTCAAAAAATCAAAGTCGTTCATTAAAAACAACGTTCCACGAAAAAAATTTTCAAACCGTTCATCAAATGTAACGAATAACGGATTTGTATAATACCGTTACGTTGTAAACGTTAAACGGGCCTAATGGCCCGTCAATGTTATTTGGTTTTGGTGACTTTCTTCAACCGTTCAAACTTCAAACAATTAACGTTGAGGTAGGTGCATGTGACTAAAAAATTATTCAAAATCGTCTTAATTACCTATCCAATTTACGAGCCCACATCTATCAAATTAACCATTATATTTAAGAAAGCTACTAATTTTTGTAAAGACAAATAATTCCGAGTCATCGTATATATGCAACTTCCTCTTAATTAAAGTTCTAATGGAATTAATAAAGACACCCCACGGATTTCTCTAAAAAAAATGGAATTAATTAAAGACAAATCAAGCATTTGTTCATGTTTATTTTCTTAATTTCCAAAAGAAATAAAACATGCAAAGAGAGTTAAACCAGATAATTAAAGTAAAATGACACATTCTACAATATAATTTAATGAAAAATAAAACATCCACCTTTCAGATGGTCGAGCACTCAAACTCTTCATTAGTCATGTTCATCTAGTCTCTCTGATCTCGTCGTGCCGACCCACCGAAGATGCCAGCAAGACCACATTGTTCTATCAGACAAGGAGCGAATTTGCGGAGGAAGTTGCATATTTTTGGTAGAATATGTGCTGAATAAATCACAAATAATAACACCCCCACAGCTAGTACTATTACGTAAATTGAAGTGGTGAATCTCCTGGCACAGCCAGCGGCATAGGAGATCATCAGGCTCACCAATCCCAGCACCATGCTGATATTCAGCATTACAACCTTAGACTTGTCACAATAAAAATTCTCATTCATGAGAAGTATTATTATAACCAATGAAGCCATGAACGCAGTAGCATTGGCATAAAAGAAGGTTGTGTATCTACGCTGTTGTTTATCATGAAGAATTGATGAACCAGCTTCGTGACCGTTAGGTCCGGTAAGGTCGTCTTGCCAAAACCCACCTGGTGGATTTAGACCACTTGTGTATGTTACTGATGCTACAAGAACAGCGACAACCATGATCCACCCACGCATGTCTTTGAACCACTTTTCCCTTGGAGCATCTTGAGGCGAGGTGTTGTTAGTACGTGTTGGCTCTGCTCCATTTGGTGGTGCCATTTGTGCAGTGTTCTGGGGAATCTGTGTTGCAGCAGGGGGAGGTTCTTGTTGAACACTTGTGGCGCAAGCTTGTGGTGGGGGAGGTTCTTGTTGAACACTACTGGCACAAGCTTGTGGTGGAGTCTGAGGCAGTTGTGACTCGCCGATTCCGTTCTTCTGTGAAAGAACAGCGGTGAGGTTTATCTCATGTGACATGATGGATTAAGAGATGAATTTGGATGACTTTGGATGCCTGGCGCTTAGCTTCTCCAATATGAAGTCGTATGAATAAGGGGCCATTTGGATGGAAATGGAAATTTGAGGAATTTGAAAAATTTTATATTTCTAGATTTAAATTTATTATAAACAATCTAAAAACTATTTATAAAGTTACACACTTTTCAATAAATTTATGTCTAAAAATATGAAATTCTCCAAATTCCTTGAATTTCTAAGCTATTCAAACGACATGGACAAGGGTGAATTCAATTAATATGTGAAGGCTTGGAGTTACCAATATATATACACACATACACTGCATGGAATATGTCAAAAACAATTACTTTATACGAATTATGACTATTACGAGTCGATTTCGAATGAGTTGGGACAATTCAAACTCATCTATAATGTATGCCCAGAAAAAAAAATTCGTATATGGTTATGAAAATCGAACTCGGATTTGGACGGTTGGTCACAAGAGTTGAATCAGATGAGTCGGATTTTTTTACAAAAAATCAATGTCTTTAAAAATCATAAAAAAGAGGAAAAAAATTAAAAAAATTATATTTTCCAAAGATAAATTACAAAATCAAAGTTTGAAAGCATAAAATTAACTAAAATAAAAAAAATACAATTATCGAATATTACAAACAATTCACAAAGGCATAGAAAGTTAAGAATTGCATTGCATATTTTTATTATAAAATAAAGATATAAAGATATAGAATACAATATT
Source organism: Rhynchospora pubera (assembly GCA_028095005.1). Lineage (NCBI taxonomy): Eukaryota > Viridiplantae > Streptophyta > Magnoliopsida > Poales > Cyperaceae > Rhynchospora > Rhynchospora pubera. The sequence continues at coordinate 9,963,203 of CM051463.1, read as the reverse complement.
AAATAAAAATAATTGTTGGCGCTTGCATGAGATAAATACAAATTGTACAATTTTTAATTAATACAAGTATTAGATTAATAATATAATTTGTACTGGTTTTTTTATTATACAAATTTGTTGGCTCCTAGGAGAACTATACTTCATACAGATAAATACAAACGAGAAATGCTAGAGTCCAATATAGAGGACGGATGGACTCCGTCCAATATGATTGCTTTCACATTTTTAAATTTCAAATAACCGATCCGAACCGTTCAATATGTTCTCTTTATTGAAAACTTATAAGAAATCAATTTTATATTTTTTCGAAAGTTTTTACTATTTTTTTTGTATTTTAGAAAATCATTGTTATTGGACGATCCATAATGTTTATATCATGAATTTTCAAAAATACCAAAAAAATTGTAAAAAATAAAAAAATGTAAAAATTAGTTTCTTGTAAGTTTTCAATATAGAAAACATATTGAACGGTTCGGATCGATCATTCAAAATTTAAAAACGTAAAAACGATCATATTGGACGGACCCATCCGTCGTATATATAGGATACTAGCATTTCTCGATACAAATTGTACAATTTTTAATTAATACAACTATTAGATTAGTAATATAATTTGTACTGGTTTTTTTTTATCATACAAAATTTTTGTCTCCTAGGAGAACTGTACTCAATACAGATCCATCGAGTATTTTCTAATTAATACACTATTTTACATTAATAGAGAATTTTAATCAAATTACAAAATAAAACATAAAAAATGGGAAAAATAATAAAAGTACGGTATCAATTAATGGTGCTTAATTACCTTTATCAGAAATTCAGAAAACTGTCCTCTCTTCTTTTCTGTTTTCTCACTGCTGCTTTTATAGTGCCCCTTCACGTGACGAAGTACTTGCATTGAGTGTTGAGACCAATAGGAGACCAGTAGAGTCGACCACCTGTCTATATCGGCAGCTGTCATCTGTAGCTACCTAATCTTACGTATGATAAATATGCGTGAATTATTTCAAAAAATGCGAATAAAAATATGACTATTTTAATATATATTTTATGGAGTGCTGATATCTCGTCAAAAAATACAATCAAATTGATGGTTTAAAATGTGTGTTTGAAAAAATGCATAACTTACATGGTTACCATAAGATATCATTTAAGAGATATCTCGTCAAATGACGCAATCAAATATATGCCTTCACTAAAGAGTATTTACATTTTATCTATAAATAATACTCTTTTCTTTTATATTAAAAAAAAATAATTTGCTCATGGCATCCGTTCATGATACCCTTTCATAGCATATGTCCATGACACATTTTCATCGCATATGCACATGACACTTTTTCATCGCATCTTCTCAATGCAGCTCTTCACAATCACAAACAGTTTGCTAATGGCATCCGCTCATGGCACCCTTTCATGGCATCTTTACATGGCATATGTCCATGACACTTTTTCATCACATCTGTACATGACACTTTTTCATCGCATCTTCTCAATGTAGCTCTTCGCAATCACACATTTATTAAACCAATTTCAATAATTTCCTACTTATTTATAGGCTACATATATTTTCATCAAGACCTTTCAATGCATATGCTCATGGAATCCTTTCATGACATCCAGTCATAGCACCCTTCCATGACATTTGCACTTGACATCCACCCATAGCACCTTTTCATCGCATCCACTCATGACATCTATTAATCGTATCTTCTCAATGCACATCTTCACGCATTTATCAAACTATTTCTAATAATCCCCCACTTAGATTGACAAATAATAATAAACTTTATTTTATGTATGGTACCAGTACAACCAATACTTTATGGAAAAAACCAATCTATAGAAATGTCAGACAATGATAGTGGTGGAGAATATTATCCAATGAAACTAATACAACTACACCAATAAATATATGTTTATAATGGGATCATTTCCACTAAAATCTTTGATCGGAGATAAAACCTAGGCCAAATTAAACCTCAAATCTAATCTATTGCAGCGTAGCTTGAGGGTCGAATCCGCAGGGACGGTTATTCTAAACTTTAGACTTTAAGTAATTTAGTTCAATTAATCTAGGGGTAAACAAGTCAAAGATTGATTAAATGGTTGAAAGGATTGAATTTAAACTAAAAGAATTAATTCTAAAACTCTAATTAACCTCTAAATTACTCTAAAAATTAAGGTAAGATCTAAACTTGAATTAAGGACTTAAACTAAAGTCAATTGATCGGGTTCCACTTTCAGGCACTATCCTGGCGGGTCGACAGGATTCCTGGCGGGTCGACAGGATTCCTAGCGGGTCGCCAAAACAGTACGACAATTCAGTTTAATTAGTTTCTAAGTTTTCTAGGTTCAGGTTTTTGGCTTAAACTCTGGTCCAAATACTAACTCTCGTTTTTTATTTCGTATCACTAAGTTTTGACCTCTAAACCTCCCTAAAAACTTAAGTTTCAACTCTCGTTTCTTGGCTTAAGTTTTAGGGTTTGCTTTAACTATTCGGTAGGATATCCTAAATCTCTCGATTTTAGGAGGGAATAAACCTCTCGGCTAAGTTCCGGTTTCACTTTTTGGGTATACTAACTATCCTATGGTATGAGAACACAAATTGTTTTGAGATTAGGGTTATATTTGCTTATCTACGAGGTCAGGCCTAACCAAGTGAGCAAACCTTCAAATCAATTCAATCCAATTCACAATTTCAACAAATAAACTTAAGTAAAGCAAAGCAACTTAGAAAAAATAGAAAACTAAATCAAACTTTATTAATCTACCAAGTCATGGTTCCCTACAATTGCCCCTAAACTAAACTACTCACTACAAGTCATACTAAACATAAAAATAACAGGTTTCAGTAAACTAAACATCAAAAAGACAGAAAATAGAGAAAGTTTACAACAAGAAACAACAGCAAACAACTCTCATCCTGTCTTCTGGCGGGTCGACAGAGATCCTGGCGGGTCGACAGGACGTAGCTGGGTGGAATTTCTGCTATCTTTTCTCGATTTCTCTCTCTCTAAACTGACTTTTCCCTTTCTGGAGCTCTTCCTATGTTTAAATAGCTCTCCAAGGCGGTTTCCATAGGTGGAGATCATGTCTGATTCGTCCAAGAATAGAGAAAGTGCTCTGCCAGAAATATCTCTCCAAATTGGACAGGTCGGTTTGTGTCTGGCGGGGTCGACATGATTCCTGGTGGGTCGCCTGAAATCCTGGCGGGTCGCCAGAACAGGGGACTTGTCTGGTTTGACCCTGTTCCTTTGCTCCAGTCGCTTGGACCCTGATTTGCTCCGCTTGAACTCTGCCTTGGGTCCAATTTTGCTCCAAATCATCACTGAACCTGAAATTAGACAAGGGCAAATAGCAGTACCATATTTCTAACCTAAATTGCATTAAATCTAACTAAAACACAAATATTTAATTGAAATTAAGGCCTAAAAGGTTGAATATTTCGATGTGAAATCCGCCTATTAATCTTTATTAAAAATTTTCTCATTTTAAAATTATCTATCGACTTGAAAAATAAAGATACAAATTTTTCATATATTATTTATAATAAAATCTAATATCGTTGAGCTTCTAGTGCAAATATTTATGTGCCGGTAGTAGTAGATAGAATAATACATTCCCGAATCCCACGGGAAGAGTGAATTCAGAAAAAAAATAATAATAAAACAATCATCGGTAAAAGAAATATAATGATTGAACCTGTTTACTACATGGAACTATAGATTCAAGGGGAAATTAGTGGTATGCCCTCTTAATTTTAGCTAATTGAAAATATTCTCTTCTAATTTTTAAATTTGGATATATCACCCTGCAATCACACATACTATCGATATTTACCCTTCTCTCTATTTTCACTGATTCTTTAATTTAAAAAATCATTTTGTTAAGATTTTCGACAAAAATACCCTCATCCTGACGATTGGTCTCCTCACTGGTTTTTCATTCGATTTAATTGGAAAGAAATATCGAAAGATGTTTTGGACCTTTGTAAGGGGGCAAAAGTTGAAGTCGGCGTTTGTATCACCATTAAAAGGAGGCTGTCTGCAAAGTTTCGTCTACATACGGCCATAATTCAAAACTTCAAGGATAATGAAAATTTTCAAGTTGTGAAGGCGGTATGGTAAGGTGGGAAGGCAATGGAAATGACAATTGGAATTCCTTGAGAGCTTGTAGTAGCTACCTTTGTTTTATATGGCGATTTATTTTTTGTGAAATAAATTTAGAATTAAAAATATTTTTGAACAAAGTAGGAAAGATCAGCAGAGGAAAATGGCATGAGATTTGTTTAGACAAATTGAAGCCCGCAATAAAATTTCAACATATATGAACTTTTAAATTCATAATATATATTAGATTCGCTTCCTCAAAGTTTAAATGATTTGAATATGTATATTATCCTTTTTAATTTATGAATTTCATTGTCACTAACTGGTTCAACATGTATTGATGTTTTTCACCTGGAGATATCATATATTCTTTTTGGGTGCGTTTGGATCGTTGGAAGAAACAAGAAGAAGAAGGAAGAAGAAAAAAAAATTATAAACAATTCAAACTCTTCAGAAAGTTACACACTTCTCAATACTTCTTCCCACTTCTTCCCTTCTTCTCTTCTTACCACACCTATCCAAACGGAGCTTTTGATTTAACAGAACGAACGAAAGTAGCACGAAGATCAATCTTCAGGGAGATAAGGATATTTTTGTCCGAAATTAAAAATTATGATTTTTCATAACTAAAAAGTCAGTAGAAATAGAGAAAAGGGAAAATATCTTATAGAACTTATGATTGGAAGGAGATATATCTAAATTTAAAGATTAGATGGGGATATTTCCAATTAATTAAGATTAGAGAGATATAGGACTGATTTTCCCTAGATTCAACAGTTGTATGGTACCTGCGCACCGGTACAAAAAAAGGTCCATATCATACATGGCTAGCCTAGTAGAGCCAATAACGCCTTAATAGTTCGGTCAAAACAAAGAATAATGTATGCATTAATTGTAGTACACATTAATCAAATATTGTGTACATTTTTCCGAAAATATAAATTATAGGATTAACATCAAATCTACAGGAAAATTCTCAACGTGTAGTAAAATGTTGCTATAATAATATATGAGATGGGCTAAAATCAGTCACGACTGACGGATGCAACCGTCAGGTATGATCAAATCTCAATTTTCAAGATTCTAACAGTCGATCCGAATTATTCAATGTGTTCTCTATATTGAAATCTCATTGGAGACCAAATTTTATATTTTTCTGATTTTATTTATATTTTTTAGATTTTTAAAAATCATAGTTATTGAAGGGTCCATAATTATTTAGATTAAAAATTTTGTAAAATATCAAAATCAAATCTGCGCAAAGTCTCAGCCCATGTAGAACTACCTTTGAGTTGCTGCACTTTCTTTTAGAAGACATTGACCATATTAATAAGTCACATTCTAAACAATATCACTAGCCAGTAGGCCCCAAGAGCAACCTGCAAAACGACTCAAATTGTAAACAATTAATCACGCCCCAATTGTGAAATATTACACTCCAACTACTAATAAATTGATCTTACCAGGAACCAACATTAGTTTCTACAGCCAAAATCCATATAACACACAAAGGAAAGGATTAATTGGTTTTATTTAGCTAAATTAGGATATACCATTGTTAGATTGCAAATTAGATTTATGTCATCATCAAATTATATAAATTAGAAATATGTCATTATCTCATTTCAAAAAAAAAAATTCTAAAAATACCATCATGAATGCTCTTAATATTTTTCAAAAATACCATATTGCCCTTGTTAATTCCAATAAATCACAGCCGTATATTGATTGAGGAGGGTTTGTTTACATAAAGAAAAGGCTTAATTAAAGGAGGGGAAACACAATATGAATGATTGACATGTGTCAGAATGACAAAGTGTTAAAGACATTTTTTTGGCAATATTTCATCCGTTATTTTTTAAAGAGAAGCATTTTGCGTTGTTAGAAAGCATGTATTTGTGTTGTTAAAAGATATTTTGACATTGCCTTTTTTTTGCTGTTTATACTTAGCTTGATAATTATTAATTCACGACTTCTTATATCAAATTCCATGCATTGTTCTAATGGCATAAAGTTATTTTTTTATATTTTTACATGGAACAAAATTATTTTAATTAATTTGTAGTGGCATAAAACTAATTTATCATTTAGTGATGGTATTTTTTAAATTTCAAAGTTTTGTAGTGGCATAAAACTAATTTGTCATTTTGTAATGATATTTTTTTAATTTCAAATTTTGTAGTGGCATAAACCTAATTTTTCATTTAGTGATGGTATTTTTTTTTTAAATTTCAAATTTTTGGAGTGGCATATTTAAAAGGGTAAAATTGGCAAATCATTTTTCGGTGGCAAAAAACTAATTATAACTTTTTCACAATGATATAAAACTAATTTGTCTTTTAGTGATGAAAATTTTTCTAATTTTAAATTTTCACGGTTGCGTAAATCTAATAAACCCAAAAGGAAACAGAAAACAAGCTTAAATGACTATAAACTCATTATACATAAGAAATAGTCGTCAAAACAAGAAATTTTGGTATCCTGACAAGTGCTAAAATAAATAAATCGAAGGAACAAGAAGGGGCCAGAATTGCAGTAATACTGTTTTCATCATATAGCAACGATGAAAATGAAAAATGAGGAAAACAGTAGTAATTAAGGTGCTTAAAGTAGACTACAAGTAAGAAAAAAAAATCCTAAAATAATAATAACCATATAGTGACAAATCTTCATCTTCCTGACAGAACCAATCTGATGAAGACATAAAAAATGTCCATATCAGCTACTCTTTCAGAAGGGCACATTGCGATATATTTCCTGCTTAAGCAAAAACCAGAAATCGGTAAATATTTCACTAAACAACTGATGGTTAAAAACAGTAATCATTCTCATTTTTTTTTTCTATTTAAAGAATACCATATATTGTTCCAACATGCATCTGCATCGTTCCTATGGTGTTTCAAGTATCCAAGTTGATTTATTTAGACATCTCAGTTTTATTAGTTCAATTACATAGCAATTTATGATATTTCAAGCAACCAAGTTGATTTATTTAGACTTCTCGGTTTAATTAGCTGAATTACATTGCAATGTACTGGGTCGCAACACTCATCACAATGCAATTTAGGGAAAATATGTACAGGGGAGGAGCCATAAATATACAATTAGGGGGGCAAATTTGCTATTTTCTTATATTAGGAGGGCAAATTGCTTAATATACATATAGTTTTATTAAAATAACACTACAATTAAACGTAAATTATAAATAACATGGGGCTCCACCCTGTAAGAAGTTATATAACACTTATGCAACCAAAAACTGTTGCATAAGATCACATAAAGAGTGCAAAATTTATTACATCTAAAGAGATTGCATAACTTATGCACCGGATTTTTCTAATCTCATTTGATATTTGTATTCTTCAATTGATTTTCGTCGGCTCTCAATGTCTAGCACATTATGTAGTTCATAATAGTTATTAACAAAATTTATTATTATTATTATTACTTACTGCTTATTGAAATATGATTTGTTTGTTATAACATTATTATATTATAATATTACAATTTATCTGTTTTTATTATTTAATTTATTGTTCAAATTATTAGTATTACAAAATAATTTTTTCGTAATAATATTAATTATTTTTATTATAGTATTATAATATTCTTCTTATTATTTATTATATTGTTTTTATTATTAGTATTTAATGATAATAATAATAATTAGGCCATGTTTCAATGGTCTGATCTGTCCAAGTATGTATTGCATATTCAATAGGTATCCTTTACTAAATCAAATAACATAAATTCAAGAGTATTTTAATTTTTTGACATAAATATGTCTCCTTTAAGTTAGTCTTTCTTATTACACAATCAAACTTCTATTATATAACACTACATAAATACTTATACATCTTAACTCATGAAACTTCCTACTATGCAACCAAACTAACTTAAACTTCTTACTGCGCAACCAAACACGCTAGTATTTAAAGAAAAAAGTTAAGACAAGTCTGGCATGAGAACGGTTTTTTCCACTTACAATAACGGCCGGATCATCCATACTTTACAGAACTCGAAAATTGTCAGCCCCGTTAACGAAGAACCCTTCATCATTGAGACATTGACTGATAGGTGGGCACTCACATTCCAAAAGACTAAAACCCAAACCCCAATCTCAGTCGGACCAGCATCCTCTACAGCCAAAATTAATCGGCTGTAGCATCCAGCCAACATAATTTTTATAAAATTTAAAATTTTTAAAATTTAAACGTTAAATTTAAACCGTTGATCTTGTTCAATTTTACGGACGATGCATTTTTATATAAGTTTTATAAAATTTAGAGTTGATTTGATATTAGATCAAGTGGTCAATAAATGAACGAATATGGTTAACAAACACTGATTAATTCTAATACGTTCATAATTTGATCACTCAATCAAGTATCAAATCGACTCTAAATTTTATAAAACTTATATGAAAATGCATCGCTCGTAAAATCGAACAAGATCAACGGTTTGGATTCAACATTTGAATTTTAAATTTTTTAAATATTAAAAAAATTGTGTTGGCCGGATGGTACAGCAGTATAATTTAGGCTGTAGAGGATGTGAGTCCAATCTCAGTCCCGGAGTTAGGGACTCTCTCCAAATGATGTGGGCTCGCTCTCTCTCTCTCTCTCTCGGCTCACTTGCGCATTCCACCTCTCTTCGATCTTTCTCACCAAATGACACGATTTTTCAAAGCCAATCTCACAGAATGTCTTTTTCGCATCTCCCTGCCCTGGTAACTAGTTCTGTTTCCATAATTCCATTCAAAGTCCACCTTTCAGGGTTCGAAGAGGCCATGCGGATAAGAAGGTATGTTATTTCGTGGTGATTTCTTACATTTTTTAATTGGATTAATAGAATTTGTCTTTTGATTCAGCAAATGGTATGGTTGACTGGTTGAGGGAGACTCAGAGTAGAGTGAAAATAAAAAAGTGGGTGCCATTGAGGCCTGGAAAATATGAAATATCTATCCGTCACTTCCCGGCTTGGAAGTTTTTGGAACTTTCCAACATGTGAAATCATGATTTTTGCCTCTGTTTAGTGCATTCTTGCATGAGCTAACTGTTAATTTTTCTTAGGTGCTATCAAGTTTCAGTTTCCCTAATTACCCAGATGAGTTGGAACTGTACCACTTTTGTGCAATTAAGCTACAATAAGTGCATACCCATCTCAGCTCGCTTAGAGTATTTGTACATCAGTAAATGAGTGTCTGCCATGGCATTCCTGATCCTTGTCAACGACAGGTTTTGTAAGATGAAACTTAGTTGTTTTCTTCGGTTGCTTTGAGCATGATGAATTTTTGTGATTAACTATGTTGATAGTTGCCAGTAAAACTACTTGTTTTGATATTTTCTGTAGCTCACCAGTCATTAGTAATTCTTACACTTTTTGCAAATAGTTATCAGAGAGTTTAAACAATAAAGAAGAAGAAGAATAAAATAGTAAGATATGACTAAATTATCACTGACCTTTTCACCTTCGCTGAAATACTTGCTTTCTAGCCAGATTTGAAATTTTAAAGAAGATGGATATCAATTGTCCCCATTCTATCACATAAACTGCATCTGGTTTTACTGAGTATTAGTTCCTATGGAGCAATAGGTTTTTGAGTTGATACAATTCTTCAAAATTGCATTTTGGTTTGGTCTTGTTAACATATACCTTCAAAACGTTGTAGTCAGAATGTTAGATGAGTTTTATGAAAAGTAATGGTGATATGTTCCTGTGATAGAATTCGAGGATGTAAATGAATAATAGAAAGATTTCTGTAAACCAATTTATGGCTTTACAATGCCAAGTTGTTAGTAATATTAATCTCATCTGTTTATTTACAGAATGGAGACATCATAACCGTTAATATTGCAGATTTCTTAAATGTAAGTTATCCTTTTTATGTCATTTCTTTTTCTAGCAATTACAGTTATATATATAATTTTAGGCTGACATAACTAATAGGTCGTGTTGATGTACTAGAGTTAAATGTTAGATGGAGTGGGTTTCATGTCCTTACGGGCACAATTTAGAGTGGAACTTGTGAGCCTTATCCGTATTTCAAAATAATAATAATAGTAGTAGTAATGGTAATGGTGATTATGTCAATTTTTAGCATTTTTTCCGTAGCCTGAGTATCTTTAAAGCCTCTTTAATTCATTTAGTTTACATTCTGACTGTCAGCTTGTTTATTGGAACAAGGTTCTCATGGAACTGCATCAAAGACTTTCTTTTGTGGACAAGTGCATGAACTCGTACAGCATCTTGTACATGCTCTCTCTCTCTCTCTCTCTCTCTCTCTCAGGTTTTACCTTGATTCTTGGTAGCTCACAATTTCACATTACTTGCATCTTTAGTTCGCATTTACAACATCATAAATACCTAAATTCTGAAACCTTTTTTTATGAAATCTGGAATCTGGTAGCTGAGGGTTGCTTAGACAGGGGCATATCAGCGTGGTAAGGTGGAGCTTTTCAAAAAAGGATTGGCAAGGGAATTAGGTTTCTAATGGAACTAAAGACACCCACAGATTCATTTCTATATAAAAATGGAATTAAAGACAAATCAAGCATTTGGTCATGTTTTTCTTTTTAAAAGAAACAAAACAAACAAAGAGAGATAGGCCAGATAAAGTAAAATGACACATTATACAATATAACTAATGAAAAATAAAACATCCACCTTTCAGATAGTCAAGCACTCGAGCTCTTAATTAGTCATGTTCAACTACTCTCTCTTCTCGCCGCGCTGATCCACTGAAGATGCCACCAAGCCCCCATATTTCTATCAGACAAGGAGCTTTTCTGCCGAGGAAGTTGCATATTTTTGATAGAACATGCGCTGAATAAATCACAAATAATAACACCCCCACTGCTAGTATAATTACATAAATTGAAGTCGTGAACCTCCTGGCACAGCCAGCAGCATAAGAAATCATCAGGCTCACCAATCCCAGGACCATGCTGATATTTAGCATTACAACCTTAGACTTGTTACAATAGAACTTCTCATTCATGAGAAGGATTATTATAACCAATGAAGCCATGAACGCAGTAGCATTGGCATAAAAGAAGGTTGTGTATCTATGCTGATGTTTATCATGAAGAATTGATGAACCAGCTTCGTGACCGTTAGGTCCGATAAGGTCGTCTTGCCAAAACCCACCTGGTGGATTTAGACCACTTGTATATGTTACTGATGCTACAAGAACAGCGACAACCATGATCCATCCACGCATGTCTTTGAACCACTTTTTCCTTGCAGCATCTTGAGGTGAGGTGTCGTTAGTACCTGCTGGTCCTCCATTTGGTGGCGCCATTTGTGCAGTGTCATGGGGAATCTGTGTTGCAGCAGGGGGAGGTTCTTGTTGAATGCTAGTGGTGCAAGCTTGTGTTGGAGGCCGAGGCAGTTGTGACTCATTCGGCCCGTTGTTCGTTGAAATAACAGAGGTGAGGTTTATCTCATGTGACATGATGGATTGGGGATGACTTTGGATGACTTCAGACTGGTGCTTGGCTTCTTCAATATGAAGTCTGTCTTATAATGACGAACAAGGGTGAATTTAATATGTGATTAAATAATATAATATATATATTCTTTAAAACAAGTGTGAATTTAATATATGATTAAAAAGGATAAACATATTTTTTAACTCTTCAATTTCCAGTTGCAGCTACCTATATACTATGAATTCTTGCAAGACATGCACGCGACTTATGACATTAGATGACTGTAATTAGAATTACTCAAACAACAAACTAAATGAATTAATTAAAGTCAACTATAACTTTCAGCTACTGTTGGCTTCACGTACATAATCAAGGCAAACGAAGCACCAATGCCCTTGGAATAATAGCTGTTATCCAAGTCTGGTGAAAGCTCAAACCAACTAATTAAGATAAAAAAAAATTCTGTAGGTTAAGCTGGATAAGAAATTAGTTGGTTTCATTTGATGCAAATTAAGAAAAATAGTTGGATAAGAATGCATTTGTCTGTTAGTGACTTAATTATTGTGCTGAATTAAATGAAATGAATTATTGTATCAACTATCAAGCAAATTATCTTGTTTCAAAATGTGATGTCATGATGAATATAGGAATCGCGCTTGTGATTATAAGTGCTTTCTTTAATTAATGTCTTGTGTTATAAACAGATATTTTGCACGAAGCGACCCATGCATATAAAAAGAAAATATATATTATAGCCTCCGTTTGGATAGTTGTGGGAAGAAGGAAAGAAGGGAAGAAGTATTGGGAAGTGTGTAACTTTGTGAAGAGTTTGGATTATTTATAATTTTTTTTCTTCTTCTTTCTTCTAACGATCCAAACGCACCCATATATTAACTAATTAATGTGCGCACCATAACGTATTGCTCTAACGATTAGCATAAAAAGTACACTTAATTTTATTTCTGTTCCCTCTGAGGAATAAGCACATAACCAAAATACATGCCAATTGATTGAAAATGTTCCCCACATATATATATAATTGATTATCTTTAATACCTTCACAAATTATATTCCATCACATTATGCTAGATATTGGACGGAACTGTGATCAGTTCCTTCCATGACCATGTGCATTGATTAACTAATATTTCATGTTTCACCTTTAGTGCACAAAATTTTCAATGTACTTAGTTGCTCGATGTGGATCGGACACCGGAGTACTTAGTTGCTCGATGTGGATCGAACACCGCAGCACTTCCTAGTACTGTTTTCAATACCCTACGGGTTATCGAAAAATTCTGATAATATTAGATACCGGAACAGCGGAACTGTGATCAAAATGACGGTATTCAATATTAAAAGACGAAATACAGGAAAATTTCAGAAAAAAAATACTAGATTTCAGCTATTGGTCGGTAAGGATGCCGGTAGGGTATTGAAACCTTGTACTCCAAATATCACTATCTTTTCATTGGCATAACCTTAAACTAAAGAGGGCTTAGCAGTCGAGTTGTTTTGGTTTCGACAAATGAATGCATCGTTATCGTTTTTTGAAGGAAAAAAATTAAACATATGGGAATGAACATTCTGGATTATCTGTTTTAGTTTTAATTTAAATTGGCGCAAAAAAGATTAGTGTTGTTATTGATGGCCGTTGAATTCAAATATATCTTGTGAATTTATTTCTCTTGTGAGAAAACAATTTGAGTGCAGTTGAGAAAGGAAAGTAAAGAGACACTTCAAGCAATCTCCACTTGAGTGTGCATATTTTGTATTCAGGGTCCTCTCTCCCTTCTCTATTAGGGAGAGTGTTATTTCAGAAAGAAAAAAAATGATGTTTGGATGATGAGTTGAGAAGAAAAGAATGGAAGAGTTGAGGAAGAGTGTTATTCCGGAAAAAATAGACAGAGTGTTATTCTCGAAATGTTGTTTGGATGGATTTTTCTTCTGGAAATTAGCCTCTTCTAAATAGTTCTTGTTCTCATCCATCCAAAAAAGGCCTATAGTTCACAGCCATGTGTCAGGACAATTCTCTCTAAATCAATGAAATTGTTATGTATTTATTTCGTATTACTATTATTATTATTATTATTATTATTTCTAATGCAACCTCATTTTTGAAGAATATGAACATTGTGTGGTTTCTTACAGCAAATTATTACTTACAGAAATTCAATAGTTTCGTAGAAGGCTCAAAAAATCAAAGTTTTAGGTTCAAGTCTATTACTGGTACTATCTGTGCTATTCGAACATTTTTTGTGGATTTCAATTTCAACTCCGATTTTGTGCAAATGTTTGTAGTTCTTAGTCTATTTACTAGCCAGCACAAAACTCCTTAGAGTCTATTTACCAGTATTTATTAGGTAGTACAAAACTCCTTGAGTCACAGCCATGTTCCAAGGACAATTTTCACTAAACCAAACCCATTTGTTGCAAAATAAAACAAAAACGAAGGTAAGATACATATAAAGTTCAACATGAACCAGCAAATTCCACAAAAAGCAAAACTTCCAATTTCAACCCTCGTTTTCCGAAAATATAATTGAAGAAAAAAAAGCATAACAGCACAGATCAAACCGATTATTCACTTGAAGACTTCTCTCCTTGTCTGATTTGCATCATTTAGACATGGCTGTAATAAAAGCATGTACCAGTAAAACATGAAAGGAGATAAAGTTTTCTTTTCTCTAAATTTCATTCATTTTCTCTTAATTGAAACGTTATACAGAAGAGAGCTAGTATATATAGCTGATTACAAAAACCAAAATAATATAATAAAAATTGCTAACTAAATTTCTATTGGTCACTTGGAGATTGTCCTATTGGTTGCGCTGGCATCACAGCTGGTGCTCTGTTAGGGAGAGATGAGTGGTCCTAGATCTGTTGATTGTTTTGATTTGTTGCATCACCAATCAATGTTGCCTTTTGTATTGTCACAGCCCCCCGCGCAAGCTAATGGAACCGATGTGACAGTAAGCTTGTCACGAAGAAGAAGAAACCGAGGTGTAGTGAGAGGCTTTGTCATGATGTCCGCAATTTGATCTTTGGAGCAAATGAATTTGATCTCCAATTCTTTGCTTTGAACTTTTTCCCGAATAAAATGATAGTCTATTTCCACGTGCTTGGTGCGCGCATGGAACATAGGGTTAGAGGCCAAGAAAGTGGCCCCTATATTATCACACCATAAGATTGGAGAAGAAGAGCAAGAGATATGAAGTTCATGCAATAGGAATTGTAGCCAAACAAGCTCGGCACTGGCAAGAGCTAAAGCACGGTACTCGGCCTCCGTACTTGAACGAGACACCGTGTTTTGTTTTTTTTGCACTCCAAGAGATCAAATTGGGACCCAAGAAGATGGCATAGCCGGATGTAGATCGACGATCATCCTTGCATCCGGCCCAATCCGAATCGCTATATGCATAAAGAATAGTGTTGCTGGACGGTTTAAGGGTTAACCCATGTGTTAACGTGCCATTGATGTAGCGTAAGATGCGCTTGACTGCCTCCCAATGCAAGTGAGATGGAGAGTGCATAAATTGAGAAACTTTGTTAACCGCAAAGGCAATGTCGGGTCGAGTGATGGTAGCATATTGAAGAGCCCCAACAATCATGCAATAAAGGGATGGATTGTCCATAGGATCACCATCATGAGTAGAAAGTGATGTATTAAACACCATTGGAGAAGCTGTAGGCTTGGATGCAAGCATATTGGCACGGGTTAAAATGTCCCTCAAATATTTTGTTTGAGTTAGATGGAAACCGGTTGATGTAGGTGTGACCTCAATACCAAGGAAAAACTTTAAGGAGCCAAGGTCTTTTATTGCAAACCTGGAGTTAAGGTGTTGAATTGCACGAGAGAGAACCAATTGGTTGTCACCAGTGATGATTATATCATCCACGTAGACCAACACAACAATAGTAGAACCAACATGGTGATAAACAAAGAGGGATGGGTCATAGTTTGATGCATGAAAGCCATAAGCAATGAGAGCTGAACTAAGGGTATGAAACCAAGCTCTTGAGGACTGCTTTAAGCCATACAAAGCTTTGTTGAGTCGACAAACATGCGAAGGATAAGAGGGATCGACAAAGCCAGGTGGTTGAGACATGTAAACCGTTTCTTGAAGTTTGCCATGCAAAAAAGCATTTTGAACATCTAATTGCTTGATTGACCAGCCAAGGGACAGAGCCAGAGAGAGAACAAGGCGAATAGTCATAGGTCGAATGATGGGACTAAATGTATCAAAATAATCAATACCCTCTTCTTGTGTAAATCCTTTGGCAACGAGTCGAGCTTTGTACCTTTCAATAGAGCCATCGGCATGTCGCTTGATACGGAAGACCCATTTGCAGCCAACGATGTTTTGATCTGTCGAAGCGGGAACAAGAGTCCATGTTTGATTACTTGCAAGAGCATCAATTTCTCTTGACATTGCATCACGCCAAAGAGGGGACTGGTGAGCCTGTCGGAAGGTTGTCGGTTCAGTGTCATGTTGAACAGTAGAGGTGAATGCAATGTGATCAGTAAAAACTCGAGGCTTTCTTGTTTGATCACGTGTCCGAGTGGTCATGGGATGCATGGAGGGAGTCGGTTCAGGGAGGGGTTCTAGATCAGGTGTTATTGGAGAAGATGGGGCAGTTCGGTCAGGGAGGGGTGTAGTTGGAGGAGCACGGTCAGCACTGTTATTAAAAAGGCGGGTAGAAGGGGCGCTGACAAGAGAAGGTAGTTGAGGAGGTTGAATTGAAGGTGTATTGTGGGTCGGGTCTGATAGAGTAGAGGTGATCGATAGGGGTTGCAGGCCCAATGTCGAAATGTCCGTTGAGGGATTGGCCGAGAGCTCAGAGGCAGAAACAGAAGCAGTGCTAAAAGGAAATACAGTCTCATCAAAAATAACATGCCGTGAGACATATATTTTGTTGGTTGGTAAATGAAGACACTTATATCCTTTTTGATTGTAGGTATAACCTATAAACACACATGGAAAGGATCGGTTTTGCAATTTATGATCATTGTATGGGCGAAGATATGGAAAGCAAAGACAACCTATTACACGCAAGAAATGATAATCGGGTTTTGTATTAAAGAGTTTGTGAAAAGGTATTGATTTTGTTGTAGTAGAGGGTAGTCGATTTATGAGATAAACTATACTTGCAAAAATTTCATCCCAAAAATGAAGAGGGATTGAAGCATGAGTCATGGTTGCAAGAGAGAGCTCAACTATGTGGCGATGCATTCTTTCGGCCAAACCATTTTGTTGGGGTATATATGGACATGTTGTTTGATAAGTTATTTGTGGAAAAAGGCGAGAAAGAGGTTTGAATTCCGTACCACCATCGGAACGGAGAATTTTTATGGTATGATTGAGTAAATTTTCAACTTGTTGTTTGAATAAGGTGAACACCTCGGGTAATTCATCTTTTGTGCGAAGAAAATACAACCAAACATAATGAGTAAAATCATCGATAAAAATAACATAATAACGATAACAATCTTTGGATAGAACGGGGGATGGACCCCAAAGATCCGTATGTACAATCTCTAAAGGAGCATGAGATAAAGTAGAACTAGAAATAAAAGGCAATTTATGTGATTTTGCCATACAACATTCACTACAAAGAGACATTTTATGTAAAGAACATGGTAAACTAAAGGTTTTGAGAAGATGAAGAGTAGTAGAAGAAGAGGGATGACCGAAGCGAGCATGCCACAAGTTAGCCGAAACTCGTGCACCAAGGAGAGCTTTAGGAGAAGAGGAGAATGAGGGTAGAGATAGAATGTATAATCCACTAATAAGAGGTGCTTGAAGAAGAAGACTCTTGGTTTGTCGATCCTTAATTTGACAAAAAGAAGAGGAAAACTCAATAAGCAAAGAATTATCATGAAGAAGTTTAGAGAGACTCAACAAATTTCTAGAAAATTGAGGAACATGCAAGACATTATTTAGAGCAATAGAGAAATTGGAAATGCGGATAGAAAAATTACCAATGTGTGATATAGTCATACCTAAACCATTACCGATATGAAGAGTGTCTTGGCCGTCAAAAGTCACAAAGGAGGAGAGATTGTTGAGGTCGGTTGTCACATGATGAGTTGCCCCCGAATCAATGCACCATTCATGAGGAGCCGAGGAAGAGGAAGGTTGAGCAACGAAGGCTTGATAAGGAGGAGGTGGCCGACGGGGTGGAGGAGGGTTTGAAGGAAGATAACGGTTCTCGAAGCGATGATAGCACTCACGAGCTTGATGGTTACGACGACCACAGATTTGGCAGGGGGACCCATCTGTCAGAACAGGGAATTGTTGAGGTGCAGGGGGTTGAGGAGAGAAATATTGGAGAGGATTGTTGGGTCTCGGAATTGGATTAAAGTTGGGCCGATAAGAATTTTGAAGAATAGGTATTGGGCCTGTTATTGGGTCTTGGAGGATAGGTATTAGGGCAGGGACCAGAAGGGCGATAGGGATTAGGATACTGTTGACGTGGATTCGGACTGTTGTGCCGTGGCCTTGGAGTCGAGAAGAGGGCAGCAAGATCTGGTGCGGCAGGCAGGGAAACGGGTGTGTGTTGCGAGTTCAACCTTGTTTCAGTTGTAAGGAGGAGAGAATGAAGATCGGGAAGCGAGATGGGCTCAGATCTAGCAGCCACAGCAAGGACTAGCGGATTAAAGTCTGATCCAAGACCTCTGAGAGTGTAGTTGACGAGATCGCCGTCTGAAACAGGTGCTCTGACGAAGGCCAATTCATCAGCCAGAGCTCTGAGTTTTTGGATATACTCAGCACAGGTGGAGCCCCCTTTCGTGAGACCTTGTAATTGCTGCTGAAGCTCAATTAGACGAGCATGAGAAGCAGCTGAGAAAGTGCAGTGAAGCATTGACCAAAGAGAGGCGGAGGTGTGACATGATACAACTTGAGCAAGTAAGGTTTCAGATAATGAAGATCTAAGCCATCCCAATAACAGTTGATCTTGCTTATGCCATTGAACATAGTCAGGATTGAGTTGCACACTAGTGCCGACGGTGATGGTCGGAGTAGGAGGAGAAGGAGAGTTGACATACTTAAACAAGTCATAGCCATGAAGCAACGGGACAATTTGGGATTGCCAAGCCAAGAAGTTTGTTCAGTTTAATTTGGTAGAGATAGGTAGGTTAAGAAGAACAATTGGTTCAGGTGTAGATACATGGAGGGAAGAAGAGCTAGAAGAAGGGTTTGTGCCTGCCATTAGTGGCGCTGATACCATGTAATAAAAGCATGTACCAGTAAAACAGGAAAGGAGATAAAGTTTTCTTTTCTCTAAATTTCATTCATTTTCTCTTAATTGAAACGTTATACAGAAGAGAGCTAGTATATATAGCTGATTACAAAAACCAAAATAATATAATAAAAATTGCTAACTAAATTCCTATTGGTCACTTGGAGATTGTCTTATTGGTTGCGCTGGCATCACAACTGGTGCTCTGTTAGGGAGAGATGAGTGGTCCTAGATCTGTTGATTGCTTTGATTTGTTGCATCACCAATCAATGTTGCCTTTTGTATTGTCACAATGGCTCTTGAAACAAGGTCCAACGGACCCACAAATCATCTCCATCACAACAGACAAAGTGATTTAACACAATCTCATATCTAAGTAAAGTTGAGTGGCGTGCGAGTCTCCATGACTTAAGAGTAAGTTGTGATTGGTCAGTAGGCCTGTCAAACGTTGAAACGAAACACGGAACAGGCATGTTCCGCTTCCGTTCCGTTTCAATCGACGGAATAGAAATTGATTCCGTTTAACGTTCCGTTTCGTCAAACGTAACAGTTTTCCATTCCGTTTAACGTTCCGTCCTTTATTTACCATTGATTTGAGCGGAATTCCGTTTTCCGTTGTAAAAACGTTTATAAATTTCAGTTCCGTTTCCGTTCCGTTTTCAGAAACGAAACTGAAATCTCTTCCATTTAACGTTCCGTTTGGACGGAACGGAACGGAACACCCATGCGGAACGGAATTTTGACAGGTCTATTGGTCAGACCTCAGTAGGTCTTCCTTGACCACGGTCAAAGGCTGTCGGATTGATTACAGTTTTAATTACGGCCATATTTGTGTGCACATTGGGGACAGCTTTGGAAAGACAGGACTTTTTTTGGAGTGACTACGGAATCTTGTTCGTTGTTCAATGTTCAGACAGAATATGTGAGGATATTTTTTTATTTGTATATTAACTCAAATGAACAATTGCATAAAGCCATAAACTATGATTAATACTGAGTTTTCTCCATTAGGGGTGGGTAACGTTAATAACGGAAACGGAATGGGGTGTTCCGTTTTCCGTTCCGTTTCAATAAACGGTATGTACCGGCTGATTCATATTCGTTCCGTTTGGACGGAACGTAACGGAACGGTTATATTTACACTGTATTTCATATAAATGAATCACGAAATGCATTCCGTTTTCCGTTCCGTTTGTGAAACGAAATGAAATTTCATTCCGTTATTCGTTCCACATGGACGGAACGGAACGGTTTCGCGATTTCGCGTCATTCCGCGCCCACCCCTATTCTCCATACATATTTTAAGATCCTCTGCTCGCATCATGATAGTTGTTCAAATTTGTTTTCAAACTATTTAATTGGTATAACAGTCCTTAAATTTGTCCCCCAAAAAAGTAAATATTGTTAGCTGTGGCCTATGAATATATATTTTGGGCCCATCATTAGTTACACTTTAGTGGGGTCTGTACTCTGTAATTGAATAGGTGTGGGAAGAAGGGAAGAAGGAAATAAGTGAAAAGAAGTATTGGGAAGTGTGTAACTTTGTGAATAGTTCCTTCTTCTTTCTTCCTATATCCAAACGGTGCCAGAGTTAATAGTATTAGAATCCCAAATGTCAAAGGCTGCAAAAGGCCCTTCTGCTGTAGGCTTATAGGTAGGCCTGCCAACGGAAACAAAAAAAAACGTTATGCCGTTCCGTTTGCTGAAACGGAACGGTAAACGGTAGAGATATTTGTTTCGTTTCTTTAATGAAACGGTACGGAACATGAAATGGAACGGTTTAGCATGTTTTAACGTGTTTTTGTACATGCCGTTTAGCGAAATCATTTCGTTTAGTAAGTGGAACGGTAAACGGTAACGAAATCAATTTCGTTTCGTTAACGGAACGGTAAACGGAACACCTCATTCCGTGTCCGTTTACCACGTTAATCAGGTCTACTTATAGGCCCCTCAAATACACTTTTCTCACTTCTCGAAGCATAATATCAATGTAATTAAAAATATATATATTAAGGAAACATAAACAATATTAGTGTCATAGCGTGTGGATCTCTAAGTGTGTATGTGAGAGTCTTGTACAAAAAATAAAATTTCTACAACTGACAAAAATAAAGCTCCTGATTACAAAAAGAGTTAACCAAAACAAAAATTAAATACCAACAGACAAAAAACAAACATTACAAAATATTAATCAAAATCTTTCTTTTGTTGAACAACCTTGAGTTAATTTATGCTCCCACTTCTTCTCATTGCTGTCACCGAGACTCACACTGTCAGCAATCTTCACCAACTCTTCAATAATAGAATCTACAGACTCTGTTTTTCTCTTTTCCATTACTTTTAAAAAATCACTCTTCCTAACTTTGATCTTAACTCTTAATGGTGAAGAACTACCATCACATCGCGCCATATTCTCGCTGTTAGTTTCGATCTCTCGGGCCTTCTCGGCACGCCACTCAGCATCGTCGGACCAACGTACTGTCTTTTTTGGATGATTCATAGTGTTATAGCGTTGGTGATCTCAGTAGCTTGTTTAGTTTGCTTTGTTGTAGTGCGTTTAATTTGTAGTACTTGGATAGGTAGCTGAAGCTTAGATGATATGTGTGTCTGTGTATTTATATTTGGTATGGCGATCGAAGGATAAAGATATATAGCGAACCTGGAAGGAAAGAGTCTATAGGCGCGTGTCAACCCCAATTTATTACTCATTAATGTCTCTTACCTAATTTAAAATTATTTTTCTAGCATTTTTCTAGAATGGTGGCACAGTACAATTTTGGAAGCATGAGAGTGCGGCTTAACTAGTGGAGTTCAGATTTTGTTCGTTTTCTTTAATATTTTTGACAAGATCTCACATACACGGAATAATAGCTAGCATTCATATGTCTGCCTAGTGCCTACTTATATATTTTGATAGAATATTACATTAAAAAACGTTATTAATTAAATTTTACTCTTAATCGTTGATATTTGCACTGATAGGTCATCTTTACATTAATCATCTGATAAAATGATATTCTAACTTCAATTTGTTGTGTTTTTTTTAAGATAAATTGCGGGTCAAGAAAATTAGGAAATGCCTTGAATGTTGTTAGAGATCGATTATAATGATTGTTCTTATGCCCAAGTATTTGTTAATTTCTACTTTGTGATTATATTATATATAATATTTATACATTTTTTCTTTTAGGTTGTGAATCAAACTTGATAATATTTGTAAATTATTTGGTTGGTTAAATTAAAATTTGAAATGTTTGGTGAATGAATAATTAGTTTTCAATTTATATATACAACTTATGTATTTTTATAATATATATGTAACATATGTGTTAATTTTGGTAAATTATTATATAATATATATGTTGAGAACTATAGAATATAATTTATCTCCATCTTTTTTGTAATATATTTTTCCAACATTACACAAAATACTACACAGTCTCGACAAGCAAAAGATGCATAATACGCATAGAATGATCAAATTATATTGGTCTGGTCCTACATGCTGCCAACCATTATTGTATGTTTTTCTTTCGCGTGGACGCCACGCGCCACAGTAGCTTTCTCCTCTCATTTAGAAATAAAATATTACAATTTCATCAGAGATAGCGATAGATTACAGCTGTCGATGTCGATCTTGATCAAGTCAAAGATATGTACATTGTACAGGCTGTAGTTACACAAAACATTATCCTTTGTCGAGACTTGAAAGAATTTTCCTTTTTTTCTTTAATTACGGATACATCAGTCTTTAGACTGATTCTCCAATTACAAATGAAGTTAAAAACCTTAATTATATGCTAAATCAACACCACAAACAATTAAAATTTGGGTAGGTCCTCTACATTATAGCTTGATATATATTATGTCATCGATTTGAATAGATTGTAGTATATAACATCCTAACATTCGAACTTAATTTGTTCAATAATCACTACTGCTCCTCTTGAACACAAATGAAAGTGTTTAATATATTGGAAGTTGTGGATTCAGTACGCATGATTTGATTCACTGAATATACAAGTTTTTAGAGTATAATGTTACGAAAATTTCGTCATTTTAGAGCCTAGCCAACTGGTTAGAATCTTTTTTTAATTAAAAAAAATAGATCTGAAAAACGCAATAAAGTCCTTTCCTTCCGAACTTTTTATCTTTTTTTTTTCGCTTTATTTATTGTAGAATCTGTGGTCAATTCCTAGCCTTCACAAAAAAAAGAAAAATAAATAAACTTTGGCATGATAATGTTATATAAATTGCTTCAATTTATTAGTATACAAATAACAATTTGTCAAAGGTTAATTTGGAAAAAAAATGCAGTTTGCCGTAGCTGGACCATTATATAGAAGAGAAGCTTCCTAAGAGCTCCAAAATAAAGGATAAAAAATTGCAGTCAAGACTCAAGACTATGAAGCAAATGCATTCACCTGGCCTTTCCAAGATTTCCTTATACCGTGTAAATGCTGCAGTGTACAGTCTTAGATCACATCCACAAAAAGAATTAAATAAATAAATGACCTCGGCTTATACTGCAGAGTAACATAGTTACATAAATGACCTCGGCTACTTTTTTTTTTCTTTTGACAACGAAAAAAGCCCGTAGCCCGTAGGCCTTCAGATAGGCTACTCGTATATAAAGATTAGACTCCAAAGTATATTTAATGTATTTAATTTAGTGGAATACAAAATAAAATTGTACGATAAATCTATTTAAAATATTAAAGATAAAATGAAATAGAGAAAGTTTAATATGCATCATAGTTCATAGGACTTTTTATGTACTGCGGATTTTTTCGAGATATTTTTGTAAATTGACAAATCTAATTTAACCAATTTAATCTACATATTGAAATCTCATAGCAAACCAAAATTTACTATTTTTTTAAATTTTATTACTTTTTTTGAAAATTTTAAAACCTGTTATTTTTGGAATGTTGTAAATAGCAGTTTTGTTTCCAATAATAACATGTTTCAAAAAATAAAAATAATAATAATAAAATCTAAAAAATTATAAAATTTTGTTTGCTATAAGATTTCAATATGTATATTAGATTGGTTAAATTAAATTTGTCAATTTACAAAAATATCTCTGAAAAAATCCGCAGTGCATAGAAAAAACTTATGCACTATGGTGCATATTAAACTTTCTCTATCAAATATTGTCAGGGTGTTTCCTTCAGTGATGAGAAATGATTCAAAGGACTTGTAAATTTTTCCCCTCAAACTTTCGATATATTTAACGGATCCTTATCTATTTAAAATTTAAGGAAAAAATATGGTTAGGCCTAATTAATTCTATAATTACAAGTACTTGTGTAAAATTTAGGTTTTTAAGGGGTGCAAGGTCAAGCAAGTAATTGAGTAGTCATTAGAGTCCTTGGGAAGAACACAATGGGCAAAATGTCTCACTATATGTGTAGATGAGACAATTAGTAATCCTAATATGCAACGGAATAATTTTATTTTTTTCAAATTCACAAATAACAAGTCGAAAATTGACACTTCAGGGCTTTGAGCTTAAATTAGATAATAAGCAGTGACAACAATCAGTTATGTGGTTAATTTGTACCAAACAATCAGCATCGCCTTGTGCTGCTGCTTTTTTATCATTACACTACCTTTAATACTTTAATATCGCACTTCATGCAAGAAAATGTTGGACCAAAAATTTGTCTTTTGATTCGGTTTTTTTTTTCATTCATAACCTTTTACACAAAAATGATTGTAGAAAGGATTACGAACAATTAAATAAAAGAACAGAAATTTCTGCAAAGGGCTGATTATGTAATCAACTAAAGAGTTTGTTATAAATATTACATACAAACTATACGGGAAAAGAAAAAAAGAAAAACTGGAGGGGCAAACTGAAAAACTCGAATTACTGTCCCATGCGCAGATGCGCTGCATCCTCTTCTTAATTTCATTCGACTTTTATGTATATCCACTGTGTACAAGTTTTCGTGTTGCTAATATAACAAATTGTTATATGAGGCTTGCTACATAGAATAACATAGAATTCCGTTATAAATGATCCAAACAGAATGCACATGGACAAGTTTGTAGAAAATCCGGTGTAGATTTTCGTGCTGCATGATGAAAGAGAGACCAGCTTAATACATTTGTTAGACAAAAAATTATTCAAATTAGCCACAAAAAATCTGACAGTGACACGGTAGAAATGCTACCAAAAATTGAGTATATAAAAAATCGGCTGCGAAAACTGAGCCTGGAGGTCCTATGTCTATTTGATAATACTGATACTGGATATACTGCCATGATTGAGCATTGAGGTCCATGATGTAATCAAAGCTTGATGTATATCATACAACTTGACTATTGACACAGGGAAAGACATGATTGAGCTTGAAAGAGGGTTACAAATTTAATCGGAGACCTTCAGTGGTTTCTTTCTTCTTACTTTAATTAGTTAATTTTTGTACTTCGACTCGCAAAAATTGCACTTTGATTTCCACCACTCTATCGGGACTAGTTTAATGAATTTATTTATCAATGTGGCTTGGTTTGGCTAAATGCGTTGCAATTTCATTATTTTTATTCAGGAATTATAACTGTCATCTGTAGTTTTGCCATCTCTATCATCGCTAAATATAAAGTGAACATATACAACAAACAAAGTGAACATATATTTATATATCATATAAGTCATAACCCGTTTAACCCAAAAACCCGTAAAAATCCGTAGATAAAAATTTATATGGGTTGGGTTGGGTTGCAGGTGGGTCGACTAAAGAAAACTTTTAACCCGGTATAATTGTGTTGGGTTAAAATATTGATAAAAAATGGTGAACCCGTCCATTGTACAGCCCTACCTACTAGCATCTAGACTACAAATGTTCCAAGCTTCCAAAAAAAAGAAAGACAAACAAGAGACTAAAATCGATGCGGAGAAAGTGATAATTTTGTCATCGTTTAAACAAAGTGAACATAATGTCTAAAATCGATTACCATTTGTGTTAACTATTTCGTTTTGGACAAAACAGTCGAAATCACGAAAATACCATGAAAATACACATGGACGAAACTGTTTCAAGATTTCGTTAACCGTTTCGGTTTTGAAACACAACAAAAATCTTTAACCGTTTCATTTCATTTTGAACGAAATGAAACAAAAAGAACGGTCGAAACGGTGACCGTTTTCACCCCTAAGTGATGGCAAAAAACGCAACAAAAATCTTTAACCGTTTCATTTCGTTTTGAACGAAACGAAACTAAAAGAACGGTCGAAACGGTGACCGTTTTCACTCCTTAGTGATGGCAAAAAACGCAACAAAAATCTTTAACCGTTTCATTTCATTTTGGACGAAACGAAGCAAAAAAAACGGTCGAAACGGTGACCGTTTTCACCCCTTAAGTGATGGCAAAACTGCAAATGATGGTCATAAACTAAATTACTGTCGGTAATCAATTTCCAACTTTAAAACACAAATTCAATTAGGCCCAAAAATTGTCTAATGGGCTTTATCAAGTTCCTTCGAAAGCCCAAAATAGACTTAAATACCCAATTGCCCTTCCCTTCTCTCTCGCGCCGATTCTTCCCTTCTTCGCCTCCACTCCCGGCAAACAAAAAACGAAGACAGAAGAGAAGAGCCTATTCTGTTGTTGCAGTACTAATCGAGCTACTATCGAATCAAACTCAAGTTATCTTTCATCTCTCTTCTTCACGCCAAGCAGCACCAGCTGTCGCCATGGCACCTTCGGGTGTGGTCGAGGAGAGAAGGCTGAAGAAGAAGGAAAAGAAGAACAAGGCTAAGGATAAAGGTGAAGAGAGGAGCAAGAAGAGTAAGAAAAGGAATCACGAGCCAGAGCCAGTAATGGAAGCACACGAATCTCTACTTCATGACCCGCCAAAGAAGAAGAAGAAGAAGAACAAGGATTTGAAAGGCGTGAGCCAGTTTTCCAAGGAGTTGAAGGAATACGATGAGAGTGGGGATAAGTCAGGTATGATATAATTTTTGGGTTCATTTTGTTTCGCTTTTTTGGAAGTAATTTACACGTATTTGCTGTTGGTTTTTGGTCCGAAATGATCCAATTCGTTTTTATGGTTTGAAAAATTGGAGTGCGCATTGTTGTTTGTACAACTTGGTGCATTGGTAATTTTACAGGGGCATTATTGAAAAAAACCTATTTGTTATACCATGGTATCATCTTACATGCATAAACCTTGATCAAATGGTACATTGATTTTAACACAAAAATATACATGGTTAATTGTGAAATAAACTCTTATTCTTATGAAGTTATAAATAATTATCTATTTGGTTTAATCTAAAAGGAGCTAATACCAAAATAAATAAGTAAAATGGTTATTATGCTGGTATGGATTGATACTGACATAATTGGTCCCAACACAGTTAGGGAATTGGTATTGTAATTTCAGAAGCAAAAATTGATTCTTACTGCTTTCAACAAAACAGGCGCAAAGAAAAAGAAGAAAAATAAAAGGTATGAGCAGCAAATAGCCAAGTCTTCTGAAGGAGAAGAGGAAGATGCTGGAGGCAAGACTATAACTGACGGGAGGTTTTCTGCCATGCGGCAGGACCCATTGTTTAGGAGGATGAGAAGGAAAGAAAATAAAGTGGTCATTGATTCGCGGTTTGATAAAATTTTTAAAGATAAAAATTTTGCGGGGTCAGCTGCACCAGTGGATAAAAGAGGGAGGCCGAAGAAGGATGAGAAGGGAAAAAGGTTCCTCATGCAACACTATTTCAATCAGGAGGGAGAAAGTGAAGAGAGAGAAGCGGAGAGAGATGCGAAGGAAGATACTGAGGGGGGGATGAGATGGGAGACAGACTGGGACTGGATTTGTCAGACAGTGATGATTTGTCAGGGAGTGATGAGAGTCGTTCAATTGATGATGACGATGAAGATGATCAGGTTATAATTTAATTATTTCGAAATAATATATTATTTGTTTATATTTTTGTTATTGTATTCTGCTAACATGATTCTTCTTTTTTGTTGGTTGCAGTACTCCGTGAATAGTGATATTGCTCATTACTTGATGGCAAATCATGATGATACACCAACAATAAAGTCTGAAACTCACCGGCTTGCAGTTGTTAATTTGGATTGGGATCATATTAAGGTACATAAAACTATTTCCAACTGTTATTTTCTGATAATTGTCTAGACCTCATATTACCAGGATTGCTACATTCAATGTATTGTTGATCAGGTCAATGAATCACTATAAAAGAGTAGCAGTATTGGATTCTAGTTCTGTTTTGCTCCATGGTGGCTACCATTATCCTGTAAAAGAAATTTCATCTGGACCAGTTGACACCATAACAGTCTGTTCCAATTGTAACTTGATGGTCCTTCTGTAATCTTACTCTAATTTTGTTATAGTTGCTTAACTGAAATATAAATATAATATGCAAATTTTCATTTACCAAATATACAAAGTGATTATTAATTCATTAATAAATTAAATCTAGAAGGGAGAGGGGAAAGATATCGAAACATACAATGAGCTCTTTTTTTTTTTTGTTTCGTCAA
The DNA here is from genome assembly GCA_028095005.1 of Rhynchospora pubera. NCBI lineage: Eukaryota > Viridiplantae > Streptophyta > Magnoliopsida > Poales > Cyperaceae > Rhynchospora > Rhynchospora pubera. The sequence continues at coordinate 9,934,897 of CM051463.1, read as the reverse complement.
CATTGTATCATTCATATGGAAAAGCTCAATTGGTGATCAACAATAAATCTAAGAGTCAGTAAAGATAGTAGTTTTTTTTAGCCAATAATTCAAGTTTTGTTTTACTTATGATTGATTTTCTTTATTTCTAGGCAGTGGACTTGTATGTGGTGATGAACTCATGCCTCCCAAAAGGTGGAAGGATTTTGTCAGTATCTGTTTATCCATCAGAATTTGGCCTCAAGTGCATGGATATTGAAGCTACTCATGGCCCATCTGCTCTGTTGGATATGCAGGATGATGATGATGATAAGGTTCATGATGTTGATGCTGATGGCGATGAGGATGACGATACAAGTGATGATGATGGGGATGAAAGTGATGTGGATGAAGAGAAGATCAATGATAAACTTCGGGCGTATGAGCTTAATAAACTGAGGTAATAAGATGAATACCAATCAACTATTTATTATTTTTTTAATAATTTAACACAAATAAATACACCAAAACCCTTGCTAATAGCATCTGACATATGGTCTTAATATTGATTGGTATTTGTAAACTATCATATAATCCTTTATGAACTTTTACAAGTAGGATTTTAGTATGAAGCTGAGTCATTGGAAACTCTTAATAAACAATTGTGAGTTTACCAACGTTAATGTTCTCATATATCTGGAATATTGTGCACAACACTTATTTCTTCTGTTGTTCTCTGTAGGTACTATTATGCAGTAGTTGTATGTGATTCAAGCGCAACTGCTGATTACCTCTACCAAACACTGGATGGCACTGAGTTCTTGAAAACCTCGAATGTTTTTGATCTTAGGTTTATTGCTGACACCATGGAATTTAATCATCCACACCGTGATGTTGCAACTGAGGTATCAAAAGCTATGTTTTCTGTATATATATTCTTTTTTTTTCTAAAAAACTGAGGATCACTTTGTTCCTTTTTATTTAAATCGAAGTGTGCTGAATTTTGATATGATTTCTCTGGTTCATTTTACACAGGCACCAGTGAATTACAAGGAACCTGATTTTGAGACAAGAGCACTTCAGCACAGCAAAGTCAAGCTAACATGGGAAGATGAAGAGCCTGAACGAAAGAAGGTGTTGAGACAGAAATTCAATCTTGATCAAGTACTCTCTCTCTCTGCTTCCTTTCTTCCATAACCCCGCATGCATGTGATTTTGTACATCCATGCTAGTGTATGAATTAAACATTAGTAATGATCGTTGAGATCAGTTCTTATCTGTATCTATGATAAGATGCTAAATTTAATATTATCATGTACCTATGTAGCTTGACGAGCTCAGTGTGTATTTGGCTTCCACTGATGAGAGTGAGGATGAAGATAATGAAGTGGACCCTGAGGCTAAGAAGCAAGCAACCAGAGAGAAGTTTCTCTCCCTTTTGGATACTGGAAACAATTCGGACTCGGATAAGAGCGAGGGGAGAGATAAGGAGGGTGACATGGAGATCACCTTCAACACCGACCTTGAGGCACTTGGCAAAAAAATACTAGAAAGGAAAGGCGCGTCCGAAGAGACTGTATGGGAGTCAGTTTTAAGGAGGAAGAAGGAGAAGAAGAAAGCTCGAAAGCTATCGCAATCCATGCAGGAAGATGATGATGACCTTTATGATGATCATGGTGATGATTATGGCAGCGATGAGGATGATTTTTTTATGGAGGAACCAACAGAGGAAATGGCTAAACACAAGGCTCAGAAGAAGGACAAGGGAAAGAGGAGAGAGAAAGATGAGGAGACGGTAGCTGCAACTCAGGCAGAGCTGGAGTTGCTATTGGCAGGTGATGAGGATAAGAAGAGTGAGAAGAAGGGGTATAACATGAAGCGGCTAAAAGTCAAGGGGAAGAAAGGAAAGAAAGAGACAGATGATGTTGAAGAGAAATTTCCTGATGTGGATGTTAGAGCTGATCCAAGGTTCAGTGCTTTGATCAATTCCCATGACTTTGCATTGGACCCCACCGATCCTCAGTTCAAGAGGTATTTTTCTGTTTTCTGCCGAACTTTGTTCAAGAAAATTCCCTTCATTATTTTCATTTGCATGTTACTTAGTTTCTGCTTTTCATTGGATGTTGAGAGTAATTTATGTTTAGCATGTGTAAATGGCTTCTATCTAGTTCATTAAGAACCTTGGATTATATCCAGGATGGTTGGAGGGCTTTATTTTATTCCACTAAGTGGTAGGTGACTGTATGAATAACTTGACCTTTTCAACTCCGAAAAAAGGGGAAAATACAAATGTTTCAGGTGTGATTTGTGACGAATGCATTATTATGTTAGCTGACCCATACTTGCTGGACATTGGGTTATCCCAAGTGGTATTTGATGGTAATGTATCAATCAGTGAAACTGGTAAAACCCTTTTTAAATTACAATATTATCAGCTTGGTATATGATTAATACAGTTGCAGTACTACTCTGGTCTTGGACCTACTTTTTGTGAGCTTATAATATGAATTATAATGAATACTTTTTCCTCTTTCATTACAAAGGACACCGGCCTATCTAAGAGAGAAGTTGAAAAACCCTAAAAAGTCTGGTAAGAGAGAAGTCAGGCCAATCGATTCTCTAGAAAATCCGGGGACAGAAGAGGTGGATCAGCTATCACCTAAAAGGACTTCTTCAGAGAGACATGAGCTCTCTGCTGCAATTAGGTCCATTAAGAAAAACCTTCCAAAGTCAAAGTACTAATGGTCAGTAATTCTTAAAATGCTCATTGAGGAAATTTTGGTAGTCCATGGCAGCACCACATTTTTTTGAAGGAATCATCCTTGTTTGGATGATTCCACAAGAATTGTCAGATGAGTTTGTATTTGGAAGAGTATTTTCTTAATTGATGTGAGCAACAGTCCATTTGTACCATGTTGTTTTTATTCTATAAGAATTATGTGGTATTTAATGTTTTTTTTATCCTCAATATTAATTTTTGCAAGAAATAATATTTTTTTGTGCATATGTTAGTTAACATATTGCAATGAGAGCATGGTAGTTGGTCTTCCTGCCAAATTTAACGGTCTGTTGGTTGTGACTTCGAATTGATATTCTTGGACATGTTGCAATTCAATTTGATAGAAGATAGTACAGTTTTATGAGCTTTAAATTTCTGGTGAATCTATTGAATGTATAATATTTTATAATTTTTTGTTTGTATTAAATTTTCTTAATTTTATTTGGATTAAACATTTTAAACCCTAAACCCTAATGCAAGTTTCAGCAATGGTTGCAGAAAGCTCTCATCGTTGCATTTAGTTTTGATTTTGCATTTTTTGAACAATTATTTTGTATTTACAATTGTTATAGTTTGTTACTTTTTGAGTTACTGTGCTGTTAGATCATGATACAGGTACAGGTACAACTCGACAATGAATGTTCATCATAACAGCCACATGAATGATCATTTTAGATTGTTGTGCTATTATTGTTGTTGCCGTTAGTTTCTTAATTTTTATTTATATATATATATATATATATATATATATATATAGAGTTTAGCTACGGTGAGTCGCGACTCACGGACCCTCCGGTAAGTCGCAACCAAAACTCCTAGATCTAGATCAAAATGACCGATTCAAACCTTCCAATATGATCTCCCTATTGAAATCTCCATGTAGACCAAAATTTTTATTTTTTTGAAATTTTTAAGTATTTTTTTGAAGTTTTAGAAAATCGTTAATCTAATTGGTTCTGAACCATTAAAAAACATCAGTTTTTAAAAATCCGAAAAAAATACTTAAAATTTTGAAAAAATAAAAAATTTGGTTTGCACGGAGATTTCAATAGGGAGATCATATTGGACGGTTTGGATCGGTCATTTTGATCTAGATCTAGGAGTTTTGGTCGCGACTCACCGGAGGGTCCGTGAGTCGCGACTCACCGTAGCTAAACTCTATATATATGATCAATATGACCGATCCAAACCGTCCAATATGATCTCCCTATTGAAATCTCCGTGCAAACCAAATTTTTTATTTTTTCGAAATTTTTAAGTATTTTTTTCGGATTTTTAAAAACTGATGTTTTTGACTGATTCAGAACCAATTAGATTAACGATTTTCTAAAATTTCAAAAAAATACTTAAAAATTTCGAAAAAATGAAAAATTTGGTCTACATGGAGATTTCAATAGTGAGATCATATTGGACGGTTTGGATCGGTCATTTTGATCTAGATCTAGGAGCTTTGGTCGCGACTCACCGGAGGGTCCGTGAGTCGCGACTCACCGTAGCTAAACTCTCTCTCTCTCTCTCTCTCTATATATATATATATATATATATATATATATATATATATAGAGTTTAGCTCCGGTGAGTCGCGACCAATACTCCTAGATCTAGATCAAAATGATCGATCCAAACCGTCCAATATGATCTCCCTATTGAAATCTCCATGTAGACCAAATTTTTTATTTTTTCGAAATTTTTAAGTATTTTTTTGAAGTTTTAGAAAATCGTTAATCTAATTGGTTCTGAACCATTCAAATACATCAGTTTTTAAAAATTCGAAAAAAATACTTAAAAATTTCGAAAAAATAAAAAATTTGGTTTGCACGGAGATTTCAATAGGAAGATCATATTAGACGGTTTGGATCGGTCATTTGAATCTAGATATAGGAGTATTGGTCGCGACTCACCGGAGGGACCGTGAGTCGCTACTCACCGTAGCTAAACTCTCTCTCTCTCTCTCTCTCTCTCTATATATATATATATATATATTTGTTCTGGGGAATGCACGTCTTGTAAGCACAGCTGTACTAGCTTGAAGCAACTAAGATGGTACCTGTGCATGTGAATACTAAATATTGATGATGTTGATATCTTTACAATTTTACATGTTAGACGTAAGCAGAAGTATCTGATTCTATTACCGCCCGCAAGGTTAGAAGGGATTGAATCACCACAATTAGGTGCTTAATTGATTATAAGTTCTGTTCTATTCCATCCCAGTATGAAAGTGCTATAGGAACATTGTCTACTTTACTGGGTGATGGGTGGGATGAGAATCTACTCTATATTGGAATTCGTTTTGCTTCAGCCCTGTTCTGATCCGGACAAATTGCAAAATGAATAGAAAATCATAAATAAGATTATTCAAACTCTACTAGTGAACTCTTGGTACATATTGGTGTTATTGAAGCAACCTTTGGTATATATGGGCAGTAATTCTTAAATGCAGAAGCAAAATACAACACAATACCTATATTGTCCACACACACACACACACACACACACCCAAAAAAAAAAATACTGATATTGTTATTCCGATTGATTAGCAGTGCAGAATGACCAACAATATGGATATGACTAGCTTGCTCTAAATGTCACATCAGAATAATATATTTTGATTCTAAAGTAAATAGAATGGGTCTAGCCCTGCAACAGAAGGAACATGATGCACCATTATTGGGGCAAAAGAAGATGCCAAGGGAGTGTGAGAAGGAATGCATATTTCCAGGTGTACTAGGCCTTAAAAAGGGTGACACTATCTGTACCTCTAGAAAAACAAAAAATGCTCAAATAAGGAACTTCCTAGGTGACTATTTTCTTAAATATTTTTTTTGTACCTATTTCGTTAATTGGTTCTTTCATTTTTTTTTTCTACACATATATCACCAAGATAGGGCAAAAACCCTGTTTATATTCATTTACTGTTTCACTTGATGAACTAAACAAATTGCAATCCCTTGCAGATTAATCATATTTAATGAAGTGAGGGAAATTTAAAGAAACACAGTTAACTATTTAATTTCAATTCAGATAAAGCATTAAATTTATTACAGTATGTTACCTATAACCGGGTTTCACCAATATATAACTTACTCTTCTTTTCCCATGGGTAAAGAAAAATAAAGAAGCTCCAGCAACTGAAACTGAAAAACAATGGATCCGGCATTGCACAAGGCAGTCACACAAGGTGATCTGAGGATGCTAAAGATAATTTTGACAGCTGACTCAACACCCCTTCTCTCTAGAACTCCTCAACAAAATACAGCGTTACACATTGCTGCACGCCTTGGCCACCGGGACATTGCTGACAGAATGCTCAAAGAATGTGAGACTCTTCTGCTTGAAAAGAACGTAGATGGTGACACGCCCTTGCACGTGGCTTCAAAATTTGGTAAAATAGAAGTTGTGGATTTGCTGATAAATTATTCTTTGGAATGGCCAATTGATATTGAATCTGAAGAAGGGAGCCCATTTACAACAAAAAATAAACTAGGTAATGCTATAACCTTTAGATTTAATCCTTCAATAAGATTTTTTTTTTTAACTGCAACATGGGAACCCTGCAAATGGACACTTACATTGTATAAACATTCTTTACAATGACGTTCAGGGTTTGGCTGGGAACAAACTACAAGTATAGAACAGTATGGTTATGGTACAAGACTTTGGGATAATATATATAGACACTTTAATAGTCTAATATTGAACTTTCAGTGCATTCTTCTTGCAGCGATCAGAGAGTCAGCATCATGCAGGTTATACTGTGTTGCAAATTTTCAGTATATAGTACATAGTGAGTATACATCGGCAGGACCATACTGTCTAGTCTCAGCATAATATATGCATTACTCACTGATGAAAAAAGATATGTTAAATATATTTCTTTGTAACAACAATAGGTAATACTGCTTTGCATGAGGCGGTGACACATGGCAAATCTGAAGTGGCCCTAAGGCTATTAGAGGCCAACCCTAATGTGGGCCATATCCTAAATGAAAAACATGAGTCTCCTTTACATATTGCTTCAAGGGAAGGCCTGGTGCAGGTGGTGAAGGAGATATTGAAACAATCCTGGGTAGAGCTAGAAGTGGAAACACAACTGCCTGCATCTGGTACAGGGACCCCGCTTCACCAGGCAGTGCTTGGTGGTCATATCAGTAAGTAACTAAGTATATTTATAGACTTCATAAATTTAGGATGCATTGACATTTGACAATAATAGCTTATTATAAACATAGGACTCAATTGATCAAAATATTTGGCAACTTGTGGGATCCAGGCTGTAGGCTGCACTTATTATCATCCATCAATTTGTACGACCAATGCCTTTTATACCACACCTGATTATTGAATTGCAACCAGATTGAACTTGAAAACCCAAACTGTAGAGGTTCTAAATATCTAAAGCGATTTGAAGGAGACATCCGACTCATTGAATCACTTATCCTGATCCAACCTGAGAATTTTGAAAGGTCTATCAGCTGAAATACCTCTTACATGCAACTGGAGCAAACCACGAGTCAATCTGACCCACAACTCTAATTGAATTTAATTAAAAAGTCATTCCTGAAAATTTACCCTCATTTTACTCAACTCAGCTTGTGAATCGTTTTGAACTGAACTGTATTTGCATTCCAGTTAACCTGGCTTGACCAAGAAAAACACAACTGTTACTCAATACCCTGATGCCTGAAAATATGTGATCATCTCACTTAACTTGTGAACCAGGTTTGAACCTGAAACATGACTTGACCTAACAAAACACAATTGGTACCCAAAAATAAAATTTGTGAAGGTGGTAATGCATAACGATTAAAGACTCCAACATGACTAAACTAATATAAAGAACTGGCTGACATGCAAATTAAGGTGACTAAAACACACATAAATTAAGCAAAACCCAAGGGCTGAACTACTTAAAAGCTTCCATTTAACCTAACCTGCCTGCTTGTTTGTCGTTTCTAATTCTATTCCAATTGCTACACGAATAAACTTATGAAGATAAAAAATAACTAAAAAATGAAGATGCTTAATTATAATTGCAAATTCCAGAAATAGTGGAGATGCTGTTGTACCGAAGGAGTGACTTGGTGAAGCAGGTTGACAGTGATGGCAATAATGCACTCCACTATGCTGCACAGAATGACAACGGAAGAATTGTCGAGATGCTTATAAATAAGGAACCATCTCTTGCATATGGAAACAATCACTGGGGCCAACCTCCTCTCCATGTCGCAGTCTATTATGGAGCCAAAGCTGCAATTAAGGCAATCCTTAAACATTGCCCAGACACAGCAGAACAGGTACTCTGTCTTTAATATTTATTTAATGAATTTTTTTTTCTGTGTTGTGTTCAGTGAAACTTGATTTTAGAACAATATCTACAAAAGTGGCTGATAGAAATTGCAATGTCCATGTACAGAGATTCTTTTAGAACAATATCTGAAGCAGCCCAATATTACTATAACAAATGCTCAAGTCAAAAATTTTCCTAATTTCTGATTTGTTTTTCCTTTTTTTCCCTCTTTTCTTTCTTTTTTTATAAGAGTGTGTGTATGATTTTTTACATACCATTTGTATGCTTAACAGTTTGGACAAGATGGAGGGAATGCACTCCATGTTGCTGTCAATAGAGGAAAATTTAGCTCGCTAAAATGCCTGCTGAAACATATACAGCCTGAAGAGATCATAAACCATCAAGATTGTGATGGAAACACACCATTGCATCTTGCAGCAAAACAATCAAGAATACAATCATCTCTGTTGCTTCTCAAGGACAGAAGAGTTGACCCTTGTTTGTTAAACAAGAAGGGGCAAACTGCCAGAAGTGCGATTGAGATGCTTGAAACAAACACATATGATGTAATAATCTAGTTTGTATATTTTCACCTAAAATGTTCTTTGATTCTTTCTTTTAACTTTGACAGTATTTTTAAAATTGAAAATTCAACCACATAGCAAATCATATTTCCAATACCAAATTTCCTTGTTCTTTGACATAACAAAGCAAATAAACATTTCTTCTGTATACCAATGCATCTAGGTTATGGAAACATTCCAGTATACAGATGCATTGCATACACAAGAAACATTCCAGTGTACAGAGCAAATAAACATTTCTGTCAATGCATTTCATACAGAAGAAACATTCCAGTATACAGATTTTAAAAATTATACCCGGTTATGGAAATATGCATCTAGGTCCTTTTTCTATGCATTTATTTATTTTTTCTAATCCTCTTAAATCTAATATTAAATTGTTCATATAATCTCTAATTTAGAGCAATAAATTTAATATTAGATGTTCATTTGGAGGGAGCTAAAAAAACAAGAAGCAAAGAGATGCAAGAAGCAACAATTACCCCCGGTTCCATCTTCTAGGTCCTTTGGAAAGAAGAAAACAACACCTGATGACTATTTTGAATTAAGTGTACAAACATACACGGTTGTTGCAGCTCTAATCGCAACTGTTACCTTTGCGGCCGTATTTACCATGCCGGGTGGCTATCAACAAAATGAAGGGTTCGCCATTCTTGGTAAGAAACCAGCGTTCAAACCCTTTGTTATATCCACTACAATTGCTATGTGCAGTGCTCTTGTTGTAGTGTTCTGTTTCATTTGGGCTTGGCGGGATCCAGTGAAGTTCAAACTAAATCAGCTGAAATGGGGCCATCGGCTAATTGTTTTAGCATGTCTATCCATGATTGTTTCACTCATGACTGCAATTTATCTAGTGGTTGAGCCAGAATCGAGATGGTTGTCAATTGTAGTTATTTTGATTGGGTGCAGCACTCCAATTGTGGTTTGGCTCATACTTGGTCCTGAAGTTCTATTTGTTCCTTTGTAGAATTCTTTTGCCGGTTGTGTGTAATTACACCTTGGTATGAGATATGCTACTGTCAGTTCTATTTGTTGCTTTGTAGAATTCTTTTGCCGGTTGTGTGTAAATTCTTTACGGACAGTAGCATGTCTATATCACAGAAAAACGTGGATTCAATTTTACTGGCAGGCAAATGTAGGGTCAAACCATGCATTAATGTTGTCATGAAATATGTTATTGTCAGGGTGTCAGCTGAATGTTGAAGTTCTAAGAAATAACAGAATATTCAATATATATATATAATTAAAAAGAAAGAATCGGTTGACAATTATCTTATTTTTTTTTTACAACTGTAACAATAATAAAAAGATTATTTAAAGTTAAAATTCCATATCATAGGCATGATTTATACTGTGTACAAATAGTGTCTATAAATCAATGGGGCTGTTTGGATTCCCGAAGGAATTTGGAGAATTTCATCTTCCTACCATAAATTTATTATAAACAATCCAAACTCTTCACAAAGTTACACACTTCCCAATAAATTTATTTCTAGAAATTGCAACTTTTCCAAATTCTCCAAATTCCTAAGCGATCCAAACGGCCCCATTGAGATTTGGTTCACAAGAACTATCAATTGCTATAGTGGCTGTACAAAAATGTCAAACTGAGACTCTTAGGCCCTCATCAAAATCCCATTGTTTTCATTTTATTTCATTTCATTGGAAAATTTTTTATCAGAATGAACAAATTTGGTGTCATTTAGTTAGAATTCCTATGTAATTTGATCTAACGAAATCCTATAAAATCAATTGAATTGAAATAAAATGTAATACTGCGGAAAAACCATTTTGATCAGGGCCTTAGAGCCTGAGAGTGAACTGTACAGAAAAGTCACTTCAGCCCAGCGGCAAGGTTGAACTATACAGAAAGAGGTTTGCTTTTGAACTAAGTCTCAAATGTTTACACCTTGAGGTAGACCAGCTGGTTCGACTCACTTGTACCGGCCTGTTGACCGGTTCGTCGTAAAAACCGGTGGAAACAATGGGTCTAGTTTTCAGCTAAGCCAGCCTTGCCAACGATAGACCACAAAATTAAGTACGACAATGGTTCGGTTTGATGAAGGAGTAAATAGTTAATCCACTTTCCTCCTCCAACTTTATATCATATTTGATATAAAAAAATAGAGTAAATATGAAGTAAGAGTAAATAAATAATGATAATCAATTAACCATATGTTGATTCATGTGGAGTAACTTTACTCCATCTAAAATGGTAGAGTAATTTACTCCTCTCTGCTCCACACTACTCCATCAAATTTGAATCATGTTTGCAGAAGTCAAACTGAATTAAATGAGTAACAACAGTTAGTTCTGCCTAGCAAGTTTACGCATATTCGAAATTTATTATATAACTTTTATGTCGTTCATACTTAATTTAATTTCAAAATCTGTATAAATTTAAATTGCATAATCTTGCTTTGTATCAGGTTAATATTTTTATTGTTCTAAAACCTGCGCACATTATACTATGCGAAATATTTTCTTTTTCTGCGTACCGAAGTTCTTGTGTGTACATCAAAATTTGCACTAATGTTAATGATTAAGCATACAAAATGTTAATGATTAATTAAAATCGTTTCCTCTTAATGCTTAGCTTGTTGTAATAGGTCAATGGTTGTTCTAGAAAGTAGCATGAAATGGTATGGATTAATGCTCATATGGTGGTTTGGATCGGTTCAAATTTCACAATAAAGTTATAATTAGTTATTTAAGATAAACAATTTTATTTTTATTTTTGTACTTGAATTGACACTTTGATATCGTTATTAATAAGTTTTTAATTCAAATGCATTTGGATTATTTTTTATTCCAAATAAAATTGTATTCCAACTAATTTTTTTATTGCGATTAATCAATATTGATACAAAACACACTCGAATTAAAAATTTCAGACCACTTAAGAATTAAAACTATTAATAAATAAAAAATGTTATCAACCATCTGTAAACAAAATTCTTTTGCTCCGAATGCGTTTGATTGCGCGAGAATAAAGAAGAGATAATAAAAAGAAGGTAACAATCAAATATAGGATAAATCAAGAAATAATTGTATATATTTTCTGTTTTTTATATACAATACATTTATGTAAAATCTAATAAATAGATTTAGTTTATACATATTTTATATTAGTTGTTCTCTGAGCTTAATTTTTTTTAGCGCAGCTAAACACACGAATAACTGGATATTTCAAGATCGAATGGAAAAAGAAAAATGATGTAAAAAGCTGGAAAAAAAATATAACGGGATGCTTGCATTTATTGTGAAAAAGTAAAGCACATAACAAAAAATGCAAACATATTCTGACACGAGTTCGGCTAGCATGACTTAAAAGAGTTCACATCTTAGGCTGCGACTTCTTTATCAGTTGACCCGTTATATTCAATGTTACTCTTGATTTTAACAGAAGATCAAGTAAAGATCTTTATTTAATTTATTCCTTTTGATTCCGAAAGGAAGGTTTTGGTTTATGACGATTGACTAGCCAGTTATATTTCAGATACTAAAGCAAAGGATGATGGTCTATACACCTAGCTTAGTTTATACAATACAACTATATTCACTATTATTTTTTCCAGTCAATAAATTCTCCCCAAATCCTCTCCATTTTTTTTTCGTAATTCTGAAAAATTCTCTCAAATCGAAACACTTCGCCTCGTTTGAGTCAAGGTAAATTCTGAAAAATTCTCTCCATTTACTCACATAAAGTCACTGTTGCAATCAACAATAATTTGCGTGAACAAAAATGCGGGACGTTCTCTGGTGAAACTCGCCTCGTTTAAGTTTCTAGCTTTTATTCAAAGAACAAATATTCGTATACTTCCTTTTTTTAAGCATACAGTACAGCTACGTTCTTAAAATAAAGGTTTAATTAACCAAAGAATCAGAGAAAGAATGATGTTTAACCAAAGAATTTCTTTACTGTATATTAAGAGAGATAAAGTAAAAAGAGAAAGATGTAAAGGACACAAAAGTGAAGGAAGGAATAAGAGAGTGTAGTACAGCCCAAGAAAGGTTGTTTACTTGTTTATATGATCTCGGATTGGACTTCCATAGTTCCATCCCGCCAACTGATACACATGTTAATCAAGGATTTCTACTGACAACAACCAATGACCAACCTGTCGCAGTATCGCTGTACCCAGCCTCAGTTTTGAAGTGGAAGTGAGTACTAATTAAATTTATATTAATTATTATATCTTATCGCTTCTTAGTTCCACCAGTTTCTTTCCGAAAATAAAGTTATTTATTATCTTTTTAATGATATAGCTTTATTATTAATTGTAAGGTTATTATTGATGTACTTTACATTTAGTTCTTAACAAAGTGCAGTTGTTGAAGATATTATTTACTTGAATTTACGAATTATTTGATAAACTGAAAATATTAAGCGCTTGTTTTTTTTTTCCCTTTTAGAGAAATAATCTAGAGGTTAGTGAAACAAAGACAAGGAGCTTGTCTTTTTTTTTTTTTTTTTTTAAGAAATACTAGATAGAGGCTATATATCTACAGGAAGACAAGGAGCATGTCAAAACATAAATCGAACAATTTAGCTACTAACTGATCACATCATCAAATTGGAATCAGAAGCCTTGAAAATTGATTTTGTTTTTCTTTTTGGAATAACATATATATGCAGAATAGACAATTTGATACCTAGCAAGCTGATTAATCTTGAAATTGAGAAATTGAGATGGAATTGAGAAATTATGTGAGGCTTAGGATTAATATAGTGCCTATGTTTTTTTTTTGTTTAAAATATTAATATGATGTAATTGAAAAAGGGGTACAAGATAATTTAAAGCACGGATCAAAATGGTGTAGACATGGAATTTCATTTTATTTCATTGGATTAGAATTGATTGGAGACGATTTCCAATGAAAATCTCATGATCAAAACAAATATAAGAAAAATTGATTTGAATCCTTGAAAATGACTAATTTGCTCTTATCTATTTTGAAGGAGAGGAGGGATCTTAAGGTCTTTACCAATTAGGAGTCTATTTTTTTTCGTGAAATCCGACCAAATTGAAACCCAATTCCTACAATATCAATTGGGTCGAATTTTCTCATGAAATCCAATCAAATGAAATGAAATCTACATTTTATTAGATTCCGATCAGGGGATTTTCCTATCGTGGGAGATCTAATTTCTACATAAAAAAATGATTTTGATCAGGGTCTAAAAGAAAATTGTTTAAAACAATGTTGCAGCATTTAATTCTTTTCACTCTAGTCTATTCTTCATTTACGAGAAATGAGAGAGAAGAGAGAAAGAATAGGTACGGATAATTGAAGAAAAATAATCTGCGGTTGAGGAAGATGGAATCGGTGATTAGAGGGATCCATTGGTAATTAATTACTAATTAGGGGTTACCATGCTGCAGAGTGAAACAAACAGGTCATTTTTTTTATCAACTTTCTTTTTTTCAAAAAGAAAATACCCTCAAACTTTCAGATAATAATCCCTTATTATATATACGGACAATGATATATAGTCGTCAATTTTTTATTTTTCTTTTCTGAGTATAACAACTCAAATAATAAGCCAGCTCTAATTATAATATACGGCTAGCTATTGCTTTTTACACGCCTTCAATAAGTAATACACGCCAAATTCTTTTATTTGACTAAAATACCCTCATCAATAATCTCCGAGTCTCTGTAGGCTGTAGCTAACTAGCTATACACTTCTATGATAGCGGATCCCACTCATGTTTACTTTCGTATCTATATTTTTTTATGATAGCAGAGCCACCAGATAATCCCAAGTCCGAACTCTTTTTCTATGATAGCATACATCTTTTTTCTCTCGCTGCTCACTGCTCACACAGTCACACGCTGCTCTAACCACATCTGACTTCCCTGTCATGATGAATATTGTTTTCTGATGAAGTGATTTTTGAGCTTCGATAAAACATACTTCATGGGACCAAAATTTTGCTTTGATTCTTCCTTGTTGGCCTTATTCCGTTTTCTTGCTGGGTCGATTTAATTGACTTTCAACAGTTACACCTGCCTGTTCAAAGGACGGGATACTAAAAGCGAGGGTCTAATAAGACGGGAAGGCTATTCGCTCATTGAAGTAACAATTTCTTATTGGAAATGAATATACAGAGTATAAGAAGAGGGAAGAGGGTTCAGTGCGTAATGGGTGAGGGTATTTTGATCAAATAAAAGAAATTGTCGCGTATCGCTAATTGAAGGCGAATAAAAAGCAAATCCACCAAACAATTGTTCATGTTTTGATGGATAAATCATACAGACTATAAAATTTAGACTAGACAATTTCTGACTTTCTTGCCTTCTAATGTAATCAGTAAGGACATACCTATAAAGCAAAAAGAACACCATGGATCCGGCATTGCACAAGGCAGTCACAGAAGGTGATCTGAGGATGCTAAACATAATTTTGACAGCTGACCCGAAACCCCTTCTCTCTAGAACTCCTCAACAAAATACAGCATTACACATTGCTGCACGCCTTGGCCACCGGGACATTGCTGACAGAATTCTAAAAGAATGTGAGACACATCTGCTCGAAAAGAACATTGATGGCGACATGCCCTTGCATGTGGCTTTAAAATTTGGCAATACAGAAGTTGCAGATTTTCTGATAAATTATTCTTTGGAATGGCCAATTGATATAGAATCTGAAGAAGGGAACCCATTTACAACAAAAAATAAGCTAGGTAATGCAATAACCTTGGAATTTAATCTTTCAATAAGATTTTTTTTAACTGCACCGTGGGAACCCAGCGGATGCACACTTAGACTGTACCAAACTTCTTTACAATGACTTTCAGGGTTTGGCTGGGAACAAACTACAATGAGTATAGAACAGTATTGCTATGGTACAGGACTTTGGTACACTTTAATATAGTCCCATATTGAACTTTCAGTGCATTCTTCTTGAGTCATACTGTGTTTGTAAATTTTCAGTATATAGTACATAATGAGTATACATCGGCCGGACCATACTGTCTAGTCTCAGCATAATGTATGCATTACTTAGAGATGAAAAAAGATAAATTAAATATATTTCTTTGTAATAACAATAGGTAATACTGTTTTGCATGAGGCGGTGATACATGGCAAATCCGAAGTGGCTCTGAGGCTATTAAAGGCCAACCCTAATGTGGGCCATATTCTCAATGAAAAACATGAGTCG
Source organism: Rhynchospora pubera (assembly GCA_028095005.1). NCBI lineage: Eukaryota > Viridiplantae > Streptophyta > Magnoliopsida > Poales > Cyperaceae > Rhynchospora > Rhynchospora pubera. Next base: position 9,919,115 of record CM051463.1, on the reverse strand, counting down.
CCATTACAAATTGCTTCAAGGGTAGGTCTGGAGGACGTGATGAGCGAGATACTGGAGGACATGGCTGAGGAAGAAATGGGACCAATGCTGGTTCCATTTCCTACTGGCGGACGTGGTGGTCATATCAGTAAGTACAATTATTGACTTCATACATTAAGGATGCATTGACAATAATAGGCTGTTATGAACATAGGATTCAGTCGACAAAAATATTTGGCAACTTGTGGGATCCAAGCTGTAGGTTGTAGTTGTTACATCCATCAATTTGTACAACCAATTTCCTATATATCAATATTCCCCACCTGATTATTCAATATTGAAGTTGAAAAACCCGAGCTGTAGAGGGTATAAATATTGATGCGTTTTGAAAGAGTAGTCTGCCTCATTGAATCAGTTACCCTGATCCTACCTAAGTACTTTGAAAAGTCTATCATCTGAAATACCTCTCACATGCAACCAGAGCAAACCACGATTCAACCTGACCCAAAACTCCAATTGAATTTATCTAAAAAAGTAATTTCTGAAAATTAACCCTCATTTCCCCCAAATTGTGAAACATTTTGAGCTCAACCTTATTTGCATTCCGATCAACCTGACTTGACCTAAAAAAATACGACCGTTACTCAAAAATAAATTTTGTGAAGGGGGTAATGCATGCATTTAAGATGACCAAAACACGCATTAACTAAACAAAAATCAAGTGATGAACTACGTATAAGCTGCCATTTGAACTAATCTACCTGGTTGTTTGTCATCTCTAATTCTATTGCAATTGCTACACAAATAAAGCTATGAAGCTAAAAAAAATAACAGAAAAAAATGAAGATGCTTAATTGCGATTGCATATTCCAGAAATATATAGTTGACATGCTATTGTACCAAGGGAATGACTTGGTGAAGCAGGTCGACAGGAATGGCAATAATACACTCCACTATGCAGCACAGAATGACAATGGGAAAATCGTCGAGATGCTTATAACCATGGAGCCATCTCTTGCATATGGAAACAATCACGACGGTCTACCTCCTCTCCATGTTGCAGTCTGTTATGGAGCCAAATCAGCAATTAAGGCAATCCTTAAACATTGCCCGGACACAGCAGAACAGGTACTCTGTTTTCATTATTTATTTATTTTGAAAAAATGTGGCTCCTGTCCACCCGTTCCATTTAAAAAATAAAACGAAGTCTCTTACAAATGAGTACAAAACCACAATGTTAGTTTATTTTATATTTTTTTATCACAAAAGGTGGCTCTTTGAAATTTTTTTTTTCTGGTTTTGATTACAAAAGGTTCTCATGTCCACCCGTTTCATTAAAAAAAAAAGTCTCTTACAGATAGGTAGCCATTTAGGTATTTCCTTGTACCCACAGATCATTTAATGTTACTTTTATGTGAAATAATCTCCGAATGAGGAAATTCCTTCATTATCGCTTCAGTAGTACTCTTTTTCATTCTATGCAACCTTTTTCTCAGTGGAATCACTTTCAATTTTATCATTTCAGCATTAATTCTCTCTTTCTCTGTTATGTATCCCTCATCAATATTTTATTGTTCTTGTCACCGTCTAGGTAGAGATTTACCCAATAAGGTGTTTTCCACGTTAAGTTCAGTTAAAGAGTCATTGGAATCATAACACTAAAGTTGCATTTCTCTGCTTTGATTTACACATACACTCTTGTTTCGGAAAAGGAAATAGACCCCTCCTAGTGATGGGGGGTGACATATATAGCCTAAGATAGTACAAATTTCTGTTAATATCTGCTCTTGTCAGTCCAGCTATTGTTTGTACTAGGGACCACTTCGTTCTCTGGGACTTTTCTGGAGAGTCCGAGCTTCGGCGCCCTCGGGATCCTTAGGGACCCCGAGGCCTTGCACAGGTCCTGGGGCTGCATCTCTAAGACTTGTGTCCTGGGGGGGACATTTCCTTGGCAGTTGGCACTAATCTCCCGGGGTCATGTCCTCGGGGGCTCGTATCCTGATCTCTGAATCCTCGGAGCTTCGTAGGGGGCCTGAAATCATGGGGCGGAGTATCTACTCGCGATGTTGGGCTTTATTCGGTTGACCCGATCTTTTAAGGGCCCGCTATGCCACGGCCCTATCAGTTCTCCTCTAATCTCCTCATGTTGTATGTTGTTTTTCTGCTCTTGATTGTCCTTTCTCCTCCAAATCCACTGAGAATTGTGCTTTTTCTGACATTCACAATATCGGTCAATAAGAACATTCACTCTCAATGATAAATACCTTATGATGGTTGTTGTTGTTGCCGTTGTCAAAATCTGATTTTGTTGGGGTTTCAATGGTTGTGCAATCTCCCTACACTTTCTGGATCTGTGACCAATCTTATCACAACCAAAGCAAACAATTCAGTTACAATACTCCGTTGCAAAATGTCCTTTATCTCCACACCTGAGGCAAATAGGATGTGCATAACTGTTTTTTGCTTCATATTTGTTATATCTAGTTTGCTGATTTAATCGTTGGAAATACATCCATATTGTCACGTCCCGCACCGACGGGTCGCGGGACGCGAGCTGGAATAGTATCTTCTGCATCCATCCGACGACCAATCAACCTACGTCGCAATAGAAAAACAAACAGAGTCAGGTACAAACCTCAATTACCGGTTATTTAACGACGCATCTTCTCTACATTTAATTATTATAACAAAATTCAATCAGATCAGATTAATCCACATAACTAATAATATATTTTACAGAGATAATCAGATCCAAATAGTCAGTCAGTCAGTCATAGTTGTCCCTTCCCGATCTCAGGAGGATCAGGACCGGCCCCTCCCCGAACTCAGAAGGATCAGGGCTAAAAATTCATATCCAAATTCACATCCAATTTCAAACCCGATAACCCGTAAAATATATCAATTACAATTCAATTAAATAATTTCAATCAAAACCAAAGAATAAATCAAATCATTCAATCAAAATGAAATTAAACACAGAGAAAAACGGTTACCTGATTAAGCGGTCCAGAAATCATCAACGAATCAAAACAACTATTTGATCGCCTGCAATGTAGAATCCTATTTCCAATCGGCCAAACTCATCAAATTTCCATCGACTTTTGCCATCTTTTTCTTCAATTTTATCATTAGGTATTGCACTTATAAGGGAAATGCTAATTTATTTGTCTAAATCCAAAAAAAACAAAGAAGGAAGCAATGTGCTGTGTAGAGCATATATAGGAAAATATCAACACGATTTTAATCGGTTGGAGAAGCATAATACTTGCTGGTGCATGGAGCTAGCTAGCCACGTGGATTAATGGGGACAGATGGCAAAAGAATAAATGGGCAAATAATCTGATTCATTTCTTCTCATTTGGTCAAATAGACAAAAGATTGGTCAAACTGATTTTTTTTTCCGGTCAAAATCAATTCTATGTCAAAGGTCAAGGACTGGTTAGGGCTGTCAACGGTACCTTTTAATCGTTTATCCTATCCGTATCGTATTCGATAAGACGGATATGGATAAGGTTTTATTTTCGTTAAGTTATCGGGTATGAATATGGGTAAGAAAAAATTTTCGTTAATTTATTAGGTATGGGTAAGGGTAACACTATTTCGTAACCGTTATTTACCCATACCGTTATATATATAATATATAATTGATAATCATTAATAGAAAAAAATATGATTATAATATCCAATTAATATGTTAATAACTAATAAGTCAATTCAAATTGTAGATTTAACTTGAGACAATATACTACATTAATAATTTATAATTCATGATGATGAATAAGTAAACTTTTAATTATTAATTAGTTATATATATTTTTCATGAGAAGATATTATATGATTTTATTATATTTAAGTATTATTCAATTTTTCACTTTATTATATTTATTTGATATTATTTATTTATCCATATTGTATATTTTTTTATTGAATTATTATTATCATTATTATTCGTTTTCTACCGTTACCTTACCCTTATCGTTAATTCATAACGGGTAAGGATAGGGTACGGGTAAGTTAATTTTTAACGGGTACGGGTAGGGTATGGATAAAGAAAATTTTAACGGATGCGGGTAACGAAAATGTCTCTACCGTATCCTACCCTACCCATTGACAGCCCTAGGACTGGTCAACATAGTCAAATTTGGTCAACTTAGTCAAAGAGGTCAAAATCGGGACAACTTCAATAAAAGATGGTCAAAGCGGTGGGATGTTACACTTACACATATTATTTCACATTAAATTTAGTTATAGGTGTTTTAGACATAAGTAAAATGCATGAACTTCTATTGGATTTATCTATTATGAAGTTGTTAACACCACATTCCTGAAATTTTCAAATAGCATTGTAAAAAAAAAAGTGATATCATAGATACTAGTTAAAGTGCCAGAATAATGTAGGCAGAATAGAGTTCAGTACCAGGGGAGATGGTTGTACTGGTAGGTCTTCTTTTTTTTTTTTTTTGTTGCAATTGTAACTGTTTGCTGCTTCAATAATTGAAGTGGTGGAGCTAATCTCCATTTTTTCCAAAAAAAAAAAAGTTATATCATAACTGCATCAAACTAGCAGTACTGAATGATAAAGAATACAACTAAAATTTCAGTTTCTTGATATATTTTCAATGAATGTACTGTAAAATTGAGTTTTAGACAATGATTACTCTTAATTATATTAATAGGTAACTACTGACCAGAGATTTCTATAGTAAATATTTACTTTTATTGATGCCTCTAACCGTGCTTAATTTGATGGCCAATTGATATATTAAGGCTTTGATGACCCTGTAATGTATGACTGTGGTTAGGGCTGGTGCCCTAAATTAAATTGAGACATGCAAATATATGTGCTACAAATTTATCTTTTACATGCCCATGTTCAATGTCTGACAGCTTGCACCTGATGGCGGTAATGCATTCCACATTGCAGTCAAAAAAGGGAGGCTTGATTTGCTGAAATGCCTATTGAAACATATACAGCAAGAACACCTCCTAAACCATAGAGATTCTGAAGGAAATACACCATTGCATCTTGCAGCTAAACAATCGATGACAGAAATGTCTATCCTTCTTGCCAGGGACAAAAGGGTCAACGTCTGTGTACTAAACAATGAAGGGGACACTGCTCGGAGTGCGATTGAAATGCATAAAGAAATCAGCGATAATGATGTAAGATTTGAAACCTTAATCTTCCCAATAGTATTAAAAAATTATATGCCCTCTAAATTATATACCTTGTTCAGTTGTTCCACATCTTGCACATCACATAATCATTATCTCACAAGGTTTGCTAAGTGTCGATTCTGTCATAACCTTTGCAACTGCTTCTCTTCATTCAATTTATATTCATAATCTTTGCAACCGCATGCTTCTCTCCATTAACACAACATACCAGAATTTGGTGCCAGTAGGAGTGGTTGTTTTTATTTTAAATGTCTATGTACCGGTTGATACTGTGCGATTGTTGTTTTTTCCCTTTCTTATAAATCTTCCTAATAATTTTCTTTTATTAATGGAAATGCTGGTTCACCAGCCTTAAAAAAATAATTACAATTATCTCATAATCTGCTCTATTTCTCTTTACCGTTGCTACACTAATCATCAGACTCTTAACTTCTGTACTAGTTATATGTTTGGAGTGAGCTGAAAAAGATTGAGGCAAAGAGATACCAGAAGCATCTTATACCACCACCAAGAAATGCGAGTATGCAATCCAAAACAGAGAAGTATTTCAACTTAAGTTTCCAAACCTACAGTCTCATTGCAGCTTTAATCACAACTGTCACCTTTGCATCCACATTCACCATGCCTGGAGGCTACGATCAGCAAACTGGGTTGGCTATTCTTCGTAAAGAACCCAGTTTTAAGATATTTGTAATATTTAACACAATTGCCATGTGTAGCGCTCTTGTTGTCATGATATGTTTCATTTGGGCTCGGGAGGACGTGGTGAAGTTTAAGGTGATTCAGCGGAAACTGTTGCATAGACTAACTATTTTAGCATCAGTTTCTTTGCTTGTTTCTCTTATTACCGCCGTGTATCTGGTGGTCGATTCGAAATGGTTGGTCTCTTTAGTAATATTGATTGGGCTGAGCACACCAGTTATGGTTTGCCTTGTACTTGGATTTGACGGTCTATCGTTGTAGAATATATTTTGGTCTTGCCGTGTGGATTGAATATATGTACATGTGCCAATGAACTGTTTAATTTTAACCTTTGATGTATTTTTGTTTCACCAAAATTGTTTAATTGAAGATTTAGAATAGTCTAATTTTGGTTTCTCTCGCGATATATGGTGCGCAACATTCAAGAAGCCCTGAGGTTTACTGATTAATTGTGTTCAACATTTAATCATTTTAATTTGAAATTATGGTGATGGATAAAATGATATACCAAATAATCAATGATTTGATACATAATTCATGTAAATTATAAAATGATACTTTGAAATTTTTTTAATTAGCTATCGCAAATTCTCGATGTGACGCGAGAAATTAACCTATTCGTGTGATAATTCCAGAGAGACTTTGATGTAGAGGGCCTAGAGGCTCAAAACACATGGCCGTTTGGATCTCTTAGAAATAAGAGAAATAGTTTTTTTTAGACGAAAATTTATTTCTAACCATCTAAATTTTTCACAAAGTTACACACTTTCTAATATTTTCAGCTTAGAAATAAATTATTTTTCTTATTCCTAATTGATCCAAACGGCTATTACGTTACAACTTACGACTCGTCTGTCTCGTCATGCGTCGGGTATTGGTCGAGCGTGTTTTGAACTTTGACTAGTCAATATGTTGGGTCCTGGCAGACGTCTCTTTTCTTTCGTCTGACACTCTGCTTGATGTTTCATATTAGGACTGACAACGAAACAGCGTTTGACCGTTTGTTATTTCGTTCCGTCCTCGTGAAACGATTAACGAAATAAAATTTAGTTTCGCCTCATTTAGCGAAATAATTAACGAAAAAATATAACGGTTTCGTCATAGTAAAAATCATGAAAATTTCAATCATTTCATCACTACGAAAAAATTAATAAAATAATTAAAGCCAGTTTCGTCACTGAAAGAAAATGGTTAACGAAACACTCTAGTTTAGTCGCCGTTTCTAACACTTTTTTTTGAAACAAAATTTAGTTTTGTCTGATTTAGCGAAATGATTAACGAAACAATGAAATGGTTCCGTCATAGTACAAATCATGAAAATTTCAATCATTTTCATCACTGCGAAACAGTTAATGAAATAATTGAAGCTAGTTTCGTCACTGAAACAAAATGGTTAACGAAACACTCTAGTTTAGTCGCCGTTTCTACCACTTTTTTTTTTTATCAAAGCCCATAGGCACCTCACCCCAATTAATCTCGCCCAAGCGATAGCCAGCGGAGACGCCGTTTCTAAGGCTGTCAATGGAAACTGTTAAACCGTTTCGCCGTGACATGAAACAGTAAGTGACAGAGCGAAATGTTTCGTTTTCTTAACAAAATGGCAAATGGCATATGAAATGGAACGGTTTACCGTGTTTTCACGTGTTTTTGTACATGTCATTTAGCGAAATCATTTCGTTTATTAAGTGGCACAGTAAACGGCAACGGAAATCCGTTTCTTTTACTTAACGGAACGGCAAACGGAACACGGAGTCGTATCCTCTGGATGGTTTAATAAAACCATCCAGTGGACGTCTCGCGTCGTAAGCCGTCCGATCCAAACGGACGGTTGGATCTTTGAATACCTCGAAAGAAATAAAAAAAAAAAGAAAAAAGAAAAACGCAGATCGTATTCGTATTCTCTCATCGTATCCCTTTCTCTATCTCCTCCTACCAGTAGAGAAAGAAAGAAAGCGAGCGAGACAGAAGGCGATCGTCGAGGCTTGAAGACGAAGCGAACCTGTCGATCCTCTACCTCTTCTGTGCCGATCGCAGGAAATCGAAAGTAACCTAGTTCTTCGTCTCCTCTCTCTCCGCCTCGCTGACTCCTGCCTCCCCTTCATCAGAGAGAAACTATTTGGCATGATTTCATTACTTTTCTTCTATTCTGTTCTCTCACAAGGCAAAGGATATCGAATGATCGATTCACCATTAAGAGCATTAATACAAAAAGGACGAATATTATGGTGTATTATACTTTTTTTAAGGATGACTTACATGATATAGCTAGAGAATTTCAATTTGGTACCAAAGTTTGGTTACAGTTACAAGCGTAGTTGATTTTCATATGCTTTGATTGATTCTAGTTATTAGATATGCCATTTGTGATTTGAACTATAACCAACCAATTTTGTATTGCAGTACCAACCTTTCTTGTTAGCGGTGCTCTTTCCGGTATTAGCTAATCATGCTTTCTATTGCCTTGTTCATGTCTCTGCCTATTGGAACCGAAATTAAGTGCCATTTTTTCACATTTATTTGGCCCTATCTATTCTATAATTTATTTTTCAGGGTTTTGAATTATAATAATACAGATGACAACATCAACATCTTGCCTATACTTGGCAGAATTATCAACAACAAAATTCCAGTGATGGTCTTCAGGTAAAACTTTTTGTGTCGAATCTCATGCAGTACTTGGTAAAACTTCCTTGAATGCTATGTGTCAAATATTTAGTTGGAATTAAGCTAAGATAAACAAGATGAGAGAACTGACCAGTTTTGATATGGACCGGCTTCATGACAATTAATTTTTTTAGGTGGTAATTGTGGCAGCAAGAAAGGAGGCCATAATGTACGAACTTGCCTGGTTCAATTCTTAATATTTTAGACTATTAATTTCATTTTTTTTTTTTGGACCATATGTTCTATTTTACAATTTTTTTTTTCAGTTGAAGAAAATGAAGGGAAAGGGTATGGAGGATTGTGGTTCAGAATATGAAGAATCTGAAGATTTAACTTGTTGAACGTTTGTACTGGCGCCTTAATTCTGTTTCATTTTGAGAATATGAGCCTTGGTTAACACATGGTACTTAGTTAACTGGAGCCTTAGTTGCAGTGGCACCTGGAGACTTAAATTGCACATTTTGTAATCTTTTTTTTATTTTTATGGAGATTCTAGTTGACAGTGGCACATGAAGACTGGTTTTTTTTTTTTTTGGTTGATCTGTATGCATATGAAAATTGCGCCTCTATATGTTTTCTTATGAAAATTCTGGCTTCATTATTTAAGCTAGCTAGCTTAGGCGTTTTCATGTATATGCACATTGACAGGTACATGCTTGCTTGCTTGGCTTCTATAAAGTTTTCTTGCATATGCGCTTTGCTGAGCAGGGGCATAGGCCATAGTATAAAGTTCACTCAAGTCTATTACAGATTGGATATGCACATGGCTTATATAAAGTTTTCATGCATATGCGTCATATAATATTTTTTGCAGCAAGGACGTATTGTATTTCACTCGTATGTTAAATTTTTTGTAAGAAGGAACTAACCAAGTAATACATTCGTTCTTTGAACATTATAAATGAGATGTACATTTTCTCAACATTATAAAATAGAAGTAGCAAGCATTCGTAGTACAAGAAAATATAAAAACATTAGCTAACAGAACATCCATAGTACAAGCATTCACAGTACAAGCCAAATTACATGACCAAATTACAAACCCAATTTACGAACCAAACTATAATTAAAACCCAAATTAAAAACAACATCAGATACTGACAACAGATTGCACACATCAAGGCCCCTTGCTTGTCTGAGCATCCATCTCTCTCGTTGAATTAGTAAAGATAATTTTATCAGTGTCACACCACGTAATTGCATGAGATCAAAGAAAGATAATTTTACTGAAAAATAAGCATATAAACACTAGAGATGTCAGTTGCTTCACGCTAGTAAAGATATAGAATACCCATCTATCGTATCAGTGTGGAGACTGGATAGTGTTACAGGAGCATAGCTATGAAACATAGTTATTCCCTAAACAATATTTATATTGTCCTTTTTACTTCATTTCTGAGCTATGTTCCAGCTCATAAAATCAACAATTCATGTTTTAATACTGAATACCTTGCACATGGAGCATAGCTCAGAAATGAATTATTAAAACATAGCTCAGATACAAAAAAAAAGGCGAAAGATGTGCTTCCAGAATTTACCAAATGCCATAGTATATATTTTACCAGTTTGAATAGTTAAATTGAATCTGTTGCTGATGTTTCCATGTGATTCCAATTCCTGCGATTTGCTAAAATCAAATGCCAGATCTCAAGACCTACCCATATCTCTCTTTTAACAGTAAAATGAAATGCCAGAGCTCGAAGACCTAATAGTACATGTACCTGTCACGATGTAAAATGAAGCTCAAATTTTGAAACCATGTTAATTATTGATCAATCAATTGCAAAAATTAATTTATAAATAAACAGAAATTTCACTGTCAAAATTAATCTACAAATTAGTACTTCATTTTATGAACAAGACCCTGATACAGTGATACTCTAGGGTTCCATACCAGTATTAGCCAGTTTGTGTTTCAGATTGACCAGTAGTTCATTTCACTGTCAAAATTGACCAGTATCTTACTTGAACCAGTTTGTGTTTCAGATCCAAATATATTACTTTTTCATATCAGTAACGTGACAAGCAAAGACAAAAAATGGGGAAAAAAAAAGAGACCAAAATAGGGAGAAAGAAAGACAAAAAATCGGAAGAAAGAGAGAGACTTACCTGGTTCGAGCGAGAGCGAAGGCAGTGGTGCTTCGAGAGGTGATCGACAGGCGATAAAGGCGGAGGCAGAGAGAGCGAGGATATGGATCAGAATTAAGAGACGAAAGCTAGGGTTTTGTTGTCTTTGTTTGTGCGAGAAAACTGGTTAGCTCGACGATCGCCTTCTCTCTCGCTCGCTTTCTTTTTTCTCTCTAAAAAAGCTCAGGAGAGAGAAAGAGAATACGCCCGAAAGAGAGGATACTCCGTATACGACCTTCGCTTTTCTTTTTTCTTTTATTTCTTTCGATGGATTTAGAGATCCAACCGTCCGTTTGGATCGGACGGCTTACGACGCGAGACGTCCACTGGATGGTTTTATTAAACCATCCAGAGGATACGACTCCAACGGAACACGGGAGCGTATCCTCTGGATGGTTGTATTCAACCATCCAGTGGACGTCTTTCGATCCGAGCCGTCTGATTTAATCTAAACGGTTAGATTTTTTCGGGCCTATCAATCTTAGTATTATGCACGGGGCATTTATAGTCATTGAGATTAAATCAGACGGCTGAGATCGAAACCATCCACTGGATGGCCATCCAGAGGATGCGAAGTCACGGAACACCTCTTATCAACGTTAGACAGGCTTACTAGACACCCCTATTTCCTATAGCAGTTGGGTCACGTTACCCCATGAACCCAATCTGTTGGGTTTTGGTCAGAAAATTTTAATCATTTTAAATGAAAACTTGGCTTTTACTTGCTTCAGTTATTTAACATCAGAAAGTGAATTGTGCGCAACGAGAAAACTAGCAATTGGGATTAATTCTGAAATTTTGCTCTTTAAAAGTTACAACGACAATATTGCCCCGTATCAGTCAATTAAAGTCAACTGTGAAAAAGGCGATTAACCTCTTACCACTACACATGAGGTAAAACAAGTTTTGTATTGTCAAAGTTTATTTTAAGTTGAGAATTGCTTGGTAAACAAAGCGTTCCTTTTATTTTAAGTTGAGAATTGCTTGGTAAACAAAGCGTTCCTTTGTTTCATTTTTTTTCCATCCGAATTTTGGTGTATTCAAAAACAATTTTGTCGGAGGACAAGATCTGGTAATTGGTAAAAGCTCTCTCTATCCTACGTTGTTCTTTTTTTTTTTTTTTTTGCCTTTTTATTTAAAGAAGAAAAGCAGAGAAAAAAAAAGAGCAATGAAAAATGCAACATTTTATAGTTTCCTATCGAATTATACATTTTGAAAATAATTGATGATGGCCAGCACGCTATTTAAACCCAATCGTGCTTGCACAATCATCAAAATAATAAAACAATAAAATGGAACTCCATCCTTAACTATCTACAACTTGCTGCACACAGCCGGTTCAAAACTGAGAAGACCTTTCTCCATATCATATAATATATTCATGTTCTGTTGTTGCATGTTGCCCAAGATTGATATGCCTCTTGTGCTAACCATTCCGAGACATAGTAACCTATTCGATGTATCTTCCACAATGTAATTCTCTAATGGCATGTCCAAATCCGCACCGTCAAAATGAAATATGAGTTTCGGGATGTCGACTGATTTCATACCGCTATCCGGTAGAGTGAAGCAAAGACTCAGCCCAAGACTGGCCCCACTCGCCTGTGGCAACTTAATTCGTGACATGAATGCTCGTGTCACCATTATAAAAGCTCTTTCTTCTAGTGCTGTCACTGTGGTACCAGAATCTATTATTAACCCACCACTTCCCTCTGCTGTCAGTTGAAAGACACTTGGCGGTATTGGCAGAAGCGTTTCACCAACCGTGATCCCCTCTAAGGAGAGGTAATAGAAGGAACTCATTGGTGAACCATGTGGGTTTGGCATGAATGGTGTTGATTTACTGGTATTACTAGTCATGTTAGCCCAAGAACCAAGAAGAAGGATGCTCGAACCTTTGTTATGGATCGAGTTGAAGCAGTAAGAGAATTTACTCACATTTAGCTGAGAGACCAAAGACAAAGCACCTCGTCCCATTCCAACAATGCCGCTTGAGTTATCAGTAGCCCCGATATTATTGGTTCCACACCCAAAACCAATACCTGGAAACTTGACCGAGTTATCTGCTCCAAATGAGAAGGTCTCATAACCTATGAAACCTTTGGTTGAACTACCATCACCATATGAATATTCATAGTCACATTCAGAATTACAAGTAGATTTTGTCAAAGACTTGCAAAGAGAAGCGGAGCATGGAATCTTAGAGAATGTAGTTGAATTGGCAGGTGTAAATATAGGGTTTGGTTGTGCAAAACATGCGGTACAAGGGTTGCACTGGGTCCAGATGAGGTCGCTGCCGGTGTCTAAAATGGCTGACAAGAGTACTGGTGGAGTCCCAATTGATATATCCATTACATAGGAGGCAGTGCTTGCATGACAAGCTACACTGAAATTGTTGGATGGGACAAGGCTTACAAGTTTGGAGACACGTTGAAGGCTGCGATGTGTGGCTCGGCGAATAAGCTCGGACTTTGAAAAATCAGTTGTCGAGTCGACATACTTGAGCTTGACACGTGCACCATGCAAGCTACATTTGACTAAAACAGGTAGAAGGAAGAGCAATATGGTAAGATGATGTACATGAGACATGGCTCGAGAGGGAAAGGGATGATTTGGTGATTTTGTTGGGCACTAGTTTAAATATCATAGTATGGTTTGAAGCACATGACAAATGGTTATTGACATGCATTAGTACATAGAAGGTACCACCGGAGAATAATCAACTTGACAGGGCAAATAAGGGTGCCATTGTGGAGAGCACGTATGTGGGTTCATGATTTGACGTTTGTTTGAATTGATGAGAGAATTGTGGAATTTGATTAAATTTGAATATTTAAAATAATTCCACCTAGTTACAGATTTATATTGTATATCATTGCAAAGAAACCATTGACTTAACGTTCCCACAGAATGGTATACATCCTTCCATGACCCAAACCATCAACTCAGCAATCTATTGTTCTGTTTATTATTTTAAACAAAAACAGGATATGGATATCTCTGAGATATATCCATTATCTACAAACCCTAATAAAAAAAAAAAGAGAAATCACCGAACCTATCTAAATATTATTATACAAAAAAGCAATTAATCCAATGTATAACAAAAGCATTAGAAAACACCAAGAAGAGTAGCAGCAGCAAAGATTAAAAATAGCACTCCTCCCAAGAACCCCACCTGTGCAATGAAAAATGGAAATCTAAGTCCTAAAACAGTTCTAAAGGAGCTGATTCTTTTCCTATTATCATTATTCTGTGAAACTGTACAAAGCTTCACAATTATACAAATATCTGTCTAAGACGAGCTGAAATTCCCTCAATATTATTAAACATAATACATGCTAGCTAATGTACGTAGTAGGAATGTAGTTGTTTCCATGTCTCTCTTTCCTATTGGCTATTATTTTTGTTATGAGATAGTGTTAATTTGGGTTATGTCACTATTATGTTTATTTTTGGTTCTAATGTATCTATTTTCTTTACAAAATGTATTGCCAGGTACAATAAGCCTGGTACAAATGCAGAAAAACAAATATGAATGGGATTTGAAATATAAATTTGCGTACCACTTTCTCAGAGATATAATTGGCAAGAAAAGCACCCCCCAAGATGGCAACAGAAGTGGCTATGAAGTGTCCAGCTATGGCCCCACTTGCAACTCCAACGGGAGACTGATAGGAAAAAAAGTAAAAGAAAAAATAGGTGCTGAAAATTTATTCTTTATAGAATCCCCTAATTGAACTTCAGTTTTGCGTAACAATATACCTGAGCAGCACCTAGAGCAATTGTTGCCAACATGGATCGGTCTCCCCACTCCTGCAATTGTGTTTCATGATTAAAATTAGAAAAGGCTTCAAAACAATTGACCGTAGAATGTAAAAGTCAGCATCATAAAAGAAACAAACCGCAAAAAAGACTAGGCTGAAGGACTTCCAAAGTATTTCCAGAGGACTTGTCAGCTTCTTTGCTACCTGCAAACATTTAAACAAAAATAGCCGTAATTCATAAGCACCTCTCAAAATCTAGAAGGCAAAACAAGAGATCATCAGTAAACTAGAGAAAAATGTACAAATCATTTCAAGTATTTTGCTTCTTTATCTTATTGCAATTGATTGGCTTTTCATTAGGTAACATCATTTGACCAGAACATGTTTGACATTAGAAGTTCAGCCAGTCTCAAAAAGCTCATCAACCACAAAAATAGCTGCAAAGGTCAGCTGAGTTGAATTTCATCCCATCCTGCTGACCAATGGGTCATACTGAACCGGGTCAGAACTGATATGGGCATTTAACTTTCCACTTTATACCCATTTCCAGTGATAATTACATCTTCTCATCATTAAACCCAAGCCTTGATTTATCCAGATCTGAAGCATCAGAAACCTTAAATGGTCTAAATACACATGGACTTGCAATAGGCCTGAACCCAATTTGAATGGCCTGAAGTTGTCCTACCCAATTTTTTTTGTACTTTTAGATATATTATAGTTACCTTCTCCTTCACGAGTTCTTCTGCTTCAACAAACTCACCAAGTTGCTCAGAATTCTCATTATTGTCCTTGCTCGAGCCAGAAGGAAGCTCCCATGCATCTTTTATTGATTTGAGGCCAAAGAACGTAAGAAGAGCCACTGCTGCATACTCGCCAATTGGTAATGCTGCATTTAAATCAGACAATACCCCAGTTAAGTACTGTCACATGTGCATGTGTGTGTGCGCTGAGAGAGAGAGAGGGGGGTGGGGGGGATCAAACTACCAGTTTTACCACCTCCAATCTACTGTGAATTTGGGAAACATTGAAGTGTATAGTAAAAATTAATAATGATTATTGGGTATAATCATGCCCCACTAGGGGCATGATTAGGTTAATGTGTGTGTGTGTGTGTGTGTGAGAGAGAGAGAGAGAGAGGGAGAGAAGTACTAGTCTGAAATTGAGCAGGTACTGAATTAAAAATGCGACCAATGACAACAGACAAAACTGTCATGAGAGAAAGAGCTCCCATTGATCCAATTAGCACCTGACCATTGTTCAAATAATTTAGCTTTTGTTATCAAAGGAAATATAATAGTAAATTCTCTCTAAAATAGCAAAAGCAGTTTTACCAGAGCTCTCTTGTACTGCATAGCCAATAGTGCCGCAATGAAGAAAGTCTAAGGACATAAAAAAAAAAAGAGTTTTACTCAGCTTTTGCTTCCAGAAGTACAGGATCTTCTAGGTAAACAAGTTCATAAGTTTCTTACCTTGTCGCCAATCTCAGAGACAAAAATGAGAGTAAAAGCAGCAGTGAATCCAGATTTGGCAAGAGCATCAATTACAGTAGATGGCCCCCCTTTGAGGCAAACAATTAGTGCAAATACAACTGCACTTACAGCAAGTACTCCTGCTATTGAAAGTGGGTACCGAATTCCCTGAATTGGTAACAATCTACAAAATATTCAACACAAATTATGCCGGTTTAAGTGTCTTTCCACATGTATAACTGCTTTATTACAGCATACAGATAGACTGAGACTCAATTGGGCTGAATCAAGGCACTATTGATGCATGATTACTACAAATTTGAGGTTTAGTTAATCAAACCAAAGAACACTGGCACTCAATTGGAAACCTATAGGGTTATAAAGGGTTTAATTTAGAGTCACTGGCACTCGAATAATAGGGACTACATCCAGTAACCGTACAAATTTTGTGATTACAAAGAAAAATTTGAACAATTAAAGGTAAATTGCTAACTGATTAGAAGAAGAAGAAGAGGTATCAGAGGAGCCACCATGGCCACTTCCACCTTCAAAGCTTCCAGCTCCCACATCAGAAGCTTGTACTCTAACACCACGAACCTCTCGTTTCAAATTCCCAATGCATCTTCCATACCTTACTAAACCAACAAAACCAAAACTCGTCAAAGCCAATCTAGACCAAGAACCAATCGCACAATCTCTCTCAACAAACCAGTACATCACTGGTAGTGAAAGTTACCATACCATGGCGATGGTGGAGAGGCGAAGAAGGAGGAGAAGAGGGAGAGAGGAGACGGGGCCCAGTGAGAGGGGATGTAGGAATTCGCCACCTGTTGGCTTGTAGAGAGGAGTGCGTGAGAGGAAGGTTCATGGTTTATGAGGCCACCTCACCTCTGTTGTTGGGACTTGGGAGAGAGAGTGGAGATAGCAAGCAATGAAGCAATTAAGCAAAGCACCGACTCTGTTTAGTCTAGTCTAGTTTCTTCTACTTCTAGCTAAGATGCTCTCGGGTTTTGCGGATTTGGATCCATTTAATCCAGACCCGATCTGCACACGTGATTGTTGGTTGCGAAACCGCGGAAAAGTGAGTGGGCCGGAATTTTTGTTATGTAATGTAACGCGTTTCTGGATTACTTACTGGGTGGATGATTTTGGGCCTTATTGGGCTGAAAAGATGGTAGATTGGGATGGATCCCAAATTTCATTTAGAATTCTTATATGTAATTGTACTTCGTTTAATGAGTAGTTGAGTACCTTCTACCTAGCCTATTTTTGTACTTCTTATTTCGAATTTGAAGTTTTTAAATTAGAAACGGAAAGTATAATAAATTGACGTAACAATAAGAAACAATGCCAGAATCAATACAGAAGAAAGATGAATAAAAGAAAATGAAATTTGTGAACCACTTTGAAAGATTTTATGGGTATTTTACTTGCATTTTTGTGAGGAAAAAGACTTTTCTGGTGGGTATCCGTCCTAAACGTATTTGTTACTAACGCTAGAAAATCCTTTTGTTTTACAGTTGGAAAATATTAAAAAAATTAATTATACGATGCAAAGATGAAGAAAGCATAGCATCAACTTGCCATATATATATATGTTTACATGATCCAAGAAATCAAACCATTACATCATAATTCTACCTTCCTACAGCTGGAAAGACAATTAATATGGCTTTAATACCTAGCTATTAAAGTGAAAATCAAGGTGAAAAACACTTCTAAGGATAGGAGAAGCAAGCTTGGGGAAGAACTGAAGTGCCCGTATGAAGTGCTAGCAGTTCTGGTACAATGCAGCTCTTCTGGCCTGAAATATCACCAAAAAAAGTCACAAGATAATTAGATCAAGTTGTAAGATACCATCATAATAATTTTTTTCACAAATTTACCAAATTGTTAGATGGCCTATTTTGTGTTGGATTAATCTATTTGCTGGATCTACATGGTTTTGTAAATTTGGTCCAAACTCCAAAATTTTGTAGGAAGCATTTTATTTCGCTTGAAAGATTCATTTGAGAAATTCAGTAATGGTGTAAAAGTCACTATATCTGACTTAAGAATCAGGCATTAATTAAGGTCAGACTAAACCAGGTGAAATAATTCAGAGCCTGATTTGCGGGCGCCGTTAAGAAGGAAACTGATGTATAATTATAAATAAAGAAATTAGAAACAGTAATGTGAAATCTCCGTAACTTGTCACACTGAGCTGGTTGAAATGACAGCCTCTTGTTCCCGACATCATACAGTACATGCATGTTTTGCTGCTGGTAGGCACCAAAAATTGACATTGATGAAAACTCGATCATTGCTAAACAAAGCAACCCACTCCCTGGCACAAGCACCATATAGTTTTCCTTCGGCAAATTCAAATCACCATTGTCAAAGTGAAATATCATGTCTGGCAAATCTGGCATTGAATTAGATTCGAAGCACAGATCAACGGCAGGATCAATGGTGTATTTAGAAACTGGTAAGTTCACTATTGAACGGACCTTTTCCCGTACCACCACATATGCACTAGAGATTAAACCTGTGAATGTCGAACCAGAGTCGATAATCATGCCACCCGACCCATCTGATCTTATGTCGAAAGAATAAGATGGTATCTGCAGCTGGTCTGCACCTATTGATATTCCTTTCAAGCTAATAAAATAAAGGCTTGGAATGGCAGGATTAACAATTATTGGAGTAGACAGTGCATTTTTTGAGTTCAAACATGCACCAGAACCCAACAAAAGGATACCTGTGCTCATGTCAAAGAATGGTGTAAGGCAATAAGAAAACCTTGGTGAATCGAGATAATATACAAGAGAGAGGTCACCCATACTGAGCCCGACTAGACCCGAACTGTTTTCAAAAGAGTCAGTGCTAATACTCGAACAACCAAACACCATATTTGGAACCGAGGTAGATCTGCTGCTCGATGAAAAGGTGAAGGTCTCCTTGGACAACAAGCCAGTTGTGGAGGACTTGTCAGCGTACTGATACGTGTATTGGCATTTAGCAGATGTACAAGTAGTGCTAGAGTAAAATCCGAGAACAATGCATGCAGGGCTGTTGCATGAGAGCTGAGAAAATGAGGTAGATTTTGCAGGGTCAAATATTGGAGTTGTTTGTTCAAAGCAGCTGATGCACGGTTCACATTGCGTCCATATGAGGTTGCTACCTGTGTCCATGATAGATAGAAGTGGTACAGGAGGGGTACCGACGGATAGCTCCATTAGGTATGATGAGCTGGCCGAATGTAGCCGGCTTTGACCATTTAGAGATGATGATGATAGCATCGATCTTATGGCATCATGTCTCGATTTAGCTCGATCTACTCCACGGGAAATAAGCTCAGATTTTGTGTATGACCCATACGAATCGACATGTGTTAGGCTGACATGTGTGCCTGTTATGCAAGAGAAATTGTACAGGAGGAAAATAATAAGAAAGAGAAACTGAACAAATATTGGGGACATTACTGTTATTTGGTGATGAAAATGAGTTATTGCATTTTCTCTAAAAAGAACAGAGGATGTTTCTGTGAGATTATAGTTGTCCTAGTTGTGGGGTTTGTTAATAGATTGAGATAATGGCTTTCATGATCAATATAAGTTGACTACACAAATTGGGCTATTAAAATTTCTGAAACCCCAACAAAAAGAATGAGATATTTAATTAGGTGCGTGCACTCAACTAATTAAGGAGCATGGACCTATTCAATCTCTCTGTTCAGAAAATAATGTTCCCCTTTGCAACTGTGAGATTAGCTAGCTAGATATATAAGGCTGTTATCATTGCATAAAGGAATCTAATTATCTCCGAACATCAATTATATTAATTAGCTTCTTCTTCTTGTTGTTGTTATTTTGTTTTATTTTTCTAATTTTTTGTTCTTTTATGTATGCCCTTGTGTGCGTGTGGTTCGTATATTATAAAAAAAAAATTAGGTGTTCTTATTTTTGTTACAATTTAGATATTTTTTAATCTAAAAAATTAAGAAATTAATAGTTGTAACTGATTATCATTTGAAGTCATTATCATACTCACAAATGAGATTAATAACACGAGCATTCAAAATCATTAATTTTTGAACTAATGCATAGTTAATTAATTTTTAAAGCTAAGATATGAGTTTATGACCCTCTAATGCATACACTAGTTTATACCCACCAGAAGTTTCTTGTCTGTGCGAACTCATTTTTGTGTTAATTAATACATCTTGTACTTATAACAATTTTCCTCTTGTTACCCTCAAAAAAAAAAAACAATTTACCTCTTTTTAATATGATGACTATATTGCATGAGGTTTCCTGTAATAATTAAACTACAACTTAATTCATAAATATTACTATGAAAAAAAAAGGAAAAAAAATATAGAATGCTTAATCTTAGTTATTAATTAAAGTTGCTTCCACAGAATATTATACCCAGTATTCATCGGCCTAGAATCACTCGCGCGTTTTTTCTTTATAATTGCATGTGGCCGTAGACAGATAATTTGGTTGTACGCGAATCTAATTCTATAAAACTATTAGTTATGAATTGGTTATTTTGGGTCCTCTTTTAAACGGCCCAGTTTTATCATAAACATTCTGGACCGTCACCAACCGCAGATGCATGGTGACTTGGTGAGCCAAGATCGAAGATTGCTGGTAGTTAATTAGTTATTCTTCTTATGGCTCGTTTGGATTACTTAGAGGATGCGTTTGGATAGGTGTGGGAAGAAAGGAAGAAGGGAAGAAGTGGGAAAAAATATTGGGAAGTGTGTAACTTTGTGAAGAGTTTGAATTGTTTATAATTTTTTTTCTTCTTCTTCCTTCTTCTTCTTCTTTCTTCCAACTATCCAAACACACCCAGAAATAAGAAAGAATAGACTATTTCGAGCGAAAATATTAAAAAGAATATAACTTTCAAAAAAGTGAGAAGAGTATTATTCCGGAAAAAGAAATATTTGTTTGGATGGTAAATTAAAAATAAGGAATAAGGATGTTGTTTTATCTATTTTTATAATTTATTCATTTGTCTTTTTTTTTATTGTTGTAGTTTATTTATTAATAATGCAAATGATTAGAATAATCAAATAAAAAATAATAACAATAATAATGATAATAATAATAATAGTAGAAAATAATCATTATTATTATTTTAATAATAATTATTATTATTATTATTTTAATAATAATAATAAAATACTAATATTTTAAATAATATTTATTATTTATTAAATATTTACTATTTTAAATTAAAGTAATAATTATTTTAATAATAATAATAAATATAATTATATTAAAAAATAATTAATTTGTAGTATTATAATATTTTAAATTATTTTTCGGATGGTGAGTTGAAATTATGTATATATAATTGTTAGAATAAGTTATTTTTAAGAAGAAATTATTATTTTTCTTATTTCTAACTTATTTGAATGTATAGAAAGAAACTATTACTAAAAAGAAGTTATTTTTCCTTATTTCTAAGCAATCCAAACGACACCATTAATAACTGATATCCTGGAACCATGCCAAAATGTTGGCTAAAATCCAATTAATCTAACTTCTACAAAAGGATCTCAACAGATAGTACGAGTAACATGACCTCAACACGTACAGCAGAGATAGTACGTGTCGGGTGAAGGTACTTTCGTACTCCTTGGCTACGAATTTGTCTTAAATAGTTTTATTAGTATTTCATTTTTCTCTGTTTAGATTGTCTTACTCGTATTCTATTTAACGAGTCATAGCTGAATAACGATAATTATCGAATGCATGTGATCTAATACTAGCTCAGCAATAAAGAGTTAATTGGTAGAGACCTCCATCGATCTTTATTAAAAAATTTAATAGTAACCCAACAAAATGATAAGTTATGTTATATCCGTATGAAAATAAACAATGGAAATTGCTTTAACTAAAATGATATATAATTAGAATTTTGCTATGGTGAGTCACCATTCAAGTGAGTCGCGCTTAAAAACTCTTAAATTTGGATCAAAATGACCGATCCAAGCCGTCCAATACGGTCTTCCTATTGAAATTTCCATACAGACCAAATTTTAATTTTTTTTTAAATTTGTAAGTATTTATTTCGAATTTTTAAAAACTATTGTTTTTGAACGGTCAGAACTAATTAGATTAACAATTTTCTAAAAATTTCAAAAAAATACTTAAAAATTTCGAAAAAAAATATAAAGTTTGGTCTGCATAGAGATTCAATAGGAAGATTGTATTAGACGGTACGGATCGGCCATTTTGAACCAGATCTATGTGTTTTGAGCGCGACTCACGGACACTTGATGAGCCACGACTCACCATAGCAAAACTCTATATAATTACATTAAATATACAAAAATGTGAATTTCTTGATTTTGTTTTTTTAATGTAAAATTCTAATTTAACAAAATAACATTAATTTATTCATAAATTATAAATATTTTATTAATTAAATGAATGGTTCAAATAAATTAGCATAATTATTTATTTATTAATTTCCTTTCAGGATAATGGGTATAAAACAGTTTTGATCCGTTGTATATATCCCTAACGAAAATTGTTTTCTTACGTACTATGTATCCTTGAATAATAAGTCAATGGAAGAATTCTATCCATAGATGTCTTATTTTCCTAACACTCTTTCTTAATAATCGGCAGATAGATGTTTGAATGATAATACTTTGTGCCCTTTAATTAATTTCGTATGATTCAACTAATTTAATTAATAAGACGACGTAAACTACATTACATAAAATCATCGCGCAACTTCTTCATCCTATCCCTGTTAAAAAGAATTGCGCAACTTCTTCATGCAGTCATGCTTTCCCTATCAGAAAGAGTGTCGGTATACTCAAGTTGTGCATTTGATGAAGTCAATTACAGACTCAGGAAACTAAATATATCCCACCTCATTTACTTGCAATTGCATACTTTACATACGCGGAGTAAAGAATAGAATAATCCGGGGAATCGCATTTTTTTAATGACAGTTGGTATATTAGGGTGCGTTTGGATAGGTGTGGGAAGAAGGAAAGAATGGAAGAAGTATTGGAAAATGTGTAACTTTGTGAAGAGTTTGAATTGTTTATAATTTTTTTTCTTCTTCTTCTTTCTTCCAACGATCCAAACGCACCCTTAGAAAGAAATGCATGTATATATGGATAGGCCTGCCAACAAAAAAAAAAAACGTTATGCCGTTCCGTTTGCTGAAACAGAACGGTAAACGGTACAGATATTTGTTTCGTTTTCTTAATGAAACGGTAAACAGAACATGAAATGGAATAGTTTAACGTGTTTTAACGTGTTTTTGTACATGCCGCTTAGCGAAATCATTTCGTTTAGTAAGTGGAACGGTAAACGGTAACGAAATCCATTTCGTTTCGTTAACGGAACGATAAACGGAACACCCATTCCGTGTCCGTTTACCACGTTAATCAGGTCTGTATATGGATGGACATTACGGTTCAAACTTCAAACTCATCGTGTTGATTTAATTAATTTTAATTGATACATGCGACTAGGGTTGTCAATGGACCCTATATAATATAATCATAGGATACAGTTGTCATGTCAATAGATAGTAGGATAGGATACGGTCGAATTATTTTTATTTTGGTACCCGTTAAAATTTATTTATCCATTTTCTATCCTTATCCATAAAGAATTAACCTTATCCATAAAAAAATAATTATATAATGATGATGATGATGATGATGATGATGATGATGATGATGATGATAATTCAATGAAAAAAATACACAATCTAAATAAGTAAAAAAAACAAATAAATATATCAATAAAGTACAATATTGGATAATGTTTTAGCAATATATAACAAAACTATACAATTTATTCTCATGTATATGTATAGAGTTTGACAATGCTGAAATGCATCACAAAAAAAAAAAAAAAACCATATGTGAGTCACAATCAAAACTCTAGATTTGGTTCAAAATGATCAAAATCGTCCGATATGATCTTCCTATTGAATTCTCTTTGAGAATCAAATTTTACAATTTTTTTTTTAATTTTGAAGTTTTTTTAGGATTTTTAAAAATTATTGTTTTTGAATTATTCGGAACTAATTTGATTAATAATTTTCTAAAATTTCACAAAAATCTGAAAAAAATTTTTGTATGCATGGAGATTTCAATATGGAGATCATATTGAATGGTTTGGATCGGTTATTTTGAACTAGATTGAGGAGTTTTGATCGCCACTCAGGAGGAATTTTTGTGATACATCAAAGAGAGAGAGTTTAGCTACGGTGAGATGCATCGCAAAAAGTCCTCTGTGAGTCGCAACCAAAACTCATGAATCTAGTTCAAAATCACCGATCCAAACCATTCAATATGATATCCCCATTGAAATCTTCTTGCAGACCAAATTTTACAATTTTCCAGAATTTGTAAGTATTTTTTCGGATTTTCAAAAACTGTTGTTCTTGAATGGTTTAGAACTAATTAGATTAACGAGTTTCTAAATTAAAAAAATACTAAAAAATTTCGAAAAAATATAAAATTTGGAATATTGTAAATAGTGGTTTGCTTCCAAAAATGACGAGAATAAAATTTAAAAAATTATAAAATTTCAATATATAGATTGGATTGGTTAAATTAGATTTGTCAATTGTAAAAATTCGATGAAAAAGACCGTAATGCATAGAATGGACTATGCATCATAGTGCATATTAAATTTTATCTTTTATCTTAAAAAACTATTAGAACTAGTAACTCCACATGGAGTTTTGGGAAATGTTATTCTTCCAAAGTTTTATCTTTAAAAAAATGAATCATTCCTTTTTATATTTTTAAAATGAAAATCCACATGAGTCCCTTAAATTAATCTATTGTTCTCTACTTCTTTTTTTCTTTTTCTTTACTCGTATTGATTTCACAATTTTCATCTTTTTCTTTACTTTTTTTTTCTAATTTATAATTTTTTATATAAAATTTAATTTCAGAACTCATGTCAGAAATGTAATATTTCATATTAATTAAAAATTTTAAACTTCCAGCAATATATTATATACTATATGTTATATTATTTATGTCAAACAACCATATTTCACAAATTTAAAATAGTCAGATAACTCCAAAATTTAAGTATTTCTATTCATATGCCACACAAAAAAAAACAAAGTAATTAATTTGTTTCGTCATTAACAAAAAATATTTTAAAATTTACGTTTCTGGACATATGTGGTCGACACAATTTTTCAAACATTGATCGATCGCAATCATTTATAAATTTGAAAGAATGTTTTCAGATTTCAACCCATGGAAAAAAGTGTGTCCACCTTAGAGAATTTAACTAATAGTAATTTGAACGGGAAATTTCAATATTATATTTCTAATATATATATTTACAATTAAAAACCTATATACGGAATTTTTTTTTTCAGATTTCATATATTTAACTAATACTATCTTATTTTTCAAGTTTCAATTATATATATATTGTCCTTTTAAAGCTTGACTTTTATCATGTTTGCACAGTTGGATATCAAATTTGAAATTAATTAATTTCCCACACAGCACCTCTACATTCCAAAAATCTACGTTGTAAATATTTATATTACTCGAATTTTGAAAATGAAATTTATTTTTCATAACATGCGGAAAAGAATGCTTAAATTGTAAAAGATATCCTAAACGATAGGAAAGTTCCAACTGTTTTGTTATTTTTTTTTAAAAAAAAAATCAAGTTCTATGAAAAATATTAAAATCACTAGCAAACGTATCAAACCTAATGTATAGGTAAATAAAAATTTGAAAAAATTATTTATACTTGCACAAAAATAAAAATCGATATCTCAATAAAAAATAATTTAATAGAAATATTTATTTCTTATGAAATTATATGAAAAATACAGATGAGAAAATTTTAATTATATGCTCTATTTCAAAATTAAAAAAATATATATTATTTTAAGAAATTTTTCCATATGTGTTGTGTTATATTTCCAAATATAATGTACAACCAATCCAGTAACAAATTTCTTTTTATTTAAAATGAAGGGTCAATAAACTCATATATTGTTAATAGCATCTAACACTGATTTAAATGATCAATGATTAAGAATGCATAGAGTAAATTATTGTTTCAGTCTTAAATTGGTGTTTTTTATAAGGGATGAACTCGTGGTAAGTGAAAATGGGAGGCCGGGAGGGGAGCAGAGAGTAATTATTAATCCCTTGGGCCAATAAGGACAAATATATTAATTTAAAAGTTTTGAAAGGTGTTTTTTTAAAAGCATAATAAAATAAAATTAATTTGAAAATTTCATATATGATCTGAAATTTCTATTGCAATAGCAAATTATCAAAGATATATAAAGATAAGGGTAATTCTAATATGGACACCAAAAATACAGACCGTCCATTTCATATAAATCAGACGGTCTAGATAATATTCTAAACTTCCGCACATCTAATTATCTCTGTTTTTTCTCCGTTAAGTTGAACAAAAAACTTCCGTACGAAGGACAAAATTGTCCCATCTAACTTTCCCCCTAGTTCTCTGGAGTCGTATCCTCTGGATGGTTTTATTAAACCATCCAGTGGACGTCTCGTGTTCTTGACCATCCGATTCAAATCTACGGTTGGATCTCAAAATCCATCGAAAAGAATTAAAAAAAGAAGGAAAAACGCAGGTATACGGTTTCGTATCCTTTCTTCGTATCTCTTTCTCCTCCCATGGCGAGCCTCCTCTCACCTTCTTCCCTTCCCTTCTCAATCCACCATTTCCCTCAATCTAAATCCAATAATCTCCTCACGCTTCTCTCACGCACAAACAGCCACCCCTCTCTTCTGAGAATTTCAATTCGACCTCAGTTCAAAAGCTAACAGTACAGTACCAGTAACAGGCCCAACACCATCTCTTTGGACTAGCTCTTTCTCTTTCACAGAAAAAATCGTGACCTCACTCTCGTATCCTCCGCCTTGGACTAGCACCACCGATCCTCTAGCTTTTTAAAGCTTGCTGAGGTTTGAAGCTTGCGTGTGAGAGAGAAGGCAATCGTCGAGGTTTGAAGGCGAAGCAAATATCTCCCTCTCGATCCTCCACCTCTTCTGCGTCGATCGCAAGAAATCGAATTAACCCTAGTTCTTCGTCAACTCTCT
Organism: Rhynchospora pubera; assembly: GCA_028095005.1. NCBI lineage: Eukaryota > Viridiplantae > Streptophyta > Magnoliopsida > Poales > Cyperaceae > Rhynchospora > Rhynchospora pubera. The sequence continues at coordinate 9,892,128 of CM051463.1, read as the reverse complement.
CTCTCTCTCTCTCTCTCTCTCTGCCTCCCCTTCGTGACAGGTACTTGTATTCCCCCTATCTCAAAACCCTAGTTGGATTAATTCAATGTACAAAAAATTTAACACTGATTGTGGCATAGGCCCATCAGCAGTTGGAATGTACTAGTTAAGGACCCCAAGTAAAGCAGGCAGCCTAAATATTGTCCCCTAATTGCAGGTGAGGCTTATGCAAATGACTGTAGGAGAAAAAGAAGATGATGTGGAAGAAAAAGTAAAGAATAAATAAGAGATTGGAGGAGGAGATGATGCTAAAGAAAAAGTGGTACATTATGCTTACTGGTAAAAACTGAAGAAACTGATGGAACCATGGAGGACTTGAGGATTAAGAATAGACTAAATGACTAAGTCTGATTTTGGATAAAGGAATGATCTCTTGTAAAGGCTATCTTTTTAGGATGATAGTCTATTAGTTCTTAGAAGATCTACATGTGTTGTTGTATTAGTCTATTAGTTTTTTGGTCTTTTAATAAAAACTGATATTTGATTTACCCTTTTGGTAGTTACCAGTGAATCAATTAATGGATATCAAATGTCATGATATATATTTGTTCTTTTGGCGTCAACAAATTTCATGGTATGATATCATGTGGAGTTGTGTGAGAAATCATTAGACAAAAAAGTGGTACATTATGCTTATTGCTTTTAAGAGATTTAATTATTATACATGTTGTTTCCTTGATTTATGCATGTTCATGATAAAAGTGGTGCGTTTGAGATCCAAAACGCAATGTTACATTTTAGTTGAAATTTGATGCATTTTTTCGCACCCTTGAAGTAATTATTTTTGCAACTATTAGTTTATTAAAATCTAAATAAGGTGAACCAATCATTATGAGCTTGTCCATCATGAATTGCAATCGTCATTATCAGATCAAATGATTTTTTGTATAAGATATGACAAAAACCAAATTCAGGTGTACATTCCATCAGCTAAATATATCATCAAGTGGAGCACAAAATTGACTCATTATACTTGTTGCCTCAACACTAGAACGTAAGAATTGAGGTAAATAAAAAGGGAAAAAAAATAAAATAGAAAGTAAAACTAAATTGCTGGCATCTTCTCAAATCTCAAATCACCGAGGAAGTAGGTTCTCATATCATTTTCCCTAACTGCTTTCACCGGAGCTAAAGCTGTCTTATAGAAAGCACCATTTCAACAAAACTACCAATATGCACAACAGCACAAGTAAGCTTCATTAGTGATGCAATGAGTGATGCATTCCTTGACCTCAACTGAAGCTAAACCTGCCCAATAATTAATCAAAGCACAAATTGCAATCGGTATATGTCTGATTGTTTTAATTGCATGCTTATTAAAAATACAATTATTCCTAAACGTCCACAAAATCCAGCAAATAGCACTATAACAATTGGTGATGTTCATTAGTCAAAATGCATGCCAGGTCCTATGGGATTGCAAATTGCTACCTTTATGAAAAATTACCTCTTGAACCCTACAAGTTTTGTTTTTACAAAAAGAGTAAAGTTGTGGGAAGCTACAGGCTGAAACGAGATATCAGTTAAAAAATTTAATGGTTTCTAGGGCATGATTCCTAACAAAATTGTATTTAATATTAACTAGATATTTCCAAGTAGGCAAGAACTATTATATTTAAAACAATCACGTTTTTGTATGCTTATAATTTATAAACACACAAATTTAATAATGTTCAAGTAGGTATAGGTAGGTGCAGTTCATTTTGGGAATTTATGCGTCTTGAAAGCTGCTTCTAGTGTGCTACTGGGTACTGGTAATTATGTAAGAACAAACTTTTTGTTTAGTTATGCATGCGGTCTGCTTATTTCTCAAAAAAAAAAAAAAAAGAACTAACTTATAATCATGATTTATATTCATTGGGCACAAGTCAGTAAAGCAACTAGCCTAAGTCCTTCAAATCAACACCAGTGTGTAGTATACTGTATATAGCTTCTCTTGTTCTTGTAAGATACATATGGATCCAATTACAAATCAATTCAGTTTCTATCTTCTTAATATGGTTTTACACAAGACATATACACATGTGAGACAAAGATCAAATCAATTCAGTTTAGACCAATATAGAATCCAACTAATTTTTCATTTTTTTTAACATCTTCAATTACAAAAATCGAAGGAGAGGAGATGAGTGTTACAGTGAAGAGAGGAGGTAGACCAACAGGCAACAGGGCAGGTTGCAAGTGGCGGAGGAGAAGATTGACAGTGGAGTAAATGATAGAGTAATCTCTGGAGCAAACGGCGAAGGAGAAGGGTGATGGGCGAAGCAAACGACGGAGCAATCAGTGGAGCAAATGACGGAGGAGAAGTGTTCGGCGGAGCAAATGTAGGAGCGGCATATAGTGAGGGATCGTTCGTGGGGGAGCGTGAGAAGGACGGCGCTGGGGCGAGGAAGGGAAATTAGGAGTTGGGGCGAGGAAGAAAACTTGGGGTATGGTAACGGAGATCAACAGAGATTTATCTCTATACCAATTTTACCCCTTAAAAAATTAACGGCTGTGATTTACCGCTATTAATTTTTTTGTGTCCACCATAGCATGATCCTAAAGATAATTATGAAATTCATATCCTAGTCTACGTCACTGATAGCGCTTATTTTCTATAAAATATTTAAGGGAATGTTTAGCAAGTTTGACAACCTCCGTACCTCTTTTAGAACCCAATACCTAGTTTTCTCCGCAAATACTCTTACATTTAAAACCTGACATTTAATGTTTTTAAAACCGGACATCGAACCAAGTAGAGCTACCGGTTCCGAGTTTAACACGTTGAACCTAATTAAAGTAAACCGAGTGTAGTTTATATTATTAGTGTAGAGGCAGCATATTAACAGACAAGGTTGGTGGTTTGTGGTTTGGCTCTATTTTCACATGGTGGAGGTATATCCACATCGATTCACGACGATGAATATTTACTTCAACAATGATTTTTACGCAATGAAAAAAATAAATCGGCCGGTCTGGCACACCGGTTATCCCAGTTGAACTGGTACTCAGCCGGTTTTCTACGGTTTGATAGATCTCTGGATTTGGAAGAAAAATGAACCGGTCAAAGTCCGGTTTTCAAATCATTGAATTAACTATGAGAAGTTTCAATGCAAACACATTATATACGAAGACGGCTTCAGCTGGGTTGCAAGATTTTGTACGCTAGTTTGAAACCATTGTATTATTACCAATTACGTAGATTTGAAAATATCCATCCTTAATGTATTGGCCAATAATGCTCCTCTAATTTGACTCCAATTTCTTAATTTCTTCTACACATTTTTTTTCCCTGCATAATTATATTAAAACTCGCTTGCTGCATGCATCACGCAATAGACTTCATATAAACCATTGAACTTCTCAACTGTCAATATTACTAAAATGCAAATAGCACATCAGATAGAAGTACATAATTAATCGAACTCAACAAGCAACAATCGTAGCTAAGAACATAAGGCGACTGAATAAGCTCTATAGAATATTTTTCAAGAATTTCGATTTTGTACTAGAATTCTAAATTTCGAAAGGGTAGGTCCCCTGTCCATATATATATATATATATATATATATATATATATATATATATATATTTTTTCTACTATACGATTAATTTGCCGTGTATTGACCATTATTTAATTATTTGTTGCATATCATGGATCTAACTAGATTTGATTTTTTAACTATAGATTAAAAAAAACCATAAAATGTCAACTGTTTAAAGTTTCAAAACTCACCATGAAAATCAAAGAAACTTCACAATTGGAGCCATATTAAAACTGAGAATTTTAATTAATTAAAAACTCATATATTTTTGTTAATTAAAAACTACTTTATTTTATATTCAAAATTGGTGCCATATTATATATGCAGCCGTTGCTGTGATATATATTTTTAAATAATACAATAATTGTTATTTTCTCATTTTTGTTGCAATAATAGCTATTATTTTGTCATCCTATTTATTTAATTAATTTTGAAACCAGAGTAAACATGTTAACTTACGACCCAAACTGTTTCTTTTTTTTAAAAAAATAATAATCTAGTTGCTAAATATGTAACGCATTTAAATATGATCATGCACATGTGTCATTTAATGACCTATTTATTCTTAATTTCACGCCGTCATATCAACTTTTGAGACATAGCAAGAGGCAATTTGTACTTTTTCTTGCTACTTTTGTTGACAGATTCATAATTTAAAATTTAGGCATCAATTCGTTTTTTCCTGTGCCGGCCGAAATCATTAGAAAGTACTGAAACTGCATTGGCTGTGTCTGCAACTCTGCATGGATCTTTGGAAGTTAGAACATAACCTCTATATAACCCCCAAATCTTTCGATGTTAATTATAACACAACAACTCTTTCTTTCATAATGGAAATCAAGATAAGATATCTCATCACCCTTTTCTTATTCTCTTTTCCTATAGCATCTGTATCACTAGTGAACAACGGCTTTCGTGCTGAGCTTAGCCATGTGGACTCAAAGAGCAATCTTACCCAAACCGAGCTTCTCTACCGGGCTGCCACTCGTACCAAGCATCGGTTGTCCCGAATCAAACGCATGCAACTGTTTTCTTCAACAAATATCACTAGTAACATGCATAGCGAAGTACCGACTTTAGGTGAATACTACATGGATTTGGCTATCGGGACCCCTCCTCTACTTTATTCGGCAATTGCCGATACAGGCAGTGACCTTATATGGACCCAATGCACTCCTTGCAAAAAATGTGTATCCCAACCAACACCTATATATAACCCTTCAAAATCTAGCACTGTTTCATCCATTCCTTGTAACAGCACGGTATATATAGATTTGTGTAGTGTTGACAACCCTCCTCCCTCTTGCTTCTGTTCATACAATTATACATATGGCACAGGATGGACAAGTGGAACTCTTGACAAAGAGACCTTCACTTTTGGTACCAGTAAATCTGTATCAGTACCTAATATCACGTTTGGTTGCAGTACATCAACGAGCGATGACTTCAACGGGTCAGCTGGGCTGGTTGGGCTAGGTAGAGGTGAATTATCTTTGACATCACAACTGAACACTAGCATGTTCTCCTATTGTCTTACTTCATTCTTTGATACTAATAGTACAAGCCCATTACTCCTTGGACCATTGGCAAAATTTAGCGGAACAACTGTTAAATCCACACAATTTGTTAAAAACCCTTCTATGGTTCCTACGAACACTTACTACTATCTCTCATTGCAAGGGATATCCCTTGGAACAAACAATCTAGCAATTCAACCTGCTGCATTCGCCTTGCAGTCTGATGGAACAGGTGGATTCATTATCGACTCAGGTACCACATTTACTCTCCTTGTAAACGAAGCGTACATAGCAGTAAAAAGTGCTATTGAATCAATAGTTACATTGCCTGTTGCTGATGGATCTACTGTCGGGTTCGACCTGTGCTACTTTGTGGGATCTAGTTCTTCTCCGCGTTCAATGCCTAATTTGATATTTCATTTTGACAGTGCCGACATGGTGTTGCCAGAGGACAATTACATGGTATTTGTGAATCAGGATTTATGGTGCTTAACAATTTTTAGCTCCGATATCAGTTTGTCAATATTTGGTAACTTTCAACAACAAAATTTTCACATACTTTATGATGTCGACAAGGAAGTTCTTTCTTTTACTCCAGCCAATTGTGCAACCATATGAAGGCACGCATGTTTACTTGTGCTAGTTTTATCATATATATTACCCGTACATTTCGTTCTTATGTTATTGCATGTTCTCAGTTGGTGAATTTGATGATGCACATGTACTTGTACTACATACAATAAAAATGTTGTTGTTGTTGTTGTTGTTGTCAATTTTGTAATTATTTTCTGATATATAGTTCCCTTGTACCAGTTACAAAAAGATCAGACAGGTGCGAGTAAATCACTTATCTTAAGCAATCGGCCAAACAGGAATGTGCAGAGCCTATGAGTGTTTTTTAAACTCCTTGCACGCTTTGAAGATATTACTAAAGCCAAAGGGGATAAAATAAATCATTCAAACTTCAATTGCGTGATAGATTATCTATGCACATATTACGTATTTAATTTGTTTAATTGAGGACGTCATTAACTCTTTATATCTTAGTACAGGTTTATTGGGCTTATTTCAGGGCGCGCTTCACTGTTTGATTGATTCATGCCTAGGGGTGAAAACGGTCACCGTTTCGACCGTCCTTTCGTTTCGTTTCGTCCAAAACGAAACGAAACGGTTAAGATTTTTTGTTGCGTTTTATAAACGAAACGGTTAACGAAAGCTTAGAACAGTTTCGTCCATGTGTATTTTCGTGGTATTTTCGTGATTTCGACCGTTTCGTTTTGGACGAAACGGTTAACGCAAATGGGTGATCAATTTCGTTTTAAAACGAAACGGTTAACGAAATCGACCGTTTTCGTGGTCGTTTTAGACGTTATGCAGCCATATTCATGCCTTAAAAATTAAATAGTGCATTTTTGGACTTCAAAAACTAGGAGTCCAGGACTGTTTGCCCATTTGTACGAAATATATCCATAGGCAATTCCCTCTCAAGCCCAGCAGGCTACCCCTCAAAGGCTCAAACCCAGCTCATTAATTTACTCGAATCGGAGCTGATACGAGGCATCCCATTGAAATGACATCCGCGACATCCCACGCTTCACTGAGCCCAAATCTGGCCCAAAAGGAAGCACGCTGCGATTTTGGCGGAATTTCGATGTGTTATGCGATCGCGATGACATCATCGTTACGCGCTACACCAACTGTCACTTAAAAACAGGAAGTACTTAAATTAGTGTAAAATTAAAAAATTAACAACAAACAGACAAAAAATTGTACAAGTAATAATTCAATATAATAAGAATTGAAAATATTAAGGAAGTGTATAATTCTTCGTAAAGGAGTATATATTTTTTCATATGAGAGTATATATTTTTTCGTAAAAAGGTTAAAATAAGCATTCAACATAAGAATTTCAAATAAGAACAATCATATAAGAATTGAAAATATCAAGGAAGTAAATACTTCTCCGTAAAGGAGTATAAACTTCTACATATGGAATACAAAATTAGCATTTAACAAACAGACAAAACGTTGTATAAGTAATAATTCAATATAATAAGAATTGAAAATATTAAGGAAGTATATAATTCTTCGTAAAGGAGTATATATTTTTTCATATGGGAGTATATATTTTTTCGTAAAAAGATTAAAATAAGCATTCAACATAAGAATTTCAAATAAGAACAATCATATAAGAATTGAAAATATCAAGGAAGTAAATACTTCTCCGTAAAGGAGTATAAACTTCTACATATGGAATACAAAATTAGCATTTAACAAACAGACTGATGATGGAATTAAATCCTAGTACCAAATAAATTTGTACCTAGACTTAACCTCACTAGTCGTTCGGAGTTAAGCTTAGGGTCGAACCCAAAGGACGGATTAACGATTACTGGACTTGTTCTTTTTATGAAGCTAGACAATAAAATAAGGTTGAGAGTGTTGTGAAATAAAGAAACTAAGTAACAATGCAATTAAGTAGATATTTTTGGTTGTTTTTTGATTCTAAATAATAAGGTAAACTAAAGTAGGTAGATTTTGGGGTTTTTCAATTATAATGAGGTGTCTTAGGGGTCAGGATTCACCTAGGTTTAGCCCTCGATTTGTTGGATCGCTCGCTGTCGCGTTAAATACCAACAAATCTAAGCATAGGCTGTCAGTTCGGTCCGAACACGACTTGTTCGGTCCGAACAGAAGCTGGTATGTTGAGTTATGACCATACAACTTGAGTTTTAACTTTATGAAGGGCTCAGATCGGCTATAGCTACATTACCTAATCCTCAACTGTCGTCTTTTGGACTAGAAATTAGTACAGGTCTCTACTTTGCCCACATAGACCAATTAAACCTAAACTTTCGTGTCGGTATTTTAATTAACCTATGTCTTATTTATTTGTTTTCTTAGGGATATCTAAGTTGCCTTTCAGCCAACTTAGAAACTACACCTTTCAGTGCTAGCTAATCTCCTCTTTCAAATCTTCAACTTATCCCAAGTACTTAGTTTAATCCTAATTATTTAACCTAACCTTGTAACTTAACTAAACAGGCCTTTATTTAGAAGTAAATCAGGTCAAAACAAGGAAATTAAACAAGCAATTAAAATACTACTCAATAAATAGATCATAAAGCAAAACATCAAGTCATAACAAGTCATAACATCAAACTAAACCTAAACTACATCCATACCCTAAGACAACATATATTTAGCCTAACATAGTATTCAAACAAACAATAACAAGAGTAGAAATCACAAGATACAAGCCCATGGAAATTAGAGATAAAAACATAGGAAGAATAAACCAAGTTGTCTTTCTATGCTCGATCTTCAATCATCAAAGGCAGTGGGGTGTTGCAAGGCGTGTCTCCAACCTTCTCCTTGCTGCCGTCGCCTCAAGAATCTGGTTGCTCGATGAAATCAATGGTGGAATCACCTAAGGAAGGTGGAATTGTGTTTTGGAGGGTAGAATGCCTTTCCTTCAGGCCTTGGGGCGAATATATAGTGGTCTTCTGGCTTGGAAAGGAGGCTGGGGCGCTATGGCAAGAAGACATACCAAAATATCGAGTTTCCATGCGTGAAAATCCTTCCAAATATGCCATGGCGGCTCTCGGTTCGGTCTGGACAAGTTTTGTTCGGACCGGACAGGGCTAATTCGGGTCAAAACAGCTCAATTCGGACCAAATAGCCTCAGTTCGGACCGAACAGATTCAGTTTGGGTCGAACTGAGACTCCAGCTTTGAGTATCTGTTGTATTTTGGTCATATCTCCTTCGTCCGGACTCCGATTTAGGTGATTCAAAAGCCGTTGGAAAGCTTAGGTTGAGCTCTACAATGATGTTGACTCTATTTAGCCATTTGCTTTCCTTAGACTCTCATTTTGTTCTGTAAACGTGCCTTCGGTCCGAGCAAAACTCCATTCGGTCCGAGTAGTAGCTTTGATGTTGCCTCCAAGTGCTAGGAATGAGTCGTCTAGCGTATGCCGAGTGCCAAAATCCATCTAATATTCGAGAATCCACTAGAAATCGTCGAGAAACCTGAAAATAAGAGAAAAGACGACGGTAGAGCCAATTCCTAGAAAATCATAGCAATTTATCAAATAATTGAATGGTTTGAGTATGATTTGAGTGCTAAGTACGGTCCAAAAACCTACAAATAATAACGATATCAAATTCCCCCAAACTTAAACTTTGCTTGTCCTCAAGCAACGCCCTAAGCTTAGAATTTTGGACTATACTTAAAACCTTAAACATTGAGTTGTAACTCAAACCAAGAAATGTCGTGAAACCAATTGCTTTGCCTAAAATTTTCACACTTCAATCAAATAAGTCAAACAAAAATTTAATTTCAAGAACCAAGTTTAGTGTTCTACAAATTAATTCATGCAACTCTTGGTCCTAATGAAATCTTCTCTTAAATTTTAGAACTCTAGCTTCTCTTTGTTATTTCAAATGCGATCTCAATTTCAATCACCCGTTCCTTTTCATTTTTCACAAAAGTTTGTAAAGTCCTTTATCAAAGTCGGAAATTTTATAATGAACTTCTCTTAAAACAATTTCACTTTTTTTCCTTTTTCACCAATTTTTTCCTTTGTGCAAGTCGAGTCGTGGGGCTTTACACCCTAGAGGATATAATGCGGTGTCATTGGCCTTGAATTTGCTACTAGCACATGACGCGCTAGGGAGGTTGGACGGGTATTGCTCGACTATGGCCACGGTACACTTGGGCCATAATACTCAACAACTCCTTTACCAATGCTTTCACACCGGGTCCGGTAGAAATTAATTACAAGTTACCCAATTATACCTCGAGAGCTTTGAGTTATAATTCCCGACAACTTGTAATTGATCCAATACCCTCCAATTTGTGGTTGAGTTGGTGGAAAAAGGCCTCGGTGCATCCTCGTTTTCACAACTATTTTGATTTTATTGTCCCATTAAGATTGCTTGTCGGTGATTCAAGCGATGAAAAGCATTTTCAACAAGTCCAAGTTCATTTCATAATTTCCGAAGTCGATAAATTTCTTTTTAAACAAAGGTTTGTCAAACACGAATCAGTTCACTCGGTAAAAACTTATGAGAATCGACTAAAATTGATCTAACAATTCTAAGCATCCAAGATCGAGTTCTAATTTTCTCAAAATATTTTCATTTCGGCCCATTGGTGCAAAAATTAATTATGAGATATCAAAACGTTCTAGGGTACTTGAGAAAATTTTTGATTGACTTCCAAATAGTTTTAAGTGTGAGTTTCATCATTTAAAATCCAAATCGAGAGAGTTTAGGCAAATCCAATCAATTTCCAAACAAAACTAGGCAAAAATCCAATTTTTATGTCTCTGTTCGGACCGGACAAGACTCTGTTCGGACCGAACAGAAGCTGTGAAATTCAAAATTTATCCAAATTTGCAAAAATTTTGAGCAATTTCAATCAAAAGTTCGAATTTTTCTCCTATTTCCTCCCCCCAAACTTAAATCAAGCATTGTCCTCAATGCATTCAATCACAAAGGAAAGTAAATAGGAGGAAAAGAGAACTTAGCCAATTTTTGCATTCCAACATGTCGATTTGTTCCTAATTTGTTTTCTCGATTTTCAAGATGGCTCTATCAATCTTCAAGTCTTTTGATGCAATCCGTATGAGGTCGTTCGGGGTTAGTTGGTTCGCGTAACCCATGGTGCTCTAGCACGAATTACATCTTCCTTCGTTTGTGCCTCAAGATTTTCCTACAAACAAACAAACACAAACATCAAATTCTTTTTTTTTTTGTTATTTTCAGTTTTTCAAATTTTTATGGATTTTTCTATTTTTTTTTTGTATTTTATATTTTTAATGACAAAATAAATAAAAGAGAGAAGAGTTGAGAAATCCTTGGGTTGCCTCCCAAGAAGCGCTTGTTTTAGGTCCCTAGCTTGACCATCTTTTCATTAAGTCTTAATTGGATCGGGCCCGGAGAGCGAGACGGCGAGCGATTTGTCATAGCCCTTGTTGTTGATGTCTCTCATGCGATCCCTTTCTAAGATAGTCTCATCCGTGCGAATCGAGGGATCGATGCCCTTTAAATCATCAAGTGAGTACCCCATTGCTCCTTTGTTCACCAACAATTTCTTTGTTTGACCTGTATCTAGCTTGAAGTCAGCAATAACAAGGTCCGTTTGACTAAGAGGCGCTGGATGATGCTTGATTTTGACTTTGGGGGTCTCAGTTTGGACCGAAGAAGAACAGTTCGGACCGAACAAGGGGCTATTTGGACCGAACTTGATCCTGTTCGGACCGAACAGAGCGTCTGTGACCTTTGATACTTCAATTTGGACTGTTGTTCGGTCCGAACTAGAGGGGGTTCGGTCCGAAGGTCTGGCAGTTTGGTCTGGATAGACATTGTTGGGGTCGAGCAGAGCATCATGAGAGTGATCCTTAGGAAATTCTTCAATTTTAGAGACCCATTGGACCATACAACACTTGTCAATGGGATCAGGGCATTTCAAAGCATGGTCTATGGAAAAACGGAGCTTCTCTCCTCCTACTCTAACCACAATCGTCCCATCTCGAGCATCCATTTTCACACCGGCGGTTCTAAGAAAGGGGCGTCCCAAAATTATAGGCACCTCCTTATCTTCTTCCATGTCTACCACAACAAAATCCCCCGGTATGACAAACTTATCCACTTGGACGGGCACGTCTTTAATAACGCCTAAGGGTAACCGCATTGAAGAATCGGCGAGTTTCAATGTCATGCATGTGGGTCTCAACTCACCAATACCAATTTTGTCAAACATTGACTTGGGCATAAGACTCACACTAGCACCCATGTCACACAAGGCTTGCTTGATTATTGCATTTCCAATAGTGCAAGGAAGAGCAAACCTACCCGGATCCTCAAGTTTTGGTGGCATTTTGCTCTTCAAAGCCTCGGTACCCTTGTGTGTTAAGGCCACCGTTTTGAGCTCTTCCATCGATCTCTTGCCTGTGCATAACTCCTTCAAGAATCTTGCAAAGATCGGCACTTGAGTTATGATATCTGTGAATGGAATGTTGACCTTCAATTCCTTGAGAATCTCCCAAAAGGTTCGAAATTGTTCAGCTTCCTTTTTCTTCAAAAGTCGCTGAGGAAATGGAACTGGGGGTCTATAGGTTGACTCAGGTTGTTGCGCTTTCTTCTTCCCCTTGGCTTGGACATCTCCTTGGGCATCATTTTCTCTCTGTTCGGACCGAACAAGGGGCTGTTCGGACCAAACATGGGGCTGTTCGGACCGAACTGGATCCTGTTCGGACCGAACTTGGAGGTTGTTTCCTTCATTTGGTGGCATGTGTTGTTCGTCGCTTGGTTCGGTCCGAACTGGAGGTGGTTCGGTTCGAACTGAGGGTCGAACTGCCTCGTTGGTTGGCACGGGCTGATCTTGGTACTCTTTGCCACTTCGTAGGACATGTATGGCTTTGATCTCTGCACTTGGGTTGATCTGAGGCTGGCTTGGAAGTTTGCCGAGTGGTCGGGAGAAGTGTGCTTCCATCATGCGTTCCAAGCGTTGCAAGGTGCTCGCACTTCCCTTAAATTCGTTGATGGTCACCTTCAATTCGTCGGTGGTGGCCTTCAATTCATCTAACCCTAAAGCCATAGATTTGTTAATCTTTTCTTGCTCACTCATGAATTCTTGAACAACAATTGGAATTTCTTCCCTTTCGAAATAGGGTTTCTTTTGAAATGATTGGTCTCTATTGTTGTTGTTGAATTGTGCATTCCTATACAAATTTGGCGGGTTATTTTGGTACTTTGAACCGTAAGGGGGCCCATTGTGTAGGTAGTTCACTTGGGCCCCTCCGTTACCAATTTTGGCAAGAGGACAATTGATAGATGTATGTCCTTCCTCGCCGCATGCTCCGCATTGGTTTGAATGGAGATGTGTCCCTTGAGCCGATTGGTAAGCGGCAAGTTCAGCTTCTAGTTCCTCGATCCTCGCCTCTTTAGTTGAAATTTGGTGCACTTGTTGCCTCGAACTACTTGAGTGGCGGGAAATGAGTAGAGGGTACCATGTGTAATTTCTTGCACAATGATCAAGTAAATCTCGCCCTCGTGCCGTATCAAGTCTTTTGAATGCCCCACCTGAAAGAGAATCAAGATTGATTTTAATATTGTCATAAAGTCCAGTGTAGAATGATTTAAGGAGCATCCATTCTTGAATTCCATGATGTGGACAAGAATTTTCTAAATCCCTAAACCGTTCCCATGCATCCCTCATTGATTCATTTTGGTTTTGGGCAAAATTATTCAATTCAGCTCTAATTTTATCTGCTCTATCCGAAGGGAAATACCTATCCAAGAAGGTTTGTGCCATTTCATCCCAAGACCTAATTGACCCTTTTTTCAATGTTTTATACCATTTTTGTGCTCGGTCCTTAAGGGTGAAATGAAATAACAATAGCCTAATTGCTTGTTGAGGAACACCATTAAACTTAATTAATCTAGTGCAATCAATAAAAGTTTGTAAGTGAGCATGGGGATCCTCATCGTCGTTCCCATAGAACGGATTTTGTTGCACAAGCACGACGTGGTTGGGGGCGATTTGCATGTTGTTAGCGGCGATGCCTGGAATCACCACCGGTCCGCCCACGTTTCTTGCGCTGGGAACTCCAAACTCCATGAGAGTCCTTTCATGATCTTCCTCATCTTCGTCGTCGGAGTTATGGATGCTTCCCTCATCTTCTTGAGTCCATCGTCGACGCTCATTGTCAAAATCTCTCCTTTGACCCGTTAGGAGGGTCCGATCGGCTGTCAGTCGAGCCTCTCTTTGCTCAAGTTGGAGACGGAGGTTCTCCAATTCTTGTGTGCGCTGTGCAATGGCCTCGGGAGTGAGTGCCTCGGCCATTGTTTGATTTTCTCTCTTTTGCTCGATACTCAGTTCGGTCCGAACTGGTTCTGTTCGGTCCGAAGAGAGAGAGGGTTGAGGGGCTGGTGGCTGTTCTGGATCCTCCGTCAAGTGTCGGAAGAAGTAGTTTCGAACTTTTGGAGGTGGTGACTTCTTCCTACGTGTCTTGCCTGCCAGTCCTGCAATAAAGAAAGAGAGAAGTGGGTAAAAAGGAAAAAATAAAAATCTAGTCTCCAAATACTCAAACAAGTATCCAATATCGACACCGTCCCCGGCAACGGCGCCAATTTGATGATGGAATTAAATCCTAGTACCAAATAAATTTGTACCTAGACTTAACCTCACTAGTCGTTCGGAGTTAAGCTTAGGGTCGAACCCAAAGGACGGATTAACGATTACTGGACTTGTTCTTTTTATGAAGCTAGACAATAAAATAAGGTTGAGAGTGTTGTGAAATAAAGAAACTAAGTAACAATGCAATTAAGTAGATATTTTTGGTTGTTTTTTGATTCTAAATAATAAGGTAAACTAAAGTAGGTAGATTTTGGGGTTTTTCAATTATAATGAGGTGTCTTAGGGGTCAGGATTCACCTAGGTTTAGCCCTCGATTTGTTGGATCGCTCGCTGTCGCGTTAAATACCAACAAATCTAAGCATAGGCTGTCAGTTCGGTCCGAACACGACTTGTTCGGTCCGAACAGAAGCTGGTATGTTGAGTTATGACCATACAACTTGAGTTTTAACTTTATGAATGGCTCAGATCGGCTATAGCTACATTACCTAATCCTCAACTGTCGTCTTTTGGACTAGAAATTAGTACAGGTCTCTACTTTGCCCACATAGACCAATTAAACCTAAACTTTCGTGTCGGTATTTTAATTAACCTATGTCTTATTTATTTGTTTTCTTAGGGATATCTAAGTTGCCTTTCAGCCAACTTAGAAACTACACATTTCAGTGCTAGCTAATCTCCTCTTTCAAATCTTCAACTTATCCCAAGTACTTAGTTTAATCTTAATTATTTAACCTAACCTTGTAACTTAACTAAACAGGCCTTTATTTAGAAGTAAATCAGGTCAAAACAAGGAAATTAAACAAGCAATTAAAATACTACTCAATAAATAGATCATAAAGCAAAACATCAAGTCATAACAAGTCATAACATCAAACTAAACCTAAACTACATCCATACCCTAAGACAACATATATTTAGCCTAACATAGTATTCAAACAAACAATAACAAGAGTAGAAATCACAAGATACAAGCCCATGGAAATTAGAGATAAAAACATAGGAAGAATAAACCAAGTTGTCTTTCTATGCTCGATCTTCAATCATCAAAGGCAGTGGGGTGTTGCAAGGCGTGTCTCCAACCTTCTCCTTGCTGCCGTCGCCTCAAGAATCTGGTTGCTCGATGAAATCAATGGTGGAATCACCTAAGGAAGGTGGAATTGTGTTATGGAGGGTAGAATGCCTTTCTTTCAGGCCTTGGGGCGAATATATAGTGGTCTTCTGGCTTGGAAAGGAGGCTGGGGCGCTATGGCAAGAAGACATACCAAAATATCGAGTTTCCATGCGTGAAAATCCTTCCAAATATGCCATGGCGGCTCTCGGTTCGGTCTGGACAAGTTTTGTTCGGACCGGACAGGGCTAATTCGGGTCAAAACAGCTCAATTCGGACCAAATAGCCTCAGTTCGGACCGAACAGATTCAGTTCGGGTCGAACTGAGACTCCAGCTTTGAGTATCTGTTGTATTTTGGTCATATCTCCTTCGTCCGGACTCCGATTTAGGTGATTCAAAAGCCGTTGGAAAGCTTAGGTTGAGCTCTACAATGATGTTGACTCTATTTAGCCATTTGCTTTCCTTAGACTCTCATTTTGTTCTGTAAACGTGCCTTCGGTCCGAGCAAAACTCCATTCGGTCCGAGTAGTAGCTTTGATGTTGCCTCCAAGTGCTAGGAATGAGTCGTCTAGCGTATGTCGAGTGCCAAAATCCATCTAATATTCGAGAATCCACTAGAAATCGTCGAGAAACCTGAAAATAAGAGAAAAGACGACGGTAGAGCCAATTCCTAGAAAATCATAGCAATTTATCAAATAATTGAATGGTTTGAGTATGATTTGAGTGCTAAGTACGGTCCAAAAACCTACAAATAATAACGATATCACAGACAAAACGTTGTATAAGTAATAATTCAATATAATAAGAATTGAAAATATTTAAGGAAGTACATACTTCTTCGTAAAGAGGTACATACTTCTTCATATGGGAGTATATTTTTTTCGTAAAAAGGTTAAAATAAACATTCAACATAAGAATTTCAAATAAGAACAATCAGATAAGAATTGAAATATCAAGGAAGTAAATACTTCTCTGTAAGGGAGTATAAACTTCTACATATTGAATACAAAATTAGCATTTAACAAACAAAAAAAAATTATACAAGTCAATATAATAAGAATTAAAAATATTAAGAAAGTATATAATTTTTAGTAAAGGAGTACATACTTCTTCATATGGGAGTATATATTTTTTCGTAAAAAGGTTAAAATAAGCATTCAACATAGAAATTTCAAATAAGAACAATCAGATAATAATTGAAAATATTAAGGAAGTAAATACTTCTCCGTAAGGGAGTACATACTTCTACATATGAAATACAAAATTAGTATTTAACAAACAGACAAAAAATTGTACAAATAATAATTCAATATAATAAGGGAGTATATAATTCTTAAAAAAAGAAGTATAACCTTCTTCATATGGGATTCAAATAAGCATTCAATGTTAAAATTTCATCCAACCTTGGTCAAATAAAGATATCAAATATAAAGTTACAAAAACTATATACACAGTTACTATATACTCGCTCAAAGCAAAATTCATGAGAATACCTTGAAACAATAAGTAAAGATCGCCAAAAATAAACCTAAACTGAGTTGTAAATCGAGAAATTATGCAATAAAAATTCTAATTTCGCCAAGATAAAAGAGTAAATCGAGAAATTATACAAAGGCGATATTATTTTCTAAATACAAAATCGAGAAATTATAGAACAAAAACTCTAATTTCACAAATGAAAATAAGTAACTCGATAAATACCTAAAGTCGATGCCGATATCGATCTTTGCTTTTGTTTTAGTACGAGTGCTTTTCTTCTCATCTAAACGAGAAAGTAGAACGGCAAGAGGGAGTGAGAGAAGAGTGAGTGGGAAAAAGAGAAGAGAATAGATCTAGATTCAGATTTTAATCCAAACAATTCTAATCCTAGACGTGAGAGAAGAGGTGAGAGAAAAATGGATTTTTGTTTGAAATAGTGGGAGAGAGACAGAGTGTGAATGAGAGAAAGAGAGGAGGTCACGTGAGGTGCGCGTGCAAATGAGAGAATATTGGATTTTCCTATGCTGGGATGTCACAGGATGACAAATTGCTGGGATGACAGTTAGTATTTCCGATTATTAAGCAATACAGATAGAGTTGCATGTTATCATCAGTTGGTGGATATATATGTACCGTCTTGTAAAGTTCTTTCTAGTTTCTACTGCAAATTAACTGTAGTGAAACCCAAAAATTGGAGAATATGTTGAAGAACGAGGAGAGGAGGGGAAACAAACATCCTGAATAATGTGCGCACACAAACTGCACGATGAATTGCCATGGAGAGAAAACTTAGTATAATAGTTTGGCACCCTGCAATTTAGTATTTCAGTTGACTTATGTGGCTTAGTAGCTCAGTAGTAAGAGCACTAGGTTAGCTTCTAAGAGGTCAATGGTTCAAGTCCCGTATGTCTTTAATTTCAGAAAAAATTGAATGGCAAAGACTTTCCTCTTTCTTCAAAAAAAAAAAAAAAAAAGTATTTCAGTTGACTTAGTCACTGTGCTTGTGCTGGAATCATGTAAAAATGACTCTCATGATCCTTATAATTAAGTTGACTAAATGAAATGGACTAATTATTTTAAGTTTAGGAACCCCAAGAGAAAATAATGATTTAATACTTCGTGGATTCAACTAATTAAAGAGCAGGATCTATTCAATCTTTTATGACAAAATATAATATTTCCCTTTGCCTCTTTTACTTTGAGTTCGCTAGATAAGGCCTTTATTAATTGTTGTACTAGGGATCTAATCATCTACAAATATTGCCAACTATTAATTTACAATGCTTGGCGCTGTTCTTGTTTCTTTTAATTAATTTTCCTAAATTTGTTCTTTTCTATATATTATTTTCACATTTCGCATCTTTTTCAATCTAGTTAACAAATTTTAGAATCTAGCAAAAGATCATATACAAACTTATCCTTTTTAAAACTTGAAATCGTAAATTTTTATTTCTAGAACTTTTAGACATTGACAGATAACATCTTTTAGAAAAGCTCAACTTGTATATAAGGCATTTTAATATTGTAGTTCTGAAATAACGAAATTTTAATTTTTATAACCAAGACTTCATGTTGTCAACAAGGACAATAGACAAAAAAAAAAAAATTTAAAAGATCATATTTTATTTCAAATTTTAGAAAATAAACAATAATTGTAATGTTCCATCCATCTTCTGAAGTTCTATTTCAATTACAAAAGATGAAGACAGTAGTAATAAAATTCATAATGTAGTGCTCCCGACTAATTAAGGCAATATAAAAGTTACCAAAAGAAAGGAAAAAAAAAATAATTCGCCTTAGATCACGGCCGATTGCATGCAACTTGTCTTTTAAAATAATTAAATTAAATAAATGTTTTATCATTTTGATTGACAACGCCCGTACTATTTGAGTACAGAAAAATAATCTTTACCTAGGCTTCTCATCTAAGTACAATAAGTAAGTATAAAGAACCCGGGCCATTTTTAATGGTGATATTTCTGCATCAACGTCTATTCATTCATATTAATTAATACGACAATTACCTATCCAAATTAAGCTCATGTGATATGTCATTATGTTATTTAAAATTTATTGAATTGTTTTCCTATTTCAGTTAAACAATATGATAACTAATATGATTAGAAAATATAAATGATTCTACCATAGGCTCCGTTTGGATAGGTGTGGAAAAAAGGAAAGAAGGGAAGAAGTATTGGGAAGTGTGTAACTTTGTGAAGAGTTTGAATTGTTTATAATTTTTTTTCTTCCTTCTTCTTCTTTTTTCTTCCAACGATCCAAAGACACCCATAAAAAATGAATATACACAAGAACAACCTTTCAAATAAAAGGATGTCCTCTGTTGGGTTAATTTTCGGGTCCGATTTTAACTCTAATCAATCACAGAAGTGTTAATAATTTTAAAGAAGAAAAAAAAAAATCAAATTTTTAGTCCTTATAAAACATCAAGTTCTTGGCAAGATACAAATTATACATTTTTTTTTTGCAATATTGGATGACCAATTCATATTTCAAAATTTCATAATTAATATTCTTTTTGTTGTTCCCGCAGTAATTCGTCCGGAAGTACTGAAAATAATTAATCTTTATATATAAATTCCCAATATTTCGTAGGGCTGTCAATGGGTACGGTACGGTAAAAGGTATTTTCATTACCAGTACCCTACCCGTACCCGTTAAAAATAGCTTTACCCGTATCTTACCCGTACCCGTTAAGAATTAACGGTACGGATACGGTAACAGTAAAAAATAAATATAATAATAATAAAATTTGTACACTCTGTATAAATAAATTATATCAACAAATATATTAATAAAGTGCAACAATGGTGGCGAATATTTTAGGTTTATGATTTTTTATTTTTTCGTACACTGAATGGAAAGAATTATAAATCTTAAATAAAATCTAGCAATATTTTTTTACCAATCATGCAATATAAGATGCCATATGTATCATGTAATTGTATATTTTTAATTGTGGCAATTACCCGTTATGAAAACGGTACGAAATAGCTTTTACCCGTATCCATACCGGTTAAATTAACGAAAAAATTTTCTTATCCATATCCGTACCGTTAACTTAACGAAAATAAAACTTTATCCATACCCGTTTTATACGGTACGGTACGAGTTGGATATACGGGTAAACGGATTTCATTGACAGCCCTAATATTTCGATGTTGATTAGACAATTTAATTCCTTCAATTCAATTCCTTCATTCGTGCATGATGGAACTCAACATAAGATATCTCACCACTCTTCTCTTGCTCTCTTTTACCTATAGCATCCGTATCTCTAGTGAACATTAATGGCTTTCGTGTTGAGCTTAGCCATGTGGACTCAAAGAGCAATTTCACTCAAAACTGAGCTCCTTTACCGAGCAGCAAACCGTACCATGCATCGGTTGTCCCGGCTCAAATGCATGCAATTTCTTTGTTCAACAAATATCGGCAGCAACATTCATAGTGAAGGACCGACCTTTAGCTGAATACTACATGGATTTGGCTATCGAGAACTCAGCTTCACCTCTACATTATTCGGATATTGTCGATACTGGCAGTGATCTTATATGGACCCAGTGTTCCACTTGGCAAAAAATGTTTGTCTTAACTCTCAAATAACACCTTTATACAACCGTTTGAAATCTACCACTGCTTCATCCATTCCATGTAACAGCATGACATTATATCAATTGCTGTGTAGTGGTCGGAAATTCAGAACCCTGTTCCATCTTGCTTATGTTCATACATTATTATACATATAACACAGGGTGGACAAGTGGAACTCTGAACAAAGAGACCTTCACTTTTGGTACCACTAACAGTAAGTATGTATCAGTGCCTAATATCTTTTTTGGTTGTAGTACATCGTCAAGTGATGAATTCAATGGGTCCGCTGGGCTGGTTGGGCTTAGTAGAGGTGCATTTTCTTTGACCTCACAACTTAGCATCAGCACATTCTCCTATTGTCTTACTTCATTCATTGATACTAATAGTACAATCAACACCATTTGTCAGAAACCCTTCTAGCACGTACTACTATCAGTCTCTACAAGGGATATCCCTTGGAACTGCCAAATTGGCAATCCGACCTGCCGCAATTGCCTTGAAGTCAGATGGAACAGGTGGAATTAATGATAATTGATTCTGGTACCACATTTACAGTCCTCGTAAATGAAGCGTACTTACCATTGCAAACTGCTATTAAATCAATAGTGAAATTGCCCCTTGCGAATTGGTCCAATATCAGGAATGATCTGTGCTACTCTGTGCGATCAGATGCTTCTCCAATCTCCACCAAGACTGCCTGATTTGACATTTCATTTTACGATGCTGACATGGTGTTGCCAGCGGATAATTTTTTTTGAAGGCCAGGTAGCAAGTACCACACCTACAAATTTTATTAATCCAGTGGATAATTATATGATACAATTTTCCGATGTGAATTTGTGGTGCCTTGCTCTTTTTGGCTCAGATAGTTTGTCAATATTGGGCAATTTTCAACAGCAAAACTTCCACATACTGTATGACGTTGACCAGGAAGTTCTTTCTTTTGCTCCAGCCAGGTGTGACAGCTTATGAAGGCATGCATTCTTGAACGAAAGAAGAAGACAAAACTTTTCTAATTCATTGAATTGTTTTTCATATATATTCTCTCCGATTTACAATGATAGTATATATAGCCCTCTGGACTCGATACAGCTCAGATCAGCTGAGTTTGTTATAGTCAGACAAAAGGAATATTGAGAAACAAACTAAATGCCTATTACAGCTCAACTGTTTAAACAATTACTGGAGCTGTTCAGTTGACTCACTAACACCCCCCCCCCCCACAAGCTAATGGCATCTGAATGACATTGAGCTTGTCTCGAAGAAATTGATGTCGCGTAGTAGACAAAGATTTAGTCATAATATCTGCCAATTGATCGGCTGAACACAGATATTTGACTTGAAGATTATTTGAAGCAATTCTCACACGAACAAAGTGAAAATCTATTTCCACATGTTTTGTACGAGAGTGAAACATAGGGTTGACTGCCAAAAATGTGGCACCAATATTATCGCACCACATAATGGGGGAGGAGGTGGATGTAACATGCAATTCTTGGAGTAAAAACTGAACCCAGAGTAATTCAGCGCAGGTTAAAGCCAAATTGCGGTACTCAGCCTCTGTGCTGGACCGAGACACTGTATTTTGTTTCTTGGCACTCCAAAAAATGATATTGGAACCAAGGAAGATACAATAGCCTGATGTAGAACGGCGATCAAACTGTGATCCTGCCCAATCGGCATCGGTGTATGCATGAATATTTAGACTTGAATGTGAAAAGAATTGCAAGCCATGATGCATTGTACCAGCCAAGTAACGCTAAATTCTTTTAACCGCTGTTCATTGATTCAAAGTGGGAGAGTGCATAAATTAGGACAGCTTGTTCACAACAAATGAGAGATTAGGCCGTGTAACAGTAGCATACTGAAGGGCACCCACTATGCTACGATACATGGGGGGATCATGGAAAGGTTCACTGTCACCTGGAGCTAGTGAAACACCAGTTGCAATTGGAGTTGGTGATGGTTTTGCTGTCAGCATACCAGTTCTCTCAAGCAAGTCATGAATGTACTTAGATTGAGAGAGATGCATACCATGTGAAGTTGTTGTAACAGCCATGCCAAGAAAGTAATGCAGTGGTCCCAAGTCTTTAATGGCAAAATAAGAATTGAGATGATTAATGCAACTCCTGATATGATTGTTGTCATTTCCAGTGATCAAGATATCATCAACATAAACTAACACAATGGTAACATGTCGTTGATGATGAGCAAGAAAAAGAGATGGGTCATATTGAGAAGGTACAAACCCAAATTGTAGAAGGGATTTGCTCAGCTTTTGGAACCATGCATGTGGTGACTGCTTCAAACCATAGATTGCCTTGGAAAGGAGACAGACATGATCGGGTCGAGAAGCATCTACAAAGCCAGGCGGCTGGCTCATGTAAACCTTTTCTGAAAGATCACCATGGAGAAAGGCGTTGTGTACATCTAGCTGTCGGATTGACCATCTAGAGGAGACAACTAAGGAGAGAATTATCCGAATAGTTGTTGGTCGGACAACTGGGCTGAAAGTATCAAGGAAGTCAATTCCTTCTTGCTGATGGTAACCCTTGGCCACCAGCCGGGCTTTATAGCGCTCAATAGTTCCATCGGAGTGTCTTTTGATTTTGAAGACCCATTTAGAGCCAATGACACGCTGATCAAAAGGGGCAGGGACTAGGGTTCAGGTTTTATTTACGGCCAAGGCATCAAGCTCTTTTGCCATGGCTTGACGCCATTCAGGATGAGTTTTTGCCTGAGTGAAGGAGGTGGGCTCAACTGAAAGAGAGGCAAGAAAAGCTACATGGTCGGGAAATTGACGAGTCTTTCTGATGTTATCTCGTGTTCGAGTTATCATGTGATGAGAAGGCAGAAGAGCGGAAGATTGAGATTGAGAAGACATTGCGATTTCAACTGTGAGAGGAGCTGGTGTTAGTTCTGATGGAGAAGAAAGAGGAGTGGTACGGTCAGGTAGAGATGAGTGGTTAGGTATGTGATTTGAATTTGGGGCAGAGAGCCGTTGGGTGGAGGAGTTAGAAGCAGTTGCAGTGATGGTTGGTTGAATGTATTGGGCCGCAGGAGTTGTGGGCTCAACAGTTGCAGGAGGCCCAACAGGTGCAGTAGGCCCAACAGTTGGAGTAGTATCATTTGTTGCATTAGCTGGTGGATCAAGGCTGCGGAGATATAGATCAAGCAGAGGAGGCCCAGTAGTGAGAATGTCTGAGTCTGAAGCAGCTTGATCAGTTGAAGTCACTGGCTTGGCAAAAGGGAATACCTGCTCATCAAATTGTACACTTCTGGAAACATAAATTCGATTAGTTTCAATGTCTAAGCAACGATATCCCTTGTGGATAGTAGAGTATCCCAAAAACACACAAGGTAGGGACCTTAATTGAAGCTTATTGGTGTTGTAAGTGTGAGATACGGCTGTCTGACGGTGTCCCTGTCATGTAAACACCATGCAACCAGACCTTAGAGCGTGGGGGAAATTCAGGGGTTGGTAAATACAGTACTATGGGTTGCTCCAAATTGCATCCTGTCTATTAGGGGGGTGGTGGTGATTGAGACCTTGACTGACTAGAGACCCATGTAAATATACCCCCGTCCCTGTCCAGACACTAGTGCAGTCATGTAAAGCGTGGTTGGAAACGGTATAAGTCCCGCTATGATAACGATTGCCTTACAATCAGACTATGTGTGTATGATGCATCATGTATGCCAAACTGAAATAAATTATTGCGTGGTATAATGACATGGTATGATGACCCAAATTGTGACCAAAATGATGACCAAATTATGCTGTAACGCATGACGGTTACAGCCGGTCTGAGTGTGTGATTGTTAATGTAGCTGCCCAGTCATGAAATCTGTACTTAGGCATGTATGGTTGAATGTACTGGAGGTGTCCCATGCATGTAACACTGGAACTGTCCAGTGGTGCCCTTTGGAGCTGACCAAAAGGCAGTCCAACTTGATTGACCAGCCCCAACAGATTAGTGACACCTAGCTGCTTAGTCATTAGGCAGGGGGAGATTGGTTTGCTGACACCTAGTCCCCACCCCTTTACCTCTTTCTCTGGCCCAATTGAGTGGACAATTATGCCCTTCTTGTTGCCAAATTCGTATCTGTTCTGTTCCCTACCAAAACAGGCCATTAGAGCTTAGTTTTGAGGCATTAGACAGTGGAAAGTAGTGTTTGGGACATAGCTGGTTAGTTGGAAAGGTAAAGAATAAGGTTGCATGCATGATTTTAGCCCTGGTTTACCCAAAACAGGTTGGAAAATTCATGATGGTGCATGAGCTGTGTATAGTGGCTGGTTTCCAATGACTCAAACAGACCTTTGGGATGATGATTGTGGTGCATTGCATAGTATTGTTGGTGCACCCTAACTGACCATGTGCTAATGAGCACCATAGGTCTGGTGTTGGTTAACTATCAACCCATGAAGCGGTGTTGCAAACACCCGCAAATCAGTCACGCAACGGTGTTTGGCTAGGTGCCTTTACCACGTAATTGCATGAGTTATAGGCTGGTGTTGAGTATGACTATGACATAAGGTTTTGATTGCTTGAACCAGACCCTGAGCAAGGTGATTCGTTGGACTTGAGCGGTGAAGCGGGTGCTTCGCAGCAGTAAACGGCGGGTAAAGCGGTATAAGGTTTGAGGTGCGGATTTCACCTGGACCCTAACTCTTGTTGTTGTGCTAAACTAAAGTATATTATGCATATTGCTTGATGTTCTTGCATGACTTAGCATGTAGCCTGCATGAATGAATTGCTATATTATATATATATGCTACATGACTGTGCATAGGATGGATTGTTATCTCATGACATGCATATTGAATGGTTTATTTTATTGTGGCTGAATTGTGATATATGGTATGGCTGTGCTAATTGTGTGATGAATGACATTTACATCTTTGGAAAGCGGCGTCATGAACCGTTGTTCCAAGGGCCGTGAGATAAGCGCTTATGTTCCGGGACTCATGACTATGAGGGGGTAAATGTTCTCAGCAATTAAGTACTATTTGGTTGTATTGATGGAAAGGAAATGACTTGGCTGATTGGTAACCAGCTTAGTATTGTGCATGGATAGGTGTCCAACAAGTGCCGGCTTTTGTATGAATTGAATTTGCAGATTTCGGATAATCGTTGCTAGCTGGCCTTGCATTGCATAGCATGAATTGCTAACCGTTTTATGAATAAACTGTGCAAACTATGTTCGTATATATATTAAGCAGTGTGTATTTAGTTCCGCAACATGAGACTTCGGGTTCATGCGTGGCTGGAACTAAATACCGCACTGAGAAATGGTTTCCTTTCTCACCGTACCATGTTTTCATGGGTTCCAGGTTTTGGCAGCGTGGACTGAAGAGTTGGTGAAGTAAGCCATGTACATTATGTCAGGCTATGTTTTGTGTACTGGTGTACTGTTGCTTGTTTGATTGTATAACTATATGCTTGTATGTGTGTAAACTTCAGTTGCTAAGTTTACTTGACTGTTACTTTTGGGAATTGGGTTGGGAAAAAGTCTATAAACTGTGTGATTGATTGCTTTGATGGCTGGATACTCATACATACAAGAGAAACTCTGTCAAAATTTTATTTTGCACAAGTACAAGCATAACCTCAGCTTAGTTTTTGAATTGTTTGCTTGCCAACTGTTGGGTACCTAGTATGATAAAACATGGCATGGTAACTTGTGGCCAAATAGTAAGCCTTGCAGTGCGTGCGAAGCACGTGTCTGCGGCAGGAATCTGTCACGCCGCTGCTGTGGGGTGTGACAGGTTTCTAAAGTGGTATCAGAGCATGGTATGACCCAACCAGACTTGTAGGATGTCTGAGTGGGGTAGGTCTAAGGGCCGTGGTATGTCGGGTTCCTTTTCTTTACGTGGCTGCTTGTTAACGGGTTTTGAGTTGAACAGGTTGCCATGGAACGTGGAGCGGGACAAGGAAGCAGGGCACGTGAGCGTGAGCCCCTCAACCGTGCAGATGATGAAGGCTTAGAGCCAAATCCGGATGAGCCGGTACCGGTTGAGACGATACGCAGACAGGCTGCCATTGATGTTAGACTGCTGGCAGCATATGAACAAGGCCGCTATTTAACTCATGAACTTGGAGCAGTGCCAACAGCCCCAGTGAATGAAGCCAATGAGTTTAGGCGGTTATTGGCTGATTTTGGTAGCCAGCATCCGCCAAGGTTTGATGGTACCGGTGGGTATAAAGCGGCTGAGGAATGGCTGGAAAGTATCAATAACAAGTTTCAGTTGGTTCGGGTTCCGGATGCAAATAAAGTTGAGCTAGCCACTCCGTACTTGGAGAACTCGGCCAGGTTCTGGTGGAAAACAGCAAGGAGGAGCTTTACCGGTGAGCAGTTAAGAATACCATGGCAGTGGTTTGAGCAAGTGTTTACTAGAAGATACTTGAGCTCTGCCCAAAAAGAGAAGCTGAGGCAGCAATTTCTCACTCTTACCCAAGAAGGCATAACAGTCGGGCAGTACAATGACACCTTTGTTGAGCTGTCTCGCTATGCACCAGATGTGACTGGTGATGAGTATTTGTATCGCAGGCAGTACCTAAATGGGCTTGACCCAGACATTGCCCAAGCATTGGATGCTACAGGGGAAAATGAAGTACAAGAACTGATGGATCGAGCTGAAAGAATGGAAGGGCATGGCAAAAGAAAGTCTAGTTGGGGACAGGCCAGAAATGTTAAGCCTAAGTTTGTGAAGCCGGTTCCATTTAATAAGCCGGTTGCTAGTGTGAAAGGACCTCAATCTTCGGCACCAGTGCAATTCAAGACTGGCATGGGTAATCAAACTCAAAAGGCATGGTGCCGTACATGTAATAGTCCCCATCCAGAGGCACAATGTCGAGTTGCTAAAGGTTTGTGCTTTAATTGTGGAGAAAGCGGGCATTGGAAGAATGAGTGCCCGAAATTACAACAAGGAATTATTAGAGGAGGACCTGCCTTTGGGATGGCGGGTAGAGGGCGTGGAAACCCTGCATGGCGGGGTAGCAGAATGGGCGGTCGTGTGGCTGTCCATGCGGTGGAAGTGATTGAAGAGGCACAAGATGAATTAGAGCAAGAAGCTGATCCAAGTTCCACTGCACCCACCGAACTTATGACAGGTAATGTTTTTATTTCAGGTCAGAGAGCTTTTGTGTTGTTCGATACGGGGTGTAGTCATTCGGTTGCGGCGAGGGATTTCGTGGAGAGTTGCGGCTGGCCGACTATGTCGCAAGAGAGGGCTCTCAATGTTCAGACTCCACTTGGTCATTTTAAAGATGTGCTACAATGTTGTAAAGGACTCAAAGTGTTGATAAATGGGCGGGAGTTGGGAATTGATATGCTGGTTTTAAATATAGCCGGGTATGATGCACTACTCGGTTTTGATTGGCTGACTCGGCATCATGCGGTGATAGATTGTGCAAAGCGACTGGTCCGATTTCAAGCGGGCAGCCCAGCTCCTTGTGTGTTTAAATGCAAAGCTATTGGAGACCCTATGATAATTATTTCAGCGGTGGAAGCGTGTAATCTGGTTCAGGCCGGATGTGACGCATACTTGGCTGCCGTTATTGGCGAAGCGGTTGAAGAAAAAGCCAGTATTGACACTATTGCAGTGGTGAAAGAGTTTAAAGATGTATTCCCCGATGAAATAGCTGGAGTACCACCAGATAGAGAAGTGGAATTCGGCATTGATTTGTTGCCAGGAACCACTCCAATATCTAAGACCCCATATCGGATGGCCCCAGCTGAAATGAAAGAGTTGAAAGTGCAATTAGAAGAGTTATTGGCAAAGGGTTTTATTAGACCCAGCAGTTCACCATGGGGAGCCCCAGTTTTATTTGTAAGGAAGAAAGATGACACATTGCGACTGTGTATAGACTATCGTGAGCTAAACAAGGTGACGGTGAAGAACCGTTATCCCTTGCCACGCATTGATGATCTGTTTGATCAACTGCAAGGATCATCGGTGTACTCTAAGATTGATTTGAGAACGGGCTATCACCAGCTCAAGATACGTCCCAATGATGTAGAAAAGACAGCCTTTCGTACGAGGTACGGCCACTATGAGTTCTTGGTTATGCCGTTTGGCTTAACGAATGCACCAGCTGCATTTATGGATCTTATGAATCGGGTGTTTAGAGAATTTCTGGATGCCTTTGTTGTGGTTTTTATTGATGATATTCTGATTTACTCCCGATCCTTTGAAGAGCATGCTAAACATCTCAGAATTGTATTGAGTAGGCTGAGAGAGTGCAAGCTGTATGGTAAATTTTCTAAGTGTGAATTTTGGCTAAATAAGGTGGCATTTTTAGGCCATGTAATTTCTGGAGAAGGATTGGCTGTGGACCCATCAAAAGTGCAGGCAGTGACTGAATGGAGCCAACCGAAATCAGTGAGTGAGATAAGAAGTTTCCTGGGTTTGGCGGGGTATTATAGGCGATTTGTGGCTGGTTTCTCTCGAATTGCCAAGCCACTGACAGAGTTGTTGCATAAGGGAGTAAAGTTTGTATGGGAAAAAAGGCAAGAGAAAAGTTTTCAGGAGTTGAAAAATCGGCTTGTGACAGCGCCGGTCCTTGCTATGCCGATTTCAGGCCGAGAGTATGATGTATATACTGATGCTTCTAAGTCGGGTTTGGGATGTGTGTTGATGCAAGAAAAACATGTAATAGCCTACGCATCAAGGCAATTGAGGCCGCATGAACAGAATTATCCGACCCACGATTTGGAGCTTGCGGCTGTTATCTTTGCACTTAAAATTTGGCGGCATTACTTGTATGGAGTTAAGTGTAAAATCTATACAGACCATCAGAGCTTGAAATATATTTTCACACAAAAAGAATTGAACCTGAGGCAAAGGCGTTGGCTAGAACTCATGAAAGATTATGATTTAGAGATATTGTATCATGCCGGTAAGGCTAATTGGGTGGCTGATGCATTGAGTAGGAAGAGTCGAATGAATGCGGTGACTTTATTAACACAGGAGCCAAAATTGCTTGAGGAAATGAGGCGTATGGAGTTGCAGGTTGGAGTATCACATGAACTCGGGCAACGGATGTTGAGCCGGGTCCAAACAGTGAGTGTTACATCTTCCGTACTTATGACGGTAATGTTGGCTGCCATAGAGGTACAACCTGATTTACATGATAGAATTCATGCAGCCCAAGTAATGGATGATAATTGCAAGAGATTCAAAGAAAGAGCAGTAGCTGAGAAGGAGACCCTGTTCCGTGTAGATGAAAGCGGTGTTTTGCGGTTCAGAAATCGCATTTGTGTGCCAAATGATGCAGGTATCAAGACGTTGATCTTGTCTGAGGCGCATGAATCGGGGTATGCTTTACATCCTGGTGAGGTGAAAATGTATCAAGACTTAAGAAAATATTTCTGGTGGCCGGGCATGAAGAAAGAAGTGGCTCGATTTGTTGAGAAGTGTTTAATCTGTCAGCAAGTAAAGGCCGATAGAAAGAAAAGTGCGGGATTGTTGCAGACTTTGAGGCGGCCAAAGAGCAAATTTGAGTCTATTACAATGGATTTTGTATCTGGTTTTCCGAAGACAAAGGGAAGGATTGAAGCAGTGTGGGTGATAGTGGATCGACTGACCAAGGTAGCCCGCTTCATACCGATTCGGGCAGATGTTGCGGCTAAGGAATTAGCTGAAATATTCCTTAGAAATTTTTGCAAGTATCATGGCTGTCCACAGGAGATAGTTTCAGATAGAGATGGCCGGTTTATATCTCATTTTTGGAAGAGTTTTCAAGAGGCTATGGGTACAAAGCTGAAATTCAGTTCAGCACATCACCCGCAAACTGATGGGCAGTCGGAGCGCACTATACAAACCCTGGAAGACATGTTGAGGGCGTGTGCATTGAGTTTTGGTGGCTCATGGCTTGATCATTTGTATTTGGCTGAGTTTGCATACAACAATAGCTTTCATTCCAGCATTGGTATGCCGCCGTATGAGGCGTTGTATGGGGAGCCATGCCGTACACCGTTATGGTGGCAACCCAGGGGCAATTTTGTCCCAACTGGACCTGAGCTAGTGGCTGAAAATTCAGAGAAAACAAAGGTGGTCCTGAGTAGGCTCAAAGCAGCGCAAGATAGGCAAAAGCGGTATGCCGATGTGCATAGGCGACCGGTTGAATACAAGGATGGAGAAAGAGTATGGTTGAAGGTTTCTCCCATGCGTGGAGTGTACAGGTTCGGTGTGACAGGGAAGTTAAGTCCCAGATATGTTGGCCCTTTTCCGGTGGAAGAAAGAGTTGGAGCGGTTGCTTATAAGTTGAAGTTGCCGGATGAGTTGAACCGTATACATCCAGTTTTTCATGTGTCACAGCTTAGACGGTTTGTTGGTGACCAATCTCATGTATTGGACTATTCTCAGCTGCATCTTGGTGAAAACTTGACTTATGAAGAAGCACCTATGAGGATTCTGGACAGTAGAGAGCAACGGTTGAGAACCAAGGTCATTAAGCTGGTGCTTGTGCAGTGGGGGCAGCACTCAGAAAAAGAGGCAACTTGGGAGCTTGAGAGCACGATTAGAGAGCGTTACCCTGAGTTGTTCGTGAGTTCAGGTACGATTCGTTCAGAGGACTGAACGGATTCTTAAGGGGGGAAGAATGTGAGATACGGCTGTCTGACGGTGTCCCTGTCATGTAAACACCATGCAACCAGGCCTTAGAGCGTGGGGGAAATTCAGGGGTTGGTAAATACAGTACTATGGGTTGCTCCAAATTGCATCCTGTCTATTAGGGGGGTGGTGGTGATTGAGACCTTGACTGACTAGAGACCCATGTAAATATACCCCCGTCCCTGTCCAGACACTAGTGCAGTCATGTAAAGCGTGGTTGGAAACGGTATAAGTCCCGCTATGATAACGGTTGCCTTACAATCAGACTATGTGTGTATGATGCATCATGTATGTCAAACTGAAATAAATTATTGCGTGGTATAATGACATGGTATGATGACCCAAATTGTGACCAAAATGATGACCAAATTATGCTGTAACGCATGACGGTTACAGCCGGTCTGAGTGTGTGATTGTTAATGTAGCTGCCCAGTCATGAAATCTGTACTTAGGCATGTATGGTTGAATGTACTGGAGGTGTCCCATGCATGTAACACTGGAACTGTCCAGTGGTGCCCTTTGGAGCTGACCAAAAGGCAGTCCAACTTGATTGACCAGCCCCAACAGATTAGTGACACCTAGCTGCTTAGTCATTAGGCAGGGGGAGATTGGTTTGCTGACACCTAGTCCCCACCCCTTTACCTCTTTCTCTGGCCCAATTGAGTGGACAATTATGCCCTTCTTGTTGCCAAATTCGTATCTGTTCTGTTCCCTACCAAAACAGGCCATTAGAGCTTAGTTTTGAGGCATTAGACAGTGGAAAGTAGTGTTTGGGACATAGCTGGTTAGTTGGAAAGGTAAAGAATAAGGTTGCATGCATGATTTTGGCCCTGGTTTACCCAAAACAGGTTGGAAAATTCATGATGGTGCATGAGCTGTGTATAGTGGCTGGTTTCCAATGACTCAAACAGACCTTTGGGATGATGATTGTGGTGCATTGCATAGTATTGTTGGTGCACCCTAACTGACCATGTGCTAATGAGCACCATAGGTCTGGTGTTGGTTAACTATCAACCCATGAAGCGGTGTTGCAAACACCCGCAAACCAGTCACGCAACGGTGTTTGGCTAGGTGCCTTTACCACGTAATTGCATGAGTTATAGGCTGGTGTTGAGTATGACTGTGACATAAGGTTTTGATTGCTTGAACCAGACCCTGAGCAAGGTGATTCGGTGGACTTGAGCGGTGAAGCGGGTGCTTCGCAGCAGTAAACGGCGGGTAAAGCGGTATAAGGTTTGAGGTGCGGATTTCACCTGGACCCTAACTCTTGTTGCTGTGCTAAACTAAAGTATATTATGCATGTTGCTTGATGTTCTTGCATGACTTAGCATGTAGCCTGCATGAATGAATTGCTATATTATATATATATGCTACATGACTGTGCATAGGATGGATTGTTATCTCATGACATGCATATTGAATGGTTTATTTTATTGTGGCTGAATTGTGATATATGGTATGGCTGTGCTAATTGTGTGATGAATGACATTTACATCTTTGGAAAGCGGCGTCATGAACCGTTGTTCCAAGGGCCGTGAGATAAGCGCTTATGTTCCGGAACTCATGACTATGAGGGGGTAAATGTTCTCAGCAATTAAGTACTATTTGGTTGTATTGATGGAAAGGAAATGACTTGGCTGATTGGTAACCAGCTTAGTATTGTGCATGGATAGGTGTCCAACAAGTGCCGGCTTTTGTATGAATTGAATTTGCAGATTTCGGATAATCGTTGCTAGCTGGCCTTGCATTGCATAGCATGAATTGCTAACCGTTTTATGAATAAATTGTGCAAACTATGTTCGTATATATATTAAGCAGTGTGTATTTAGTTCCGCAACATGAGACTTCGGGTTCATGCGTGGCTGGAACTAAATACCGCACTGAGAAATGGTTTCCTTTCTCACCGTACCATGTTTTCATGGGTTCCAGGTTTTGGCAGCGTGGACTGAAGAGTTGGTGAAGTAAGCCATGTACATTATGTCAGGCTATGTTTTGTGTACTGGTGTACTGTTGCTTGTTTGATTGTATAACTATATGCTTGTATGTGTGTAAACTTCAGTTGCTAAGTTTACTTGACTGTTACTTTTGGGAATTGGGTTGGGGAAAAGTCTATAAACTGTGTGATTGATTGCTTTGATGGCTGGATACTCATACATACAAGAGAAACTCTGTCAAAATTTTATTTTGCACAAGTACAAGCATAACCTCAGCTTAGTTTTTGAATTGTTTGCTTGCCAACTGTTGGGTACCTAGTATGATAAAACATGGCATGGTAACTTGTGGCCAAATAGTAAGCCTTGCAGTGCGTGCGAAGCACGTGTCTGCGGCAGGAATCTGTCACGCCGTTGCTGTGGGGTGTGACAGTAAGCACGTGTATGAGGAAAACATAAACAACCAATTACTTTGAGGATTGTGTAATCTGGTTGTGAGTTGAACAAAATTGTGTAAGGAATTGTTAAAGTAGATGAGGAAGGAAGCCTGTTTATAAGAAATACAGCATTGGAAAACATGTCATCCCAGTACATATGAGGAATAGATGCTCGAGACATAATAGCAAGGGAAAGCTCAATGATATAACGATGTTTTCTCTCTGACAGCCCATTTTGTTGTGGGGTGTAAGGACATGAAAGCTGATGTATAATCTGTGGAAACTTTGTTGTAATGGGCTTATATTCCAATCCTCCATCAGTTCTAAGTGTTTTGATTGTTGTATGAAACAGATTCTCTACTTGTTGTTTAAATAGTGAGAAAATGTGAGGAACTTCATGTTTATGAGACATAAAGTAAATCCAAGTGAACTTGGAATAATCATCCACAAATATGACATAATATATAAATCCATTTGAAGAAACAATGGGGGCAGGACCCCAAACATCACTATGGATTAATTCCAAAGGTTTTGTAGTAGAAGTAGAAGAAGAAACAAAAGGCAAAACGTGAGACTTTGCCATAGCACAATCATGACAATATTTTATTTTGTGAGAAGTACAAGGTAAAGAGAATGTTTGTAACACTTTGGAGGTAGTAATGCTAGATGGATGACCCAAGCGAGCATGCCAAAGATCAGCAGAAACTTTAGTGGCAGTGAAAGCTTGTGGAAGTCTTTTTGGAGAATAGCAAATGGAGAACAAGCTCCTAGAGCATGGCATCTGATGGAGAATTTCTTTGGTGTGGAGGTCCTTGAAAACACAAGACAAAGAAGAGAACTCAATTAATAACTGTGGGTTATCATTTATTAATTGAGAAATGCTGATAAGGTTTTTTGTAAAAGTAGGAACAAGTAACACATTGTGAAGATGAAATGTATGAGAAGAAAGATTAAACACAATAGAACCTATGTGTGTAATTGGGAGTCCCGTACCATTACCAATATAGAGAGTATCAGTACCATCAAAAGGCATGAAGCTGGAGAGATTATTGATGTCATTGGTGACATGGCTTGTGGCTCCTGAGTCCAGTATCCATTCGGATGAAGTGACAGAAGTAGCAGCAGGAGTAGCAGAAGCTATGTAAGCTTGATGAGGTTGAGACCCTGTCGGTGGGACCCAGTCACTATCATCATTGTACCTGAACCAGCATTGTTTGGCAGTATGAAAACCAAATTTGTTACAAATCTGGCAAAACTGCTTGGATTGAGAAGCAGAAGGTGGTCTGACAGAAGAAGCTTGAGAAATAACAGTGTTGTTACTGAGAGGGAATGGAGCTTGAGGTCTGGGTTGAAAGTTTTGTCTGGCATTAAACTGGTTGTGACCAGAAAATTGATTGCCAGGGGGACGAGGTTTGTACTGACCCGATCTGTTGTTTCCAGATCTGTTGATTCCAGGTGGCCTTTGATTGTTTGATTTATGTTGCTGATACTGATATCCTGTACCAGTAGCAAAGGCTGACGGTGAATTTGCAGAGGGAGTGTAAGAAGAGAGAGTAGTTGAAGAAGATGATTGAGTGCGCAACAAGGATTCAAAACCAAGAAGAAGACCTTGCAGATCTGAGAAAGAGAAAGATTCAGTTCTGCTAGAAGCAGCAATAGATGCAAAAAACGGGTTGTATTCAGACCCAAGCCCACTGATGATGTAAGAGATCAATTCTTCGTTTGGAACAGGAGAACCAATGAAGCTTAACTCATCTGCTAGCTGACGCATTTTTGTCAGATATTCTGAGCAAGTAGATGATCCTCTGGTGGTTTGTTGGAGTTGGCATTTGAGATCTATGTATCTGGCACGCGAAGTTGAAGCAAAGGAGTGTTGAAGGGAATCCCAGAGTTCCCGTGTAGTGGTACAAGAAACCATCTGAGACTGAATCGATTCAGTTAGTGTAGCAGAGGGTGGTGGTGAATGAATGAATCGAGTGAGGTTGTAACCATGGATGATTGGAAGGATCTGGCACTTCCATGTGAGAAAATTGGTGGAGTTTAGTTTTGTTGCGATTGGAAGCATGAGAGAGATGATCGGTTCTGAAGGAGTGGAAGAAGTAAGAGTAGTGGATTGAGGTGTGAATGGGGGAGGAGGTGGAGTAGGGATCTCATCGTTGGAGTTATCCATTGATGCTCTGATACCATGAACGAAAGAAGAAGACAAAGCTTTTCTAATTCATTGAATTGTTTTTCATATATATTCTCTCCGATTTACAATGATAGTATATATAGCCCTCTGGACTCGATACAGCTCAGATCAGCTGAGTTTGTTATAGTCAGACAAAAGGAATATTGAGAAACAAACTAAATGTCTATTACAGCTCAACTGTTTAAACAATTACTGGAGCTGTCCAGTTGACTCACTAACAATTCTTTTTTACTGGTGCTTGTAATTGTATTATGTCAGTACGTTTTTTTTTTTACATGGTATGCGCATTTTCTGGAGTTCAGTGCTTTGTTGATCTTGATAATTTATATATGTATACTACTACATATAATAAATGTTAATATTGTTATTGTTTTTATTGTTTGTAATTAGTGATAGGTCCCTTGTACCAGTCCCAAAACACAGATCAGACCTTTGCCAAGAAAATTACCTCTCAGGTAATTCACCAAACAGCTGATGAGCAGCAATCTATGCAAATTTTTTTTCATGGATTATTACACGCTTTAGAGATATCAGGTAAGAAAATGGGGATACAATGGTGCACACAGCACACTCCATAGATAATGAAGTAATGATCGCATATGCATATATTATTTTTTAGCTTTCCATAATTGAGCATAGCTATAATTTTCGGGCATCATTAACTCACTTGACATAGTTAGGGGTGAAAACCGGTTTATGTATTGTTGTGCAACTTCTAGTGAAATTAAGCATCTGATTTACTGTCATCTGCCCTTTGTATGCTTTTTGGGAGTTGTATTGGTGCTAATAGCAACTCTGATGGAGTTTGTCAGGCTTCAAGTATTTTCACTTGTATGCTTGAAGTTTGGAATATTCTTCCACATTGTACCTGATGCGCTCATGCCCATATATGCTTAAAATGGAGTGTTTACTATGATTTTATCAAAATCGAGCTTTTTAAAACTGATGCTCAGTCGATCGATACTGATACTAGAAATTTAATGCATGTTGCATGTTCTTTCTCGGCACAAACCTTAAATTACTTTTAAATTTGTTATTTCATTGTTTAATGATTTTAACATTGTGAAGTTGATGAGATCTCGGGCTATATTAATTATAATTGGCATGCATGTCGAAAAATTTGTATACTGAAAGAGCATCTAAGATTTAGTTTAATATACTTCATGCTTCAGTATAACAGCTCTTCAATTTTGTACTAACCATTAAAGTAAAAAAAAATTATGCAAGAAATATGATTAATTATATAGCAGATCTGATACTGTCACGTCATGAATTTATGCTTTTGCTGGTGGGAAAATTTCATTCAGTAGTATATGGTAATTGGTAAAATATCATTCAATTATTTTCTTAGCCGAGAAAACAATAGGTTAAATACACTAACTTCAAATAAATAATCATAACTGATCCTATAACCTCTATCAACCCCACAAACTTTAACCAACTATAGTTAGCTAATGCTTACAACATATAACAAGATATATTGTAGAAAATTGTTAACATCGTCGTACATGCAACTTAATTTAGTGGTCATTTTATTTGTCATTGCGTACATAAAAAATTACAAAAATGTACTTTGTCAAATTTGAAGCACTGAGAGCAGAACCTCCATGCATTTTTTTTCCCCGATTCCTTGAGATATATATATCCATCTTAGATGAAAAATATGCTTCCGTTTTGTCAATTTATTGACTGAGAAGAAGCTGGTGCCGGGGGTTCAGCAGCGTTCGATCCAGTATGATATTTAGCTGAAAGGAAAATCCAATAATAAAAAATTGGTTAAATTGGCCCTAAAAAAAAAATGGTTAAATTAACTATTGTGACCATCTTATTCGACTTTTAACTATTGCTAATGAACGGTTACTTGCAAATAAAAAAAAAAGGTACTATCTTCAATAAATAAAAAAAAGGGTAGAACGATGGGATCAAAGCAGACATTAACGCATGTATCATCTGAATCGCTTTAGAATAAAATTAGTATTAGTTATTCAGCTCAAATTATTATTTCTTAAATTAAATATAAGACCGTTTGGATTAAGAAAGTTATTTTTAAGTGGGTGAGTCCAAGAATTCTCTTTATCAGAATTGGTTAAACTATGTTTTAATCTGTATTAAAATATTAATTATTGAGAACTATATTTTTTTAAGATAAATTGGAGGTCTAAGCCACCCAACTTATTTTTAAATTAAATGTTTATGAAAGACCCCAACCCCCCCCCCTCCGCCGGGTTTTAAACTTGCTCTTTGTCACTAGATCAAGAGCTGGTTCTCTACTGAGAACTACATTTTATCCAGAAGATTAATAATAGATCTAAATAAATCGGACAATAATTTTTTCCAAACTTGGAACCACATAGAAATAATATTTCCGACCCAAACTCACTTATTCTTAACTATTAAGGAGTAACTTTTTTAATTTCAAATAAATAATCATAGTTAAATTCTCAAACGATCCAAATACAACCATAGTGACTATGGTTAGAAATTAAATAAAAAAGAATTCATATTTCATATGCATTTACATAATTTTAATTTGTAAAATCATTATATTGTAAAGAAATTAATTGTAAACTAGTAGTTCTTTTGAATGGTAATATCAATTTAATAAGAGAAATAGACTTGGCATTAAATTTATTGGCGAGAAAGGATTTAAAAAAAAAAAACTCGTTCGCATCATCATTTAAAAATAAAAATGAGGACGACCAATATAATATTATTAAGAAGAATTAAACAAAGATTGTAAATCTACTTAATATTCTCCATATTTTTATTAAATTTCTGAAATTCAAAATTCAAAATCGAATATAGTTCTATCTTTTTAATATAAAATATATTAATTTTAAGTCTAAGATGAAACTTATGTTTCGTTATTCATGAAGTCCTTTAGAACTAAACTATTTAAATCTTAAAATCATTGAACAGTTGAATACTAGTTTTGTTTGAAAAAATAGTGGTACAAATATTACCTGTTTGAAAATATCCTTGAGTGTTTACAGTATTCAAAAACAATGATCATGCATCAGTAACCAAGAAATATAGAACGTACGACATATATAGCTAACATATCAGAGTTACAGACTAATAAAAGTTTACAAAAACATAATAAAAACACACACACACATATAAAGAAAGCAAAAAAATAATAATAATCATACTAATAAAATAAATGTAAAAAAAAAAAACCTTGTCTTGCTCCATAGAACGTACAGCCCCTCTAAAAGCACCTTTCTTAACCATTGGCAGAAACAGAGGAAGAGGATCATACTAGAGAATTACGTGGACTAAACTAAATACATATATCTTATTTATCTAGGTGACGGATATTATTTAAATAAATCTAACCTTTATGTAGAAAACTATATTAATAACATCAAAGAAATGATGGTGAGTGGAGATAATATTTGTAGCTCAATACCACAAACAAAACGTAGACAGGTTTTGTTACCAACAAAAAATTAAACACTCAATGCTTGTTATATTGTTCATCATACTCATACTTATACATAGATCAATTACCTTCTCCCCACAAAGGAATTGAGGGGGCGCCGCATTCGGGAGGGCAAGCCATATTGCAAAACCATTCCCAATGCTCTGATGTGCATTTCTTCCAGCATTTTTTATCCACGTCGCAGCCCAAAATACCTCCCGAGCAATTCGATGTGAAGACCCCGAAAAAGATGGTCGAGAGAAGAAGCATGGCCAACAGACGGCGGGAATCCATGTCGGCCTAGAGATATAGATATCTTTGTGTAACTAATATTCTCCCCTCTTCTTTGCCAACGTGGGGTGAATGTGGTTTGTGTCTTACAATGCTTTAAAAGCGATTGATAGTTAATATTTTGACAGGCATGAATGATCACCAATTGTTGGGTTGTGTTGAATTGTAGTAGAATGAGTCTATTTTTGGGTATTTTTATTTGTAATAAGGATTATATAACCATGATAAATGTGTTTCAATAGCGTCTAGGAACGAATTTCCTTGAGGAGACGGTTATGAAAACAGTGCCATACATAGTTAAGTTAAACAGTTGTTTACTCGAGAAAACAAAAACTTTATATTTAGTAAATTTTCTAAAATACTGGCTGTCACTAACTGGTGATTAACTGGTGATTACACCAAGACCAGAATTTATAGCGCCAAATTCCAAGTTCAAACCACAACTGAGATTTATTTTTTTTCCCGAAACCTTGACAGCAGCTGTCAAGAAACCCAATTGAGGTTTTGCAAAACACAAATACTAAAGTCATTTTTGAAGTGTTGAATTCAAATTGTGGTATAAGTCATGTTCAGTACTGACAAAACCAGCTTACGTAAAAATGCAAAATGTTGAATTCATATGGAACTGAAGCATGCTTAAGTGCTAGGATTCACGGATGACAGATCCAGATAGTTAAGATACATTTTATCAACTCTAATTACTTTACGTTTACTGCTTTTCAGCGTAAAGATTTTTCTGGAATTTCAACGAGATCTTTTGGTGAATTGCTCTGCTAAATAAATTTATTGAGGCTTTTCGTCGAACAGCTTGTGTGTAAGCAAGATTGGGTTGGCTCTTGGAATAGCCTTTTCTTATTTTAGTGCTATTTGGTTGTATGGAACCGATCTAATGCATTCTGTGTGTGTGAATCAGAGTCCGAACTCCGAAGCCAAGAGTTCACCGAATTTCTGTACTGATAATCTCATATTGTGGTTGATTTAACCTAAGAGGTTGGCAATAAATTAGACAGTACAAGAACAACATCTATTTTTTGAATCAATCCAAAGTGGATTTATAGTTGAGACTTTTTTTTTAGAAATACTAGATAGAGGATTTATAGTTGAGACTTGAGAGGTAGGCTGCTTATTTGCCGAAAAATTAAAAAATAATATTAAATTAAATATCTATTGGAGAAAGAATACCCAAATGTGGTGCCCACTTGTAACAAGATTTGGCATGGACGCGAGAGAGAGCAATCAAACATCTTTTCGGATCGTGGGAAGATTCGTACAATAAACTCCCGAGTCTTTTATTGGCTATACAGATGACAAAACCCAAGACGCATATCAAACGGTTGTTTAAAAATTTATAATCTTAATGTAAATTAATTAAAAATTTATAACTTAATTATTCATTTTTTAATTAAATAAATTAAATAAATTTATATTTAATTAAACAAATTAATTAAATTTATATTTAATTAAATAAATTAATTAAATATTATTTTTAAATATTATTTCTAATATTTAAAGCTAAGATCGGAATCCCGGATTCCGATCTTAGCTAAGATAGGAATCCGGGATTCCGATTTTAGCTAAGATCGGTATCCAGGATTCTGTAATTGCGGTCGGAGTGCCAGATTCCGATCTTGTGATACTATTTAAAAAAATATTATTACATTAATATTATTTAATATATTATATTAATTTAATATTATTTTTAAATTTTTCGGGCTTATTTGCTTGTCAGCTTGTGTTTCAATTTTGGGCTTTTACTGTGTATACCTATATGGTTTAAAAAAATTGACAATGCCAGGCCCATCATTTTCATATGCCAACTACCAACCGAAAAATTAAAAAATAGTATTAAATTAATACAATATATTAAAAATAATATCAATATAATAATATTTTTTTAAATAGTATCACGAGATCGGAATTCCAGATTCCGAACGTAAGATCGGATTCCTGGATTCCGATCTTAGTTGAGATCGGAAGCCCAGATTCCGATCTTATCTTTTTAATTTTTTTATATATTATTTATTTATTTATTTATTTTATTAATTACTTAAATAATTAGAAAAATAGATAATATATTGTAAAAATATGGAAAAAATCAGGAATAATTAAATTAATTTTATATGTAATTTAGTATTTTTGGGGAAATTAAATTTATTTTCAATTTAATTAATTTATTTAATTAAAATATAAATTTTTATAACTTATTTAATGAAATGAATTGTACCATTTAGAAAGGATTATAAATTTTCGGAATTTGCAGGGATACAAAGGCATAATCCTTTCAGAATGCAAAGTTTTATTAATCTTTTTTGCATTTGCATGGATACAAAGGCATAACTTGAACATTAAAACTTTAAACAGGCATAACTTTTGATAGGAAGGTCCGTTTGGCGCAAACGAGGACATTCCGAAAAGCTGGCGGCGAGATCTACACATGCCGTAACGACCATTTTCGAAAGCAAAAAACGCTCTCTGGACCTCCAAAATCCACTTTGAAAGTTTACAAACCTAAAAACTATTCTAAACTACTAAAAAAGTTTTTTAAATCATAAATTAATTATTAAAAAGAGAAATGCAGTAAATCAAGTGAATTTAGTCTTTCTTCTCCGTCTCAGTAAAACATCAATCTCGTGTGATTTCTTTCTAACGCAATCCAGAAAGTGCTTCCTTGATCATGATACTCGATATGATTGTTTAATATATAATATGAAAATAATATATACAGAGGACGACATTCGGGATGCATATCAAATGGTTGTTTCAAAATTTATAATTTTAATGTAAATTAATTAAAAATTTATACTTAATTATTCATTTTTTAATTAAATAAATAAATTAAATTTATTTTTAATTAAATAAATTAATTAAAAGGAAAATAAATTTAATTTTCCAAAAAATACTAAATTACATATAAAATTTAGTTTAATTATTCCTGATTTTTTTCATATTTTTACAATATATTATCTATTTTTTTAATTATTTAACTAATTAATAAATAAATAAATAAATAAATAATATATAAAAAATTTAATCAATTAAGATCGGAATCCGAGATTCCGATCTTAGCTAAGGTCGAAATCCGGGATTCCGATCTCAGCTAAGATCGGAATCCAAGAATCCGATCTTACGTTCGGAATCTGGGATTCCGATCTCGTGATACTATTTAAAAAAATATTATTATATTGATATTATTTTTAATATATTATATTAATTTAATATTATTTTTAAATTTTTCGGAACTACCAAGTCATTCAACTTATCATATGTAGGGATGAAAACGGATCGGATACGGAGCAGATGTAGGTCTTTCCATATCCGCATCCATATTTTTTTCTCGGATACGGATACGAATACGGATGCGTTCGGATACGGATACGGTTCGTATATTATCGAATACGGAGTCGAATACGAATATATTTTGTCGGATACGGATCATATAACGATCAATTTATTTTATTTCATTTCTTTAGAACTTTTTTTAAATTTCATATTGCATATAAAAGTTTGTTATATATGAGAGTAGCTGAACATAAGAAAATTTTCATGTCATGCAATAAGTTATATTCAAACAATATAAATTATACGATAATAAGGTAATAAGGTAAGCAGCGTACAAAATTTATTCTTTCAACCAATTAAATCCAAAATTTCATCAAAATATTATATATAATATGTATAAATTAAATTATTATTAACATTATTGGTTGGATTCTCAACAAATATATTGGATTCAATAAATCACATATATAACCGTAATTATCAAATTTATGAATTAATCAATAAAATTGCAAGCACCACATAAGTACAAATTTAATAGAATTGATCAATAAATTCAGTCTTTCCATAATTTGAATTCCAACAGTATATTTAACTATTCAATGTCAAATCATATCATGTTACCTTAAATGTCATCATACATTAAAAAAAATATTAATCATATGTAATCAACATGATTAGAGAAAAAATTTTTTTAGTATTATTATCATATATAATCATCTCAATAATAAAAAAATAAAAATAATTTTATGTTCCAAATAAAAATATTATTATAAGAGAACTTATCTAATAAAAATTAAGCATTATATAATTAAAAGTATTCTCGAATGTAGATAAATAATTATATTAATTATCTTATGCCGTTAAAAATACGGATAAACGGAATAATATCTATCAGATACGGATAATATCCATGTCGGATACGAAAACGGATCGGATATTGTCAAAAAACTCAAAACCATATCCGCATCCATATTTTTTTGGCGGATACGAATACGAATACGGATATGTTCGGATACGGATACGGATCGGATGTTATGCGTATTTTTCGGATTCGGATACGGATCGGAGCGGATTTTATCCGCTCCGTTTTCATCCCTAATCATATGACTAGGCCTGTCAAAACGTTGACGGTGGAAGTGGAAATGAGTTGTTCCGTTTCGGTAACGGAACCAAAATGATGTTTCGTTTCATTCTTTTTCGTCAAACGAAATTGATTTATGTTTCATTTAATGTTCCGTCCTTCATTTTCTATTGATTTCAATCCATTTCTGTATTCCGTTTAACGTTTCGTTCGTTTTGTTCATTTTCATTTCAGCTCCGTTTTTAGAAACGAAACTGATTTTCTGTTTCCTTTAAAGTTCCGTGGACGGAACAGAACGGAAACGTTAGAAATGGTACGAAATTGAAAGGTATACATATGACAAACTTTCTAATACAGAGCGAAATATTAAAACCTCATCAATCAGTGAAATTAAATTTCTCTCAAAACAATTTCCATTCTCATGGGAAAGTTCATGCTTCACAAAGGCACAACACATTTTTCTATAAGAATTAGACCTAACAAAGGGTAAATGTCTACATTAGAGCTTCTAGAATACTAGATGTGATTTTAACAGCAAAAGACTAGACCAAAAAAATTTCACAAAGCACATAATGACATGATAACAGAGAAAATTAAATAGATCGCTGTTATATATAATTACAGGGAACTTCTATGATACTGTAGAACATTATAGTAACAATTAAATTAAACTGAGTCAATAATTCTCTGTCTTGAAACTGAATTATAACTCACTAATATACAAGCAGATTACCGAGGATACGGCTCGGTACAAGAAACCTCATTAATTGAATACTTAACTGAATATGTGCTTGTAGTTGTAGAATTATAGGATGCTTCAATATCTCTATCCTCAACCTCAACACTAGAATTTACCATAACAAATGCTGGATTCGATGGCGGTGGGATTTGCATCCGATTTCTTGTTAGCATGAGATTAACTGAATATATATCGGGTCTTTCATTTGGTCTC
Source organism: Rhynchospora pubera (assembly GCA_028095005.1). NCBI lineage: Eukaryota > Viridiplantae > Streptophyta > Magnoliopsida > Poales > Cyperaceae > Rhynchospora > Rhynchospora pubera. Next base: position 9,847,498 of record CM051463.1, on the reverse strand, counting down.
TGTTGTGCACACAGTAAAGCAACGTTGATGCATCACATTACTTCGAGATCCGTGTTAGGATCAGGATCCAAGCATGGATCCTTCATCTCTATTGCAGTTCCATTTGTCCAGTGTTTCCATGCCTGTTTGAAAAAAAAAAGAACCAAAATGTATGTCTTTTCATTTCAGGATTACATTGCAAATTCTTCCATGTGATGATTTTTTAGACACAGGTTTTTCTAATAAAAAAAAAAGATTTAACTGGTGATAACCATATTACAATTTTCTGTTATGGAGGAAACAATGTTCTCTTATAAAAAAAAAAGTGGCTTGTTATTCTTATTAATGTCGAGAAAAGAGTAATCCTCGAAATATTGCTTAAGATAATCCTGAAAATATAATTTTTTTGCCTTTTTTTTGCCTTTTTTGAAATAATATTCATAAGTTTTGAAATTGAATGAATTAAAATTTAATTCCTTAGTACTTACATAATTCAGTATATTTCCTTCACTGCTACCAGAAAAGCTGGAATTACTTCTTCCTGCAATAATTTCCAAAATCAGCACCCCAAAGCTGAAGATATCTGCTTTTGTTGAGATAGTTCCATGCACCGCGTACTCTGGTGCCATATATCCACTACGAAAATGAATAATTAGTGGAAAGATACAAAAATCAGTTCATATGGAAAAAATGAATAATAAAGTTGGATACGATCCATAGTTGTACATACAATTTTATAAATGCCTGTTTGTAAAATGAATTTAGATGTCTTTTTGGTTTTGGAAGATATATATTTATTTTTAATGACAATATTTATTCAAATATAATCAATCCTTTTTAATTTGTTCCTTAAAAATAATAAATCAACTTGGCATGAGAAAACTGACGGTTGATCAAATTCGATCTTAATTTAAATTTGAATAAATATCATATTTCAGTGAGGAAACAAAATTTATCTTAAGTTTTTGTCCTCTGACAAGACCCAATTAGATGAACATACTATGTGCCAACAAGGCTTAGTTGATTTCCAGATACTAAAATCAGGACATATAGGAAAATAATTAACAAGGCTTAGTTGATGATGAACATACTATGTGCCAACAACTTTTGATGTCTTGCTTTGAGTATGGTCTCCTCTAAGAAGCCTAGCCAATCCGAAATCAGAAATCTTAGGGTTCATATTTTCATCTAATAGGATGTTGCTGGCTTTCAAATCACGATGTACGAGCCGTATTGCTGAGTCCTGATGGAGGTATAGCAACCCTCTAGATATCCCTTTTATGATTTTAAGCCTCTGTTCCCATTTTAGCTTTCTCCCACTTGAATTTTCTACAAAAGAATCCATTTAGTGTATGCTCCCTCATTAGGCAATAAAACCATTGAAGCTCATGTTTCGGCAACAAATTTTGCAAAATTTGGATTATTGGGGGAGTTTATATTTCGCAAGTGTTGATCAAAAGAGTTTATAGGTTTAACGTAACCTTTTTATCAGAAAAGTACTAGATACCAAATATCAGAGTATCGAGGCTTTTATTTCGAATGTACTCGTAAACAAGCAGCATTTCCTTCTCTTCAATGCAAACTCCAAACAACCTAACGAGATTTTTATGTTGTAGCTCAGCGAGAAATTGAACTTCATTTTCAAGCTCACTCAGCCCTTGATCTGAACCTGTTGCAAGCCTTTTTACCGCTATTTCTTGTCCATTAGGCATCTTCCCCTATTTATTTATTAAAAAAAGGATATATGAACAAGATAATTATTGTTAGTTTTACTAGTCTTAGGCTCCGTTTGGATAAGGGAAGAAAAGAAGAAGGAAATAAGGGAATAAATTTATTATAAACAATCCAAACTCTTCACAATGTTACACACTTCTCAATACTTCTTCCCACTTATTTCCTTCTTCCCTTCTTTCCACACCTTATCCAAACGGAGCCTTAGTATTGAATACAATGTAACAAATACTACTGAGTTATTCCTATTAAAGAGAATATAATTATGTTGTACTACTATACCAACAATATAACCAATAGTGTAGGTACTTAAAAAATGCTATATAATTACCTTGTAAACAGGACCAAAGCCGCCTTCTCCTAACTTATTTGAATCTGAGAAATTGTCCGTTGCTTGTTGAAGCGTTGAGAATTTGATTAGCAGGGAGTTTCTACTTTTGGCATTGACTGGAATTCTATTTTTATCTACACAATGGCAACACGTTATAAATTAAGTCATTGAGCTAACCAACTTCCATAATCTAAAATGTTTGAAAGCAGTTTAAAAAGCATGCCAGGATGCCATAGTTTAAATAAAATAAATAATGTGCCCTTACTGAATCTATTTTTTCTTCTCAAACAAATGAAAATTATAACAGCAGCAAGGAAAACCAGAGGAAGTCCAACTCCCAGAGCTATTGTTGATGTCTTGTGTCCATTTCCTACAGAATAAGGATAAAAAAAAGAAACGTAAAAAATAATAATAATTCTAGAAAAGGGAATGCCAGGTTTGGCTTAGGAGGTGCAACCGATGTGGGACCCAAATGAAATATCAGATCTACAGAAGACCAAAACGCACAGCTTTGCCTCAGAGACAATGCTCCATCAGTCCCATAACAAAAACTCAAAAAATCTCCAAGAGAGCCATTAAGGACCTAAAGCAGTACAGATCAGTGACGAGTCTCTGATACACCGTACGATCTCATGTACTTACATGGGCCCTGCTACATCAGTCACTCACTCCGGTGGGAAAATATTTTTCTCAACTTCTTCAATCACCACAACAAATAGTTGCTCCGATTTAACAGGGTTCGACACATTATCAGCTGATAAATCAACCATCCATTAGCTGTTTAATTTGGAGAAAAAGTCTTTGTTCCCATACTGTACCAGACATCTATTGTACCAAGCAATACGCCTTTGCGATATGGACAGAAATTTTGCAAATCCTTATACGTAATTTGAAGACAATTGGTACAGTTTTCAAGCTAATTTTGCCTAGACATAGAGTGATGCCGTAAACCTTGTCTGGTGATAAGACTTGTCTGTGATTAAAAAAACTGATGTCTGGTATTTTTCTGGTTAAAAAGAATAACAAGAAGTTCAAGTTTGTTTCAAGAATTCTATTTGTGCTCTAATTGCTTGAATCATCACAAATATGAACCAAGAGTTATTGCGATTTTGCATCAAAATTGGAAAAGCACAAGAATCAGGAAAGCAATCAGGAAACCAAGAGTTATTGCGATTGCGGGAGGATGCATTAGCACAGAATGATTATTAGAAAATTTCAATTGTTCTCATCCCTAATATAATTCTAACATGATTTATGACGATATTACTTTGAATTCTTTTAAAGTTTTAATAACTGGAGAAGCAATTGGACAGGACCATAATAGATTCTTTCTTAAACTTTGCATAAATGGAGGTTGTTTAATTTGTCTGTTATAACTTATAAGCTTAATGTAAATATAATGTTCCTTCTACCGGTGAGTGTGCTAGATAGTTTTTAGAGTAATATATATATCATATTGATTAAATATAATTTTCCTTTTATTTGAATATTGCAATTGGAGATTTGGATGAAAATAAATAGAAGAAGTGTTAGCCCGTTGGGCTTTCCTCAAGTATAGATATTTAGAATTGTAAAAAATTTAGAGATTACATAATTGAACCTCCAAATTATTGCCATTGCAGTCACAATCACTGTACATTCACAATCACTATACATTATTTTTTCAAAGAAGTTATTTTTATTCGGTTTTGGTTTTCTTTTTGTGGATCTAAACTTTGTTATTAATTTCTAACTCATAAAGGGAATCGACTGATTGCAACTTCTCTAATTGGGTAAGTCGTTTTTGTTGACTTCAAGGCTTTTGTTTGACTTGAACTGAAACGTGTCCACTTACCACATAATTAACACAGTTTCAATACTCAAGACTAATTTTTTTACTTATTTTATGTACAATTACAATTTGCAACAGTAGCAGATGAAACTAAAAATATCTTTCTGTGGGGAATTGCTTGGCTCACTCAATTTTGGAGATTCACTCCAAATTTTTTTCGTAAGGACTAATCTTGATTTATTGCACTTGAAAAAAAAAATTTATTAAAACGAGGATATTTGGGTCATTATTGGAGTGTATCTCCAAATTGGGAGTGAGCGGAGATACAGTTTGGGGATACAGTGTGGTTAAGTTTGTAGGTACAAGTGCTGGTTTCACACCAGAACCGCACACTGTACCAGTAACATTGGCAAAGACTGGTACAGAAATTGCCCGTGCATGGGTGTATATAAGGTGCACAAATTTTACATAAGTATTGTAATTACCTCTCTGAGTTTCGCTAAGAGAAGGAGGCTTAACAGGTGGGATAATAGTCGGATCCGCGTCTGGCGGTGCAACCCACGTTGGATCAGAAGAAAAAAATTGCTTCATATCATACATTACTATGCAACTTCCTCTAAGAGCCGTAACTTGCACACTTTCATCACATTGATCATCAGCAGAAAGATCATGCAAGGTTTGATTGAGGCAGTTGTAACATTGTTCTCCTGACAAATCCCTGGTACACTGCACCAAACCATACAGTCCTGTACCAGCCCCAGTAGCAAACATGTGTACCGACCTATTAAATGCTGCAATATGAGCAAGTGATTCCATCATGGTAACAATTTTCTGCTTGAACTGGTATGGGTCTGATGCACTCTGATCCAAGCAAATGTTCTCCCCCGGTATGCCATCATCCAATTGGGAGAAGAAATTGTGGTTGGAGTACCGAACAATGCAGCGGTCGTACCAGGCGATAGCACCTTTGTTGTATGGACAGATTTGGGGGAAATATCTGGAAGCCATCGTGACACAACCGTTACAGAAGTTGTCATTCATGTCACCACGGCAGATTGCAAGGCCAAAGACTTGGTACGGTGGTTCACCTTCTGTACTGGTGTAAAATCCAGTCTTGCTTGTGTTCTTCGTTAGAGAATTGAATAGGTTGCTCAGGTTGGTTTCATAGGTGCTGTTTGTTGTGTAGTTGCTTGAGGTTTCACAGAAATTGAAAATCAACTGAGAATTTGTGGGTGTATTGAGAAGTGCAAGGGTGAGAAAGGAGAGTATCAGTGTTTGAATCATGATGGCAGGGATTATTTTAGAAAAGTTTGTGTTGAATGAGATACAAGGCTTCTATTTGGTTTAATAAAAAAAAAAGGCTTCTATTTTTTATTATTATTATTATTGACAAAGAAAAGGCTTCTATTTGGTTATGTTATGTGGTCACTGGTCAGTGGTCTGGTCAAGCAAGTATGGTGTATGGCAGTATGGATATTTGTCGCATCAATCTCCCGAAAGGAAGTCAAAGGTAACCCCGTCATATTCTCACTTGTCCTCTCAAAGCTATCTCCAAGTAAAAATTTTGTATTTCTAAATATTTTTTTAATAAAAAGTAACACAATTAGTATTACTTAATGTTAACTTTATTTATATAATTGTGTTAAATTAATGTCAATCTTTTAAATTAATTAAGTATTGATTTGTGCATATAGTTGCTCGGAAAGCAGGTTGACAACTGCAATCAACATATAATGGCTTAGTAGATGAGTTTGTGATGATATTATCATTAAAAAATAAAAGGAGTTTGCGTTGATATTGATCATATCAACCGGAGTTCATTAAATATAAAAAATTCGCAAAGAAAACTGAGAGGTTTACTTTCTCCGTAGCGCTTCGATGTGCGGTTTTATTCAATTGATAACTTCAAAAACTTAGTGAAATAATTAATTAATTGATAACTTTCTGAAAATTAATTATTTAATTAATTGCAAATATATAACTTCTGAATACCCGATCAGACATCAATGTTCTCTCAATCAAATTAATATTAATAATTATCAATAACGGGCTTGTACTAAATTTGAAATTTCGAATAAACCATGTTATCTGGAGACCAATTAGAGTTTATTTGTCTTCAGCGTCTGTTCGACGTTGAACACATTATCTATAGAATAACGGCGGAGTCATTAACCTATAGGTTGGACTCCACATTCATAATTATTTTTTCTTGGCTAGTTTTTAATTTAAGCTATAATTAAATAATAAAAAGTGCTGATTTCCGTTTTACACATCAAGGGACCTAATCCTAATGACACATATCACCCTATAATATTATTAATTAGTTTGATCGCTTAATTCGAGTGTTAATCTAATATTTGATGGTCAAAATTCAATATATAATTGTATCACACATATTAATTCCTTCACAACCATCACAAAATCGTAAGATTAAATAATTTTCTTTTTTATTCCGGAAATAGATCGATTTAAAGGTTTTGAAAAATTGTAAATGATATTTTTACTTGTTCTTATTGAGCTTACACTATAACATTTTGTTTCTAACCAAACAATTAGCTAGCTTAGCAATTCTATACCGAGTACCTTAATCAATTGTACTCCCCCGTTACATGCAACTCTTAACATAACCCCCATTTTTGCCCTATAAAAACAACCCAAAATGTCTCCATCAAAATCACATCTACGAAATCTCTACATTCCTACCATGGCTTCATACAACACTTGTTACCTCTCCATTTTGATTGCTATTGCTTTTCTGTTCTCATACAACACCAACACAGTTCACGCTGCTCGCAACCTAGGCTTGTTTTCAGACCGAAAAATCAATATCATAGATTATACTCCATCAATATGGTACTCCCACGACCCCAAAATAAATCCCTTGCTCAAAGACCGCCTGCTAAAACATGATAAAGACTCTGTGGCAGCAATCCCACCGACAACACATCATGTTGCACCAACCATCACGGTTAGATGTCCACCTTCTTGGAGCTTGAAATTCTTATTCCTTCGGCCATTTTCCTGCAATCGTTTGGGTATTCCGATAATTTTTCCTAAAAAACCATTTGGCTATGGTTGGTCTCACTTTCATCGTCGTCGACCCATTTATCCATGAAGGCCTTGGACTTAAGAACTAAGCACCTATTATTTTATTAGACCTTTACCTCTTTGATGACCTACTTTTAGGAGGAGCAGAACGGAATGCACCTACATGGAGAGAAAAATAATCTTATTGATGTTGTTTGGTTTCATTTTTTATAATAAATTTCCGTTGATTGCTTCTGTTAACAATTTCATATAAATAAATTAATAAGAAATATAGTTTGTTTTGTATATGTTTGAAAATGGAGTAATTTGTTGTATGGTTTTCTTATTTTTCTCTGCATTATGCTATCTTGTTATCTTACGTTCATTTCAGTACCAGCCGGCTGTCTATATCAAATGCGAAATTATTTTGTGATTTCACCATAATTTTAATTGCTGGAAGACCTCTCTACAATTTCAGTTCGGAATCTTTTAATTTCCTCTGTTTTAAGAACAGAGCAAATAAATTAGAGAATGAACGTTTGTTATTTGGGGCTACGCGCACGGCGCACTACTTCTTTATACCACTTTTATTAGGCCTTTTACATGGCCATAATTCATGTAAATTTGTTAAAATTCGAGCTATTGATCTTGTATTCCAAACTGTAAATATTTGTAGTTAGAAATAAAACTACTTCAAGAGATCAATTGATTACATATTAAATATATTATAGGATCACAAGGTTTTTTCTGCAAGATACATGACCAGTAATAAACTAATAATGTGCATTACTCTGCAATTGATATTTTCCTCTCCGTATTACATGAAATATATTTGCTTGAGGAAACTTTGATTGACATTCACTGTTTTGATCGTCTTCAAAGAACATTATGAGAATTGATATAAAACAAATTTTCTTATAATTTTAATTAGTTTGCAATCAATATATTCTCAGTGTCACAAAATAACTTTATATTTTGCAGCTTAATCATACCGCAATGATTAATTTGCACATTTCTGTTAAACAAATTTCAGTGATTCCAACAAAAAATTATAACTATAAAAGTACGAAATTTTTAGTTTAAGATAATTTTTTGCTGTATTAAACTTTTAAACCAGGAATCCTCATCAATCGTATATGTTCGTAATTTTTCAACTAATGATGTGGATTTAAACGCGATTAAAAAAATTCAGTCCTCAAAATAATTTTGCCTAACATATATAAAACTCGTTCTATGAAACCTCATTAATTGAATACTTATGATGCACGAACAATAGAGAAAAATAATAGAAAAGTATGAACAAGAGAGTTTTTGGGTTCTGAAATCATACAAATTCTCATACTTTTTTATAAAGTTAATTCTCAAAACTTGACTAACCATAATAAGACATGACGGTTGTCTTAAATAAGCAGAATACGAAATCCTAAGAAGAAAAAATACATAAAATTACTAAAACAACCCCGAACTTTTAAAAATCATAAAAGAAAGGCCAAAAGTCCATTAAAAAAAAGGCTCAGATTGCCGAAAAAATTAATACTAACTTTACTGTTCATATTAATTTTGATAATAACAGAAAACAAATCGGAATTTTAATACTAACGTTGCTGGATCGTCATCCCAGTTGACGAAAGCCCAATACCCTTGGATCGTCATCCCAGTTGACGACCCAAGCTTGGATCGTCATCTCAGATGACGATCCAACGATCCAACAACAAAAAAAAAACACATATTTTAATTTTCTAAAATTTTTTTGTTTGGATCGTCATCCCAAATGACGATCCAAACAAAAAATTTTCAGAATTTTTTTTTAATGTAAATTTTTCATTTTAGCCCCAAAAGTTTTTATTATTACAAAATATATAATTTATGATTAAAAATTAAATATAATTAAAACATCTATTATAAAAATATAAGTATATAATTAAATTATGCATGTTAAATACATAATATTGTATATATTTGTAATATTTATTTATACATATATATATAATGTAACATATATTTTATATATTAAATACATATTATTGTATATAATTAAAATATATGATACATATTATTATGTACATATATTTCTATGTAAATTTATTTATACATTAAAAAAAATTATATGAAAATATCTATATTTAATGTATAATTTTTTTAATTGGACTATTATATAAAAATAATAATTTTAGGGTCATCGGCGAATAGTGTTTACCAAAAACCCGCCGGGTCGAACCCGCCCCGCCCCAAACCCGCCCCATGGACCGAACCGCCCCGGACCGTCCATGAACCGCGATGGACCGAAGGGTTAGTGACATAGTCAATATTTATCATCATTTGGACCGTACTTGGCACTTAAAATTAACTCAAACCAACGAAATACTAATGAATTGTCGTGTTTTTCCCAGGATTTGGCTCTGCCGTCGTTTCTTCTCTTCTCTATGTACAGGTTTTAGTGATTTCTGGTGATTACGGAGTATTTCGATGGATTCCCGGTGTTTTCTGCACGCTAGACGACTCATTCCTAGCATAGGAGGCATTTCTCAGCACTCTGCTCGGTCCGAACAGCATTTCACTCGGTCCGATTGGCACACAGCCGCCATGCCACTTTCCTTATACTCCACTCGGTCCGACCAAGGTGTCATTCGGTCCGAGCAGACGACCGCCATAGCAAGTTTGGAATGTTTTTCAACATGGAAATTGGATTTTCTTGGTATTCTTTCTTGCCTTGGCGTCCAAACCTTCTCTATATACACCTGGGAACATCTATATATACGGGGGGCACGCCTAGGATAGGGGAGGACGGCTACCCTAGATTCCCACTTCCCAAAGGCTCTTTTGTACTCTTTATCCATTGGAGATCATTAGGATTTGATTCTAGAAGACGACGGCAGTTGTGGAGAGACGATTTTACCACCCAGCAGCACCCCTTGCCTATTGGGTCCTTGGATTGATCATAAAGGAGTATTTGTTTTGTATTTCTTTATGATTTTCTCTTACGATTTGATGGGCTTGTATCTCTATCTTTATATACTGTTTATTATGTGTTTTGCTACTATGTTAGGCTAATTATCTATGTAGTCTTAGGATTAGGGGATTACCTCTATGTTTGGATGATGTTTGTTTGACTTGTTATGTTATATTATGCTTTGAGATTTGTTTATTGAGAATTGTTTTGATTGCTTAAATTAAACCACTTGTTGAATCACTAATTACCCTCTAGTTGAACAGCTGCATCTAGTAGGTCTAAGTTAGGATAAACAAGTTGAATTGATTTAAGTACTTGGGGTAAATTGTTGATCCGAAAGGGGAAGTTAGCTAACACCAAAAGTGTAGTTTTTAGAATGGTTCAAAAGACTTCTAAATATCCCTAAGAACTCCTTTAAACAAGTTTAATTCGTCGTACTCTATACCAAAAGTTGTGAATCGATTAAATTAATTAGGTTAGATTGTGATCGAACCAGTATCTGCACCAACAAGCGAAAGCTGAGGCTTAGAACAACTAGGTTTGACCAATAAACCCTGACTTGAAGCATAACTTAGTATAATAAACCAAATAAACTCACTTTTGTCTTCTGCTCGGACCGAGTGAGACCCTGTTCGGACCGAGCAGAGTGGCGACCGTAGTTTAAACGCCAAGTTTAGCACGAGAGTGTTCGACTTTGAAGTTTAGGCAACCAAACATAATTGAAACCCGACTCCTAGGACACTTTATTATCTGATTAAAACCCAAAAGACTTACCTTTAGTACTTTGCTTTAATTTTAGTTTAATTGTTTTATCCCAAGTCTAAAAAAATCAACCAAAACTGTTTGAGCACTATTTAATTTTATATTATTCAAAATCCCATAAAATATTTCCATCTAGATTTTAAGAAAAGATAAGTCCAGTATTCATAGATCCGTCCCTTGGGTTCGACCCTAAAGCTATATTCTGAACGATTAGTGAGGTTAGCTATAGGTTACAAATTTATTTGATTCCTAGGTAATAATCCTTCATCAAATTGGCGCCGTTGCCGGGGACGGTGTTGATATTGGATCCTTATTTTACTATTAAGAGACTAGATTTATTTTCCTTTTTCTCTACTCACGTTTTCTTCTATCTTTTATCGTAGGACTGGCAGGTGATAGGCAGAGAAAGAGGTCCCCACCCCCAAAGGTCAAGGATTTCCTCCTGAGGATCAACAAGGAGGCCGAATCCTCTTCCTCCGCCTCTGCTCGGACCGGGCAGACTCTCATTCGGACCGAGCAGCACCCAGAGCAGCGCGAAAGCAACTCCGCAATGGCCGACCAACTCACTCCCGAAGCCATTGCCCAACGCACCCAGGAACTGGAGAACCTCCGTCTCCAGCTTGAGCAAAGAGAGGCTCAACTCGCAGCGGAGCGGGACGCTCTCACAGGACAACGAAGGGAATTAGAAGACGAGCGTCGCCGCTGGACCCAAGAGGACGAGGCTAGCGTCCATAACTCTGATGATGAGGATGGCCGAGACCGTGAAAGGACACTTGGAGAATACGGAGCCCCGAATGCCAAAGATGTGGGCGGGCCCGTGTTGATTCCGGGCATCGCGGCCAACAACATGCTAATCTCTCCAAATCATGTCTCACTAGTCCAACAGACTCCGTTCTACGGAGATGACAAAGAGGACCCTCATGCTCATTTACAAAATTTCATTGATTGCACACGTTTGATTAAAATTAATGGGGTTTCTCAACAAGCAATTAGGCTGTTACTGTTTCATTTCACCCTTAAAGATAGTGCCCGCAAATGGTATAAGACTTTGAAAAAGGGTTCAATTCGGTCTTGGGATCAAATGGCACAAGTCTTTCTAGAGAGATATTTCTCAACTGATAGGTCTGATACAATTAGGAGAGAATTGAACAACTTTGCCCAAAAAGATGATGAAACAATGAGGGATGCTTGGGAGCGATTTAGGGATCTTGAAAACTCATGCCCACACCATGGCATTCAAGACTGGCTTTTGATTAAAAACTTTTATAGCGGTCTATATGACAATATCAAAATTAATATTGATTCACTTTCAGGTGGGGCATTCAAACGGCTTGATGCAACTCAAGGGCGAGACCTACTCGATCATTGCGCACGGAACTATACGTGGTATCCAATCCCCAACCCCCGCCGCTCTGGCCATGCGAAGCACCAAGTGCACGAGATCACTGCTAGAGATGAGAAGATTGCTGAATTGGAAGCCAAGCTAGCATCTTATCAGTCCGCCCAAGGGTCTCATCTCTACTCAAATGAATGTGGTGCTTGTGGCGAAGAAGGGCATAAATTCCCAGATTGCCCCCTTGCTAAAATCAATGATGACATGGCTCAAGTGAACTCTCTGAATAGCGAACCATCCTATTACCCTAGGCATATATTCAACCGGAGCTATTCATTGGACGAGGGTGAGCAAAGAGATAGGGAGCACATGAATGACCCAAATCTTAAGAATACGATGCAAAAATCCACTCTTGACCGGCCCTACCAACCCAAGTACAATTACAAGGGACAGAACCAGCAGCCCCCTAGGCGAGATCAACAGTTCAACAACTCTAATGGATCATTTCCTAGGAAATCGGTCTATAACAAAGACGGGGTTCCCCCGGTCGTCCAGGAGTTCATGCATCAGCAAGGCAAGTTCAACTTGATGATGGCGGAGGGATTGGATGAACTTAAGGCAACCACCAATGAGTTGAAAGGTAGCGCCGCTTCCTTGCAACGTTTGGAGCGAATGATGGAGCAACAATTCTCTAGGCCTCAAGGAAAGCTCCCAGGGCAGCCTCAGGTGAACCCTAATGCTGAAATCAAAGCCCTGCACATTTTGAGAAGCGGAAAGGAGTACCAAGACCCGCCAATGCCAGCTCATCCTTCTGCTCGGTCCGAGCAAGGTCTCACTCGGTCCGAGCAAGGCAGTCCAGATGGTCCTAAGGTGGTTCTGGAGCAAGGTACACCATCTCCTCCCCTTCGGCAGGAGTCTCAGGCCCAAGAGCCACCCCTGGACCCTCAAGGTGCAGCTGAACCCACCATGGCACAGTCTACTCGGACCGACCAGACTCTCACTCGGTCCGAGCAGAGTACAAACGTGGCAAAGCAAAATGGCAATGGGAAGGTAGTGCAAGCCGTTCCAGCGTACCATCCCCCTGTTCCTTTTCCCCAGCGCCTGGTGAAGTCCAAGGAAGATGCTCAATTTCGATTCTTTTGGGCTATTCTTAAGCAAATGCAAATCACAATCCCTTTCACCGACGCGATTGAACACGTACCCATCTACGCCAGGTTCTTGAAGGAACTGTGCACAGGTAAAAGGTCCATAGAGGAGTTAAAGACTGTGGCATTAACATATAAAAGCAGCGAGGCCTTGAAAAACCCAATGCCACCTAAACTTGAGGATCCGGGCAGGTTTGTCCTCCCTTGCACCATTGGTAAAGCCATCATTAAGCAAGCTTTGTGTGATATGGGCGCTAGCGTTAGCCTAATGCCGAAGTCAGTGTTTGAGAAAATCGGGATTGGTAAGCTCACACCCACAAGTATGACCCTCAAGCTTGCCGATTCAACGATTCGATTACCCTTAGGTGTTTTAATGGATGTCCCTGTACAAGTGGGTAAATTTGTTGTGCCGGGCGATTTTGTGGTGATGGAAATGGAGGTAGACAAGGAGGTGCCTATAATCTTGGGTCGACCTTTCCTTAGAACCGCCGGCGTGATGATGGATGCCCGAGACGGGACAATTTTGGTCAGAGTGGGGGGGGAGAAACTCTTATTTTCAATAGACCACGCTATGAAGTGCCCCGACCCCGCGAAAACCTGTTTCATGATCCAAGAAAATCCCGAAATTGAAGAATCACTTGAGGACCAGTACCAAATAGCCTTAGAGACCTACCAAGCCTTTCTCTGTGACATGCAAGAGGCTATTGGGGTAGAGGAAACCTTGGAAGTTGAAATAGAGGGCCACACGGCAGCCATTTCATCTTCCTCGACCACTCACTCGGACCAATCAGACTCTCACTCGGACCGAGTGGATATTCGAATGGGCACAGAAGAAGCAGACCTTCTGCTCGGTCCGAGTAACTCTCATTCGGTCCGAGCAGCACCCCCTTCAATTGACTTAAAGCCTCTTCCCGCGTCTCTAAGGTACGAATTCCTTAGCTCTGATCAAACATACCCAGTTATTGTTAATTCGGAGCTAGATGCAGGACAAACGGAGAAACTTTTGGTGGAGCTAAGGGCGCATAGGGGTGCGATTGGCTATTCGATCGAGGACTTGAAGGGCATCGATCCCGCAATTTGCACACATCGAATCCTTATGGAAGACGATCACAAACCCACTCGAGAGGCACAGAGACGACTCAATCCCAACCTTAAGGAGGTAGTCAAGAAGGAGATCCTCAAACTCCTCGATGCGGGCATCATCTATGCAATCTCCGATAGCAAATGGGTGAGCCCGGTCCATGTGGTTCCCAAGAAAGGAGGCACAACGGTGGTCGAAAATGACAAAGGCGAGATGATTCAAACTCGTGTAGCAACTGGATGGAGGATGTGCATTGACTACCGCAAGCTCAACGCGGCAACTCGCAAGGACCACTTTCCTCTCCCTTTTGTTGATCAAATGCTAGAGAGATTAGCTAATCACTCATATTTTTGTTATTTAGATGGTTATTCGGGTTTCTTTCAAATACCAATCCATCCAAATGACCAAGAAAAGACCACTTTTACTTGCCCATATGGTACCTATGCCTACAAAAGAATGCATTTTGGCCTTTGTAACGCACCCGCAACCTTCCAACGTGCTATGATGGCAATTTTCTCAGATTTTATTGAAAAAGAAATGGAAGTATTTATGGATGATTTCTCTGTTTACGGTACTTGTTTTGATTCCTGTCTTGCTAACCTATCTAAAGTCTTGCAGCGATGTGAGGAGGTCAACTTAGTCCTGAATTGGGAGAAGTGCCATTTTATGGTGCAAAAAGGGGTAGTGCTAGGCCACGTGGTGACATCTCAGGGAATTGAGGTTGACAAGGCAAAAATCGAAGTGATTGAGAAGCTTGGGGTACCAAAGAGTGTCAAGGACGTGCGAAGCTTCCTAGGCCATGCCGGATTCTACCGCCGATTCATCAAAGACTTTTCTAAAATTGCTAAACCTTTAAGTAATCTTCTTGTTAAGGACAATGATTTTATTATTGACGAGGACTGTTTGCATGCGTTTAATAGGTTGAAGGAAGCTCTCGTCTCCGCCCCGATTTTACAACCTCCCGATTGGACTCAACCATTCGAACTCATGTGTGATGCGAGCGACTTCGCGATTGGAGCGGTGCTCGGACAAAAGAAGGACAAGAAGCCGGTGGCCATCTATTATGCCAGCAAGGTGCTCGATCCAGCTCAAGCGAACTACACAACAACTGAAAAGGAGCCCCTCGCCATTGTGTTTGCCTTAGACAAGTTTCGATCCTACCTGGTGGGGTCTAAAGTCATCGTTTACACGGACCATGCGGCGATTAGATATCTCCTAAGCAAGAAAGATGCTAAACCACGGCTCATTCGGTGGGTGCTCCTTCTACAAGAGTTTGACCTTGAAATTAGAGACAAAAAGGGTACCGAAAACTCTGTTGCTGATCATTTGTCACGCCTACGTTGGGAGAAGGACCAAGGCAATCAAGTGCCCATTAATGATTCATTTCCAGATGAGAAGTTGATGAGTTTGGAGTTCTGCTCGGACCGAGCAGACCCTTACTCGGACCAAGCAGAAGAGCAGGAAGTCGACTGGATGCACATGGCGCAGCATATCCTCTCTCTGGATCTTCATTCGGACCGAGCAGGCTCTTACTCGGACCGAGCAGATGATCGAGTAGCACGTTTCCAGCAGCTATGGTACGCCGATTTGGCCAACTATCTTGCAAGTGGGGTCCTACCTCCTGAAATGAGCTGGCAAGAAAAGAAGAAGCTCAAGTCAGATGCCAAGTATTACTTTTGGGAGGAGCCTTATCTCTTTAAACTTGGAATTGACGATATCTATAGGCGATGTGTCCCATATGAAGAAGTTCGGGCGATCTTAGCAAGTTGTCATTCATCAGCCTACGGTGGGCACGCCTCATTCTCCAAAACAGCCGCCAAGGTACTCCAATCTGGCTTCTATTGGCCTTCTCTCTTTAAGGATGCACATTCTTTTGTGATGTCATGTGATCAATGTCAAAGGACGGGCAATATTTCAAAAAGAAATGAGATGGCTCTTAACCCGATTCTTGAGGTTGAAATTTTTGATGTATGGGGAGTTGATTTTATGGGGCCGTTTCCTAGTTCTCACGGCTATGAATACATCTTGGTTGCTGTTGATTATGTCTCTAAATGGGTTGAAGCGATTCCATGTAAGGCTGCGGATTCCAACTCAGTGCTTAGGCTCTTTTCTAAAGTGATTTTTCCGCGATTTGGGGTGCCTAGATCGGTGATTAGTGATGGTGGGAAGCACTTCATCAACCGCAACTTTGACAACCTCTTGAAGAAGCATGGCGTGATCCATAAGGTGGCGACTCCTTATCATCCCCAAACGAGTGGTCAAGTGGAGGTGTCTAATAGGGAGATAAAAAGTATTTTGGAAAAGACGGTGGCGAGAACCCGCAAGGATTGGGCTAACAAGCTTGATGATGCATTATGGGCTTACCGCACCGCTTTCAAGACACCTATTGGCATGAGTCCTTTCAAGCTTGTCTATGGGAAGCCGTGTCATCTCCCGGTTGAAATAGAGCACAAGGCGTATTGGGCAACCCGAGCAATCAACATGGATCTTCTCAAAGCGGGTGAAAAACGCATTCTTGACTTACACGAATTGGATGAGGTACGCCTAAACTCATATGAAAATGCTAAAATGTACAAGGAAAAGACAAAATTTGTGCATGATAGGCGGATCTCAAGAAGAGAATTCAAGGAAGGCGATTTAGTGCTACTTTTCAACTCAAGACTCAAACTCTTCCCGGGCAAATTGAAGTCAAGATGGTCCGGCCCTTTCCGAGTCGTGAAGGTCTACCCCTTTGGAGCCATAGACATTTGTGACAAGAATGCAGACCCATTCAAGGTTAACGGACAACGCTTGAAGCATTACATCGCTAATGAAGAGCAAGAAGAAATTCAAAGCATCTCGCTTGACGAGCCCGATCAAAGCGAGACTTAGAAAACATGGTCAAGCTAGGGACCTAAAACAAGCGCTTCTTGGGAGGCAACCCAAAGATTTCTTCAACTCTTCCTTTTTCTTTATTTTTATTTTTCAACTTTTCTATTTTCAATGACAAATTAAAATATATAAAAAAAATACAAAATAAAATATAAAAAAAAAAAAAATTGAAAAGAAGAAAACCCATAAAAATTTGAAAAACAGAAAAAAAAACAAGAATAATAATAATAATAATAAATTAGGATTTGTTTATGATTTTGGTTTGGTTAATTGTAGGGATTTTTAAAGAAACAAACGATGGAAGATGCAATACGTGCTAGAGCACTCCGGGTCAAGTAAGAGAACAACCCACGAACGACCTCATACAGATTGCACAACACCTTGATAAAGAAGGGGCACTATCCTGGACATGTAGAGATTTGATTGGGCATAAAAAAAAAAGAGGAGAAAGTCAAATAGGCGAATCTACACCTCCCATTCGATCCGAGCAGATACTCACTCGATCCGAGTGACAATGGCCATCTCTCTCTAATTTTTCTCCTTTCACTCGATCCGAATGGAGTCTCACTCGATCCGAGTGACTGGCAATGGCGACGCAGTCAAAGCGCAGTCCACTCGATCCGAGTGGGCCTTATGCTCGGACCGAGCAAATCGATAATGGGCCTTTATTTGACAACTGGGCTGATTTAATTTTGTTTTCTTTTTGCAGAAGACTGGAGACCTCCATTGGGCGCTCGAGTGGACGCCTCCATTTCACGCAGAGACGCCTCTGTTCGTGCCTGAAGCGACGCCTCCCCTCGTGCCTCACGGGACGCCTCCCTTCGCGTCAGGACGCGCCCTCTCCTGCGCCATGCACGCCTATTAGCCGTTACACCTGACCCGCCAGACCCGTAACCCGACCCGTTGCATTTAAAACCCAGCCTACCCCCTTCCTCTCCTTCTTCTCTCTCTCTCTCGTGCCTTCTTCTCCTCCAAACCGAAACCTCCAACCCAAAATCACATCTCCTCAAATACTCCACCATTTTCAGAGATCAAAGTCTCCCCTTGCTCTCCTCTCTACTCTCTTGCGTTCTCAACCTTTAATTTCCCCATTCGAGTCCTCTTTGCGACGGGTTTTTCGCGACACGATTCTCAAGACTCACGGCCAACTTGAGGGATTCTTGCTCTCACTGGATTTTAAGCACTTAGAAGGCATCTCCATCGCCTTCTCGAGTGATTTAAAGGCTGTGGAGGTTCGATTGTGCGGGGGTCTCAAATCGGCCTCGACCCTCCTTGCGACTCACCATTTTTGACCACTTCTCGATTTGTCGTTGCTCCAGGAGCACTTCAGGATCTCTCTCTCACTTCTCGACCACAAACAAGGCGTCAAGAAGGAATTATCATCGCTGCCTCATCACATCCATCAAGTCCCAAAACCACTAAAGGTCAACTCGCTCTCTTTTCTCTGTCAATCGATCATTTGTTGTTTAATTGGGTTTGTTTGAGTATTCAAAAGAATTAGATCAGTGATTTTGAGGTCAAGACCAACCAATTTCACCAAAAACCAGAAAATCCATCCTGCTCGGTCCGAGTGTCCTGTTTACTCGGTCCGACCAGAAGCAGGTTTCTGCCAAAAACTCACACCCGCAGCCTCACTCGGTCCGAGTAACTCCCTTGCTCGGTTCGAGCAGACCACCATCAGAGCAAAAACTGTTCTCTTTTGACCCCAATCATGGTGAATCCAAGGCAGACCAGGGCCAGTGCTAGGGCAGCAGCCTCCTCTTCCTCTCAGGCAACCCCTGCTCAGCCAGCACGGCAACCTTCATCCGGGCCCAACCCGGATTATGTTAGGCACCCCGAGGCGGTGAACTATGAAAAGGAGGCTGGATTTCTCATGCCATGGACCTATATGTTCCTCAACTACATGAAGATTAAGCACAGGACCTTTGAGCACACTCGATTCATGGACATGCGAACTTTAGAAGAGTTTGGTGTGGCGGAGCAATTTATTGAGATATCAAGCAAGGTTGGCATCAAACCAGAATTTTGGAATTTCCGTGAGCCAGCCTACCGCGCTCTTTCCTTGGAATTTTTGTGTTCACTCGAGCTTCTAGAGGAGAATGGGAGAGAATACATAGCTTACCAACTTGGAAACATTGGTAGAAGGGCATGGCTAGATGAGTTGTCGGGGGTATTTCAATTGGAAAATGGGGCCGTGGAGCAATTGAGTTGGACAAGAGATCCTAACAATGAAATGACAAGGGATGCGGTTTGGAGTTGCTTGAGCGGGCGCATTGATAACTTGCAATCCCGCCATGTGCAACATCCCACTCTCAGGATCCTTCTTCGCGGTATAGCAGCCACTATCTTTGCTCGTGGTGAGACGGTGAACATCACGAATGGCCAAGAGATCGCCTTCCTATGGCACATGCTCCAACCCGAGCCCGAGAGGCTTAATGTCATTAAATTCATGGTTGAGCATTGGATCTATCAAAGGGATAAGAAGAACATCACGGGGAACATCACCATGGGCTCTTTTGTTACCATCCTTGCCAAAAGACTTAGGGTGCGCTTGCCTCAAGCTAGTGATTGCACGGGATACACCCATTATGATGATGAGAGGTTCCGGGCGGCACGATTCATCAAGATTAGCCATGAGAAAATAGGAGAGCCCGGGAGAATCCTTTGGCTTCGCGATCAAGCAAGCAACTTCTACCTTCCTTACCCGCATAAGGTAGATCTCTCTAATTCTAACTCTTGGCTCATACCCTTTGACTATGTGACTCCTAGGAGCGGCGCAATACCCGAGGTAGCCCCACCTCAACCTCCTCTGTCCATACCCATGGAGACAGATGAGGCAGGCACATCCGAGAGGCCCATCCCGCCTAGTCATGCACCCTCTTCTTATGACGGCAATGATCAAATACCACCTTGGGCCACCAACCTCATGAATATGATGGTTGAAGTGCGCGATGAAGTGAGGCGCAACACGAATGCTTGTGCGGATTATGGGATGCACTTGAGTCGCCTTTCCAATGAAGTGATGCAATTGGGCCAGCGCATTGATGATCTATACTGGATTGAAGGCGAAGATGACCAACCATTGAATGAGCCGGCGAATCTGGAACAAGCCGAAAGCAGCAGTCGCTCTGCGACTCTCTCTGTCACCAAGGAGGCCTCCCCGAGCCATCACAGCGGGTCCCGTCGCAGCTCCTCTTCTCGGAGCTCGTCTTCTCGTCAAATATGATCGGTAACTCGTCTTTTTCTCCTCTTTTACATTTTCTCTCCGTGAATGCATGCTTGGGACAAGCATCGTTGAAGTTTGGGGGGGGATAGGAGCAAAAGCGCATATGAGGGTTTAATGAGTTAATTCTGGATGAAACGGGTCATTTAGGGAGAATTTTTCTTTTTTTTTTCGCTTCTGCTCGGTCCGAGTGGTGTTTTGCTCGATCCGAGTGACTTTGATCTGAGCTCCGTTCTGTACTCGGTCCGAGTGCGATTCTCCTCGGTCCGAGTGAAAGTTAAAAAAACACACCAACGCGAATTTGCATGAAATTGAATCAGTTTTTGCCTACCTCTCTTGTTTTAAATGAAAACCTCACACTGTTGGAAATTGTTTTGAGTCAAACTAATTCTTCTTTCAAGTAAACCGTAGAATGTTTCGATATCTCGATTTTATCCTTGCACCAATGGACTAAATTGGGACTATTTTAGCAAAAATTAGAACTTGATTTTGGATGCTTTGAATTGTTAGATCAATTTTAGTCGATTCTCACAAGTTTTTGCCGAGTGAACTGATTCGCATTTAGACAAATTTTTGAAAAGAAATTTATCGACTTTAGAAATTGTAAAATGGATTTGATCTTGTTGGAAATTGTTTTTAAATCGCTTGAATCACCAACAAGCAGCAATAATGGGAAGTTAAATCAAATAGCTGTGAAAACGAGGACGCACTGAGGCCTATTCCACCAACTTAGCCACAAACTGGAGGGTATTGGGTTAATTACAAGCTGTCAGGAATTATAATTCAAAGTCTCGAATTATAATTGGGGAGCTTGCAATTAATTTCTACCGGACCCGGTGCGAAAGCATTGGTAAAGGAGTTGTTGAGTATTATGGCCCAAGTGTACCGTGGCCATAGTCGAGCAACACCCGTCCAACCTCCCTAGCGCGACATGTGCTAGTAGCAAACTTAAGGCCGATGATACCGCATTATCCTCTAGGGTGTTAAGCCCCATGGCTCGACTTGCATAAAAAAAAAAAAAAAAAAAAACTATTGGTGAAAATTTGGAAATTGTTTTTAAGAGAAATTCATTATAAAATTTCCGAAGTTGATAAAGGCCTTTACAAATTTTTGAGGAGTGTGAAAATGAACGGGTGATTGAAATTGAGTTCGCATTTGAAATAATAAAGAGAAAGCTAGAGTTCTAAATTTTGAGAAAAGAGATTTCATCAAGACCAAGAGTTGCATTGATAAATTGTAGAACACTAAACTTGGTTTATGAAATAATTTTTTTTTAGTTTGACTTATTTGATTGAAGTGTGAGAACTTCTTAAGGCATCATTGATTAAGTTTCATGCTATTTCCTAGGTTTGAGTTACGGCATTGGTTTAGATTTAAGTCTAGTCCATAAATTCTAAGCTTAGGGCGATGCTTGAGGACAAGCAAAGTTTAAGTTTGGGGGAATTTGACATAGTCAATATTTATCATCATTTGGACCGTACTTGGCACTTAAAATTAACTCAAACCAACGAAATACTTATGAATTGTCGTGTTTTTCCCAGGATTTGGCTCTGCCGTCGTTTCTTCTCTTCTCTATGTACAGGTTTTAGTGATTTCTGGTGATTACGGAGTATTTCGATGGATTCCCGGTGTTTTCTGCACGCTAGACGACTCATTCCTAGCATAGGAGGCATTTCTCAGCACTCTGCTCGGTCCGAACAGCATTTCACTCGGTCCGATTGGCACACAGCCGCCATGCCACTTTCCTTATACTCCACTCGGTCCGACCAAGGTGTCATTCGGTCCGAGCAGACGACCGCCATAGCAAGTTTGGAATGTTTTTCAACATGGAAATTGGATTTTCTTGGTATTCTTTCTTGCCTTGGCGTCCAAACCTTCTCTATATACACCTGGGAACATCTATATATACGGGGGGCACGCCTAGGATAGGGGAGGACGGCTACCCTAGATTCCCACTTCCCAAAGGCTCTTTTGTACTCTTTATCCATTGGAGATCATTAGGATTTGATTCTAGAAGACGACGGCAGTTGTGGAGAGACGATTTTACCACCCAGCAGCACCCCTTGCCTATTGGGTCCTTGGATTGATCATAAAGGAGTATTTGTTTTGTATTTCTTTATGATTTTCTCTTACGATTTGATGGGCTTGTATCTCTATCTTTATATAATGTTTATTATGTGTTTTGCTACTATGTTAGGCTAATTATCAATGTAGTCTTAGGATTAGGGGATTACCTCTATGTTTGGATGATGTTTGTTTGACTTGTTATGTTATATTATGCTTTGAGATTTGTTTATTGAGAATTGTTTTGATTGCTTAAATTAAACCACTTGTTGAATCACTAATTACCCTCTAGTTGAACAGCTGCATCTAGTAGGTCTAAGTTAGGATAAACAAGTTGAATTGATTTAAGTACTTGGGGTAAATTGTTGATCCGAAAGGGGAAGTTAGCTAACACCAAAAGTGTAGTTTTTAGAATGGTTCAAAAGACTTCTAAATATCCCTAAGAACTCCTTTAAACAAGTTTAATTCGTCGTACTCTATACCAAAAGTTGTGAATCGATTAAATTAATTAGGTTAGATTGTGATCGAACCAGTATCTGCACCAACAAGCGAAAGCTGAGGCTTAGAACAACTAGGTTTGACCAATAAACCCTGACTTGAAGCATAACTTAGTATAATAAACCAAATAAACTCACTTTTGTCTTCTGCTCGGACCGAGTGAGACCCTGTTCGGACCGAGCAGAGTGGCGACCGTAGTTTAAACGCCAAGTTTAGCACGAGAGTGTTCGACTTTGAAGTTTAGGCAACCAAACATAATTGAAACCCGACTCCTAGGACACTTTATTATCTGATTAAAACCCAAAAGACTTACCTTTAGTACTTTGCTTTAATTTTAGTTTAATTGTTTTATCCCAAGTCTAAAAAAATCAACCAAAACTGTTTGAGCACTATTTAATTTTATATTATTCAAAATCCCATAAAATATTTCCATCTAGATTTTAAGAAAAGATAAGTCCAGTATTCATAGATCCGTCCCTTGGGTTCGACCCTAAAGCTATATTCTGAACGATTAGTGAGGTTAGCTATAGGTTACAAATTTATTTGATTCCTAGGTAATAATCCTTCATCAGTTAGAACGGGGCGGGTCTTCGACCGGTTTGGGCCGCCCTTTCTAAAAATACCCGTGTTAACCCGCCCCGTCTTAACCCGTGGAGCGAACCGCCCCGCCCCGTCAACCGGTCCAAAACTCGAGTTAATCCCGAAAAAAAAGAGGGTAACTTTATATAATTATATTCAAATTTTTTCATCTAATAAAAAAATTACAAATCAAATATAAGAAAACAAAAAAAAATAAGTAAAAAAATAAAGAAAAACGTAAAAGGAAAAAATAAAAATAATTAATGAAAAATAAAAAATAGAAAAAAATATTGAAAAAACAAAAAATATTGAAAAAATAACACACAAAAAATAGCAAAAAAAAACGTTATAGTGATTATATATGTAGTTTAATACTAACGAAAAATAAAAAATAGTAATAAAATAAATAAAAACCCGCGGACCGGACCGGACCGTCATAACCCGTGCGGGTTACATGGAGCGGGTTTAAAAAGAGTTAGGGTCAAGATTTCTAAGATGGACCGTCCTAACCCTCCCTGTCTTAACCCGTGGACCGCAGCGGGTTGGACTGTCCCGCCCCGTTTGGTAAACATTATCGGTGAATAACTTCAACAAAAATATATTCAATTTTTTCGCCGATGACCCTAAAATGATTGTTTTTACAATATAGTCCAATAAAAAAATTTTATACATTAAATGTAGATATTTATATGTATGTAAATGTATAAATGTATATATTTATATGTAGATATTTACAATACAAAAAAAAATAGGTAATGTATAAGTGTATATATTTATATGTATATAATGTATATATAAACATATTTTTTAAAGTATAATTTTTAATATATTTTATATACATATATTTTTTTAATATACTTATATATAGAAATATATGGTCATCGTCACCATATATTTTTTAATGTATAATTTTTTAAAAAATTATGTACATTAAAAATACTTATAAAATATACAACAAAAAATTTTATTGGACTATATTGTAAAAATAATAATTTTAGAATCATTGGAGAAAGAATTGAATATATTTTTTGTTGACTTTATTAGCCGATGACATGTAACATAGTGGAAATACCAGACCCAGTTTAATTGTGTCAATTAGGTAAATCTTAAAAATAATATTAAGATAAATAAAATTTTAAAACTAATAATCTTCAAATGGATAATTCAATCATAACAATAAGATTCCCTCGAAATCGAAATCTTTTAAATTGTGTAGTATCTAAAAATGACTTAAATGATTCTAGCAAAATCAAAGCTCAAATGACTAGATTAATTGAGCTTAAATCAGATTAAATCTAATAAGAAAAGAATTAAATTAGTTTTATGAGTTGCAGCATTCTTCGTTGCATAAATCGTGCCACAGAAAATCCTAAAGAACAATTTTTAATAAAATCGAAATCCCTTTCTCTCTCCCGTGCCATTTCTTTCTTCTTCCTCGTGGCTCGATCTCATCCACGTTCTCTTCTCTTCTTCTTCTCCGTAAAAATATCGAAGCTCAAAAATCGAGGCAGACGGATTAGCTGTGGCGAGCCAATGGAAACCATCCACCTAAGTCGATTTTCCCTTCTTCGTCCTTATCTTCTTTAAAAGGAATATAAACTCTTAATAACTAGAAAGTCAAAACCAATTACTCAATAATAAAATAAAATACTTAATAATATATTTTAAAACATAATCATCTTAATAAAGAATTTGAACTTAACCATTCAAATCTCAACCAGTCTGGTTAATCTAGACCGTCAGTATGGTAATCCAAGAACCGCCTAGGAATAGGTTATTTAGGTTTACCTTAGAAATTTTACGTAATCTTGAAACGGTCATTAAGACAGTCACTGCTTCTTATCAGAAAATCGATCTAGGATCGTTTAACTACAAGATTATCGAGTCCAAGGATCGTCAAGAAGACCAAGTCCAGATGTGATGGTCGTCAAGCACTCGAACCATCATGAGATATCGAGAAACTACGCTTAGCCTCGCTATTCAGGTGCGGAATTACGTTGGATTTTTGTTAAAGTTTAAGTAATTAATAAAATATGTTTTTATTCATATGCATATTGTAAATCTGTTTGCATGCATGACCGTATTCAAGCATTTTTAAATTATAGTGCCCAAATATTGATAAAACTGCATTTTGAGATGCATGTTCTCCTCTTTGAGAAATTTGAAAGAAATACAGTCAGATATTTGGATATGCCATTGTGATTGATAAATCCGATTCATGAATGATCTGACTGAAATGATTTACTTTGATATGCCATGATATGCCTGACATGATATGTATGCCCCTGGTCAAGAGTTACATCTCTCATGCCGGCCAGGTAAGGGAAAGATCCCTCATGCCACCTGGTCAAGAGATGTAATCTCTCATGTCGGCCAGGTAAAGGAAAGATTCTGTATGATTTTTTATCACTCTCCGGAGTCGGTTGGCCCCCGGCTTCGGCCAGTTCGATAGCGCTATGCGGATATGGAATTCCCTCATGCCACTTGGTCAAGGGATAAGTCCCTCATGCCGGCCAGGTAAGGGAAAGGTCTCCTTATGTGCCCATCCGGATGGGAAAGGGACCTGAGTGATTATGACTGTGGAAATTATGTGAATGAAATGTGACATGTTCCGACTGATGATATGCTCGGACCCCTGACACGCTCAGTTTCCTATCATATACAGACATGTGTTGTCTGCGATGGGATTCGTGCCACGTGTTCAGTTCCGATATGTGCAAGATTTATGCCTTGTCAGATTTTGTTATCCTGTCCAGCTTTGATTAAAATCAAATGCAAGCAATCATGTTTATTTGTGACATCTTTTCAAATGAAAAGTTATAAGATTTTTATAAAATTGAAACACACATGCTTTATCTTATTTACGGGTATTATTTCTAGAACTTGGATTTTAGCTTAAATCCACGTACTGGAACTAAAACCCGCACTGAGAATTTAATTCTCACTCCGTGTTTTTGCATGTTTTCCACAATGGATGTGGGTTCCAGGTTGCAGAGACGGGCTCGATCAAGTCAAGCGAAGTTAGGGCAAAATTTGTCTTGCCATGATGACTCAATGAGTCATAGGAGACAACGTGGTAGATCATGGTAAGCTGGAACTTAACCCTTGTAATTAGTAAGGAAACGCCTTGCGGGTGCACAGAGATTGTGTATTCGCGGCGGGGATTGTCAAGCCCTATGTGTCAGGGTGTGACAGTCTCTTTGGTGGTATCAGAGCATGGTTTTAAGCCTTAACCAGACCTATAATACGCGAGTGTGGGTAGCAGCTGGGATCATAAATAGTATATACATATATATTTAAGTAATGAGTAATTTATAAAATTAATTTGAAATATGATGCTGTAAATAAACCGACAAGTAGTAATGTGTTCTTAGGTAAACATTATGATATATATAAGTTATATAGATACGAATTAATATAGTAACTATATTCTTCCAAATTTACTTAAAATTTTAATATAGTACATAGTGCATCATCCTATTTGAACTTAATTACATGGCATGATTTATATCCTATATATTAATTTAAGTGGTAGTATGATCTTCATAAAATAGGTAGATAATATATAATTTGGAAATAAGAGGAATATGTTATTGATAATTCAAGTTTTGATATAAACTTAACCTTATTTGTTGTTAAAAACGATATTACGTAGATAAACGAATTTTAGATGACGCTACTTCAAGAGACGACTCGGCTACACAAGAACTACCAGTGTTGAAGAAGACTGTTGAAAAACAAAACAGGAATGCAAGCACCATAGTTTGCATTGAACCTGCAAAAAGAAAAGTATGTACCAAAGTAGTTATGGTACAACCATAATAAGTTGCCTTGTCCTTAACCCTAATATAATCACTTGAATAATGATTATTTCGGGTATGGAAGTAAGGACAAATGAGCTGAAGACTATTCCAAAATAAATTCAATATGGAACTTTGACAAGCTCAATGAGGCAAACGTTATGGGAAAATACGTCCCCTGATCTAAGAATGAGATGCAATTCTCATAATACCTTGAAAGAATTTGGAGGACGTATTCCAAAATAATCTCTGGATATTACTGAAAATTCATTCTACCTATTATTCTATGAGATGATCTTTTTGTCCTTAGACACCTACATTAAGTCATCTTATAGTTACGGGTACTCAATGAATGTACTTGTATAAAATAAAATAGGTTAGAATTTTAACCGGAGGACTCGTTAATAGCTTATAAACTATGGACTTTGCTAAACAACTGGATAACCCAAATATTTGGCAACCAGAGGAAGTGCAATTTAACCTTCCTGACTAATTTCATCTGTACTTCGAATGTCGAGTATATGATGATTGAGTTCTTAAGCTATTAACATTTAAAACAATTAACTTGTTAAGATACAAGTTATAATGCTTGTTTGATGATAAGTGGATATCTCAATTATTCCAGTTAATTTTCAAATATCTCAATATTTCAATAAGAACATTTTTGAGATTTTGTCTGGAATAAGAGATTAAATATTTAAATATCTTATCATTAAACATTGCGCCATTAATTTCTGTTAAAACATAGTAAATTGGGTGCAATTAAAATTATTGTCAGTCGATAACTTATTTGACTAGGCAATTCACTCTTGAGACACATAAAGGAGGTGACTTGAAGTTAAATCAATATGTTATTATGAACATATGTAAATATTGGTATAAATAACTTCAACTTATCCTTACTTTATCAAGGAAGGTCACTTGCTATATCCGTTAACGACCATTAAATTAAATAGTAATGTCGTTCGGATTTGCAATTCTTGAAAATCTGATAAATCATACCTTAGTGATTTGTTAGATGATCAAAGGACTACAATTGTCTTATGGTGTGTTAGAATAAATACATTATCTCCATTGATTTTCAATAATTTTTAAATCCATACTAGATTGTGAAATTATTCAAGATTAGTTAATAGCTATGATAATTCATATTCTTAAATCACAATATATTCACTAGATGAATTATTGTAGATTTATAGAATTAAGCTATAACTATCAACCAATTGGAGATAACAATTTAAAATAAACTTTTCAAGTCTGATGGAAAGTTATCGATGACCTTGAGGGTTATTGTGTAGATAAATTGTTATACCTAAAAGTATTTCTCAATAAAGAGAAATAAAATGCTCAAGAAACGAGTCAAAAATATTCAACACCGATTTCAGTCATATTAATCTCAAGGCGAGTACTTATGCTATATTCTTTTTGGATAGCATATGTTTCTTGTTGACTGAAACTATTTGAATATAATGACCTGACTCGAAATTAAGAATTCTTAGTGTGACTTGAGCTAATAGAAAGCTCATGACTTAAATATTCTGTAATAACATGATTAACGGATATTTTAAGTTAGAATAAGATCAGTCATACTAAAGAAACCATGAATTCTTAAAAGATAATTAGGACTCATGGAAATATATCGGTTCTTACAAGAATAATCGACTTTCATTCTTGAAGGAAACTTTAATAATGGAAGTAGAAACTAGAATCGATTATATATTTTATCTTGAGTCAGTAAGAGAGAAGAAACCCATCGTCTAGAAGAAACCTTTGTACTTGAAATAGAGATCACCAACACTAGATTGCCCTGTCCATTCGTTTATTTGGAATGTGTATGCTGGAATAAATAAGATAGATAAGTCTATTCAGTAATCAAAATATCACTAAATTTTAAAATCTTGCTTGTGAAAATCAGCAATCTGAATCCAAATTGATCTTAAAAAGAAATATAAATAAATACAAAATTTAAGATACTAATCATACCGAAATATATGGGAAACAACTACCATGGAATTTAACAGTTAATGAAGACACTAAAATATCTGTGTACGAAGATTGAAATCGGTATTGGCCGGTCACCAATATTGATATTAATCTTTTATATATTAAGTATTACTTTGCTTCCTTGACTGACCATCAAGAAAGTTAAAGTCATACTTTGATATATGTGTACCAACAACCAAGAGGTAAAAACAATTACTAAGAAGAACCAAAATAATAAAGAGAATATGGTGGAACCATACTAAAACAAGTTAAAACATGATGAAACTAATCTCAAATATATATTAAACTTAACTCCTTTGAAATTTCGAGGACGAAATTTCTTTTTAAGGGGGGTGGAATGTAACATAGTGGAAATACCAGACCCAGTTTAATTGTGTCAATTAGGTAAATCTTAAAAATAATATTAAGATAAATAAAATTTTAAAACTAATAATCTTCAAATGGATAATTCAATCATAACAATAAGATTCCCTCGAAATCGAAATCTTTTAAATTGTGTAGTATCTAAAAATGACTTAAATGATTCTAGCAAAATCAAAGCTCAAATGACTAGATTAATTGAGCTTAAATCAGATTAAATCTAATAAGAAAAGAATTAAATTAGTTTTATGAGTTGCAGCATTCTTCGTTGCATAAATCGTGCCACAGAAAATCCTAAAGAACAATTTTTAATAAAATCGAAATCCCTTTCTCTCTCCCGTGCCATTTCTTTCTTCTTCCTCGTGGCTCGATCTCATCCACGTTCTCTTCTCTTCTTCTTCTCCGTAAAAATATCGAAGCTCAAAAATCGAGGCAGACGGATTAGCTGTGGCGAGCCAATGGAAACCATCCACCTAAGTCGGTTTTCCCTTCTTCGTCCTTATCTTCTTGCCTAAACCGATTGAGGCGGTGGGAAAGTTGAATCTCTGACTTTTATCATAGACGTTGGATGTGTGAATTCCTTGATCTCCACCGTTCCATCTCTGTTCTCCTCTCTTCTTTTCCCTCTGGTGTTTGCCTATAAATAGGGGCAGTGAGTTGAAATTTTGTTCTTGTTGTCGGTTTGAGAAAAACTGAGAGAGAGAGAGAGAGAGACCTCTGATGAGAAGAGATAGAAGAAGGGGAGAAGGAGAAGGTATAAATTTTCCATCTTCCTTCTTGAGTCGATACTTAAGTTCTGTAGATAGTGATTATGGTTAAATTAAGCCAATAGTTAATTATGTGTAATGGGATGTTGAACTGGAAAACAAATGGGTGTTATGGATGGTTATTAGAAGGAATTTACTTAGTCTTTGTTGATGGGTTGAGTATATAAACTCTTAACTGACATGGGGATTTACTGGAAATTGCTTGAATAAAGGAAATCTCTGTATTTTGAGGGTTCGTTTAGTGTTGTTGTATCTTGGTTAGGTGTTGTGATGCAGGTACAGACCTTGTACCAGCCTTATTTGAGGGTGAACCAGGTCTGGTACAGCTCTGTTGCGATACTGGTACATGACAGGGAGCCTATGTTAATATGTAAAGCCGATACTCACTAACATTAAATTCACTAAGTTATACACAGTATAGATTCTATAATGAGAGAGAGCAAGAGAGCCATATCAGGAAAGACCTGAAATTAATTACATGATCAAGGAAAGACAAAATAAGAGATAACTAACAGCTGTGACAAATTAATGGACACAACTCTACTTTGTGCTAATTTGGCGCATTAAGAAACACATAGGACAAAATCTGCTAGGTGTCTATTGTATATTCTTAAACATCATGCACATAACTTCAACCATAAGACCAAGAAAAAGAAACGTAAATAAATATGGTTTTTACATCATATTGTGGTACAAAGATATATTGGCAAATAATGAAGAATTTGAGAGTAGCTTGATAATTATAAAGACTGAACTCATAAATAATTGAATGATTGAAACAAATTAGACTTAATCTTAGTAAAATTAATAATAAAGCCTAACTCATGTGATGAACGTCATTTTAATATAAAGCTTAGTATAGTAATTAATTAAAGAATAAAGTACATAATTATGTCTATTTAAATGGTGCTTATAAAAATGTTACGTTGATTGAGATTCATGCATGTATTAAATGATAGGATTTCTACGGTCAATGTAACATACCATGGAAATAAACTTGGGAATCTATTAATCAAGGGATCTTAAAATGAAACATGATTTTACATTGTCTAAGATTTAGCCGATACTATATTCAATCGGACACAATATAATTCCAAGATATTTGGAGTCCAACTTAATTTTCTAAACGCAATTAACTAAATGAGCAGATAGTTAAATTTCCAACATAATTCTAGAAACTCCGTTGGAAATAATAGTAAATATAACCACCAATTATACATTAGCTGATTATCATGAAATAGATAATAACTTAATAATAAACCAATAGACAAACAAAATACTAGCTGACTAAGTAAATGTTAACTACTTAAGTCAATATGTTATAATCAAATAAATACTAAAGAAATATCAAATATTAAACAAATGAACACATTAATTCTAGAAATGTAAATTAATAATTTGTATAATAAAAGGAATATAAACTCTTAATAACTAGAAAGTCAAAACCAATTACTCAATAATAAAATAAAATACTTAATAATATATTTTAAAACATAATCATCTTAATAAAGAATTTGAACTTAACCATTCAAATCTCAACCAGTCTGGTTAATCTAGACCGTCAGTATGGTAATCCAAGAACCGCCTAGGAATAGGTTATTTAGGTTTACCTTAGAAATTTTACGTAATCTTGAAACGGTCATTAAGACAGTCACTGCTTCTTATCAGAAAATCGATCTAGGATCGTTTAACTACAAAATTATCGAGTCCAAGGATCGTCAAGAAGACCAAGTCCAGATGTGATGGTCGTCAAGCACTCGAACCATCATGAGATATCGAGAAACTACGCTTAGCCTCGCTATTCAGGTGCGGAATTACGTTGGATTTTTGTTAAAGTTTAAGTAATTAATAAAATATGTTTTTATTCATATGCATATTGTAAATCCGTTTGCCTGCATGACCGTATTCAAGCATTTTTAAATTATAGTGCCCAAATATTGATAAAACTGCATTTTGAGATGCATGTTCTCCTCTTTGAGAAATTTGAAAGAAATACAGTCAGATATTTGGATATGCCATTGTGATTGATAAATCCGATTCATGAATGATCTGACTGAAATGATTTACTTTGATATGCCATGATATGCCTGACATGATATGTATGCCCCTGGTCAAGAGTTACATCTCTCATGCCGGCCAGGTAAGGGAAAGATCCCTCATGCCACCTGGTCAAGAGATGTAATCTCTCATGCCGGCCAGGTAAAGGAAAGATTCTGTATGATTTTGTATCACTCTCCGGAGTCGGTTGGCCCCCGGCTTCGGCCAGTTCGATAGCGCTATGCGGATATGGAATTCCCTCATGCCACTTGGTCAAGGGATAAGTCCCTCATGCCGGCCAGGTAAGGGAAAGGTCTCCTTATGTGCCCATCCGGATGGGAAAGGGACCTGAGTGATTATGACTGTGGAAATTATGTGAATGAAATGTGACATGTTCCGACTGATGATATGCTCGGACCCCTGACACGCTCAGTTTCCTATCATATACAGACATGTGTTGTCTGCGATGGGATTCGTGCCACGTGTTCAGTTCCGATATGTGCAAGATTTATGCCTTGTCAGATTTTGTTATCCTGTCCAGCTTTGATTAAAATCAAATGCAAGCAATCATGTTTATTTGTGACATCTTTTCAAATGAAAAGTTATAAGATTTTTATAAAATTGAAACACACATGCTTTATCTTATTTACGGGTATTATTTCTAGAACTGGGATTTTAGCTTAAATCCACGTACTGGAACTAAAACCCGCACTGAGAATTTAATTCTCACTCCGTGTTTTTGCATGTTTTCCACAATGGATGTGGGTTCCAGGTTGCAGAGACGGGCTCGATCAAGTCAAGCGAAGTTAGGCCAAAATTTGTCTTGCCATGATGACTCAATGAGTCATAGGAGACAACGTGGTAGATCATGGTAAGCTGGAACTTAACCCTTGTAATTAGTAAGGAAACGCCTTGCGGGTGCACAGAGATTGTGTATTCGCGGCGGGGATTGTCAAGCCCTATGTGTCAGGGTGTGACATGACACTAGAATTATTATTTTTACATAGTAGTCCAATAAAAAAATTTGTTATATATTAAATGTAGATATTAATATATAATTTTTTTTAATGTATAAATAAATATACATTAGAAATATATGTACATAATAATATGTATCATATATTTTAATTATATACAATAATATGTATTGAATATATAAAATATACGATACATTATATATATATGTATGAATAAATATTACAAATATATACAATATTATATATTTAACATGCAATAATTTAATTATATACTTATATTTTTATAATAGATGTTTTAATTATGTTTAATTTTTAATTATAAATTATATATTTTGTAATAATAAAAATTTTGGGGGCTAAAATGCAAAATTTGCATTAAAAAAAATTCTGAAATTTTTTTGTTTGGATCGTCATTTGGGATGACGATCCAAACAAAAATATTTCATAAAATTAAAATATGTGTTTTTTTGTTGTTGGATCGTTGGATCGTCAACTGGGATGACGATCCAAGGGTATTGGGCTTTCGTCAACTGGGATGACGATCCAGCAACGTTAGTATTAAAATTTCGATTTTTTTTCTGTTATTATCAAAATTAATATGAACAATAAAGTTAGTATTAATTTTTTCGGCTCAGATTGCAAATCCGAGCTAACAATTTGGTCCAAAATGAAGCGTAGCTCCTGTCAAAATTTCAGTCCGATCCAATAGTCGGATCAAAAGTTACATCCACCATATTGCATCAACTTATTACCGATGAAATGCTTGAGAATTATATCACGTTTCGATGTCTCTATCTTCTACCCTAAAATCTCCTAAAACAAATGGTAAAAACTAGACTCACAGAAATTCTGTGGGGTCTTTCATTTGTTCTTTTGCTTACACAGTAAAACATCTTCAAGATTCGTGCCAGGTTTGTGACCTAATTAACACGGATTAATTAGCTCCGCTGCAGCACAGTTTCTAGTGTGGTCATGCCTGATCGAAAATTTTGAAACGACAAAAAAAAAACGCACTTAACATTGCAAAAAAGCTAAATCACATATAACGATTTAGGAGACGAGTTTGCGAGGATATTATCAGTTTAAAAAATATTATGATGATACTAACCAAAGATCATTAGTGACCTTATTTAATATCTCAGAGTTCTGGAGCGTGCATGGTTTTATTTAATTGATAACTTTAAAACATTCATGATATAATTAATTGATAACTGGAAGAAATTAATGATATAATTAATTGATAACTTCTGGAAATTAATTTTTTAATTAATTGATAACTTTCAAAACTCAGGATTAAACTCGATCAGATTAAATGATCTCTCAATAGAATTTAATTCTGGTTTAACAAACTCCGAATATTTGGCTGATAAATCGTATGCTCTCGGGACCAATAGCGCTATAAATATTATTATCTAATTTATTTCAATTTAGACCATCACTAAATAATAACTTACAAATATGCATCTATATATCAAAGTCAAACATGACCCCACAATACTATTAATTTAATCACTTTCATTCGGGTGTTTTTGAAAATTATATTTAATTCGGGTGTTGTCTGTATATTTGACGGTCCATATATCAAATTCAATTTATAACTGTATCACATATTAGCCCAAAGATTGAAGTTAGTTCCAACACAACCATCCGAAAACCTTACATTAAACATTTGGGAGCGTATCCTCTACCAACTTTTTGAGGTTGGTAGAGGGCCAACGTTTGATCCGAGCCGTTAGATCTAATCTCGACGGTTAAAATTTTTCGGGCCTATCAATCTAGGTTACATGCACGGAGCTCCCTTAACCATTGAGATTAGATCTAACGGTTTAAATCAAACGTTGGCCCTCTACCAACCATAAATGGTTGGCAGAGGATGTGATTCCTAAACATTTAGTTTTTCTTTTTGAAAATTAGTGGATCGATTTGAAATTATTGAAAAAATTAAACACAGAATAATGTTACACTGCCTTGTTCTTATTTCTTACAAAATTTACAATATAACCTGCGCATTTTATCTTGAACTAACAATTAATTGTACTGTTTCTAACTAAACAGCTATTTAATTAACCTAGCAAACCTATATCGAGTACTGTAACCAATTATAATTATGCACTTCGCCTTGACATGCAACTCTTTACATAACCCCCCGTATTGCCCTATAAATACAACCCAAAATGTCTCCACGAAAATCATCCTTATTAATTTTGTACATTCCTACCATGGCTTCACGCAACACTTGTTACCTCTCCTTTTTCATTGCTATATCGTTTCTGTTATCGTACAACATCGACGCAATTCTCGCCGCTCGCATGCTAGACGTGACTGAACCAAAAGATGAGCCCCTACCAGAAGGTCCCTCACCAGCACCAGAGCTGCCAAAACTCAAACAACCTCAGATAGCAATCCCACCAACATATCTTGCTACACCGACCATCCAACCGAAGCCTGCGGTAATGCCAAGGCCGACAATGCCGAAATTTCGCTTTGGTCCATTTCATTGGCCTTGCATTCATGGCCGTTGGTTTCCTAGACTACGAATTCCTCGTATTCTCCCATGGAAGTTTTGAACTTCAACAATTAACACGTCTTTTATTTCACTTTATAAGCAACCAGATCTTTTTACCTCTTAATTTGATGACCCACTTTTAGGAGGAGCAGAATGTAACACATCTATGTGGACAGAAATAAAGGATTATTAATTTCTTTTAAGATATTTATTATTGGAGAGTTGTCTCTAAAAACCGATTATTTTTTGTTTTTATATTGCAGCATGGAACAAAATGAATATAAAAAATATTGCAGGTGCAGTGAGCATGATAATAGTGAAACCACCCAATAACATATGAAAATTGACTAACTTGCTGTATTAATTTCTTCTTTTTCTGCGTTGTACTAAAATGTTATCCTATGTTCATTTCAACTATATTCATTTCAAGTACAAGGCAGGCGTCTATAGGGTTAAATGTGAAGTTTATTATTTAAAATTGTGTTTTCAGTGGGGCTGGAGGACCTCTGTACAAAAGCAGCACCTAATCGTTTGCTTTGCTCTGTTTTAAGAACAGAGCAAATAAATTAGAGTGACGGTTTGTCATTTAGGGAACTAGCTAAAATTTTAGAACTCTTCCTGACAAAATATGAAAAATTTAGAACTAAGTTTTCTTACTACTTCAGTTAGTAGAGCAAACGGGCTCACTGGACTCATCCGACTACTAGGGCTTTATTTAGCAAAAGGGATCTAGTCCCGCGCGGGACCGTCCAGCGCATAGATCACAGCCGTGTGATTTAATCTCAATGGTAAAGGGAGCTCCGTGCATGTAACCAGATTGATAGGCCCGAACCGTCCAGATCAAATCGGACGGTTCTAAGACTGCGCTGGACGGTCCCGCGCGGGAGTGGATATGGATTCTTTATTTAGGCCCTCTATATAGCCTGAGGTTGTGACAAATGCACAAAACATGAGCCATGTATCTTGTATTTCAATCTTCAAATGTTTGTAGATGGAAAGAAAATTACTTAGGGAGATTGTTACAGTACACACATATTAATTAAATATATATTCTAGTATACAACGTTTACTTCAAGATACATGACCAGTAACAATGTGCATTACTTTGACGAATATTTTTGTCTCTCTATTGCATGAAACACATTTACTCGGGATATCTTGATTGACGCCCAATGTTTTGACAATTTCAAGGATTTTTTTTTTTAAGATAAATTGGAGTCTAAGCCCCCCAACTTACTTTTTAAATTAAATTTCTATGAAAGACTCCCCAGTCGGATTTCGAACATGCGACCTTTCACTTAAGGAGTCAATGAGCATTACTCTTTGTCACTAGACCAAGAGCTGGTTCTCCACTTTCAAGGATTTATTATGATATATAAATAGTGTGATACAAGATTGCTTATGATTCTAATCAATTCTCAATCAATTTGCAGCAATATAAATTACACGGTGGTTAATATATTTTTCAGCTTACAACAAAATAATGTTAAATTTACACATTTCTGTTAAACATTTTTAGTGATTCCATAAAAAAAAATATCTGATCATCAAAATGTTCTATCTTAATTTAGATTACCGAGGGTATGGTTCGGTACATGAAACCTCATTAATTGAATATTTAACTGATGATGTGCTTGTAGAATTAGATGATATTTCCATGTCTCTATCCTCAACACTAGTCTCCCCTAAAACAAATGCAGGCTTTGATGGAGGTGGGATTTGCATCCGTTTTCTGGTTAGCATGAGATTAACTGAAAATATGTTGGGCCTTTCATTTGGTCTCTCTTGCACACACAGTAAAGCAATGTTGATGCATCGCACAATTTCATGATTCGTGTTAGGTTCGTGACTTAAACACGGATCAATTAGCTCTGTTGCAGCTCCATTTGTCCAGTATTCCCATGCCTGTTTGAAAATTTTGGAAAGAGAAAGTAAGCATACTTAATGTTGGTACAACAACTAACTACATAGACAATATTTAAACAAAAGTGCCACATATATTGCCATGTTTTCTGTCAACGCTGTAGTACATATATGTACCAGACTGTAAAATATTTTATTTTTTGGGTTTTTTGTGAAATGAAAGGTTCTCTTCGTTTATTTGATAAATTGTGCAGGACAACTAGTCCAATTTAAAAATTTTGTAACTGAAAAATTAGTGTACCTCAAATACTTACATAATTGAGGAGATTCCCCGCACTGGTACTGGAAAAGCTGCTATTACTTCTTCCAGTAATTATCTCCAAAATTAACACACCAAAGCTAAAGATGTCCACTTTTGTTGAGACAGTTCCATGTATTGCATACTCTGGTGCCATATATCCACTAGGAATAAAAAAAATTACAAAAATTAAAGATAGAACATAATTAGTTCATTTGGGATTAAGTTAAAATTTGAAATGAACTCCAGAACAAGTTTTAAGTTCCATTGTACAAGTGCAATAGAAACAAATGTTATATGTTTATGGCTTTGTAGACAATACCATTCTCATGAACACTGTTCTTTCTCCTTTTGGATATCTTTCGCAGAATCCCCACTACTTTTAAATGGTCACTCTGACATGAGATAGTAATTTGTCTTTTAATAAAACAATTTATACGCTTTCCATGTCTCAGAATGTGCAGTATGACCTTTATCAACAGCTGAATAAAATAAATGTTGTCATATTGATTTAATGTAATATTTGATATCAATAAAAACGTAAACACTTTGGGAAAAAATAATAATAATAA
This sequence comes from Rhynchospora pubera, assembly GCA_028095005.1. NCBI lineage: Eukaryota > Viridiplantae > Streptophyta > Magnoliopsida > Poales > Cyperaceae > Rhynchospora > Rhynchospora pubera. The sequence continues at coordinate 9,808,969 of CM051463.1, read as the reverse complement.
CAACATTAATAATGTGTGAGTACTGCTTGGTATATTGAGTTATATAGAAAATAATATGTAATTAGTGTATGTTTACTTACTATGTTCCCACCACCTTAGATGTCTTGCTTTGAGTACGGTCTCCGCCAAGAAGCCTTGCCAATCCAAAATCAGATATCTTTGGGTTCATATTTTCATCTAATAGAATATTGCCAGCTTTTAAATCACGATGAACTATTTGCATCGGTGAGTCTTGATGGAGATACAACAATCCTTTCGATATTCCTTTGATGATTTTAAGTCGTTCTTCCCAGTTTAACTTTCTCGTGCTCCTCTCATCTGAAAATGAAGCCACTAAAATTTGGTCAAAGGACAATGTAATGAAATATGGCAAATAAAAAGTTTCCAGGAAAATAGAGTAAAATAATTTTCGTGCACGCTATCAAAATTAACTACCAAATATTAGAGTATCGAGGCTTTTGTTCTGAATGTATTCATAAACAAGCAGCATTTCTTTCTTTTCCATGCAAACACCTAGCAATCTGACTAGATTTTTGTGCTGAAGCTCAGATAGAAATTGAACTTCATTTAATAATTCTTTCAATCCTTGATGTGAGCCCGTTGAAAGCCTTTTGACTGCAATTTCACGCCCATTTAGCAGTTTTCCCTGTTAACAGGAAATAACAAACTAATTGTTGTTATGCACAGCAAAACTATATATGGCATTTCCCTGTGGTTTCTACCTTAATAAAAAAAATCATAATGATATTGATATGTTTTAGCAACTTTAAATTAGTGGACAAAGAGCTAATTGTCTTATGTTTCAAACTTTTCAATTATCTTTTTTAATATACATTCTACAGAACCTTTAGGGGAAATAGAAAAGAAAGGAAGGTATTTTGGTGTAGAGATGAAAAATACTGTTGGGATCTGAAAGAGAAAAGGATGTATTAGTACCTTATAGACAGCACCAAAACCCCCTTCGCCTAGTTTATTTGCATGTGAGAAATCTTCTGTAGCTTTCTGAAGTGTAGAGAATTCAAAAAGCAAAGATTTTCCACCATTCACATTTTCAAGAAAGTTTTTCTCATCTGGAAATAAAAAATTTTAATTAAATCAGAAGACTCCGATTTAAACCTGTGTAGACCAATATCAAAATACCATATCCGTAGTCCTAATCCTCTGGCCAGTTTACAGACAGACAGCTTTAATAAAGTTAATTAAGGTTCAATTAAATGAACAATGAAAATTGTACCCACTGTAATTTTGCTTCCCACAACTGAAAGTGGAGGCTATATTTGAGTCAAATTAAAGGAATGAAGAGCTCACTAATTCTATTGCTTGATTTCTTTCTTCTTTGTACGGAAATCAACAGGAAAATTGCAAAAGCTGTCGACGAGAGAACCAAAGGAAGTGCAATACCCAGAGCAATTGGTACAGTATTTTTATTTTTCCCTAAAAATAAAAAATTTAAGAATCATTAATAATAATTGACCAATATAATTCTATAATAGATATTAATTTGTTCTCTTTTACCTGAGATATGGACCCAGACATAATAATGTCTGAAAGTCCCTTCGCATGTTCCATGACATCAAACCAAATCTCCTCCCGTGCAGAACAGTGCAGGGCACCCATCTGCACTGTCCGATCTGATCTCTTTGGTTAAGGGAGCCCCGTGCATAATACCAGATCGTTAGACCCAAACCGTCCAGATCAGATCAGACGGTGCAGATGGGTGCGCTGCACCGTCCCGCGCGGGAGGGGATAGGGATTCCATGACATGCCTTGACAATTTCAACCGAAACTGTTCACACATCACATCACAATGTTGACCATAATTAAACTTGTTACGGCTTAAAAATTAATATTAAATTGTTGTGACGCGCTTCTAATCAAATTACATAAGTTGACTCTCTTGCCACCTTAATTCCTTTCTGACTTGCAAATTCAAGTCTTCATCTTTAGTTTAAAACATAATGATGACAGCTCATAAACAGATACCCCCCAAAAATTATATAACTCATTTTTCTAATGGATATTTTCACAATCGGAATAATAACAATGGTGATGGCGATAGGTCATCACTTGCCTCTACAAATATGGTTTCTTAATGTTAACCAGTACCAACTATTTCCATACTATGAAATTTTTTTTGTTTTATTTTTGGCATAGTTTAATTTAAAATACGCATAAAAATGACAACAAGAATAAGTTGATATGGTAACTGTTTCAGGTTTACCTTTCCTTGGTCTTTCAGGAGCTTTAGGTACTTCAGGTGCTTCTTGTGGGGGTGACATAACTGGTGGAGGGCTAACAGGTGGAAGTGTTGGCACAACAACTAATGGATCTAAATTAAAAAATTTATCGGTTTCGTACCACAATATACAACTGGCTGTAAGAGAAATTCCCAACACATTTCCATAGCAATGCTCCTCTATTCGCTGCATAGACACATTAAGACACTGAAGACATTGATCTCCAGTAAGATCCCTTGTGCACTGCACCAATCCATAGATTTGGTCTGAAGTTGTTAAATTCACCATGCCAGTTGAAAACATCCGACCCGACTGCACAGCGTTCGTGGAAATTAAATTCATCATCTTTACAACAGCCAGCTCAAATTGATATGGGTCAGACCAATTTTGTGGGTTGTACACATAGTACCCGTCCATGGCCAATTCTGAGAAGAATTGTTTGTTAGAGTATCGTAGCATGCACACCTCATACCAAACAATTGCACCTCGGCTGTATGGACAGAGGTTAGGGAGATTCTCCGACGCCATGGTAAGACAACTGGTACAGTCACTTGCTCTAATGTCGCCACGGCAAAGAGATGACCCATAGACCCGGTTTGGTACGCTACCTATAGTGTCGTTGCAGAAACCAGTTTGTGATGTGTTTTGGATTAGTGAAGAGAATAAGATTTTTAGGTTGGTTTCGAAAGGGCTTCCCGTGGCATAGGTTGTGCTGTTTTCACAAATATCGTTGTTTATGAATTGAGCTTTTGTATTGGATGGAAGTTGATTGAGCACTACACAAGCAAGGATAATTTGTAGGGAAAACATGTTTTGGCTTTTTGTATTTGTGTTTTAGTAATTATTTGATGATCTAGCTACCTCTAATAGCTTGATGGAACGAGGAAGACCGCGTTTAAGAAGCTAAGGTTGGAGCTTCTTGTCGGTTAAGCTTCAATTATTTGTGTTTTAGTTATCTAGCCAAAAAGTCAAAGAAATTAATTCAGTCTCAAGTTAAGACCACACACCTGGAAGACTCACCTTTGCTCTTGCATATCAAAATTGTTAAGATGTTCTGCAATTACACTTCTTTTATTTTGTAAGCACATGTGATCCTTTCAAGATTATATATTTAATTTAGGCGTATGACTTGTGGACATTTATGGGACTTTACTTTGAAACAAGTGTCCATGTACTGCTTTGCTTCCATTTATTAGGCAAATTTAATTTGCTTTACGGACTGGTTTTATTTGAAAACTCTGTACCCTGTAGAGGGTTACTAGGTTAGAACAGATTAACATGTTATTATTTGGTTGCTGTTAGACTGGTAGTACAACTGTACAAGACTTTCCTACAGTTATCAGCTTCTGATTAAATTAAACAAATTAATATGACATCATATAGGCGGATTATGTTGAAGGCAGTGACGTCTTGTAATAATTTATTTTTCGGGATATTTTAAGGTGAACTAAAATTTTAAGCGGGTATAAACGCTTATCAATAGCACTTCGTCATTTTGAAAAAAGTCTATATTTCGACACATTAAAAAAATAGTCCACTATATTCATTTTCCTTTATTTATTAATTTTTTTGAACCAAAATATCATTTTTTTTTTGTGATTTGTACTTTTTTACTAGCTGATGCATTGTGGTTACGCCGGGCACTTTGTTCTAAAAAAAAAAGAATGAAATATATATATATATATATATATATATATATATAAAAAACAGATTGAGATATAATTTTTCAGCCGGCGTCCGGTTCCTTTTTTTCTTGCTGAAACAAAAGTTTGATTATGTGGTAATAGCTTATTAGTAAGAGTCATGGAGCTTGGTGCTAAGGTATTTGTGTGGTTAAACAAAAAGTCAGGAGTCAATGTAGAAAATAACAGTCAACTTTTGTCATTAACAAAAGTTGGCTGTCTTTTTCCTCGTTGATTTGTTTCTTTTTTTTGCTCTACCACACATTTATATCTTTTCTGGTTTTCTCTTTCCTACTTATTGGGTATATTGATTATTATCTGAACTAGTGTTTACCACAAACCCAGCGGGTCAGACCCGACCCGGGATAAACCCACCCCGTTTCCCGACCCGACCCGGACCGTGCCAAAAACCGTGATGGACCGAGAGGGTGGTCCGGGTCGGGTTTATCACGTGCCAAAAACCCGTGGCCCATAATAACCCGTGAACCGTAGGGGTTTGGACCGAACCGAACCGGACCGTTTGGTAAACCTTATTCTGAACCCGAATAATAACAATGATGATCAATTTTTTTTTTTAAAGTCTGTTTCTGTGCTTTCCAGGAATTCTTTGTCCATCCGCCGAATTAACGAAAACACTGAAAAAAATTCTTTAAATGACTAAAATACCCTCCGTTTTCTTTGCACTAGCACTCTCCGAAAACAATTTGTTGCCTCCATTTTCATTCTATGAATGGAAACGGAAAAGTGGAAGAAGAGAAAAGCTTCAATCCTGTTCCATGGATAGTCAATCACATCATTCTGATTTCTGTCATGTCGCTTTATGTTCCTCTAATTTTGATCGCTTTGAAAAAATAGGTGGAAATATGTGGAGAAATATAGAGATTGAACAGCCCCGGAGGGTATTTTGGTCATCTAAGAAAGACAGAAGTGTTTCGCTAATTCTGTAAGTGCCCAAACAGTTCCCTTCTCTCCTTTTTTTTTCTGTTGAGTATTCCCTTCCGTCCCAAACAACAAAAATTAGTTCCGTTTCAGTTATTATTTTCTGACTTAATTGTTTTTGTGTGTGGTACGGATTAAAATCTGATTCCTTATGTAATTGGGGGCTGTTTCAGCTTGTGCCTACGAGGTGTTTGATTAATTTCCTCAAAGAGCATCTTGTATCATATTTCTTTAAATAGCATTTTTTGGTATTTAGAATTTGGCAGGGCAATTTTGCAGGAGATATTGCTTCAAGAAGCAGTGCATTATTATATATCTCTATTAATTGTTATGTAGTACTTAACTGGCAACTTAATCCTGAATTACCATAGTTCATTTGTTACTGGCTTACTGCAGAGTATCAGTCTCTGTTGCAGGTTAATTAGCAGTTAAGTTATTTTATGAAACCATATTCTTTGCCAGATCTGCCTGTTTGGTAATTCATACCAAACTGGTGGTATATTCAAATTTAAATCGGATTATGTTAAGGGTGGCAGCCAAGCTATGGTGGATCACCATTTAAGAACAGGTTTGTTGGTTATTTTTATAATTTGTATTAGGCAAATTGATAGTTAAAAGGCACACGTAGCAATAGGCAATTTCATTTTCTGCCAGCCGGAATCGGCATTGGAATTGAAATATAACGTGGGTTTGAGATATGCTGTAATTCGGAAAACTTCATTGGTTTCTAATTAACATGTGCTTTTCGATTTTATTTTTTTTGAAATTAAATTGGAGGTCTAACCGGAATTAGTACTCAAAGAAGTTTTGGCATGTGTACAATCTTAGAGAAAACATGCCTAACCGCTTTCTTTTTTCTTTTTTCTTTTGTATAGGTTCTAGTGTTTAGTTCTTCTTTTTTTTATTCTTTTTTTTCTTTTTTCTTTTTTTCTTCCTTTCTTTTTCCTTTTTCTGTAATTAATTTTATTATTAATAAAATTTGTCGGTGTGGTACTTTGCCACCCGTTCCTCAAAAAAAAAAAAAATTGGAGGTCTAAACTATCCAATTTATTTTTAAATTAAATTAAATGTCTATAAAAGATCCCCCAGCCGAGTTTCGAACCTGCGACCTTTCCACTCAAAAAGTTACGGTGCATTGTTTTTTGCCACCAGACCAAGAGCTGCGATTTTATAATACCCTATCAATAAAGATCTGGTACGAAATCTTTAATTAAGAAATCTTTAATTTATATTTTAATAAGATCTGCCTAAGACCATGTGCTTTGGAATTAAATATTGCTTCTTTTTACTTCCCAGAAGTAAAATGAAAAGTTAGATATAAAATATAAAGTTATTCAAAATGTGGACAAGTCAAGTGGAAATATTAATTAGATGAACTATATTGGAGAACATATATTCAAAATATCAATCGATTTATTTAATTTCACTATCCAATAGCTACACGCCTTCATAAGGCTGTTTAGTTTGCAAACATAATATGGTTAATATTTGGCAGCCTGTACAAAGTTCTTACACTTGCCATAAAACAAAATATACCCTTTTAAATATTTCGGTAGTAGACACCGGTATCACTGCGTACCACTCCGTTTGGATGGTGCTAGAAATAAGGAAATAGTCTTTTTCTAGGCATAAATTTATTCTTAATCATCTAAATTCTTTATAAAGTTACACACTTCTCAATATTATTCCTCTTATTGCTCTTATTCCTAAGCAATCCAAACGGAATACAACAGATAAATAATTTCACCTTAAATCATACAAATATACAAATATAAAATAATAGAATCCATTTTAACAACCATTTAAAGACAAGTGGCATTTTCTAAAATCTCATGGGATTTGGGCATACAAACGAGCTTCACAGGCCAGATAATTATAGCTCCCCGGAATCCTGATCCAGTGGTGGAACCCAAGTTGGATCAGAATCAAAAAATTTAAATCTGGCATACTTCACAAGACAACTCAAGCTACCAGCAGCACCTTCGCTTTGACTACAATCACATAACACACATAAACGATTAAAGGATTGTCTAAGACACTTATAACATTGATGCTCTGACAAATCCCTCGTACATTGTGCCATTCCATATACTCGTGAACCCTCATTTCCTCGCGTATCGACTCCAGTAGCAAACATCCTTACTGTTTTATTGTATGCTGCAATTTTAGAAATGGATTTGATCATGGATAGGACCTTCTTCGTGGACTGGTCCTGGATGAATGGACCTGTTGCCGTACCATTCAAAATGAATTTTAATGGACCTGGTGCCGTGCATTGTGCAATTTGTTGTTCAATAGTACTCAATTGGAAAAAGAAATTGTCGGCTGAATACCGAATAGCACACTTGTCCAAATACGCAATACCTCCGTCGTCATAAGGGCAGGATCCTAGAAGGTGTTGGGAGCCTTTTGCGAGGCAACTGGTACAGGATTCATTGCTGATACCACTTAGACATTGTGCAAGGCCATAAACTTGGTGTGGTGGTTCACCTACAATAGATGCAGCAAATCCAGATATTGGTGTGATTTGGGTTAAGGAAGATATCAGAAGGTTCAGGTTCGGTTCATCACTGCTGTTTCTGATGCTGTAGTTTATTGGTGGGTAATAGTTGTTTGATGTGAAGCTGTGGTTACCAACACTCATGTTTTTGCTGGTACTGTAATTTCTGAGGAAAAAGTTTGTGGTTTCACATCTTAGTGAAATTAATTGAGCAGGAAATGCGAGTGTTGTGAGAGGAACAATTGTAAGGAGAGACACCAGGATGTGTTGTGAGATCATCATGGTGATAGATAGAAATTTGCTCATAGTATCTTGTGAGCAAATCAGCAATTTATATTCGGCTCTACCTCTATCGCTGACTTTTTGATGAATAAATCAACTTTAATTTGGGTTGTGTCAAAATGTTAATTGCATATTCCTTTTCTAGTTTATGTCTTCATGTTTCAACAAATATGATCTAGCTAGGCACTTAATTGTTAACATTAATTATAAATTTGTCAAGTAAGTTTACATGATAATAACAACAAAAAAATTTGCAAATTCCCATATAATTTGTACAAGAATTAAAGCTTTATTATTTTTTTAATAAATTCGTACCTTCACTTCAACGAATAGATAATTAATATTATAACAAATTACTGTTGATGGATGATGAAGAAATTAAATCCTAGTACCAAATAAAATTTGTATACCTAAACCTAACCTCACTAATCGTTTGTAGTTTAGTTCTAGGGTCGAACCCAAAGGACGGATTAACGAATACCGGACTTGTTCTTTTTCTGAAGCTAGACAATTAAAAAGGAGTGGATTTAATTGTAAAACGAAATAATTAAATAAACATGCACTAAGATAAATATTTTTTGGTGTTTTTGTGAATTAAAATAATTAAGAAATCTAAATGATTGTTTTGGTTTTTCAAATGGTATAAAAATGTCTTAGGGATCAGGTTTCGTTTTAGTTTGGACTTCTAAAACTCAAAGTTTAACACTTTCATGCAAAAACCCAAGTTTTATAGGCAACAGCATTTCAACTCGGTCCGAGTTGTGTCCATCTCGGTCCGAGTTGAGAACTGAGGTGTCTCGATTTGACTTGGTTTGGTTTGATATGAATCATGCAAGGATTGGTTGGCTAAACCTAGACTTACTAACCCTCAACGTTCGCTTTTTGGGCCAGGAAATGGTTTAATAACAACCGCTTCTAATCAAACTAATTAACCCACAACTTTTGGTATAGAAATGATAATTAGCTTGAACTTGTTTAATGGTTTTCGTAAGGATATTTAGAAGTTTTTTGCACTGTCTAAAAATAACACTTTTGGTGTTAATTAATCTCCCCTTTCGGATCTACGATTTATCCCATGTATTTGACTTAAAATAATCATGTTTATCCTAACTTAGGCTTAACTAAACGTGGCCATTCATTTAGAAGTTAATTAAGAAATCACAAGCAGTTCAAACAAGCAATTAAAGACTACTCATTAAACAAATCACAAGTCATAACAAAATATCACAAGTCAAATATCGCCATTCAAACTTCAACTACTCCCTTACTCCTAAGACTACTCAAACTTAGCCTAACATAGTACTAGAACAAACAACAACAAGAGTAGAAACAACAAGATACAAGCCCATCAAAAATAGAGAAGAAAACATAGAAATAATAAACTGAATACTCCCTCTATGCTTCAACACCGTCTTCTAGGGCAGTGGAGTGATGCAAGATGAGTTCTGAACCTTCTTCTTCCTGCCGTCGCTTAGAGATTACAATTGTGGAGGCTAACAAAGCTTGGAAAGGAGAAATTACAATTGTGGAGGCTTTCATCCCTTCTCAGGCAGAGGGAGAGCCTTTTATAATGGTTCCACGCACAAGGAAAGAGATATAGGCGGCAAAGCAAGAAAAACTACCAAAAATATCATTTCCATGCATGAAAACTTGCCATATGAGATAAGGGTGTTCAACTCGGACCGAGATGAGGTCAACTCGGACCGAGTTGAAAACAGGTGAGTCAAGGCATGTGCAACTCGGTCCGAGTTGCTTCCATCTCGGTCCGAGTTGCTTCCATCTCGGTCCGAGTTGTAGTCTGAAAATCGTCTTCTCGTGTTAGGAATGAGTCGTCTAGCATTCGTCTTACGCCGGAAACCATCTAGAGCTTGTAAATCCATCAAAAACCAAGTAGAACCCTGAAAATAAGAAAAGAGACAATGACAAAGCCAATTCTTGGAAACACATAGCATTTTATCAAATAATTTAATGGTTTGAATATAATTTAGGTGCTAAGTATGGTCCCAATACCATCAAATAATAACGATATCAATGGATCATGCGGGGATAGCTGTCTGGGTATCTGAAGTATATTTCTTTTATTTTCCATATTGTCTATTTTTGTTTAGCGTGTTAACTTGTGGTTTGTCCTTTTATTATAGCCATAGACGGTCTCTTCTGAATTTTATAAATTGCAAATTAACTTAAAGCTCTGATGGAATGGAACCATTCCATTGTGATGTATATTTATATTTATAATAGAAAACTGTATCCAGCTGGTACATAGCCTATTATTATCTGGATTAATTCATCTCCGTCAAGCAATTAGAATCAGAAAGGGAAAAAAAATATAAAAATCGAAAATAAAAATAAGAATTTTTACTTGTTTAGCAAGAGATAGTAAGTTACCTAGGCATGGTACGTACCGTTCCAGTATTCTGCAGGTACCAATGGTGCTCTAGATTGTGCATTTGTGTGTTGCCAAACTTGTCTTGCATGATACATGCTGTATTATTTGATTTTTTAAAAAATTTATTGTGTTATATATAATGTTACCACACTTCTAGCAAAATGCGTCATTAAATTATATTTGATTTGCTCTACAAAAGTATTATAATGGAGGTTCTTGAAAAGTGAAAACACTGCAGTGCTCAACCAATTGAGTACGTCCGTACGAATTTGATATAGCAAAAGGAGTTTCAAAACAATGAGGTAGACTAAAATCAATCGGGATTTACAGATAAAACCGTCAGCTAGGATGAAATTTTAATTTTTTAGATTTGTACAGTCGATCCTAACCGTTCAATGTGTTCTGCATATTAAAATCTCATTGATAGGTACCGCGTGAGAGAGAGGGCGCACAAAGAGGAAAAAGAACAAAAGAAATGATAAACTCAATGGTCGGTTGAATTTTTTTTTCCGATTACAAAGCACAAATAGGATCAAAGCAGGTAGACAGAAAGCAACATCCACAAAGTTTTTTTTTATTTTTTGAAGATAAATTGGAGGTCTAAGTCTCCCAACTTATTTTTAAATTAAATGTCTATGAAAAATCCCAGCCGGGTTTCGAACTTGCGACCTTTCATCACTCAAGGAGTTAAGATGAATTGCTCTTTGCCACTAAACTAAGAACTGGTTCTCAACATCCACAAAGTTGCACAAATATTATTGAAAATTAAACAGCAAACAATGACCAACAATGGAACATAAACCAAGCACGATAGAGACACCAGACATGCTCAAGTTATTTAATAGCATCCCTTTAGGCACTCAACGAAGGACGATACGAGCATTAGCAAATGCAGGGGAAAGTAGTGCAGGGCGGAGGACATTGCAGCAAACGGCGCGAATGCATGGGCTTGAATACTAATGCTGATTTTTCCTGATATCAATGAATCAAAGTCATAAATGTAGACTAATCAAGTTCGAATCATAAGACACAAATAAAGAATAGAAAAATTAATAATTATTTGGGTACCTCCATGGATATCAATATTGTGAAATGTGAATCACACCATTACAATTTATCGACGGGTTTGCTATACCACTGAGGACCCCATCCCACCCACACCCAACTTTTAAAAGCAAATTTGTCACAAATGTGAATCACACCTTTACAAATTATTCATTTCTATGACTCAACTAAAAGAAATTCGCCGATTCGAATTGACTTGAACCAAAAATTGAACCAAACGTAGAGTCGACATTTTGGAAAGTTAAAATAACCCAAATTTGACCGGGCTTGACAATTAAGCATGATAAAAAAACTTGTTGATGTGAACCTTCTCCCTTGGTTGAACGATACTTTTAAATAAACTGACTCAACCCATCCGATTGGTCCCTTTTTGTATGGAACTATATGCAGATTTGATTTTGATTTCCTTTGTTGCAAGAAGTCGAAATATATTGGAACTTTAAATATAAATAAATAAATATCTGAAAAGTGCGGTCACACTGCAGTTTAATTAGATTAATCAATTTTATCAATCCTCTAACGTTCAATTTCTTTTGAAGAAAATAATAAATTAAACTGTTAAATCGCATTCCATTACTGTTAAATACCCTAAACGTTTTTGTAGCTTTTCCTTTTTTTTTTTTTTTTTGAAAGAATTTTTGTAGCTTTTCAAGAGCAATGCATTCTTCAAGTACCTTTTCCTTTCCTTTTCGCGGAGTACTAGCTTTTTTAATTTTTTCACTAACCTGCCCATTTGATCGAACATTTGTCTCTGTAGCAAGAGACTGAACAGAATAGTCGGTAGCCGAAACAAGCAGTAGCACGACGAAAAGCAAACAGGAGACCTTATTAATAGCCATATTATGCACAAAGTGGTCAATCTCTAGTTATCTACTCTTTCTAAACTTGAAGCTATTATAAGGGAAATTGATTACTGCCATCTGCAGTTTTGTCATTTCTGTCATCGCTAAATATAAAGTGAATATATACAGCAAACAAAGTGAACATATAAACGATCTAAGTGAACATATATAGACAAATAAGTTCAATGAAAATAAGTTGGAGGATTGCTAAAATGCTATGCATAGCACGGATGGTCTTCGTGCTACGGATTCGTTCTTGTATTTCATGCTTCAAACAACCGATCCAAACCGTTAATTATCTTCTTCATATTGAAATCTCATTACAAACGAAATTTTACATTTTTTGAATTTTTTTACTATTTTTCTCAGATTTTTGAAAATACTTAATCTAATAAATTCTGGACTCTTCAATAACAGTGATTTTCAAAAATCTGAAAAAAATAGTAAAAAAATTAAAAAAAAATGTAAAATTTGGTTTCTAATGACATTTCAATATGTAGAAGATAATTACGGTTTGGATCGGTTGTTTGTAACATGAAATGCAAGAACGAATCCGTAGCACGAAGGCCATCCGTGCTATGCATAGCATTTTAGCAATCCTCAATAAGTTGAATATGCATGTAAACTTCTGAACAAGTGATGACAACACTTATTTATTTGTAAGTGTTCACTTAGATCGTTTATATGTTCACGTTACTTGCTGTATATGGTTACTTTGTATTTAGCGATGGCTGGAATGGTATATTTGCCGATGACTATATCTGCTTCTGCAATGTTTGCACCTGTATGGCTGTATCTGCTCTGTTTATATATAGAGACTCAGAAAGTGGGCCCATCCGCAAGAGAATACGACTTGGAAAACTTAAAATTTTAATCGACATGATCAACAAAAAAAGGAAATATAAAATTCATTATGTCCATCTTGGAGTTATTGGCTCTATGAATACTGACAATAATTATTGGAATGTTATTAATTCATAATCTCAAAACAAATAACGAATTATATATATAATTGACCACCTGACGTATTAATAAATTTAATTGTCAAGCACTAATCGTATTAATTAGTTGGGCATACATGACGCTGGGTCCGTTTACTGACTCAGCATTATTTTCCTCTCATTGGTATGTCTAATCGTATTTTTTTTTTAAGGCAGTAGGACAACAGATATTCGACAATTTTATTTTATTACGGAATTGTTTTTCATCATCTCTTGGATTTTATCATTCTATCATCTCTAGAATCCTCATTAATTATCAAACGTCCGCACCTGCTGGTTAGTCCAGCTGGTAATGCATCTCTCTTCCTACGGGAAAAGCTGGGGTTCGAGGCCCACTGTTGGAGTGTGGCTGCAAAGTGTGTATGCGTGGGATGTGGGTGCCTACGGGCAATGATTAAAAAAAAAATTATCCAACGTCCTCATTAATAGAAGTCTAGAAGATGATGGAATCCAGAAGATGAGAGGATGAGCACCAAGAGATGAGAACAGAGCCACCTGGTCAAGGGATAAGTCCCTCATGCCGGCCAGGTAAGTGAAAGGTCTCCTTATGTGCCCATCCGGATGGGAAAGGGACCTGAGTGATTATGATTATGAAAATTATGTGAATGAAATGTGACATGTCCCGACTGATGATATGCTCGGACCCCTGACACGCTCAGTTTCCTATCATATACAGACATATGTTGTTGTTCACCTCTAAAAAAATCCTGTAAAAAAAATGGAATTTTATAAATGTTTATAAGACATTGCCAATTGGTTCTGGCACGTAATTCACTGGATACGACTATAACAGAACGCCATAACCAAGACAGGGCACAGAGAAAACCCATATATTGAGTCTCCCCCGTCTATGAAATTATCAAAATTCCATTACCATTTTTCGGCCTAATCCAGCCCAATTTTAAAGGCCCAATGGAGTTTCGCTTCAACAAAAAAAGTGGGCCAGCCTACAAATAGGCCCAAAATCTCGTGTGTCGGGTTGAGACAGGACCAGACCCGAACCCATTAACAAGTGAACCCAAACCCAAACCCATTCAGTTAAAAAGAGGGAGACAGGTGGCGTTCGCTCATTGGCCCATCACAGTGGGCCCTGTCCTTTCTGTTAATGATGAAGAAAAACGAAAAAGAGTTGTACGAACCTGAAGAGGGAACGCGGCAGTCGACCAAGGTTTCGCCCTTCGCCGGCACTGAACGCCGCCGCGACTCCAACGAAGCACGCCGTCGTGCAGAAGATTCCATCACGACCCTATCGACGCCAAGCACGGAGGGTATCAGACGGTAAATTTGACAGACGACAGAGGCAATGGTGAAATTGGGAAGAATGGAAATCCAAAATTACTCGGCAAAATCATCAATTAAAGTACCTTAGGCGCTGTGGTGACCTTGTAATGAATGAATTTTATGCTAATTAAGGTTAAGCGTAAGGGAAAGGGGGAGGTTGCTCAGGACCTTGATTGACAGAAGTTCTGAGTGCGACAGAACTCTCACCAGGCAATGGTGCTTATGTTATAAGGAGAGTAGAAACTCTACAGATACGGTAAGTGACGTAAAAGAGCTTCAAAAGGGAGAGAATGCATGCATAAACTGACAAGGAGACAAAAATCCCATAACTAGAGGAGTCCAGTGTAGAGAGTAAGCAAAGGAATGGCGAAAAGGAGAAATGGAGGCATAGTAACAGCCTACCACCTGGAAAGGGAAGCTAGTACTGTACAGATTCCCTGCACCAGAGCAACGCAAGGGGAAGTAAATACAACTTCTTTGATCATAGCCGTTGGATGAATGAGACATGTGACACTTTTGTCCCTCATAGTACAAGGCACTAGTCAGAGGGTGATGCAAGCATAGAACATGAAGAGAAGCTGAGGGAAACATACTCTTTAAAGTAAATATGCATCTCACCATGTATCATCTGGTGGAGGGACAGATGATGAGGTTAAAGTTCCTCTCTATGAACACTGGATGGGATCTGATATCACAAAAGAAAGAAAGTCTGAATGCACAAATTATTGAGGCTGCGCATGAACTCTCCCTGGTGGGCCCAGGGGTAAATCAGTAATCTGCATAAAAGGACAAAGGGATGTGGTGCATGAGGAATAAAAAAGAGCAAATATGTTATCCCAATTTTACCCCTCCCTCTTACTACATAACCTGACAAGCTTATAATTAGGTGAAATTGAGTCAATTGAATCAAATTAAAAGCATAATTAAGGAGCCTGAGGGTGTATTAATACCTCCTTAATACTTGGAAAGGAAATTAAAGGAACAATTTAACAAAATGGACCTATGGCATCTGATTACCAAGTCTGAGTGTATGGTCTGATATATCCTCTCATGTGACCTTCCCAACCAATAAGAAATCAACAACAGTACCTAGGCCTGACAAGGAGGGACCCCTCTCATTGATAATGGAATAGCAAACATTAAGAATTAACCAATCAAATGAAACTCAATGGTGAGTCACAGACGACTGTGATTCCAATTCCACTTTTACCCTTCTGTTTGAGATCATATGTATATGTGTTGAGGGGTTTTAATGAGAATTACATGCCAAGCATAGGTGACTTCAATTTAAAAAAAAAAACAAATAGCTATGCAAATAAAAGCAAATGGAGAGAGAAATGGCCTATCACCTAGCTGCAAATAGGGGCTCAGAATTTGATCCCCTCCTACAAGAGCATCTCAGCCATACACTGCCTGTGAAGGCATGGATGAATGCCACTTGTACACTTCTACCCTGGCGCCAAATCATTGCCCCCCTCCCTCCAAAGCATAAGGGGAATGAAGCATGACCTTATCCCTTTCAGTGCTGGATGACGTGAGGGACCCACCTGCCAGAATGATATGTTACTGTCCCACTAATGCCAGGTGTAAGAAGTTGATTGGGAAGTAAACCAAATAGTAGAAATTACTAAGTAAAAGAAAAAGTAGGAAGAGAGTCGGTTTGCCACTTGCACATCTTCACCATCCATCAAGTGCCAAGGAAGTGAGATGTTGCCACCTGTCAAGTCGATGAGAGCACCAAACCCTGGGAATCCTCTATAAAAGAAGCTCCTCTTGAAGAAGAGAGGAGGCCAATTTTAGTAGTAAAGAAACTCTGTCATTTTAGGAAGTCAAGTTTTATTTTTGCAATCAAGGTAATAGATGTAACTCTTTTGCAATGGCCTCCAAAAAAAAATATGTGAATAAAGTGATACTACATGCATTTGCTGTGTTTTTTGTTGTTTTCCTTTATTTCCTAGCTTTGTTCTGTGGAGTTTGCATTGATATTAATAGGGAGTGTGACATAGATTCCACACCTATGAACATCAATTGTGTCTCTAGAGGCATGCATATAGAAGTAATTTGCATTAGTATAATTCTTTTATTGTCAGTATGTGTAGTTAAGGGCTATTAGCTTCATGGAGAGCGTGACTTAGATTCCACCTCCATGGATGCTATGCTAGTTTCTGATTTTAATATTCCCAATGCTCATGCCATGATTATCATTATATTTCTATTTGTCATGCACACAGCTTATAGCAAAGGCTTAATAGGTCAAGCCCCTGTCATAATAAAATTGGTTAGTCCTGTGGTTGAAATAGAGTCATTTTGTTCAAAACATAGAAGTCATGTTCATATAAAAGCATAAATGTCAGAACACACTCTAAAATGCATGTAAGTGTAGTTTACATTCCTGTAAGTTTTCTTTATGTTTGTTTGCTTTAGTCAAAAGGTCCAGAAACAAGAGATTTCTAAGTAATCAAGTTTTCATGCTTACCAGATTTCAAAACAAAGAGAATGGTTTAATTTCTGTGTTTTCTTTTTTTTTACAAAGGGATACTTGAATCCATAAACACTGTCCAAAATCGGGAAGACAGCTTGGCTGTGAGGAGCGTGACATAGATTCCACCCTCATAATATGGCCCAAATTCTGATTTATACAGTGAGTTAGGATCCCAAGTTGGATAGAGTAAAAAAAAAAAGAAAAAAATAATAATATAATAATAATAATAAACAAATTCAGGGTCTAAAGCGCATTATCATCTTTCTCATGTAGGAATAAGTTTAAGTTTAGTAAAACAAAAGAATGTTCATGTCAAAAGGTATGAGTTGAGTTCTGGGAATCAATAAAGAAAGTTAGTCTTTCCATTCTTAGTCATTTTGTAACTATGGGTACCCCCAATAACATTCAGTAACTTTTTTCCTTTTTTATTTTGGCTCAAACTAGATTTAGGTTAAAAGAAGAAGCAAAGGGGGGAATCCTATAAATAGTATATGCTTACAAAAGTATAATTAATTAAATGTTGCAGGCTTAAATGTTTTAAAGTTCCGATGCTGTTTGGTTCCATTGTTGTTTAGGTCACTAATCAAATTAAACGAGTTCTGAGTAACCATTAACATGCAATAACAAATCTTTAGGTATTAAGCCCTGGTCATAAATTAACTCTTTACACTTTAACTGTCCTATATAATGGAGAAATTGGTGGCCTGAAGTCATGCCGTTTTAGATAAGAGAATGCTGAGTCTCAATATATGTCATT
Source organism: Rhynchospora pubera (assembly GCA_028095005.1). Lineage (NCBI taxonomy): Eukaryota > Viridiplantae > Streptophyta > Magnoliopsida > Poales > Cyperaceae > Rhynchospora > Rhynchospora pubera. The sequence goes on along the minus strand of CM051463.1, from coordinate 9,791,512 downwards.
GGGTACCAATGTATTGGTGAGTCTGTACCTGTACCAGCCCCCAAATACCTAAAGAAACCAGACCAAGGAGTATCTAATACAAATGATGAATAACATATAGCAAAAAGGGGAACTCGAAATGAGAGAATTATAAAGTGGCATTTTAAATAAAATCTGAGGTAATGATGAAAATTAAAAATAAGGAAACCTGGGCTGTTTGAAAGTGTACATGAAAAATGGCAGAGACCGAATCAAAAAATAATTGTAAGACATATCCTCGAAACCAACAGCAAAAGAAAGAGGAGGGGTGGCATTTCTCAATAATGCTTGAGAAGTGTGTCCCAAATCATCACAAGGTAACATTAAGTAAAAAAATATATGTCAAAATAGGATGTTACCAAAGTCCTCTGAAGGGATGAGAAGCATGGCACAAAATCCACGTATGGTCATCAATTGTGTTATAAGTACAGTGCCTTAGTGAAGATAATGCAAAACATGAAAAATACCTCACTAATGTCATTTAGCTAACTCCTAGAAATCACCAATTTAATCCCCAAACTGAATTCGTGGAGCAAGTGAAACGTTAATGAAAACTTTAATGAAAAGATAAATTAAAAGGACCAGCTTACAAAGGAGGGAGAGGCGATCCTATACAACCTTCTCATGTCAACAATGGTGCAGCGAGGCCATGGGAATAATTCGGCGAAGTTCTGACGGGTTGACCCATTTCGCCATGACGAAAGTCAAATTGAGGAGAAGCAATTGACCAACACGAATCTTGACAAAGCCTCGAACAGATGGATCCCAGGTGTAACGGCTCAAGAGGTAAAGAATTGAGTGGACGAGGTGCATGAACCGACATCCTCTAACAGCGGGGACCATGAGACGATTTGAATTTAAGGCTCGGTGGTTCACAGTGTCGAACCCGAACCAAAGGACTCAACCCCCTCTACGCAACACCAGATCTTTTGTGACGGCCAGCGTGAAACGAATCCCTGACAAGCATAGCACAAAACAGCGAAGTTTCAACCAATCGGAAAACTCCGTGAAGCATAAAACTTCAAAAATGCATTAAAAATAGCTAGATTGTCAGAAAAATTCTCATAAAATATCAAAATGTCAAGGAAACTATGAGGAATATTTTGATGTGTCATGCTATGTTAAAACACCAAAGTATAAAATATTTTAAAATTAAAAGGTTTAAGGGATGACCATAAATAAAAGAAAAAAAATAATAATAATAATAACAATAATAATAATAAACTTGTATTTATATGGTTAAATGAAAAGGAGAAAAAAAATAAAGCAAAAGAAAATCATTTTGAATATTCCATGTTCTGGACAGCAGGTACATTTGAACAGTTTGTGTTCTGGACTGCAGGTACATTTGAACAATTTATGTTCTGGATAGCAGGTACACCTGATATTCCATGTTTTGAACAACAGGTACAGTCAAACATTAAAATCTGCAAACAAATTTGAAATGAAAAAAAAACATCACCAAGAAGGTCAAAGACAGAAGTTTAAAAGTGCAAATTTAAATATCCAAACTCAAAAGTCCAACCAAAGGTTGAAAGTCTGAAACTCAAAAGTCACAACTGAAAAGTCCAACTCAAAGTCCAGGATGCCAAAATTCAAAAAGCCTAAACCAAATTCAAAGATCAAACTTCGAACCAAAGTTCAAAAAAATCAAAGCTCAAAAGTCAAACTCAAAAGTCAAAATCCCGAAGGTGCTAGCTTAAAAGTGCAAGACTTAAAAGTGACACAAAGTCAAAAAACGACACAAAGTCTAAAAGTGACCAAAAAGACACAAAGTCAAAAGTGACATAAAGTCTTAAAAGTCAAAAGTTCGTCCCTCCAAAACTGCATAGCGTTTCGCCTTGAAGGAGACACCCTCCTGATATTCAGATTGAGAAAAAGGAAAAGTCAATTCTGAATGATCACTGAAGTTCCTGTCAAGAGAAGGCATAGCGCATCTGTACTCGCGACTTGAACGAAAACCCCAAAAAAATCCCTAAATCCCCAAGCGACTGAGAACTGACCTAGAATACCCTATTTTCTAGTGTCGGACTCAAATCTAAAAAAGACTGTTTCTACAAGTTCACAGCATGTTTGACCAGAAGCAGACTAAAATCTGATGCCCAGATGACCAGAAGAAAAGTCAACCAGTGGCCATCACCTAAGTTCCTGTCAAGAGAAGGCATAGCGCATCTGTACTCAAGACTTGAACGAAATCCCAAAATCTCTAAATCTCTAAACGATTGAGGATTGATCTAGGATACCAAATTTCCTAGTATCGAACTCAAAAATCTATAATGGCACTAAGCCTGACCCAACAAAGTAAAAACAACCTAAATGTCTTAAAATGTGAAACTAAAGAATTAAATTGAATCATTCATGGCACTGTTCGAATGGCTGCCCTTCTGCTTTGTTTTTACCCTGAAATTCTCTACCAAGACACAATTCTTTTATTAAAATGGACTTCATCCACTTACGACATTTAAACTTTGATTATCCAGATCTAGAGGTGCTCTTGGCTCAGTTCGTAACTGAGTTCGGAGGTAATTAACAGTAGGGGCTTGCGCCTATTGGAAAAAAAGGACCTACAACAAACAATCAACTCTCGAGGTACTTAGAACCGCATTAGTGCCCTTCGCTCGTTTGGAATGGGCAGTAACGACGGGTCTCAAGATACTCGAGGGGTATCTGATCAGCATTTTCTTCGTCCCATAGAGGACTATTTGTTCTTCCGTGGTTGGACTGAAAAAGTGCGAGACAGTTGTCTACGATGGAATTCGTGCCACGTGTTAAGTTCCGATATGTGCAAGATTTATGCCTTGTCAGATTTTGTTATCCTGTCCAGTTTTGATTAAAATCATATGCAAGAAATCATGTTTATTTGTGACAACTTTTTAAATAAAAATTTATAAGTTTTTTTATAAAATTGAAACATGCATGCTTTATTTTATTTACGGGTATTATTTCTAGAACTTGGATTTTAGATTAAATCCACGTACTGGAACTAAAACCCGCACTGAGAATTTATTTCTCACTCCGTGCTTTTGCATGTTTCACAATAGTTGTGGGTTCCAGGTTGCAGAGACGGGCTCGATTAAGTCAAGCGAAGATTAAGTCAAAAATATCTTGCCATGATGACTCAATGAGTCTTAGAAGCCTAGCATGGTAAATCATGGTAAGTTGGAATTTAAACTTTATAACTGACAGGAAAACGTCTTGCGAGCACACATAAATTGTATATTCGCGACGGGATTGTCATATCCTATGTGCCGGGATGTGACAGTGCTACTCAAAATATTATGAAATTATTATTTCAACAAATTAATGCTGATGGATCATTACGGGTAACTCTCCGTGAAGCCGAAGTTTCTTTCTTCTGTTTTTGTACTGTATGTGTATGTAATTATGTATAATTATTTTTAGCGTGTTAAAACTTATGGTTTCCCCCGTCTTTTGTCATTGACGGGCTCCGCTGAATTTTGTTAATTGCAATTTTCTTTGAATGGTGATGTGCGATTGAAAAACTGTGTCCAGCTGGTACATATTATCTCGATTTATCTCCGTCAAACCGGGACCCATTTTGGATCGATTTGGTGGTCTTTAAATTGATTTTTTCTCCTTTTTTGTACAAATATATCTTAGGAGAATGGTCTCCGAAAATGGCCGTTGTGTGTATAGATAGACGTGTTAGAGAAATTAAACACCACTATGAATGTACTCCGGTTATAACATAATTTAATTAGTTATCCGTTATCATAGATTACTACTTCACCGAATTCTATTACAAATTACTACTGTTGTCTTTAGTGTGCTGTCTTGTATACCTCCACACTATTATTATTAATTAAAAAACAAAACACTTTTTTAATAATTTATTTTTTTGTTATCTAAAACTCATAGCTTTCAATCAAATGTGTCTTATAATCTTACACGTTTTACCATTTCGATCAGAGCGCAAGTATTGATATGTTCATTATCTAATAAAATTCGGATGTAAAAATATATATATTTTTCAAGCTTTTAAAAAATGTCGTTTAAACACCGTTTTTTTTTCCGAAATATCGGTATTTTGTTGCCAACCGCACGAACATCACAGAAAAAAAGATAAAATAACGTAACGCGTCATTTACGTTTTTTCGCCGAAAAAACGTAAAAAAATTTGTGTTTTTTCACCGAAAACGTGTACAATATCAAAAGATATATCGTGTATTGAGAACATAGTGTATTTGGTACATATCGTGAATAAAATGTTTAGAGATGTTTAATATTGTGTACAATATCGTGTATCACTGCCTCTCTAAGTACAATATTGTATATCAATCATCCATTCAAATGTAATACTATACACAAAAATATATATGAGTTTGACACAGATGTTCGCATATATATACCGTTTTTTGCCCTTTTTTCACCGAAAAAATGCCGGATCATTAAATCAACTTTGGACCGTCGTACCGAAAAAAACGCATTTTAAAAGCTTGATATTTTTTAAAATGACCAAAAATCTAAAAATTTGTCAAATCATTGGCACATATCATGGATAAATGGAAGTATTGATGCCGTACTGTATAAATCTCGAAAGTTAGCTCTCTTCGGTTTAAAATCCTACATTTCAAAGTTCAGAATTTTTATTTTTAACGGTTCAAAGTTATGCGAGAGTTTCAGACTTCGAGATCCCTATTTTTAACGGTTCAAAGTTATGTGAGAGTTATTTTTAAAAGCCATAAGATTTATTTTTTGAAAAGACCACGATCCCTATCTCCCGCTGGTAGTATAAACTATACCGACAAAAGAGATGAGGAATTGTTTTTTCCTGTCTTTTTCAATCCGATCAGCTGTGGCGTATAAAATAATGACCGGTTGAAATGGGTTATACTATGGTTAAGATAGGAATCGCTGCACTAAAGACTACATAATTTCATTTGCGGAAGCTGTCTTTTTATCGATGAAAAAATGGAAAAGGGGTCGTTGTCTCGTTGATCGAGGGGGGAGAGAGTTTTCGATGTTTAGCCCCAGGAATTTTAACAAAAGAAATAAATTTCACGATACACGCCATACAATAAAGAATAAAATAGAGTTCCATTGTTTTAGAATTTGTATAGTACTTTACGCACACTAAATATGTATTATCTTTAAATGGGGAAAAAATATTATACATTAGACCTGAAATTCATATCTCTGCAGAAGTTTTGAGGTCTTTAGAGGGCAGACCTTTGATATGAACCATTCGATCAATAATAGATGTTTCTGATTAATATCAGGTACGTCAAAATTTATGTGACCCGTCAAAATCTATCCGTCTAGATTAGATTAGAGGATGCTGGTCATGAAAATGAAAATGAAAATAATATAAAAGTTACTAGTTTTAAAATTTGTCGCGTGGTTATCAGAAACTACAGTAGATCATTATGGTTCCGTTTGGATGGTGTGGGATTAAGAGAAATAAAAAAAAAGTATTGAGAAGTGTGTAACTTTGTGAAAAGTTTGAATTGTTTATAATAAATTTATTCTCTTATTTTTTTATTCTCTAATTTTTAGGACTCATCCAAACGGAGCCTATATTTTCATCAACTGTTGTGGGTTTCTGTACCCTTTCAGCCTTTCTCTTGTTTTGTATATATTTATGGATTCTATTGGGCTTTTGTTTTATTTTCATTATAGCCAGTCAGCCCTCCGAAATTTTAAAAAATAATATTAAAATAATATAATCCAATAAAATTAATATCAATTTAATCAGTTTAATATAAATAGTATCGTAAGATCGGAATCCTGGATTCCGAACGTTAGATCGGATTCTGGGATTCCGATCTAACGTTAGATCGGATTCTGGGATTCCGATCAAACATTAGATCGGATTCTGGGATTCCGAACAGTGCTGTAACTGCTCAATTTTGTCGTTTTTCATGGTTTTATTGTACTTCTATTATAAAAATTAATTAAATATATAAAATTTTAATATTAAATTAATATATTATAAAATTAATATATTATAAATTTTAAATATTAAATTAATATAATATAATTCTATATTATGAAAAAGATTTTAATATTTAAAGTTTTGATATTAATTTTATATGGATGGTTTTATTTTTAATATTAAAAATTTTCAATTATGTTAAATGTTGTACATAATAAGTACATATTACTTTATGTAATAATTTATTTATGGCAATAATTATAATATAAACTTATAATTAAATATTAGATTTATTTCATTTAATTTATAATATAAAAATACAGGAATTATAAGTGTCATCATCGGCAAATATACCATCCCAGCCATCGGTAAATACAAAGTGAACATATACCGTAAATAAGCTGAACATATAGACGATCTAAGTGAACACTTACTAACTTAGTTGTATAGAACTTATTTATTTGTATGTATTCACTTAGATCATTTATATGTTCACTTTGTTTTATGTATATGTTCACCATTAGAAGAACAACTGAATTTTGTAACCATAATATAGATTAGCACACTAAAATAAAAGAAAGGGAAAAATACATGAAAATCATAATATAATTTAGCACACTAAAATAATAAAAAAGGGAAAATGTACATAAAAATCATAATATAAATGTACACACTGAATTTAGTTTGGTACTTAAAAACAAAGTAATAAATATACTTAGAGATCTTGATCATCTATATGTTGCAGAATTTCCTCCCACCAGAGTTGATCTTCTTCCGCATTCATTTCTTGTTGATAACTGCCACCATGATTGTCGGCGAATTGAGCGGCCTCGTTCCAGAAAGCGGCATCAGGTTGTTGTTCATTACTGGCACCGTGGTTTTCAGCGAGTTGAGCTGCTTCGTTCCAAAAAGCCTCATCATTTTCTTGTTGATTATTCGCAGCCGGGTTGTCTGCGAATTGAGCGGCTTCGTTCCAAAAAGCTGCCTCGGCTTCTTGTTGCTCAATCTCAGCCATTCTAGCTACTGCAATTTTGCGTTGTTCATCTCTCTTCTTGATCTTTATTAGGCTCTCCTTAATTTTTTTTCCAATTTTTTCTTGTTGCAACCTCCGGCTCTCTTCGGCGGCCTTTTCTTCCATTCTTCTCATTTCGAACCATTGTTCTTTCACTCTGAATCTCTTTACAATTTCATCCCTCTCTTCTTGTTTTTTGTGTTCATCGTAGTGGTCACGCAAAATGGTATCTTTGAAATTGAAAACCTGACCACACTTTGTACAGCTCACTGTGTGGTCTCCACGAAAATCGTATATGCTTTCGTAAACAATCATGGGTGTAGGATTTGGTTTCCATGGTTTGAGTTCCGGCATCGGTTCAGGTTCTGTGTAGTACTTTTTATAGAGTTCAGAGTTGCTCGACTCAGGTTTAGTAAGGTAATGTCGCAATCTCTCCCTGCGGTCTCTTTCTGGGCCACCATGAATGTGCCACTGATAGTGGGTGTATATGTTAGAGTTATGTCCTAGAAGTCAATAATTTAATGACTTAATTATTAGTTTATGTTTTGGATGATATTTTATCATCTGTTCCTAGGTTTATTATTGACAGATCATTCAGGTTGAGGATCTGAATTGTAGATCTCTGTGGATCATTCTTTAGAATGACAATAATAAATCTAAACGGTCCATAATCTTGATAATTAACAAGGAACATTAATTATCATATAAGATTAGTATGCAAGTTAAGTGATGATTAAGTTCTACAAATCATAGGTAAAGAGTTACCAACTTAATTGCATATGTGTATGTTATGGAACATAGCACAGGACTTGACCCATCGAAATAAACATATGGATTGTGTTATGTGTCATTGTTTATTTCGTTATGATTTTGGTTCTAAGTTTGAGATGTTTATCTTTTCCACATGAGGATAGGTTCAATAAATACTGTCTACCGCTGATTCCCGATAAGGGCTGCTATACGGACTTTATTTATGTTCTCTTGAATTGTGCGGGGAAAAGCTAATCATCAAGAAAACCGTATGTCCCTCATTAATTCACTTAGTGAGTGACGATATCTGTTTGGGCCCCTTGATGGAGTTGGATCGTATGCGCGCAACTAAGCGATCAACTCTAGATCAAGAAACGTATAATCTGCAAGAATGACACATTGCTATCTTGGATTATACGATGATATCGTGAGACATAAGAATCAAAATAGAGAAACATATTTATTCTCTTATGCAGGATTGAAATATTGTAGCAGTACACTATTTATGTGAATTGGGAATCATAACGTGTTGCTAGATACCACTTATGATTATTGGAATTAAATAACGATTTAATTCCATGACCAACATAGCATAAATCCTCAAAGGGTCACACAAATAGGACATTAATCACACAGTGCATTATTTATTTATTCACAGCAGTAGGTTCTGTGGAAATATGATAAGATTGATTAATTAATTATATACCGTTGCGAACCGTTATAATTAATTAAGTTAATGGATCATATAGAAATAAATTAATGCATTAACTAATCCTAAAATAATTATTAATGAGTTAATAATTAATTTAGTTCAACACTTATCAATATAAATGGTTATATTGATTAATTGGGCCGTTATTTAAATAGCAAATATATAGCCCAATTAAAGAGCAAAGTTGAGGGACCTTAATTATATGAATTAATGGTCCAAATGAAGGGGTTTAATGGCCCATAAAGGCCCATTTCGTGGCAGCCATTTATGGTGGTAGGTTGGATGACATAGTTGTAATTATGCAAGAGGTCAATTAGGTTTTGTGCTCTATATAAGGACCACTTATGAGAGCCTCCACCTAGAGCTTTCTCTCTCCTCTCTTCCTCCCATTCTAGGCCGCCACCTTCCTCTTCTCTCCCTCTCCTTTGCTCATGTGTTGAGCTATTTTCTCTCCACTAAATCAAGGTTGTTGATTGATGCAAGAGAGAAAACCATAGGGATTAGGCTTGTTCTTTGGGTATGCTAGCACGTACCTTGTAGAACGTGATTAATCCTCCTTGGTGGACTCGAGGGCGGTTACGAGACGTGGTGGAGACGGTGGAGAAGGCACGCCATCGATTCCCATGCCTTGGTCGAGCCCCGCGAATACGATTTCGCGGGAGGTATCGATTTCTCCTCTTTCTCTTTGTGTCTATTGCTTAAAGTACTAGATCTCGTGTTGCTTATGTTTTAATTGGACTAATTAATAGTAATTAGTCACAAAATTAAAATTGGGCATTTTCCTAACAGTGGTATCAGAGCACATGGTCGTACTTAAGCTATTTTGACACTTAATTAAGAGAAATTGGCTAATTAACGGATTAGTAGAGATGATGCGTTTGTTTGCTGTCTGGAAATGGTATTTTCTGTGTTGTTTCGCGTTTTTCGCTTTGATAAGTTCTCTGGAAGTTTTTTCCATCTACATGAAAGTTGTATATCTTTGGATTGTGATTCTTTTGGCGTTGGATTCACATTTTGCTGAATTAGTATAGATTTATTGTGAATAAAACGGCGACAGTGCGCAGAACCAGTTTCTGCTCGCACTGTCCTGTTTGAATGGCTTGAAAGATTTATATTTTGAATATAAGTACCAGTGTTCTATGGCTAGAAATAAAGAGGACTTGAAGCTCTTTCTGAGCATGTTTAAATTGTTGCATGACTCGGATTAATTTGTGGGTTTTCAAGTATGAAAAGGAAGATCTTGTCAGATCCAGTTTGTTGAGCAAATCGATTGTTCTAATAAACTGTACCAACTGAGAACTCCTTTAAAATTTATGTTTAAATGGAGTTGTTCTATTTTGAGTTAGGATTCCAGGAAAATTAATTTCATAATTTTTCGTGGAAGTTTGGACCTTCAACTAGGTTAAAACATTTCGATCGACAGTCTGTTCCAGTACAGAATTTGTTGATTGTTTAGCATGTAACTTAATATTATTGAACTGAACTTGGTTATTTTCTTTTCATGAATGGATAGCCTGTAGTCTAAACAAGTTTTTCTATATATATTGTATATATAAAAACTGGATAGAAGGTGGTCTAACAGACCAAATGGTTGAGAGGATAAGCTGAAAATCTCATAACGGTGTTTCGTGCACTTGTAAGAGATTTGTCTTTTTTGAATCTCCCAGATGGTTTAAGATCTCTTCTTGAAATTGTTACTGGTAGTCACAACTATGATAAGGAGCTTAAGTAATTTATTTGAGAATTTGTGGAGACCGAAAACTGTTGTTTTTGTTGGATTCCATTAGTTACGTTTTTTGGTAAATTACTGTTTTTCTAAGTATTCAAACTAGTTGAAATTAATTAGAAAACTCCTTGTTTGATCTCCTTTCAGTTATGGGATGTTGAAAGAACTTTCTAAATGAATTTAAACAAGTTTGGTTGTTTAAAATTGAGAATTTGTACACGGAATTTACTTATAGCAAACGATACGCAAAGATGCTTGAAAATCGTTAATTGGAAACAAAGTGCTTGTATGTGCTAACTTTGTTTTGTAGGTGGATAGTGGGTTTAGTATGGCTCAAGACTCAATGCCTTGTGGTTGTATTTGAATGCATGTGTGAATGTTTGTAATGCGGCTTTTGGTGCCATTAATTAATTAATTTGTTGATTAATTTTAATGTAACTTGTGAGGCTTGCATGCCCCTAAGGCTAGGATGGGAGTATGATATTTTTCACATGTATTTTGTTCCTTTATTTTATAGGATTTAGATCCTTATAGAATTTAGTGGGAGGGACAAGGATTAGATTAGTTTTGCTCCATGGACGATGTGGCGAATCTAATGCAAGCGGGAGCCATACAAACCCACAACTATGAGATGCTTATATGTGATTGCTTGTGATTGCTATGAATTGTCATAGGCTAGGTATGGGTGTATACTTACACGACCACCAAACAAGTGTCATATGATTGATAGTCCCAACTAAAACATGATTAAGTTAAATCGCCCTCCTTCTCTCTATCCCCTTCTAACGTGTATGATCGTTCATTGATGCATTCTCGCCGACGCGGGACATCGTGTTCCATCATCCGTGTCGGGGTGTAAATCGGATTTACTAGGAGCAAATAGAGAAAGGTTACTTAACGATGTTTTCTAATCGGATTGGACATCGGGGCAAAGTTTGTGGATGTACATGTGATATTTCACAAACCAAGAATCATATGGAATGATTGGTTGGAGAACCTACCTTATCTAGTTGTTATGGTGTCACGCCGACGCTAGCACCATCTCAACGAAGATAGGGATCTTGGAAAACCTACTACATTAGGGACATTAAATAATTGTAGTGGGAGTTTTATTTGTTATAAATAAAACAATTGCATAAACTAAATGACCGTAAATTGATTTTGTTATAGATGTTTAAATTGTTAATTTTGTTGCGATCAATCTTTGAAAATTAACAAACTCGTTTCTAAAAGTATTCACTTAAAGAAGTAATACCGATTCCTAAGACACGATCTTAGTGAAGAGAAATTTGAGTATGTCAATTCCCAAAACTTTCCTCAAACTACCCGAACGTAGCAACGCGATGATTGATTGACTTTTGGCGAAAAGTTATTCAATAAAGCGTATACTTAATATCCTCATTTGAAATTTTTAGACCTTTGAATTAGCGAATTCATATGGACTAAAATTAACTCGTACGTTCTCATTCACTTACTCAAGAAAGTGTTCTTGGAGAAAGTAGATATTAACTCCATCATTTATGATTGAGTATAAAGAATATGAGTTGACCAAGAGATTATTCTTTTAAAAGAAGTTATATGAATGTTTCATTAGCTTACAAATCGAAAGATTGAAGTAGCTAATTGATGACTAGAGATATTAATCTCCGATATCAAGGATTGTTGATATTGTCATACGATCTCTTTGGAATCATGAAGGATATAATGTTACCTTTTTTCGCACGCTTGTTAATGCAAAAAGGTGATTGGTTAAGTATTCAAGAAATACTTCACCAAGGTATGAGTTGAAATTTCGAGACTCTCATTGATGACCATGTGTCACATGAGATGTTTCATTTGCCGTTTTATGGGAGGCATTTGAAAGGTTGTCCGAAGTACCATGATTGTGGCGATTAGAAATATTCTAATCCTAAAGTGTATTTGTCGTTCAAATTATCTCACTATCTCTAATTTACACTAGTAACTTGATACTAGTTCATATGCTCGCATTTAACGAAATGTGTTGGCAATGAAGAATAAGAGAATGTTCGAGAGATATAAAGTAAACTCCGTATAGGAGATGACTTATTCGTTTAAGTCATTACCATTGAATACGTAGAGTTATCTTTATTAAGAGTTTGTTTAGGAATTGAAGGTTGCATACCTTAATTCTAAAACCTCTCATAATATCTCCATTTCATAATCAATGATGGATGATTATGTTTTGTAAAAGACAAGATCTTTTATTATAGATTTGTTTATATGATCTCAAGCATCTTGATTGAATTTGCTTGAAATAGATAAACAAATTTTGAATGACAAATAGGATGCGTAAGACTTAACATAAAGTATTTTGACTTTCATGTTATATATAACCGCTTAGTCACATACATAAACGAGAATCGCATTACGAGAGTCTACGTAACATAGAGCTCGTAATTCAATTCGATTTCAAATCGATTGGTATGCGAATCATGTTTGTTAAATGACATAAGCGCCTTTTAACCTATGAAGGTTTAAGGACAAGTGAATTAATTAGGACTTATACATATCGATGTATAAAGACCTATAAGTACTTGTGCAATGAAAGGTTGTTGATACTTTACTACTTAACCAACGATCATTGTAGATATTAACATATCTATTTGATAAGGTATAAGTATGAATCTTTTGACTAGTTCAAAGAAGTTCAAGTGTGAAGTTAAAAAGACCGTTCAAGGAAAAAGAAAAGTCTTACAATTAATCATGGTAAGTAGTTAAGTCATATGATTTGAAATATTATCTAAAGAGTATGAAAGTAGTTTCATAACTCGCTCCATGAGGAATAATATGTCCAAGAATGGAGGTATCGAACAATATTTTGTATAGTTCGATCGGTAATAAATCAAATGGACTTATTCGACTCGTATTAGGGAATTATGTTTGAGGACAATATTGTTTACACTGAATGATGTTCCATCGAAGTCTATTGAAGAAGATATCTTATGAGATTTTGATCTCTAAGTATAATGCTTCTTAAGATTTGGTGTTGATAAGCTTATTTCAAGATTGTTGATAAGCTTGTACCCAAATAAGACACTTAATATTTGTAGGATGCTTTATATTAAAAGGCACTACTTCCACGAATATGGTAAGAACAAAGTAGTTGTTGCTAATCATAATGTAGTCTTGATGAATTGAAACTCTCAAGAAGAAGTAGTGGGAGTAAAGTGAGCATTAAAGAAGTTTATGCGTCACTACAAGAAGTACTCTTATGGGAAACTTGTCACTCCGTACATGGTGCTTAGTGGGAGTTGAGCGAAACTTCATTCACAAGTTGTTTTGAAAGAAGTTTAAAAGTACGCTCCTTCCAATGAGGACTCAACCATCTCACGAGTTGATGATGTTCGAGAAACTCATGGAAAATATGAGGAGTCAAGAACTCGTTCAACAAATCGTTGTAGAAGAAGTTCATGAACCTCAAGTACCAATCCTACAAAAGATCAACGAGAGTTGATTGCCTAAGCCGTTTGGTGCATTGGCTTCACGACATTCTCAAACTTAGCATATGAGAATCCGTTGATAAACAAGAAAAACGATGGAGCGATCCGATTCCACATATATGGTTTGAATTCATATGATCTTTAAATAAAATCCATGTATAACAACAAGGTATAGACCTTGGTTGATGTTCATGAAGGAGCAATCCATCAAGAACGTTTTAGATCTTCAAAAGGAAAGATCGACATGGATAACAAATCGACTATGTACAAAGCGCGGCTTCTCGCTTGTAGCTTTGTCTAAGTCGATGACTAGTTGACTACGTACAAAGCACAACCTCTTGCTTGTGGCTATGTAAAAGTCAATAAAGATCATTCTAGCAATAGTTGTATTTCATATATGTTGATATATGGAAAAACACATAAAACCGCCTTCTTCGTATGAATGAAGGATGATATTGTGCATTTGACACAAATCGAGGTTTTATGTATTGCTAAAAACATACGCATGCTTCAAGGATCCATAAATGGATTAAAGCAAGTGTTGTGGAGATTGGAATAAAAGTTTTGACAAGGAAGTCAAGGAGTTGAACTTCGTCAAAAAGTATCTTGTATAAACAAGATATTCAGTGGGAGCATAATTGTATTACTTGTATTGTTCAAGATAACAATTCATTAAATTGGGAATAACATTAAGAAAATGAATATTGTCGAGATCTCTTTGGAGAATGCTTTCTCAAATGAGAACTTGGGCGAAGTCACCTAATCCTAGGAAACAAAATCTATAAAGATAGATTATGATGGATGTTAGGTTTGAGCAAATGTGCATATATTGACGAAGTGTTCTAGAAACACGAAAGTTACACTCCAAGAAAGGATGTCTAACTGTACGTCACATGGCATGACTTGAGTGTTTTAACTCGGTCTATTGCAACTCAATTCAAGAAAGTGCATGAAATAGTTCAAGCATTCTTTCATTATGAGTTTCATTGTGTACGTCATATTTATGCATATGCCCCGATGTGTAGTATCCAAAGGATATGACAAAGAGTTGTCAAATGGATACAAGAGAGACACATTAGGACGATAGTCAAGGATATACTCGAGTACCTTATGAGAAAGAGTGATATAATGTTTCATCTCTTGAGATGAAAGAGAGCTCGTGTAAGTTAATTACACTAATGCTAGTTTTTCGAAAGATTGATATAATCACAGTTGAAATACATATTTTGCTAAAAGGTGGTGTTGTAAGTTTAGAAGGTGTTCTAAATGGAATATTACAACCGTTTCCGTCACCAAAGCAAAATACATAGCAACTTGTGAAGCAATAAAAGAAGTTTATTTCGGATCGATTTCTTAGTTGAGTTATTATGGTTCTAAGCATCTCGAACCATAACTTACTCCTAAAGAGCACAATGTTACATTGGAGATTCAAATATGATCTATAACAATATCACTTGATATCATATGATGATGATCAAGAACATATATATAGTAGTATATATATATATATATGGTCAAACAATTTTTGGATAGGTTCGCGAACACAGCGAACACTCTAGCATGACCTCTACCTTGAGCAGTATACGAGATGCAATTATGCATCCATACGTGGTGGACGTATGAGTAACTAGCTATAAGCGTATTATTTATTTTGAGGTCCGAGACATGTATATATGTAGATATATGACATTGTTCTCAATTCTTCGTTGGCTAGAAGTCACTACTGATTGACTCTAGGCCAAGTGGGAGATTGTTAGAGTTATGTCCTAGAAGTCAATAATTTAATGACTTAATTATTAGTTTATGTTTTGGATGATATTTTATCATCTGTTCCTAGGTTTATTATTGACAGATCATTCAGGTTGAGGATCTGAATTGTAGATCTCTGTGGATCATTCTTTAGAATGACAATAATAAATCTAAACGGTCCATAATCTTGATAATTAACAAGGAACATTAATTATCATATAAGATTAGTATGCAAGTTAAGTGATGATTAAGTTCTACAAATCATAGGTAAAGAGTTACCAACTTAATTGCATATGTGTATGTTATGGAACATAGCACAGGACTTGACCCATCGAAATAAACATATGGATTGTGTTATGTGTCATTGTTTATTTCGTTATGATTTTGGTTCTAAGTTTGAGATGTTTATCTTTTCCACATGAGGATAGGTTCAATAAATACTGTCTACCGCTGATTCCCGATAAGGGCTGCTATACGGACTTTATTTATGTTCTCTTGAATTGTGCGGGGAAAAGCTAATCATCAAGAAAACCGTATGTCCCTCATTAATTCACTTAGTGAGTGACGATATCTGTTTGGGCCCCTTGATGGAGTTGGATCGTATGCGCGCAACTAAGCGATCAACTCTAGATCAAGAAACGTATAATCTGCAAGAATGACACATTCCTATCTTGGATTATACGATGATATCGTGAGACATAAGAATCAAAATAGAGAAACATATTTATTCTCTTATGCAGGATTGAAATATTGTAGCAGTACACTATTTATGTGAATTGGGAATCATAACGTGTTGCTAGATACCACTTATGATTATTGGAATTAAATAACGATTTAATTCCATGACCAACATAGCATAAATCCTCAAAGGGTCACACAAATAGGACATTAATCACACAGTGCATTATTTATTTATTCACAGCAGTAGGTTCTGTGGAAATATGATAAGATTGATTAATTAATTATATACCGTTGCGAACCGTTATAATTAATTAAGTCAATGGATCATATAGAAATAAATTAATGCATTAACTAATCCTAAAATAATTATTAATGAGTTAATAATTAATTTAGTTCAACACTTATCAATATAAATGGTTATATTGATTAATTGGGCCGTTATTTAAATAGCAAATATATAGCCCAATTAAAGAGCAAAGTTGAGGGACCTTAATTATATGAATTAATGGTCCAAATGAAGGGGTTTAATGGCCCATAAAGGCCCATTTCGTGGCAGCCATTTATGGTGGTAGGTTGGATGGCATAGTTGTAATTATGCAAGAGGTCAATTAGGTTTTGTGCTCTATATAAGGACCACTTATGAGAGCCTCCACCTAGAGCTTTCTCTCTCCTCTCTTCCTCCCATTCTAGGCCGCCACCTTCCTCTTCTCTCCCTCTCCTTTGCTCATGTGTTGAGCTATTTTCTGTCCACTAAATCAAGGTTGTTGATTGATGCAAGAGAGAAAACCATAGGGATTAGGCTTGTTCTTTGGGTATGCTAGCACGTACCTTGTAGAACGTGATTAATCCTCCTTGGTGGACTCGAGGGCGGTTACGAGACGTGGTGGAGACGGTGGAGAAGGCACGCCATCGATTCCCATGCCTTGGTCGAGCCCCGCGAATACGATTTCGCGGGAGGTATCGATTTCTCCTCTTTCTCTTTGTGTCTATTGCTTAAAGTACTAGATCTCGTGTTGCTTATGTTTTAATTGGACTAATTAATAGTAATTAGTCACAAAATTAAAATTGGACATTTTCCTAACAGTATAATGGCCACTCGCCACCATATTGCGAATGGATATTGTAGTCGAATTTGCGGTAACATTATTACATATCGCATGATAATCTCCTTTTTCGATCTCATTTGGATTGGCAGGGGAATGTGTGTAATTTGGCAAGTACTCATGCCGAGTAGATTGGCAGGGGAATGTGTGTAAAAGCAAAAAAAAAAATAATTAATTACACATAAATTTTCATATGAATTGTTCTTATTTTTCCATTTTTTTAAAATAATTTTACAATTTATTATCTATTTTTCTAATTAATTAAGTAGTGAATAAACAAATAAAAAGACAAAAAAACATCTAATATAATTAATAAATTACATATAAATTTAAATTTTATTTTTCCTCATTTTTCAGATTTTTTAAATATTTTTCAATATTTTCTCTATTTTTTTATTTAATTAACTAAATTAAAAATTAATAAACAAAATAAATAAATAATTAAATAAATAAAAAAAAATTAAACTTACTGTGCTCGCGCGCGGAAAGGAGGTCCAGAGCAATCTGTTAGATCGGAACCAAGCGCTATATATAGTAAACGTTAGATCGGAATCCTGGATTCCGATCTTACGATACTATTTATATTAAACTGATTAAATTGATATTAATTTTAATGGATTATATTATTTTAATATTATTTTACAATATTTCGGGTCAGCCCTGCTTTTAATTTCCAAATCGAAAAAAAAAAATGCCAGCCTATGGGCCTTGCTAAAAAAGAAAAAGGGAAAACAAAACAAACGAACAGTGTCGGTGCTGCATTTTATTTCATATATTATTGAAATTCAAGCAAATGTGCATTTAAAACCTGTGTTGCTGACTTAAGTTATGGCAATTCTGTAAATTATTATTGACACAACAAAATCTTATCCTAAAGGGATGATCTTCTGATATTACATATCCCAACTGTGCAAGGACGTCCTTAAAAACAGCTGAACACCTTTTTCTGCAATGTCAGTTTGTGATTTCTGTCTGATCTTTGGTACAAAATCGTTTCAGACTTCCTTTACTCAACCTCACACTTGATATAGGTGATTTTTGGCTCTCACACAAAACTCCTCATTTTCAAATGTGGGATACCATCTGAACTGCTACGTCTTGGTTAATCTGGAAGACACGCAACAAATGTATTTTCTCTGACTGTTTCGCTGCTCTAGAGTTTTTGCTTAAAAAAATTATCGCAAGTGTACATTCCTGGATGAAACATGCCTAGCAAGTTTTAATTTTCTTTCCTTTTTATTTTTAAATTTGTATAGGCTGTATTTTTTTCTTCTTTACTTATTTTTTTTCGTTCTTTTGTAATTATTCTATTTGTTTTATTTAATAAAATCTGTTGGTGTGGTATTTTGCCATCCGATCCCTAAAAAAAAAAATTCTAGCTGAACTTCTACTGGTATAACTGCTGGCTCTCCTAGGGCATAGACAAGATGTGGGATTCTGGTCGGTGCGGTCCTTTGATCAGCAGTCTGATGGGTCCGTATTCATGGTGGAGGTTTGGGATTAATCTAATTGGCACTCCAAATTCAGATACAAATTCATTGACTGGAGGATGTTGTTGTGCATCCTTCCTCCAAATACTTGTGCACGCCACGATTTCCAACTAACACTATTCGTGGACGAACGTAGTGGAAGGTGGATCATGGTCTGTATATGTCAAATTGGTGAGTTGAAGGCATTGAATTTGTGCATTTTGCCAATGTTGTGGAATGACATGGTTAGGTGGTGGGAGGTTTTGAATAAGTGGTTCCAATGATTGGAGCATGTGGTTGGTGTAAGAGGAATGAG
Organism: Rhynchospora pubera; assembly: GCA_028095005.1. NCBI lineage: Eukaryota > Viridiplantae > Streptophyta > Magnoliopsida > Poales > Cyperaceae > Rhynchospora > Rhynchospora pubera. Next base: position 9,772,619 of record CM051463.1, on the reverse strand, counting down.
AAGTTTTGTAAAGATAAAACACAGTATTAATGGTTTGTAGAAGATAAGAATTTGATTGAGTTTTTTTGTAGGTGAAATATAGGCGGCGCCGGAGTAAGCAGAAACCAAAGCGGTGCCTTGTGTACTGTAAAGCTGATAGCATTGACTCGAGAAGATGTGAAATGACCGCGGCGGTTCATTTTTTTTTTAAACAATGCAGATCGTTGAAAATTTTGTAAAAAATCTAGACATATTATTATTATTATTATTTTTAATATATTAAAATGTTTGAAGGTAATAAATTTGCAAAGTTTTACGTTGTAAATTTAATTAGAAGTGAAATTTAAATTGCTTGTGTTATAATTAGTTGAAAAGTACGTATAAAATGCATTTTTCTTTTTGCAGTACTGATAATTTGTAAATGGTGTTTTAAATGCATGTGATTTTAAATTAACGCCCGACGAAAAGGATTCTGGATTTTGATTGACCCTCAAAAAAAAAAAATTAGACCCTCAAAAAAGAAAAGGATTTTGATTAAAAGAATTTCTGTAATACTAAATGTCGATTGACTTTTTTCGTAAATTCTTCCATAGTTAGTTGAAATAATGAAATTTACTGATCTTTTGATAATACTTGGTAGTATAGGTATCGCTACAGGAGAAGTTGATCACATTGTTCCCACTGACGGATCTAGGTGTAACAAAGGGGTGTCAATGTCATCCGTATTTTTTGAAATAATATTACTACATATGAATATTTATAGTTATAAAATGTAAATTTGTTATATGTACTCTATATTTGAACCCCATAAATATTTAGATGATTTTTCATTGGTGAACCCCATAAAATTTTTGTAGTCTATTTTTTTTGTGAGGTCTTTTTGGATCGATTAACAATTTTTATTTGTAAAGAATTATTGCCATACAAAAAGATAATTTTTATAAACCGAAAAGAAAAATGTAGTTAATTTTTTTTAGTTCTTGTTTGTGGACCTTTCAATTAATTAAATAGATCCAAAATATAGGTCGAACATAACTATGATGGATAACTTCATAAGCAGTCTAGCCGAACAACTACGATGAAATAGAAAACAAATAAGAAAAAATAAAAAAAACAAGAAAAACAATTATATAAATAAAATAGTACTAACAAATATTAATACTAATTAAAAAAATAAAAGGTATTGTTGCTCAAAATTTACCCTTTTTATTTATCAAATAAATTCTTTTATTTTCTAGTTAATTTATGACATACTGAAAATTCTAATTTAAGAATGGTTTTAAAATGCGAATTATGCAATTTAGCGGTTGGGTGATGATTTAGAGTTTATCAGTGATAAAACGGAAAAAACGGAGTTTTTAAAAGCTTGAATTTGAGTCAAATTCAAGTTTGAAACATATCCAATTTGTAGGTTGTATCATATTCTTCTTATGACAAATGTCGAAAAAAATTTTTTATATATAAAATAATATTTTTATTTAAATATTATTAATTTATTGAATTTTTTTTTCAAAATTTTCTAGCTTCGTCCAGGTGAACCCCCATTCAAAATTTTCTGCCTCCGTCCTGATTGTTCCCCATTTCTTTTTGAACACGACTGTTCAACTTATCAATTTCCACAAAAGTATAAATAAAAACGGTAAACTTATCAAGTTGCGCATCTGATTTCTTTTTACATTACTGTTCATCAATCATTTATATACCCAAAAGGAACAATTTGTTTTGCAAAAAAGAAAAGGGAGAAAAATAATAATATGTACTCGTCTCACGGACCACGGTGACGGTGACTGCATAAATTAAAGTTCAAAGTTGAAACCACTCCACTGCGGTACGGACTAAATAAATAAAAAAACTAAGAAGCAGAAAAATAATATTAATTATTACTTAAACACTCAACTAAATTATAGTATCTTCTCCGGCGCAGAACAGCGAGGAGCACAAATCCAACAGGAGAGAGAGCGTTGAGATTCGTGCTGAACAATGCATCTCTCTATCTTCCTTCTCTTCTCTCCTTGCTCCTTGTACCAGCCACCTCTGATTCCTTCAACTCCTACACATGCGACAGTATGACCGGTTTCTCCAGCACCACTACCGGAAAATACACAGCCAACGGCACGTACCAGTCGAACCTCAACAGTCAACACTCTCTTGTCTGATCTCAAGGCCAATTCTACTGCTACCGGTTTTGCAGCTGGTACGTTTGGCACTGCACCAAACGAAGAGAGAGGTCTCATCCTTTGTCGTGGCGACCTCAACGCCTCTTCCTGCTCTTCTTGCCTCTCCCAGATATTCACTGTATGTACAGCGCTTTTGTCTCTCTTTGTCCATTTTTTTTTTTTTTTTGCTATTACCTTTTTTGTTTCTTCACCATCAGGCTGGTATTTTCAAATGATTACCACTTTTCTTTTCTTTTTTTCTTTTTCTTAACTTACATCTTTCTATTTTACAATATTCAATACATTTCTAGAACAGTTGACGACAAAACTATTTTGCCAAATAGAGCACTGGAATTGAATCGATTAAATATGACCAAATTGCCCTTTCTTAGGCGAATTCAATTACTTGCAGATATTCATTTCTCTAAAGTTCTCGAGAGTAGAAAAATGTTTTATTTATACATATAAACAGTACATCCTGTGTAGTTTCTATTTTATATATTTATATTACTTGCAGACGCACCAAATCATTAACAAAGGTGGGATGAGAAATTAAGAGTTCAAATAAGTTTACAACAACAAAAATAACTAAGCCTTTTGTCCCAAATAAGTTGGGGCCGGTTAGAAAAGAAACCCAACAAGAGAACACAACCAAGAACAAAACAAAACATAATAAGATACTATATAGTAATATCAATAATAGCAGGTTCAAATAAGTTTAATTCAACAATATTGCTTTCCAATTAAATTTCAGGACATTTTGAGCACATGCCCACTCTACAAGAAGGCCATTATGTGGTATGACAATTACTACGTGCAATTCCCAAACATGGATTTCCTCTCCTTACAGAATAATATACCGCTAAAGCTTTTCGTCAATAAGAAAAATCTCACTGTTGATCAGACCCGATTCTTTCAGGATGTGTCCCAGATTATGACACAAATGACATCAGTAGCCATTAACAATTCAACCAAGTACTTTGCCACAGGAGAAGTCAAGAATTTCTCAACTGAATTATCTTCAACCTATGCACTTCTGCAGTGCACAACAAACATGCCCAAATCCCAGTGCCAGGTAATTTTGTTCAGGCAGTGTAATAGACTGAGGTTTGCAACTTCAATTAGTAGATGATGCTGTCATCTGGTATAAGTAGATACACTCAATCAATATTTGCATTAGATATGCTATTGATATGTCCAGAACCATGGGCGGATTCAAACCTGGCAACCTCACAGTAAGTTAGTATGGTAGTGTTTGATGCAGATCATTTAAAACATAATTTAAACTAGATGTTGCAATATAATTTCTCGAGTCTTGTCTCCAAAACCTGATCAATGATCTTCCTGGCTACTCTGAAGGAAAGGATGGTGCATGGTTGGTTGGCATATATTGCAATATACGGTATGATATGACACCTTTGTATAATGGTGTTGCAATGGTACAGATTGATAGTCCAATAGTGCATCACTTTCCCCAAGCCTAGCCCCCATATCACCTCCTGGAGTAAATGATGGTAAGTGATTATAGAATGCTTAATTCTATATGACATCTGTTTATTTTGGTTTTTAGTGAATGTACATTGTACTTTCAAGGTGTCTTAATGAAATGCTGCACCATCAATTAGATTATAGGGTCAACTTTTTTGGAGTCTCTGAACTTGGTCTAGCTGGATTGGTACATAACAAGTACAATATAATGAACATACAATACAATAAATGCAACGATCTTTTAGTAATAGTGGACTTTCGTCTAATAAGCCAGCCAACTTTATTTAATTTTGAAATTGAAACAAAAATCAATTAAGGAGATCAATAGGGTTCTTCACTGATTTAAATGTTAAAAATTAAAAATTAGTGGTGAAAAATTCTTTGATAAAAGAATGACTGAATCTTTCTCACGAAAATTGTTTGCCTGTGTCATAAAGTAAGCAGAATTAATTGATGTTCAATTATCAATATACCTCGAAATACTGTCATTTTCGTTAATTGACCTTGTAGTTAATACAAGATTTTTTTTTTACATTTTGAATTTGCTTGCATTTATGTTTTTACTTACCTGATAAGGATTCTAATTTGTACACCAGGACCTGTACTCAAAAGTGTCTCGGCCAAGGATATTTTTGTTGCAATTGGCTTTTACCATCGTATTTCTCAAGCAGTAAATACTTTGCAGGGAGGAAGAAGAAGAAGAGCAGGGCTGCAATACTTGCAATCACCATTTCCTTAGTAGTTGATATACTGGCATCAACAACATTTTGCATTTGTTTAAATAAGAAAAGACAACATCAAAGAAAAAAATTGATATCTGGTGAGTCATAATTTTGTAAAACTTGCATTCGACTGATACATACAGAAACCTGACTTTGATAGCACGCTTCCAGTTGTTAGGTTGCTGTTTATCAAGTTAGATTGCCTTGTGTACTGGAATTCATACTGCTTTCGAAGAAAGAAAGGTCAGATATCCTAAAGAGTGTATGTTTTTTGTTCCATTATTTTCGGAAATGATCAACCCTGGACATAATAAGGAAAACATTGACTCGTTTCTTATTGGTCTGACTACACTAAGAGTTGCCACACTAAACTTCAATGAATCTAATAAACTTGGTGAAGGTGGATTTGGGGCTGTTTATAAGGTACATATTCTACACAAACAATCCTTAAAGAACATTATATATTGTTCAGTTGTCCATATAGAAGCATTATTTTACTATTCGACTCCACAAAGGCTGAAAATTTTCATTGTTCTTACTATTCGATCCATATAAATATCTTTAATCAAAAGTTAGACATAAAATCAAGATGCACATACACTCCATTCTTCAGTGATTTTTTTGTTGTTTCTGTCATTCAAGAATTGTAATAGGGAACAAATGATAAAAATGAAAATATAATTGAAGTTAAATGGTAAGTTTGAAATGTGAGGAGAAAACAAGAAATGGGTCATACACAACAAATCATGTGTTTTAACATATATATTACTCTCTCTTTTCATTTATACTTTGTATTTTGTAATATAACTTACATTGGCTTTTAAATTATCACCACGTGGAATTCTTTGTTTAACTGCATCAGGGCATACTACCTAATGGGGAAGAAGTAGCAGTAAAGAGACTTTCTCAATGTTCTTCTCAAGGAATAGGAGAATTGAGAAATGAACTAGTTCTAGTTGCCTATTCTTGAGACGACTAGTCACCTATTCTTAGAATGTCAGTTTGCAATATCTGTTTGGTCATTAATACAGATACGCTTCAATCTCCCACTGCTCGACTTTACACTTAGCATTGGTGATTTCTGGCTCACTCACAAAATCTCGGCTATTAATGATTGGGATATCAATATCTGGGCTGCAACATCTTGGAATATTTGGAAGGCGCGAAATAAGCGAATCTTCTCGAATGTTGACACTACTCCAGTCTTTTTACTCAAGGATATTTGCGCTTGTTTTCGCTCTTGGAAGTACCTTGCTTAATTCTTATTTTTTTTTCTTTTTTTCTTTCTTAATTTTACCTGTATAGTTGCTAGACTTTAGTTTTCTTTTTTACTTTTATTACTCTTTGTAAATATTTTTCTTATTAATAAAATCTATCGGTGTGGTACTTACCATCTGACCCTCAAAAAAAACAACTAGTTCTAGTTGCAAAGCTTAAACACAAGAATCTGGTGCGGGTTGTAGGAGTTTGCTTGGAAGACCAAGAGAAGCTTCTTGTTTATGAGTTTCTTTCAAATAGAAGCCTTGACACCTTAATTTCTTTTTGGTAATAGAATTATAATCTGTTTAAACCAGTTCTTTACTTCATGTTATTGAAAAATGCAAAGTAAATTTGGGGTGAAACTACGCAAAAGTTAACATATGAGAGGAGAACTGGGGTTCTGGAATACTAATTGTGAAATTTTAGAGATGAAACCAAATCGAGCTTATAATTTTTTTTCATTTTCATATGTCAATATAGCTGGCACATATCTAAATTCCAAAATTTTATTTCAATATATTTTTTTATATATAGGGTTCCTATTTTAGAGGGCAAGGCCATAAGTCCAAAGACACTACATTTCTCTTTTTCGCACCTATGTGGGCTTTAACTCATTCCCTGTGGAAATGGCATAATTACTAATTGTCTGTGTTGGAGTCCATGTTGTTTTGTTTGGCAGATAAAGAGAAAAGGCAAGAATTGGACTGGACAAGGAGACGTTCAGTCATAAATGGTGTGGCTCGAGGCCTCCAATAATTGCATGAAGATTCACAATTGAAGATAATACATAGAGATCTGAATGCCAGCAACATTTTGTTGGATGCTGATATGAACCCTAAAATTTCAGACTTTGATCTTGCTAGATTGTTTCCTGTTGACCAGACCATAAATGTCACAAGACAGATTGTGGGTACATAGTAAGTGTGCTTTGATAATTGATCTATATCATATTTTTGTATAAATCATCTAAGAACTATATTCTTTTCTTATTACCAAACCTACCTCATTACTCTACCATAATAAAATATATCCAAATTACAAAGACCAAATGTTTGTCATGAATCTTGAAGCTGGCACCATTACTCTACCACAGTTGACTTATCATAAACTTAATAATTAGCAGTAATTTACTAGTCTTGATTCACATTTAACGGCTCAATAAGAATTCTAAGTGTAACACTGGAAATGATTGTTATAATAGGTTGCATAATTCTAGTTCAATAAATGTTTACAGATATCCCATATAATGAATGCAAAAATCAAGGCATAAAAACTAGCCAACAAGTATAGATCAGGGCATTGCAACACTAAGGCATAGTCTTAATTTGTCCTGTTTTGTGAGTTATATAGTGGTTATATGGCACCTGAATATGCAATGCATGGACACTACTCAATCAAGTCAGATGTGTTTAATTAGTTTTGGTGTTTTGCTATTAGAGGTCATTACTGGAAAACAGAATTGTGGCTCATATGATGCTGATATGGGTGAACACCTACTGAGCTCTGTAAGAATTCTTAATTTTTCTGTAATAATAATAATATGAGTAAGCTCCTTTAAGTCCTTCAAGGGTTAATTAATTTATGTACACCTTTTTGAATTATCATGAGTGCACCGAGAAATAAGAAATATACATTTTCATTGAATATCACATTTATTGCCACAAACACCAAAAATATTTGCTATACACCTTGCTTTCCCTATTAATTTGAAAGGCGACATGATAATTTCTCATTGTTGTTTCAATCAGAACAGTAGTGGGTGATTTGGGCATTAAACAATGTCTTTGTTTCAGGGGAACTAAGAGAATGTACTTGTTTTGTCATATATGTATGATACTATGATTGATGCTTTGAAGGCACATAATTTAATTTTGTTCCAGGCACAGATCAGGTTATGCACATGTAAAATTAATATTGTCCTATCTTAATTATTTTATTCTGAAATTTCAGACTTGGGATCACTGGACAAGCGGTACAATAACAGACATAATTGACCTAATAATATATGGCCCGGTAAATGAGATAATCCAATACATACATATAGGGCTTCTCTGTGTGCAAAAGGATCTGAAGGATAGACCCCGCATGTCAGATGTAGTTATCATGCTCGATAGTAAAACTATCTCTCTCCAAGCACCTTTAAAGCCTGCATTTTACCTCAGGAGGGGGGCCGGTGTTTCTGGTGATAGTTCACTCAAAAACATGGTACCAGTGTCTCAGAGCGGGCTTACTGTTTCAGAATTTAAGCCAAGATAGATGAGTGGGAGAAAGAGTTTGTTTTACATTGCTTGTACAGAACAAGGAGGTATATTTTAGATATTTGAACACAATTTTTTATACCAACAAATGAGTTTGTATGTGTTGCTGTGATTAAAGAATGGTAAATTTCATAATTTCATTGTAGTTTTATATTGCTTGAAGATTGCTTATTTCAAACAGATATAAGGATCATTTTATTTTTGAATGGTAAGACATGCGGCACGTTCTTATTTTATATATAAATGATATTTGTATCATATTAGTCCATATCTAAATTGAAAGATTTCAAATCAAAGTTTATTAATATTGATAAAGTTAATAAGTTGCCATGGACCGAAAACTATAATTTATTGATTTTAAAGTTTTTTATTTTTAGATTTCGCTTACCTTAAAATAAAAAATATATATATGGGAAGAGAACCAAATTACTACTGAAGTTTAAGAAACAATTTTAAGTTAGAGCTCATGCCCAAGTCACAAGTTCTATTCGTGTCCTCAAGCTCCGTTCTTTTTTTTTTTTTGTTAAAATGCCCTCATTTCTTTCATCTTTTTGGTCACTGTATTACATATCTTTTAGTTCTTGTAAGCATACCTTACGGTTTTAGTGTTCGGCACACCTTTATTCTTTGCAAATTTATTTATTATTATTATTATTATTTGTTAATGAGTACAAATTAAATTGTAGTATTCTATCTCCGATTGTTAAACAATGAAGTAAAATTGATGTACCACTTCAGTAATACGACTAATCAGAAATTGATTTGACCATTTTCCACTTCAGTAATCAACAGGTTGTTGCTGCCACACAAAAGGTAGCCTGCTTTTGTACACTAATTCCATAATTACTTGATTAATTAATGGCTAAAAATGTACAAGGCGAACAATTCTATAAGTTGGAATATATAATAAAAATGTTGAACTAATAAATCTTTTTCTACACATGATGAAGCAGTGTGAAAATAAAAGTTTGTAGGAATCGTCAACTTATAAATTGTTGACACGTGAGAATCAAACACAAAAATATTCAGATCGCTTAGGGCCGAATTAGCAATAAATATTTGCTGATATCATTTTCGGTGTACCGTGTACATCAACCAGTTCTCTCATCTACGGTTGTACTGTCTTGGAAGAATAAGCTATTCCTCCTAGGAAGAATAAGCTATTCTCTCATCTACCGTGTACATCAACCAGTTCTTCTCAATATTTTCCGCCTAGAAATAGACTATTCCTCTTATTCCTAAGCGATTTTAGACATCCCTGTATAGGGTGTAGTTTTTTATTGTACTTTTGTTGTTTTGTTTTTTACTCTCCTTTGTAAGTATTTTATTCTAATAAAATTGCCGGAGTGGTTCTTTATCCCCCGACCCTCAAAAAAGTAACTTATTTATTTGTTGTTTAATCATGTCCATTTTTCTTACACACTGAAACATATTATTAGTGTCCATCTTAATTTCAACGTTGTATGTAATGCCAATGTTCCACCCTTTGCATCGGTAAAATGAATCTGATAATCACATTTATATAAGCTGCCATTACACCAGGTACAATTAACCGATGCTGAGGATGGAACATTGGCATTACACCACATACAATTAACCGATACTTAAAACAAGTTCCAGTAAACTCAGCAAGATATGTAGAAAAATTACTGCAGACAACAAAGTGTAAAAAGAAGGTATAATTGACAAATAAAAATAGAAATAGTCCATCTTTAACAGAACATAAACGTACCATAGCTAACTTAAACAGTATTACCTATCACAAAACAAGTTCCAATAAATTTAAAGGAATGCAACGGATAAGAAGGGAACTAAATAATTTATAATGTTCATAACAAAAGAAAAATTAATATGCTCAGGCGTGAATCTAACCTGCTCTAACGCTGTGGTATGCCACTACTGCTCACAGATAGGCCTAAAAAAAAAGAGACCCTCAAAATCATAATAAAAGAAAAATTATATCATACAACAAAATGTAAAAACCACAAAGGGAACTTCAGCAGCAATTAACCATCAGAAAGCATCCTAGGCTCCGTTTGGATTGCTGAGGAATAAGAGAAATAGCCTATTCCTAGGCGGAAAGTATTGGAAAGTGTGCAATTTCGTGAAAAATTTGTATTATTTATAATAAATTTACGCTTAGGAAGAAACTATTCCTTCTATTCCCATACGATCCAAACGGGGCCCTAGATGTTGACCTGGTGATTAATTATGGAATTGTGAACATCTTCATTTATGTCTCATAAATATCTAGACAAACAATTACTGGGAACTCTCTAATATATGTAGCGTCGGAACTCACAAATAAGTAGAAACAGAGGATGAGGATGCCTTATTTTTTCTAGACAAAATTTCAGGAAGGATGTTCTGTTTTTTCTTCTTATTAAATTTTTTTAATACTAGGAGCAGTGGAGCACACAACTAGAGCAAAAATTCTATAGCACATGAAAACTAGTTGGAAGAGTTAAACAACAGAGACACTTCAAAAGGAGAACGAAACTATCAGATGTAACTTACCATTGGGGCACGAAGAAAGAAAGTGGCACAGCAGCATTGAATCTAATTCTCAGTGATTTTGACAAATGAACGATCAGAGAACTTTCTTGTAAGTCCAGGTGGCATAGCATGCAGGTGTAACTCCTTGAGGGGTGTCCTGCTATCTACTAAATGGCCAGAAAGATCCTTGAGTTCTTTGCAACTCTGAATTGCAACATGTGTGATTCTGGGAAAAGCTTCTTCCTGCACTGACCATTCTTCGAGGCCGGAAACATGATAAAGCTGGAGCTTTTCAAGTCTAGGGAACCCACCATTTGAGCAAATCATCTTTTTAGTTTGGTCACTGTACAAGAGCCACCTCAGTTGTAGACTCTCCAAGTATTGCAATTTCTCTAACATCGGCATAGGATCTTCATTAAACTCTAGATTCTCGAATGTAAGAGTGCTTAACCATCGTGGCATGTTAATGGCAGTTAGACTGAACAAAGAACGTGACCCGCCAACCCACAGCTTACGTAATAAGCCCTCATAGCTTGGACAGGTACTCACATCAATTATTCTTGCAGGGACATTGCTTCCTTCTATCATTAAAGAGGATAGGTATGGTAATGTACTCAGAAGTCTGGTAATTATATTCCAATTTACTGCACAGTACGGATTGGCCGCATTTTGAAAGTACGAAAGCCCCAGCTTCTTGAAATGACTTTCATCTAATTTTGGTACTTTTGTTCTCCATGTTTTTGAAACGTCTACAGTTTTCAGAGTTTCTAGGTGTGTGAGTTTTGCTGTTGATGGTGGTCCATCAAGATGTTGCAAAGTGTTGGAGGCGAGTACAGACCTTAATCTTCCATTGCTCCATAATGATTTCGGTAGGGATCGGACAAATGTGTCTCTAACATCCAGATTCTCTAAATTTGGAAAGGATTCAGGAATCTGTCGCACCTTCGTATTTCTTAATAAAAGAGACTTTAAATTCGGGCAACTAGACTGTGGTAGGGTCTCGGTAGGTGTACCACTAACATTCAGCGTGCACACGGATTCCGGAATGTTTGGAATTTCACGTACTATTGTGTTTCTCAAGAATAAGTATTTTAATGATCCTATATTCGGTAATTCATTTATTGATAGGTTCTCTTTTGTTGTATCTCTAACAACTAGAGTTTCAGGAGCTCGGTCTGACCCTATAGTTTCTAGTATGTCTGGTAACAACCCTAGATTTTTCAATCCAAGGTACTTTATATTTCTCATCTTCCGTACTACTCTCGCAACTTCCTCCATATTTTTAGTACCATCAATTTCCAGCACTCTGTCTGACATTAATGGAGTTTCAAGTGGGAAAGCCTCACCAAAATTGAAGATACAACTAGCATCAGCCGCTTGTGCTACACACATTGTTTTGGCAGGATATCTGTGATATTGCTTGACTTGAATGTAAGAAAATCTTATATGTGGATCGAACAGATCGAAAAATATCTGTGTACCATAAATATAGACAAATCTTTTCTCCTTGGCTTCATGGATTGCCAACGAGCGAAGAAGAGGATCATGAAGCTGGCAACACTTAATAGAACCCTCGGAGTACCACTCTGTCACTTCAATCATTGTCCTGCATGCACATTACCATCGCATATATTGCAAGATGTTAAGATCATATCCTTTGTCCATTATGTGTTATTTTAGATTTTTTAATATAAAATAATTTATTCAGAAAATAATTAGTATGTCGGAAACTAAACTTTATTACAATGAGCCAAATCGTTAAAGTAAAAGAATAAATGTGTCTCATTTTAAGTGAGTTAAATGAGTTACGAATTCTAGATTCATCTTGAATCATACAAGTCATGCATCTAGACTATTGGGACCAGATAGATGACAAACTCGTTTGAGGTATGGAGGTGTGCGATAGTTGCCCGATGGACCCAATCCATTATACCGACGACTTAGGCCTTGCTCTAGAAACGGTGATTGGGAGCTAAGGAAAGAAAACCTAATGGGAGTAAAAGAGATCGTTGGGTAATCAGACGGAAATAGAAGCAAACGAAAGTTTCTAAAAAGTTGGTTTGGGGTAAATACGCGTTACTTCCAAAATCAGGTTGTAACGAGAAGACACCAGTGAACCACATTTTCTACCGTAAATGCCCTTACAGCTTTCTTTCTCTGACAATAGGCCCATAAAATTGTGTGTTCCTCCTGATTTGAATAAAAGAGTAATATTGTCCTTTTGTATATTATATAGAAGGTAACTGCTATTATCTTAATTTTATCTATATTTTTTACAACCTAGAACAAGAAACTATGTGTTATCTTCAACTTCCTTACCTTCCTTAGCCTTTGCTCCCTCATTCTGGAGCAAAGCCTTAGATCTTGTCAAAATGTAAACTTATTATTCTGTTATACAGTCCTTATGGAAATTGGCTCCCGACTATACCATAATTTACCGTACACTTGCAGTTAAATTAGACCACACTTGAGTATACTATTAGCTACACATCAATAATCAATATGAAAGTACAATTAAGCAACAAACTAAACACAGATTAAGTGCTTGAGCTTTCCTCAATTAGGGAGAGTGCATGGTGACATGGATAGTGCATGTTTAGTTCTCTAATAAGGTATATTTAAACCAGCAGCAGCTAACGGATTAGCCCATCAACCTCAATTGTATTTAATTTCAGATTTTTTAAATTTTTTTAGATTACAAAAATTCTTATTATTGGAGGATCCAAAATTATTTGAATTAAGAATTTTATAAAATTTAAAAAAGTATTAAAAGAATAAAAATATATATATGTAAAAGTTGGTTTCAATGAAATTTAATATGGAGAAAGAATACATTGAATAATGGTGTAATGAAGAATACATTGATTTATTCGGATCGGGGATTAGAATTTTAAAATTTGAGATATAATACTGACGACTGGCTAATCCATCATTCCTGACTGATTTTAGTCTCTCTCTTTCATGAGTGGAACAAAAAATAGGATATGGCATGCCTAACCCATTGGTGCATAACTAATCAAGTTAGTTGGAAGAAATAAATGATCAGGTAATTGAGAATGGAATAAAATAGAATAAATTATATATGTGTTGCATCAGTTTGAATAGTTTTTGTTTTGATCTTTTATCAGTGAAAGAGGTAGGATAATCCTACTCATTATTTTTAAGAAACGAAAAAATTATACAAATTAAAAAAAATAATGTAAATAAGGTATTAATTGCTCACCTGCCGACTAGATATTCTAAAATTCTCTTTCCTTGCCTGTGATTCTCTACGATGTTCTCTACCTCCAACCAATGAACAAGAGATTCTGCAAGGATTTCAGCATCTTCAGGGAAAGTGAGAAAATACAGGAAAGCTGCTCTAATGTCATGAGATGGCAGGTTCCTATATCTCATTGCAAAATCGACGAAGCTCATTCGTCTATTAATGGACTGGAATATTGTCTGCAACACCGCCTTCCAAGGACGTTCAGATAGCAGACCTCCAAGGAATCGTAATGGCCAAGGCAGGCCCTCGCATATTCTCACGAATTTCATCGCCAAATCATACGTCAATTCACCAGCTGGACAACCTAATTCCGATGGGTATTTCGGAAAAGCTGCTCTGAGCAATACCTTGAGGCTTTCTTCATCACTTAGGGGACCAACTTCATACTGCATTAATATACGCCCACACTCGCCACACTTTGTTCTGCTAGTTACAAGAACTGTGCTACCATTGTATTTCAAGCTGCTGGGAAGTAAATTTAAGATATCAACCAGGAACTTATCATTATCACAGGTTTCATCCGAATTTAAGCCATCAATTACTGCAAGGCATCTATTATTTCGTAGAATGTCACCTATCCGAGACTCCAAGTTGATATAATTTTTAATATCTAGTTGCTCCCCTATATATGCCAGCACTTCAGGTTTCACCAAGGACATTACATGACGAGCACAGAGCCACACAAGCACAGTAAACTGCTTCTGGACTTCATCACTGCTCAGTAACAGGTCACACAGCAAAAAATGGGTAAGATACATATAAAAGAAAACTAATTATGTAATTAATTGGTGATCATTTCTACTCCTTTATTTATTTTTTTATTATTCCTTTTTTGCAGGCAGCATAAACAAAAATCAAGTGAAAGCAAACTTTATAAGGGTTCTTTCTGCATTACATCAATTCACATCAAGCATAATAAAAATACTAGTAATTTAATCATTTTTAGTTATATATCAGTTTGGCTTTAACTTTTCGTTAAGTGTTATTGTTGGAATTCTGCAGTCCAAAACCCCAAAGAAAACTGCCAGCGAAACCTCTTGAACTCCTTGTTTTGCAGTCTAAGCACTCAAATTTAATTACATACCTTAAATTATTTATTTGATTATTTCTTGGTGAGGTAATTAAGTTCTCAAATTGTTAAGATACCTTGTATAAATTTCCTTGACCAGATAAGTTTTTCCTACACCACGAGGTCCGGCAATAGCAACAACTTGTGCTCTCGGTTTAGTTTTACCGAGCACTGCATCCTTGAAACTGTAGTTCGTGAGGGCCTCAAACCCAACTGTGGTTGGCTCAGAAAAAGTTGGGATTGGGCGTACCGCCATGGAGTTTAACGTTTGCTGCATATCAGCGGGAAATTTTAGTTATAAAGCAAATCTCAAACCCGACCAATCATGATATGTGACATGTTGGGACACGCTCTCAGGTGCCTAGGCACAGTGGAAGCCAAGTAAACAAGGAGGTAGTAATTTCGACAAACACGTGACGGGCATATAACAATACCCGCTAGAACAAAGCAATGATGGTATCACTTGAGAACCAAACAACAATAGCACAATCAAGCACAAGAAAATAAAGAGAGACACAAGATTTTACGTGGAAACCCGAAAGGGAAAAACCACGGGAGCGATCGGTGCAAATCCACTAAATCAAGAATTTTCTTACAAGTACATGGAGATCATCAAGCTATCAACCTTCCTCTCTCTCTCACTCACACTCTCTCTCACTATTTGAGGTGGAATTAACAAGAAATACAAGAGGAATAGCAAACCCTAGATAGCTAGCTTGGAGACAAAGAGAGCTTCAAGGAGATGAGGTCTTCTCTGGAAATGATCCGCGCACCTATCTCCTCATTTCCGTCCCTTTTGTTTCATGTGTCCGCATGGGCCTCTTTGGGCTACGGCCCAATTTGGCTTCACATATTAACAATCTCCCACTTGAAGACAAAACTCCCACTTGATCACACAAGCAAACACCTTGCACCTTGCTCCAAACACACCCGAGTTATTCAACCAACCCGGATTGCCTCCTACAAAATATTACCTTGTCGGGAGGCACCACCTTCGTGAACATATCGGCAACATTCTCCTTCGTGTGAACCTTTCTCACGATTAGTTGCCTATGGTCTAGAACATCACGAATGAAGTGGTATCGCACATCAATGTGCTTAGTTCTTGAGTGATATGCCGCATTCTTTGAAAGATGTATGGCACCTTGATTATCACAATGCACCACATACTCCATTTGCTTCAACCCAAGTTGTGCAAGCAACCTTTTCAACCAAAGCATTTCCTTCACCGCCTCGGTCAATGCGACATACTCCGATTCCGTGGAAGATAAAGCAACAATGTCTTGTAGTCGAGACATCCAACTAACGGCTCCACCACCGATAGTAAAGACAAAATCCGTCGTGGACTTCCTTGTCTCACTACAACCCGCATGATCGGCATCAACATACCCTTCAATTGCTAATTTAGAATCTCCTCCAAAACATAACCGCAAGCCACGAGTGCCTTTCAAGTACCGAAGTATCCACTTCACCGCTTGCCAATGCTCCCATCCCGGGTTAGACATATATCGAGAGACAACTCCCACTGCATGTGCAATGTCCGGCCGTGTGCACACCATAGCATACATCAAGCTACCAACGGCCGATAAGTATGGAACCTTTTCCATCTTCAATCTCTCTTGAGCATTCTTTGGAGAATTCTTTTTAGACAACTTAAAATGACCGGCCAAAGGTGTAGTCACCGGTTTGCAATTCACCATGTCAAACCTCTCAAGGACTTTATCAACATATTCCGTTTGACTTAACCAAAGCTTGCCTCTCCCCCGATCCCTATGAATCCGCATGCCCAATATTTTTCTTGCTTCGCCAAGATCCTTGGTTGCAAACCTCTTAGACATATCAAGCTTAAGAGACTTAATCTCATCATGATCATTACTAGCAATCAACATGTCATCCACATAAAGTAACAACAAGGTGAAAGTGTCACCCACCTTTCCTTTCATGTAGACACAATGATCATAGCCACTTCTTTCAAAACCTTCTTCTTGCATAAAAGTATCAAATTTCTTGTACCATTGCCGAGAGGCTTGCTTCAAACCATACAACCCCTTCTTCAATCTACACACAAGATTAGGGTTTGATTCATCAACAAAACCTTCCGGTTGTGACATATAGATCTCCTCATCCAAGTCACCATGCAAGAAAGCCGTCTTGATATCAAGTTGCACAAGCTCCAAGTCTAAGTTAGCCACCAATGACAAAACAACTCTTATGGAACTATGCTTCACAACGGGAGAGAATATCTCATTAAAGTCAACACCATATTTTTGTCCATAGCCCTTGACTACTAACCTTGCCTTATGCCGTTTAGAACCATCGGCTTCATTTTTCAACACAAATACCCACCTATTTTTCAATGTCTTCTTTCCCTTAGGAAGTTTAACCAACTCCCAAGTCTCATTGAGATGCAACGAGTTCATTTCATCCTCCATTGCTCCAAGCCACATAGCCTTCTCCGAACAATTTATAGCCTCATGAAATGACTCGGGTTCACCCGCATCCGTGAACAAAGCATAATACAAGGAAGGTGAATACCTTTGTGTAGCTCTTGAAATCCGAGTTGATCTCCTCAACTCTTGTATCGGGGTATTAGTGTGCTCTTCTTCAATAATGCCTTCATTATCATGCGCTTCCACCGGCTCACTCTCATCCTCATTATCATGACCACTTACTTGAGGATCCGCTAGCATCTTGGGTGCAACACTAGCATCAACATGCTCCTCCACATGTCTTTCTTCACTTTGCTCATTCTCATGATTTTCCATGAACATCACATCTTCACGAAATATGACATCTCGGCTTCTAATTGTCTTTTTCTCAATAGGATCCCACACCCTATAACCCAAATCATCACCGCCATAGCCAACAAATGCACACCTTCGTGACTTGACATCAAGCTTATTCCTCTTCACATTAGGAATTTTCACATAAGCCTCACATCCAAAAGTTCGTAAATGGCCATAAGAGATCTTCTTGCCACTCCATACGACTTCCGGTATGCCACCGTCCAATGCCACACTAGGTGATCGGTTTATGAGATAAACCGCCGTGTTAGCCGCTTCGGCCCAAAATGATTTTGGAAGACCCGAGTGAGACAACATACTTCTAATTCTCTCCACAATGGTCCGGTTCATCCTCTCAATGACCCCATTTTCTTGTGGAGTGTATGGAACCGTCTTCACTCTCCGAATGCCATTTCTCGCACAAAAATTGTCAAAATCATTAGAGCAAAATTCACCACCATTATCGGTTTGTAAACACTTAATGGATTTTTCACTCTCTTTTTCAACACGAGATTTAAAGTTCTTAAATGTTTCAAGAACTTGATCTTTTGAGGACAAGGGATAAATCCAACATTTCCTAGAAAAGTCATCTAAGAAAGTAACAAAATAACTAGCACCACCAAGGGATTTGACATTAAATGGACCACACACATCGGAATAAACCAATTCCAATGGTTTCACCTTTCTATGGGACTCATTCCTCTCTTTTGTTTTCCCATTACACAATGAACACAAAATTCAAGAGATGAACAATCAAAAGAAGGAATGTAATTTTCATTTTGCAACACTTTCATACCTCTTTCACTTAGATGACAAAGGCGGTTGTGCCACATGTGCATATCACCATGCTCACTTGCCATAGCAACAACACCTTTTTGAGGCGCTCCATGAAGAGTGTACAAACTCCCATCTTTGTGTCCCTTCATTAATGTCATGCAACCCTTTGACACTTTCCATGATCCCTCACCAAAAGATACAACAAATCCGCCATCATCAAGTTGACCCACCGAGATAAGATTCTTGGTTATCTTGGGAACATACCTCACATTGCTCAATTTACATCGCCTTCCATTGGCTTGCTCAAGCTCAACATCACCAACTCCAAGAATCTTGCATGGCCGACTATCACCAAGATAGACATTCCCACCATCTACATCGTTGTAGTTGACAAAATAAGAACGATCCGAGCATATGTGGAATGATGCACCCGAATCCAATACCCAAACATCCATGTTCTCCTTCTCGGAACTTGTCACACTTAGAGTCACCGCATCTCCAATCTCATCGGAAACTATACTCACTTCACCATCTTGCTTCTTCTCTTTTTGCTTGCCTTTCAAGAGAGGACAATCTCTCTTCAAGTGCCCTTCATTCTTGCAATGCCAACAAGAAAATTTTCGGCCTTTAGATTTTGATCTTCCTTTGCCTTGAGAACCACCCTTCTTGCCCGAGGAATTGTCCCTAGTCACCGGCCGTCCCCTATCAACCGTCAATGCCTCACTTGGCCCGGTTTCCAATTGGGTTGTGGCCTTCCTAGTTTCCTCATTCATCAATGAAGCAACAACATCACTCAATTTGAATTGGTTGCCCATTGTGTTTGCAACGGTAGTCACAAGAGTATCCCAACTTGTAGGCAAAGAGCTCAAAAGTAACAAGCATAAAACCTCCTCATCAAGGTTTACCTTCAAGGACTTCAATTGAGCCGCAATTGAGTTGAACTCACTTACATGCGTTCTCATTGAAATACCATCCTTCATTTTCAAGAGAAATAACCGCTTCATAGCATGCATCTTGTTTACACCCGAAGGTTGCTCATATGATCGCTCCAATGTGGTCCAAAGCTCATGAGCGGTCTTACATTGGTAGACATCAAACAAGATAGATGGTGAAATACACGGCCTTATAGCCGCCAAACACTTCCGATCAAGCAACTCCCATTCATGATCCTCCATATGAATAGGTTGTGCACCCGGTCCCATCAATGGTAAATCCAAATCCCTTACCACCAAGTAGTCTTGCATTAACATTTTCCAAATTGGCCAATTGCTATCATTCAACTTCTCAAATTCCATAGCTTTTTCCATTCTATCACTACTACACGTGTAACCACCGAAATACTCAAGAACTTAGACCTACACCAATCCAAGTCTCAAACTCCTATTCTCGACACCAACGAGCCAACACGCTCTGATACCAGTTGTTGGGACACGCTCTCAGGTGCCTAGGCACAGCGGAAGCCAAGTAAACAAGGAGGTAGTAATTTCGACAAACACGTGACGGGCATATAACAATACCCGCTAGAACAAAGCAATGATGGTATCACTTGAGAACCAAACAACAATAGCACAATCAAGCACAAGAAAATAAAGAGAGACACAAGATTTTACGTGGAAACCCGAAAGGGAAAAACCACGGGAGCGATCGGTGCAAATCCACTAAATCAAGAATTTTCTTACAAGTACATGGAGATCATCAAGCTATCAACCTTCCTCTCTCTCTCACTCACACTCTCTCTCACTATTTGAGGTGGAATTAACAAGAAATACAAGAGGAATAGCAAACCCTAGATAGCTAGCTTGGAGACAAAGAGAGCTTCAAGGAGATGAGGTCTTCTCTGGAAATGATCCGCGCACCTATCTCCTCATTTCCGTCCCTTTTGTTTCATGTGTCCGCATGGGCCTCTTTGGGCTACGGCCCAATTTGGCTTCACATATTAACATGACAAAGAGCACTATGTGATGAGAGCATCAGATCTAGCTAGTAGCATATTTCTTAGTTTTTACTATTCAATTAAGAAGCGAGGGATTGATATTCGGAACTAAAGGGGAAGGGGGAGTACCTTAATTTTAGTTGCTCTTCATGAACTCCCATTAGGAGAGGTTTCAACTGGAAAAAACATTATGAAGTTTTAAATTTATGTACAGGTCACCGCATCATTCTTTTTATTAAAAAAAAAAAACCACATTTCCTCACATGCATCTACAGGTGTTAACAGAGAAACTGGTATCTAATCGATCGGTTCAGGGGAATTCATACTTTTGCAAGGGTCTGTTGACCTTCCATTGATATTAATTGGACAACACAGGATCGTTAATATATGACAGAAATTAATCACCAAAACTTTTGAAGACGATGCTCGTGCTTGAATAAGAAGATGCAGCCCTTAAAAGAAGATAATGTATTTTGTTTTTTTTTTTAATATATATTGACATATAGTACGTACTACAGCTTCATTAATTAATTAGTTCACTAAAAAAATTTGTGGTTATTACTAATTACTATTAGTAAGGTCAAACTGGCCTTTCATATATTGGAAAAGTCAAGGTGGCGTATAAGTTGTTTAATTTTTGGCCTTTCATATATTGGAAAAGACATGCAAGGAAAATCGTCAAGATATTTTTATCTCAAGTTTCTTTTTCTTTCGAGACCGTACGCCATATTAATTAGTTAAGCCTTCAAGATAATCTCAAGTCGTGTTTTTAATTTAGGCTATCCGCTATCAAATATTTTGGGAAACTAAATAATGTTTAATCAAAAGACTTGGAGGGATTGACTGGCCAAATGTTGGAACTTGGTATATACTTAATTTGTTTTATATTGCCAACGTACTACCGTTAGGGCTGTGAATGATGCGTATTTCTCCATTTACCCTATTCGTAAATAAATATGGATACGGATAAAAAAAAATTATTAACTTATCAGATACGGATAGAAATAAGAATTATTTTGTACCTATAATCTAACGGATAAAATTTACGAATATATATGTATATATGATTTTATTTTTAGCATATTTTGCAAAATATGATATTAGTATGATCTTCGTCCAAATTTACTTATGTTGATGAAAAAATAGTTTGCACTCTATTATATCATAATTTATAATTACTTATATGATTTTTTTAATATCAAATGATATGAGAATAAATTTCTTATTTTTTTATAATATCTAAAGGATTATCTAAATATTGAATTTTATTTGTATATTATTTGACATTTTTTTATTTACCATATTATATATTTTTATTTAAATTAATAATATTACTATTATTTATTTTGTATCGTTATCTTATCTGTACCATTAAATTTTAACGAGTACCGCTGAAGTCTTTTTTTTTTATACGGATAGGATATGGACAGAAAAAATTAAAATTATTATAAAATACATTCAAATAAAAAATAAAACTTACCGTCCCGTGCTGACTTAAGAAAGAAGAACAGTTGCCAGCTGTATTTTAAGAAAAAAAATTAAAACAAAAAATTATTTTTATAGAAAACATAAATAAATTCTACATGTGAGAAAGTGACGGAGACGAGCTGGCCTTAGCCGTGACCACGTGGTACCCTTAATTGAAGGAAGACGTGTTTTCCTCTCCGGAGTACGCGTACGGCGTACCGACAATATAAGTATATAACTGAACCGACCTTTTCCTAATTACAAGAAAAAACAAATTATTGAGACCGGAAATTCCATGTGCCACCGCTCTCTCAGCAGTCAGCAGACTCAGCACCGATCGTTTTTTATTACACGCAAGTGACGCTACGGTCATCACATAATATGGAATCTATATCTATGGTTCCGTTTGGATGACTTATTTCCGGAATAAAAAATAAGAAATAATTATTTTTTACTAATAAATTTATTTCTAACCATTCAAATTCTTCACAAAAATTACACAATTCCCAATAAATTTACTCTTTCCCAATAAATTTCTTCCCTTCTTCTTTTTTCCTACTTTATTCTCAACGCATCCAAACGGAATCTATGGGCAGGGGCGAAATATAGGAAGGGTAAAATAGGACTAACGCAGCCGCAGAGTTGCATCGGTGCACAAGTGCACAGGAGGAAAGAAACTAACGAGTCCATGTAATCATATATTATTATTAGCTAAAACAATTATATATATTTCAATAAATTTTGTTTGCGATGTTTTGGATTTTATAACATAAGTCCAAATTTCACTTGTTGCACGATCAATTTTGTTTCATCAATTGCAAACGGTCTAAAAATTAATATCTACCTTAATACATATATTTCGTGCGGTGCGCAATTTGGATTAATAATACGGACCTGCGTGAGAGAGTCAAATGGAAGAGAAAAAAGGAAATTACTTAGAGTAATCAACAATCTGTGCAATCAAGCAATCAGAGCGCTATCGCTTTCACCCTCATCCTTATTCTGAGCGAATATATTCTATTTTTTACGCACCATCTCAGATTCAGCCTTCCGATTCAAATCTTCACCTCCTTCGGTCCCCTCTCCTCACATCCGTCTCGCCTCCGCCTCTCCTCTCCTCCGGCTCCGCCTCTCCTCTGCTTCGCATCACCTCTCCTTCGCATCCGCCTCGCATTCGCCTCCGCCTCTCAACTCATCCGCCCTCCCCTCACTGCTCCCTCTGCTATACCAATCAAATCTGGTTGAGAAAGAAAAAAGTAGAAATTCGAGAAGGATAAGAAGAGAAAAGAGGGTTAGATCTAGTTCTATTATAACTAAATTACTATAAGCGATGATATTAATCAGTACAGAGGAGTATCTAATATGCATAAGGAGTAAATATATTCATACCTGATTCTGTTGTCTTTTGGGAGTAACTAAATTACTATAAGAGAGGAAATTGATAAGTATAAGGGAGTAAATAATATATACAACGGAGTAAATAATATTCACATCTAATTCTGCTATTGTATGGGAGTAACTAAATAGATATAAGGGAGTAAATAACTAGTATTAAAGAAGTATCTAATATGTATGAGTGAGTAAATTACATTCAGAACTAATTCTACTGTTGTTTGGGAGTAACTAAATAAATATAAGGGAGTAAATAAGTAGTACTTTGGGAGTTTTTAATACAAGTAAGGGAGTAAATAATATTCATATCTGATTCTGTTGTTGTTTGGGAGTAACTAAATAGATATAAGGGAATAAATAATTAGTATAAAATGAGTATCTAATATGTATAAGGGAGTAAATAACATTCAAAACTGATTCTACTGTTGTTTGGGAGTAACTAAATAAATATAAGGAAATAAATAATTAGTAGTAAGGAAGTATCTAATATGTCTAAGAGAGTAGATAACATTCATAACTGATTCTACTGTTGATTGGGAGTAACTAAATAACTATAAGGAGATAAATAACTAGTAGTAAGGAAGTATTTAATACAAGTGAGGGAGTAGATAATATTTAATTTATGATTTTGATAACGACAGGGCTGCGACGGAAGAGCTGGGTAACGGCGACGGGAGGGCTGCACGACGGTTGAGCTAGGCGTCGGCAGGACTGAGCTGGACTGGGATGCGCGACGACGACGGAAGGGTTGCTCGACGGCGACGGAAGGGTTGCTCGACGGCGACGGAAGGGCTGTGCGACGGCTGAGGGCGACGAAATGCGAAAGAGAAGGTTAGTGGGGTGAGAGTGACGGAGAGATGCGCGTGAGGGGGTGAGGCAGAGTGAGAGCGACGCGGGGGTAAGAGGAACGTGTTTTCCTTTTTTGGACAACGACTTTTTTTCATTTTTACATATGATTGCTTGATTACTTGACTACAGTAATTACAGTTATCAACTCCGAAAAAAAAAAAAAGAGGGATTTGATTTCGGCTCGGGATCCAAAAGCCCAATTCGGCTAGGAATTAGAGATCCCATTTAAACTTTCATTTAGGGCCGACTACAATGTTCCTACACTAGTCGACGGAACAGATTAACAGAATATACCTTTAATTATTGTTTAGATAGTAGATACGGGTACCAGTTAGTAATCACTCACATCCAACAGATATAGTTACAGGCTTACAGCTTTAATCGTAGTAGACAACTTTTAAAAAAAATAAACATAAAAAAGGACCATTTGAACAACAACCATTTACAAGACAGCAGCATTGCTTAAAACCGCATCGACGTTTGTAAGAGCTTTGGGGCCGTTTGGATGGAAGTTGGAAGTTGAGGAATTTGGAAAATTTCATATTCTTAGACATAAATTTATTATAAATAATACAAACTTTTCACAAAGTTACACACTTCTCAATAAATTTATGTCTAGAAATATAAAATTCCCCAAATTTTTCAAATTCCTAAGCGATCCAAACGGCCTCTTTGCTGGCAGGATAAACCTATTATTCCAAGGAATCGGGATCTGGTGGTGGAACCCAAGTCAGATCAGAATCAAAGTCTTTTAACCCTGGAGATCTTCAGGATACAACTCAAGCTACCAGAATACTTTCCCAACTAGCAACACATACACTAGATAGACAATAAAATGATTGTCTAAGGCACTTGTAACATTGATGCTCTGACAAGTCCCTCGCACACTGTACCATTCCATATACTCTTGAACTGTTATATACTTGTGTATTAACTCCAGTGGCAAACATCCTTACTGTTTTATTGAATGCCGCAATTTGAGAAATGGATTTGACCATGGAGAAGATCTGTTTCTTGAACTGCTTTTCATTGGGTGGGCCTAGTAACATGCAACCTGCAAAGTGTTGTTCAATTGTACTCAATTGGAAGAAGAAATTATCAGCGGAGTACCGAACAGCACACTGGTCGAAGTATGCGATACCGCCATTGTCGTAAAGGCAGGATCGGAGAAGGTATTGAGAGGCTTTCAGTAGGCAACTAGTACAAGATTCATTACTGATGTCACTGCAGCATTGTGCGAGGCCATAAACTTGGTGTGGTGGTTCGCCGATAACCGGTGCAACAAATCCGGTTCTCGGTGTATTTATATTTAGAATAAGAGAAGACATAAGGAGGTTGAGATTGGATTCCTCGCTGCTGCCTCTCATGCTGTATCCTGTGGAGTAATAGTTTGGGTTTTCACATTTTACTGAAATTGATTGAGCAGGAAATGCGAGTGTTGTGAGAGGTACAATTGTGAGAAGAGAGATCCGAATGTGTGGTGAGATGATCATGGTGATAGATAGAAATTTAAACATTTTAGGTTGTGCAAATCTATTATATTTATGTATATTCGGCTGAACCATTGACTTTTTTATGAATAAATCAACTTAAATTTGGGCCGTGCCAAAATGCTCTTGCAATATTAACATTTGTAGTTTTTTGTCTGCTGTTTCCAAATTCAATAAATATCTCGGCATTCATTTGGTAATATTGATTATGCAGCTGAAGTAAATGAGATTAACAACAAAAATTGAAACGTATTGTTGACAAAAATAAAAACTTATTGTTGACAAATCCACTTCAACAAATAGATGAAACAATTGGGAATCGCTACGGTGCATCATGATGCATATGGGTACTTTTGTGTTATGAACTTATTTGTTAGTTATATTTAAAAAAAAATTAAACAATAAAATATAATTTGATTAATTTTACTTACATCAAGGTTTTAAAATACGGTTTTTGTTGTTTAACGGTACAGAGTTGATATAGCGATTCAGTGTTATATCGGTGAAATAACAAAGAAAAAACGGTATATATAAAAATATAATTATACTGCTAGCCTATCTTATAAGTTACTTGAAAAATTAAAATATAAAAAAATTAACAAGTCGAAAAGCAAAATAGACAAAATTAGTGTTTTAAACGACAAACAAATTAGGGCTTGGTATGGATTTGTATTTAGCAAAAAAAAAATTGTAAGTTTAATGACCGATCTTTTTTTCCGTCGCCAAATGGCAAAAATTTTAAGTTATTTCGCTGATTTTTCGGAATATAACGCCACTATTATTTCGTTCTTGGTTGTTGTAACATTGATGCATTTTGCTCCAAAATCCCTTTATTTAAGTCATAACGGTGTTATTTCGCTGAAATTTAAAAGTTTGATCTACATATTGAAATTTCATAACATACAAAAATTTACTCTTTTTGGGTTTTAGACTTTTTTTTTAAGTTTCACTTTTTGATACAAACTAATAATAAAATATATCCAAAAATGGTATCTTTTTATTTAAAAAGAAAATAATAGGAAATAGTTTTAAAAAAATAGGTAAGTTTGATTTGATATGAAATTTTAACATATAAATTGATGTATGCATTGTGATGCACCGTAGTGCTACTCAAAATATTATGAAATTATTATTTCAACAAATTAATGCTGATGGATCATTACGAATAACTCTCCGTGAAGCGGAAGTTTCTTTCTTCTGTTTTTGTGCTGTATGTATATGTATAATTATTTTTAGCGTGTTAACTTATGGTTTGCCCCGTCTTTTGTCATTGACGGGCTCCACTGAATTGCAAATTTCTTTGAATGGTGATGGGCTATTGGAAAACTGTATCAAGCTGGTACATATCAATCAATCAATACATATATAAATAGACTAACTTATTGTAATTAGCACTATTTAAAAACAGTGTGGATGACATGTGGAATCCGGTTGACAGAAAATATTAAAATATTCACGTCTCTCGCTGCACCATGTGTTGTATTGTACGTCAATGCCTACGTGTCATTGATTAGAAGCTGTTGGCTGCGTGTGCAACAATCGTACCCAGTCTATGCACCACTAGGCAATAGGTCATGACGCGTCTCTGCACTACTACCTATGCCTATTTTTTTTTTATGAAATTACCTATGCCTATGAAAATTTAAGCAAAGGCATCAACTATATACACAAATAAACTATGCCTCTGCAGTTTGCCACGTGGATATATATATATTTTGTACATTTATATAGTTTGTACATTTATTTGTGCATCTACATGAGAAAAGGGCAATGGCCAATGGGTCAGGTGGGGCCCGCTCCAAGGTGTAGAGAGAGAAAGACATTTGGAGACCATTTATCGTCCCTGTACGCATCAATAAAATTCATTTTTTTAAGAATGAACCACTTTTTTTTATTTGAATAGACCAAATGTGTTTTAAATGATATCAATCACATTTTTTTTTCCGAAATTTATGTGTTTCTTTTAAAAGATTATAAAAACAAAATCCAATAATACTATTTTTAAATTATTATATTTAATTTATTTGCCTTTTTAAGGAAATTTTTTTTAAAATTATACATCATACACAATCAATGAAAATGAAAATGTCACTCATATTATGACAGGCCTTATGTAGCAAAAATTTTAATTATTATAATTTTGTTTGAAATGTAAGTGTATTTTTTAGCGATTGTGTACTATTAGCTATATACCATGCTAAAAATTATTGCACAATACAGTTGATTTATATGATCTCTCGAATGAATAAAATAAAAATAGATCGCTCAACGCGTGAAACCCCACTAGTCATCTGATTTATCTCCGTCAAACCGGGACCCATTTTGGATCGATTTGGTGGTCCTTCAATTGATTTTTTTTCTTCTTTTTTGTACAAATATATATTGGCTCCGTTTAGATGGCTTCTTCCCGGAATAAGGAATAAGGAATAATCATTTTTTAACAATAAATTTAGGAGAATGGTCTCCGAAAGTGGCCGTTGTGTGTATAGATAGAAGTGTTAGAGAAATTAAACACCACTATGAATGTACTCCGGTTATAACAAATTTAATTAGTTATCCGTTATCATAGATTACTATTTCACCGAATTCTATTACGAATTACTACTGTTGTGTTTCGTGTGCTGTCTTGTATACCTCCACACTATTATTATTACTAAAAAAACAAAACACTTTTTTAATAATTTATTTTTTGTTATCTAAAACTCATAGCTTTCAATCAAATGTGTCTTATAATCTTACACGTTTTACCATTTCGATCAGAGCGCAAGTATTGATATGTTCATTATCTAATAAAATTCGGATGTAAAAATATATATATTTTTCAAGCTTTTAAAAAATGTCGTTTAAACACCGTTTTTTTTTTCCGAAATATCTGTATTTTGTTGCCAACCACACGAACATCACAGAAAAAAACGATAAAATAATGTAACGCGTCATTTACGTTTTTTCGCCGATAAAACGTAAAAAAAATTGTGTTTTTTCACCGAAAACGTGTACAATATCAAAAGACATATCGTGTATTTAAAACATAGGCTCCGTTTGGATAGGTGTGGGAAGAAGGGAAGAAGTGGGAAGAAGTATTGGAAAGTGTGTAACTTTGTGAAGAGTTTGGATTGTTTATAATTTTTTTCCTTCTTCTTCCTTCTTCTTCTTCTTTCTTCCAACGATCCAAACGCACCCATAGTGTATTTGGTACATATCGTGAATAAAATGTTTAGAGATGTTCAATTGTGTACAATATCGTGTATCACTGCCTCTCTAAGTACAATATTATATGCCAATCATCCATACAAATGTAATACTGTATACAAAAATATATATGAGTTTGACACAGATGTTCGCATATATATACCGTTTTTCGCCCTTTTTTTCACCGAAAAAACACCGGACCGTTAAATCAACTTTGGACCGTCATATCGAAAAAAACGCATTTTAAAAACTTGATATTTTTTTTAAAATGACCAAAAATCTAATATTTGTCAAATCATTGGCACATATCATGGATAAATGGAAGTATTGATGCCGTACTGTATAAATCTCGAAAGTTAGCTCTCTTCGGTTTAAAATCCTACATTTCAAAGTTATGCGAGAGTTTCAGACTTCGAGATCCCTATTTTTAACGGTTCAAAGTTATGCGAGAGTTATTTTTAAAAAGCCATAAGATTTATTTTTTGAAAAGACCACGATCCCTATCTCCCGCTGGCCGTATAAAATAAGAGATAATTAGTTTTATGTAAATTTGAAAAATATTATTTTTAAATTACTAATTAAATTTATGTTATTATAGAATTGATAAAATTAATTTTATGCCACTATTTCTTCACAAACATACTAAATTCTAAAAATACCATTATTAAATTTGTCATTATTTTTCTTTAATAACCAAATTACCCCTCATTAAAAACAAACCCTAAAAAACAAACGGCGTTGTGTAATGAGTTTATGAAAATGGCTAGACTTCATGTGAGAGATTATGAATGACAAAGTAATGCTCCATGATAGACGATGAAAAAATGCATCCTCGACCAAAGCCCTTGCTTTAATTAATGACACAATACCAATAAAATAAAGAAGGAGAATAAAAATATAAATTAAAAAGCTAGTTTTAACTTTTCAAAGTAACAACGTAAGCAATAAAATTAATATGATAATCCTCCATGAATGGTTAGTGAGCGTGAGAGATTATGAAAATCATTAAAGTATTCACTATTATTTAAATTTCTCATTTCTAAATTCTTTTTTATAGAATTGATTTTGATGATGTGACGTTGCATGAGGATTATTTTAATTTCCTTTTATTTTGAAATTAGAATTATGTCATTGGCCAACTAGATTTATGCCACTATTTTAAAAGGGTAGAATTGTCATGTCTATTGTTTGATGGCATAAAACTAATTTTTATCCTTTTGAAGTGGCATAAAAATAATTTGTCGTTTAGTGATGACATATCTCTGATTTCAAATTTTTACGGTGGCATTAATCAAAATCACCCATAAAATAATGACCGGTTGAAATGGGTTATACTATGGTTAAGATAGGAATCGCTGCACTAAAGACTACATAGTTTCATTTGCGGAAGCTGTCTTTTTATCAAAGTAAAAAAGGAAAAGGGGTCGTTGTCTCGTTGATCGAGGGGGAGAGAGTTTTCGATGTTTAGCCCCTGGAATTTTAACAAAATAAATAAATTTCACGATACACGCTTTACGGGTGCGTTTGGATCGTTAAAAGAAAGAAAAAAAAGAAGGAAGAAGAAAAAAAAAATTATAAGCAATTCAAACTCTTCACAAAGTTACACATTTCTCAATATTTTTTTTCCATTTTTTCCTTCTTTCCACACCTATCCAAACGGAGTCTACAATAAAGAATAAAATAGAGTTCCATTGTTTTAGAATTTGTATTGTACTTTATGCACACTAAATATGTATTATCTTTAAATGGGGAAAAAAAATATTACACAATAGACCTGAAATTCATATCCTCAGTTTTGAGGTCTTTAGAGGGCAGACCTTTGAGACCTTTGATATGAACCATTCGATCAATTCCTGATTAATATCAAGTCCGTCAAAATTTATGTGATCCGTCAAAATCTATCCGTCTAGATTAGATTAGAGGATGCTGGTCGTGAAAATGAAAATAATATAAAAATTACTAGTTTTAAAATTTGTCGCGTGGTTATCTGAAACCACAGTAGATCATTATAATTTCATCAACTGTTGTAGGTTTCTTTACCCTTTCAGCCTTTCTCTTGTTTTGTACATATTTATGGATTCTATTGGGCTTTTGTTTTTATTTTCATTATAGCCAGTCAGCCCTGTTTTTAATTTCCAAATGGAAAAAGAAAATGCCAGCCTATGGGCCTTGCTCAAAAAGAAAAGCAAAAACAAAACAAACGAACAGTGCTGCATTTTATTTCATATATTATTGAAATTCAAGCAAATATGCATTTAAAACCTCTGTTGCTGACTTAAGTTATGGCAATTCTGTAAATTATTTCTTTTTCATTACTTGATAATTTGGCATCGTCAAACAGCTAATAAAATTTTATTAAATTGATGCATAACAAATGTCTTGAATGATAAAAAAAAACTACATATTTCACAGTTATTTAATAAATGGAGAAAGATTTTTTTTTCCATTTGGAAGAGCTAGACAAAGATTGTCAAGCAATAAATGGAGAAAGTTGTCTTTGCGATGTTTCATGTGCCGACTTGCAGGTCAGATACATGACATGAGACAAACAATTCCGAGAATTGCTCACGTCACGCCTCAATTGCTCATTCACTCCAATTTTTTTTGTAAATAATGACCGAAATACCCTCTTTTCTCTCATTTTATTTTTCTTAGACTATTCCTATCTTATTTTCATAAGTTTTGGAGTGAATAACTTGAGAGTGTCATGAGCAATTTCCAACAATCCCATGGACTGATGGACCCCTTCCAAATATAGAGTTTTTTTTTTTTAACCCCTTCCCAATATTCGGCAAATTTGAGAGCTCAAATTCAATGTTTCGCCTCCCACATGGACACTTCATTGAATGCAATGCATGATGTGTACTTCATTTTGTATAATTTAACCGCTTATCACCAACCATATCCACATCTTACGAAAGAAACTTTCAGGCAATTCCACTGATTTCCACATAATTTCTCGTAGTTTACTAATACAATTTGATGCTCATTTCCGGCTTATTCCAACATACTTTCCACTGATTTGACTTCAATTGAATAAGCAAAAATTTCAAATTATACTTTGAACACGTAAAAATTTACCCTTTATTACTTTAAAGTTCAAGCTTACTTTGAATATACTAATTATATAACTTTCATTTTTTTGACGACCCGAAATACCACTAGAAACTCTTTAAACTAGTTTACGATTAATAGAACGAATTTAAAATTCAATTTTTTAGTTTAGTAATAAAATTATGGTCGTTTAATAAATATGTGGAAACACTGTGATAGTCATGAAAGTCTCCTAAGCTTTAGACAAAGTCCGCAAAAATAACCATTATAAAAAGTTTGAAGATTTTGACAATTAAAATTAAATTTTAGCTTAATAAAATAGTTTGTACCAACAGTGCCCACTGATAATTTCCGTTCCGTGAAATGGGAATAATCACAATATATTAGTGCATATAAACATTAAAAATTTAGAAGGCGAGCAAATTGTACTGCCGAATTAAGTCTATAAATTAATTAAGATATTGAAACCTCACAAGTCGATATTTTTTTTTTGGAAAAAAGTGGGAGCGCCCACCACTCTTCATATGAAGAGCATCCAAATTGTAGACAAAAAACAGAAATTACAATCCACATGTTTAACCATAATACTCACCAATACTTGACCCCTCAAACTAACATAAGCTTCAACGCCTCTGTTTAAATCTCCCTGGCAATAACAGCAACACACAACTACAGCTCATGATTATGTTTGCTATCTGCACTGAGTCTTGAAACTTCAAAGAAGCACAACACTTATTAACAACAGAAGAAAACTGAAAACCAAAATTAAAAGAACAGCTAAAGGAGATCAATAGCACTCCGAACTCCTTTTCTGACGGCTCCTTTTGAAATTGATCACGTTGTCAATCTCCAGCCCCAACACTTACTCCCGGGCTGTTGTTACATTCTAGCATAGGAGCACCCAGCACCATTTTTTCTGGCCCCACCTCACCATTTGTCCACACACCATTTGCTCCAGGATGGGCCCACATGTCATATAGGGCTGGTTCTCTCACCACCATCATACCAGGAGCATCCTCAGCCATCATTCTCTTCATCTGTTCCTTAACATCACCTGTCCACAAACCTGACCACTATAGTAACAAGTGATTGATTTTGGCAATATAACTGTGTAAGGTGGCTTGAATAGACTCCTGAAAACAAACGTCATTCCTTAAGAGCCAACAGGTCCAAAATATGGCTGCACTGCCCAATCGAAAAATTACTTGCTCTTGATCTTGAATCACACTAGCTAGAATCAAAAACTCATCCAGAGAATGAGGAGCATTATGAATATTAAATTTAGCCAAAAACCAATCCCATACTCTCTGAACATGGGGACAAGCAAAGAAGAGATGGTCAGTTTTCTCTTCATTAGGGCAATAGACGTAATTTAAAGGACCCTCCCAACCAACCTCTTTGAGTCTAGATCTAGTAAGTAGTCTTTTCCCAACCACAGGAACATTTGAATTTTTAAAGGAATTTTCAATTTCCAGATGTAATCATAAAAACTGCATGGTACCCCTCTATCCTCCACCCACAAATACATGTCTTTGGTACTAAAATGCCCTTTTATGTTTCCTTTCCACACAACTCTATCTGATTCTAACGTTAAAGGCATATGACTAGAAATATCCTGCATCAGAAACATAAAGTCTTTTAATTTGATATCAAGTCGATATCAAGATGTTAATACAAGGGGTTTTGTTTTAAATTTGTATACACGCAAGCGGCGGCTAGTACGGTGGTTATCAGGTTATGTCGTGGGCGCGGGAGCTTTATTGAAAATTTAATAGTAATATATGTATAAGTAATTAGTTTGGAAATCATTAAGGGGAATTAATCGCATTTACCTTTTGACTCTCCATTATAGAATTTAGAAACACCAACGGTGTCTGGTGTCAGTGGTGTGTGTCAAATCACTGCGAATAAGACGAATCATTATCGCACGTCAACTTCATAATTCATGGAGGATTACTATTAGACGTTTCAGTTCAAATTGGATCCGCTATGGATTGATTTTAGTTTGAATTATTGTTGGGTCATTTGGCGGTCCGGATCAAAAATTATATATTTTTTTAACATGGATTTCATTTCATTTCATTTTGTTGTAAGATTCATGGTTAAAATAAACGAATTTGGTGTCATTTCGTTGGAATTTTTATAAATCTAACGAAATTTTATAAAATCAATTGAATTGAAATGAAATCCCGTGTAAAAAATATTTTGATGAGGGCCTGAGTTTGGATTATTAATTTATTGTTCGATAATATATGGAGTCAAATGGTGTCAATTGGAGGAAATATATTTCGGTTTATTTGTTTGAAGAAAAACTTTTCAGCGACTGACAGGTGTATTTCATTTCTTCTTTGTCAACTGTCAAATTATCAAACATTAATTTATTTTTGGATGTAAGATCTTTCTGAGTAAGGACAGTCCGGTCAGATACTTAGATCAGATTTTGAATTATCTGACTTAAGATTATTTTCAAGTTTTAAGTCATTCAAATTACATCGGATTATTTTTAGTTGGTTAACATCTCAATTATTTCATATTTTTGTGGGAGGTAAGTTAATATTGACTCAAAGTCTAAAAAAGTATTGAACCTATTGGATATTTTAAATATGGCTAGTTAAATTTATGTCATTTCGAGTACTAGCTCTTAGTTTAGTGACAAAAAACAATACATCTTGATTCTTTGAGTAAAAGTTGCAAGTTCGAGATACGACTGTGGATTTTTCATAGACGTTTAATTTAAAAATAGTTGGATGGCTTAGACCTCCGATTTATCTTCAAAAAATTTTTATTTCATTTCAAATTTCAGGTAAATTACATTCGAGGTTAGATAAATAGATCGAATATTTTTTTTGTATATTTTTGAGTTATATGCTACTCGATCGTACTTGATTAAATTAGTTATTGTCTTTTCCATCAGGGGCGGATCCAGTGGTGGGGCTGGTGGGGCTAGAGCCCCACCTACCGCCGTCGAACTCTGAAGCCCCTCTTTAGCCTCAATGAATTTTTTCAGCCATTGGAGCACTCAAAGGTGGGGCTGAAAAACAGAAGAAGAGAAACCGTTCGATCAAATAATTCATTAGAGCGCTCAGCCCCACCTAAATATTTTTGCTAGATCCGCCACTGTTTTCCATGCTTGATTATTTCGGATATTCTTTGATCAGGCCAATTTTTTTAAAAAATAAATTAAGCTTAGATTTGATTAAGATGTGATCGCACAGATTTATTGAATCAGATTTTGCCACATCAGACAAATCCATTTTTATGTTTGTAGCTACATGGATTGAGTTACAGTTGAATGCCACACAAGATCCTAGTTGCCCAATGGTTTACTTTTTTCTTTTTATTTTTCTATTATTTCTGATTCTATTTCTACCCTGTAGGAACCCATGTGTTCATTGACCACTTGACCAAATTGATTGTTTGTACACGCCTTGCACTATATTTTATTAAACCACTTGTTCAGTGCCCCATATACTGATATACGGTCCGTTTGGATCGCTTAGGAATTTGAAAAATTTAGTAAATTTTATATTTTTAGACATAAATTTATTGGAAAGTGTGTAATTTTGTGAAGAATTTAGATTGTTTATAATAAATTTATGCCTAAGAATATAAAATTCTCCAAATTTCTCAAATTCCAACTTCGATCCAAACGGCCCGTTAGTATATTACTGAGAAAGTGAGAATAAGAAAGAGAACCCACTCCAACTCCATCATCTCGTCTCCATCAGGCTCTAAACTCAACAATGCATCTCTCTCTATTACTTCTTTCCTTCCTCTTGTACCTCTCTGTACCAGCCACCTCTGAATACTTCTACTATGATTGCTACAGTACAGGCAACTACACTACCAACAGCACGTACCTGTCAAACCTCAACCTTCTCTTCTCATCTTTGCGCTCCAATTCTACTGCTAATGGTTTTGCAGATGGTACCGTTGGTACTGCACCAGATATGGTCACAGGTATTTCCCTCTGCCGCGGCGACCTCAATACCTCCTCCTGTTTGTCTTGCCTCTCCCGAATTTCGGTAAATTTCTTTGTTTTATTGTGCTTCATTTGAGGATGTTTTTTTTTTTTTTGTATTTTTCATTGCTAATTTCTAGATGATGATGAAGTAATTGCAATTACCTTTTGAAACATTGTATGCTCCCACAAATTGTTTATTACAATTTCTTGTAGTTGATATTGTTCGTGCTACTTTGAATAATTTAAATAAGCACAAAAAATTGTTTTAGATAAGTTGAATGAAAATGGCAAAATTACCCTTACTTTTGATATCAGCTAAATCATCCAAATATGGAGCATTATCTGTAAAGTAATTAACTTGCTGTCAATAAGGAGAAGAAGTGAAGGTTTGACCAGCGTTTAATTCAGTTTGTAGTCTATTTCAAGTATTCAACTGATAAATTAAGCCATGCATTAAAAAAATTAAAATCAGCATACTAAATTGAATGAGATTTCATAAACACTTTTCAGGACATATTGAATCTATGCCCCTACTATAAATCAGCATTGATGTGGTACAATAGTTGCTACATGTATTTCTCGAGCAAGTACTTTCTCTCCTCATTAGCCAACTCACCAGTACAGCCCCTGATCAATGCCGACAATGTCACTGTTGATCCAGACAGGTTCGATCGAACTGTCGCCCAGTTCATGTTAGATATGAAATCTTGGGCCCTCAACAACTCAACCAAATTTTTTGCCACTGGAATTATAACAAATTTCTCGACAGAGTTCTCCACATTTTATGGTCTTGTGCAGTGCACACCAGACCTGACTAAATCCCAATGTCAGGTAAGATCATTTTATGTTAGGTAATGTACCAATTTTTCTAATTGATGTAGCCATACGGTAGTAATGAAATCAGGTATACTGTATCATGTGCTTACATATTAGTGTTCCAATTCATCTCTGAGGTACACATGCAGACCAAGTAAGCTGCTGTATGTTATTCTATATTAACCACAGGGAGTATTATACGATATCTAACTTAAGTGGGCATGCTTTGTTGATTGACAAAGAGCACTAGGGAAATAAAGGGTAATTCAATTCTAAGGTGGACAAAAATTTTAAACTGGGTTTGAGTTCTAATCATTCATTTCTGTTCATAATTTTAAATATACGATTTAAATTTAAGCCCAGTTATAAAATTTAGTCCACAATATAATTTGCCAAAAATTGGGATCAATGTAACATCAGGTATGAGTCTTATCTTGTTGTACTTTTCTACAGAGTTGTCTTCAAAACCTACTCGATGAATTTCCCAAATATGCTAGTAGAGCGATCGGGGCAAGGATAATTGGGATACATTGTAACATCAGGTATGAGTCAGCTCCTTTCTATGAAGGTCCCGCTATGGTACATCTTGACGGTACAGCACCCTCTCAAAGCCCAGTGGCGCCTCCTGGAGTAAATAATGGTATGTGGTAGTCTGTGTTTGCAATAATGCCTAAACTAAATAGCCTCTTCTGTTTACACGGTTCACATCAAATGTTTGACCATCATTTAGATTAGATGAGATTGTCATTGAAGCACTGGGTCAATTATTCATGTTAGCTACGCAATAAAATTAATAAAAAAGTATTTTTGTCACCACCATATGACATCATTTAAGTTGCATCAGTTAAGAGTACAGCTTAGATAGATAATGAAGTAGTTGCACGGAAATAATTCATCAACTTGACTAGGAATAATCCACAGAAAAGTACAACAAGGTAAGGCACATATAGAGATGATTTGGAAAACCAAGTAATAACAGAAACAAGAACTTTTTGACTTGTAGTAGGAATATATGGTGTTTATAGACTATATCAATTTCAACTTATGATGAAATGTGAATAATTATATAATCAGGTTAAATGACTCTTCATTTTTCCTGATTTGGAATTTATAAATAGTATTATTTTGGATATAAATGGGACTGAACCCAGTAAAAAAAAATTGTTCATTATCTGAGATTAATTCAACCTGACAGAAATCAAACATGTTGTTGACCCAATAAGACGAAAATGTTGGGTTCATTTGTATTTAGATAATAAGTTAATAATTAGTGAGTATCATGAATAAGGGCCTTAAGTTGTGACCATTATACCAGAAGATCCTTGTTTAAACTTCTCACAAGGAAGGGAATTTCTGTTTCACATGTTTAATTTCTTGAGTAATTACTTAATAATATGCAGGGACTAAGAAGAAAAGCAATGTTGCAGCATTTGCCATCAGTATCCCTGTTGTAGCTGCAGTAGCGTCTTTAGCAATATTTTGCTTTTGTTTCTATAAGAAGAGATCTCATGGAAGGAAAAAATCAGAATCCGGTAAGTTATAAATGTAGTTAACAGAAATATTATTGCAAAATTATACAAAACATGGTTGGTACGCTATAACATAAATTTGTCAAATTTCCTTCTTTTTTTTTTCTTTTTCTTGTCAAACTACTATTTATTGAAAACTTTTTTTTGGGTGATATCAGAAACTTTTTTGCAATCAGACAAGAAAGTTTAACAAATTTGCTCCCTAATCTTTGAATGTGACCAGTTTGACACTACCATTAGAAGCTTGCAGTTGTTTACATATTTTTTTTGCATAAAACATAACAAATGTATCCTAATGCTTGTGCTGTTTCATTTACCTTTTTCTCAGAAGAGGTCAACTTCGAGAAGAATATTGAAAATGTGGATTCATTATTTATTGACCTTTCAATATTAAAATCTGCTACGAACAACTTTCATGTTACCAACAGGCTTGGTGAAGGTGGATTTGGTGCTGTCTATAAGGTATACTTCCTTTAATCCCTTCTACACGTTTTAAATTCAAGAACGATCATATGGGACAAAATGTTGGTATCAATTTTTTTTGGGAATTACATGCATCTTAATTAGGAGCTTTTTGTGGATAAAATCAAGAAATTGGTTATAATTTCAGACCCAGTCTATAATTTATTTATTTTTCTACGGCTTTGTTAAACCAATAGCATCCCAAATAGGGATCCCAGCTTGTCTTGTTTTGCCATACTTTCCCTGATATTTTCTAAAAGTCAGTTATTTGTGCTTATATAACCCTTGTTCTGTATCTAATTGCAATAGGGAGTCCTTCCAAATGGACAAGAGGTAGCAGTAAAGAGGCTTTCTCAGAGCTCTGGCCAAGGAATTGAAGAATTAAAAAATGAACTAGTTCTAGTTGCAAAGCTTCAGCACAAAAATCTGGTACGAGTTGTAGGAGTTTGCTTGGGAGGACAAGAGAAGCTTCTAGTTTACGAATTTGTTCTCAATGGAAGTCTTGATACATTTCTATTTGGTAATATATAAATCCCATTCTCCATCCATAGATTGTACAATTGTTACTCATTTCAAAATTCCAGGTGCAATAACCACAGTAAACTGACCATATATGCCAGCTTGTAGCCTTTCTTTGGCATTGTAATGTATCAGTCACTGTTTTAGCAAGTTGGTTGATCTAAATTTAAAAGCTAATAAACTTTTTTGTGATGTTCTCGTATAGACAATGAAAGACGGCCAGAACTGGACTGGAGAAAAAGGTGGAGAATTATAAATGGAGTGGCCCGTGGACTCCAATACTTGCATGAAGATTCTCAATTGACAATAGTACATCGAGATCTCAAAGCCAGCAACATTTTGCTAGATTCGGACATGAATCCTAAAATTTCAGACTTTGGCCTTGCCCGGTTGTTTCATGTGGATCAGACTGCATATGCTACAAAACGGGTCGTAGGAACATAGTAACTACATTGACTTCTTGTTATTACATCTTATAGTTAATTATTGTGGGTTTTTAACAGAAAATTGCTGTTGCTATTCTATCATGCCAAGACCAAATACATAATATATACTAATACTTCATATTTGTTACTAATTATATTTAAGTAATAACCAATTTGTTAATGCAATTTGTGAAAAAATATTAGAAGCAAGATTGCATAACATAATGAGTTAAAGTACCTATAGAGAAGCAAGATCACATAATAAAATGTAAAATTTTGTAGTGGCTATATGGCACCAGAGTATGCAATGCACGGGCTCTACTCAATCAAGTCGGATGTGTTTAGTTTTGGTGTTTTGCTTCTAGAGATCATAACTGGGACTGCAAATACTGGTTCATTTGACGGCGAGCATGGTGAAGACCTATTAAGCTCTGTAAGAATTCCTAATTTATCTTTCTTAAATTTCATAATTGGTTTACAAGACCCCATAAAATCACAAAACAAATTGTACAATACCTCAACATGCCAACATATTATAAATCAACCTGTATAAACCATACAAATTATATCATTGTTTTCTCTACAAGACATGAGAAATTATTTTTCATACTGTCCCATTGCATCCTTGTAAAGTGGCTAGAATACTCCTCCCAATTGTTGTGTCTCAAATTCTAAACAAAGAAAAATTTACTTGATTAGGACATTTAGAAAAAAGAAAAAAAAAAGAGTATTTGACTATTTGTACATAGCATATTGACATTTCGTATTTGCATGAGTGAATATTTCTATTTTTTTTTTTATTAAGGCACATGTAGACATGATACTTGGGTAATTTTTCAAGGCAAATGAAATATTAGTAACAACAAAGTAGAATTGTAACTCCCAAACCACTAAGTTCAATGAAATGTTATAATTTTTTACTGCAGATATGTTATCATACATGCACTGCATGTGAACTATTATATATCATCGAAAAAAATCTAAATTAGATAAATTGACATTTGATTACAATTCAGGTATGGGAGCATTGGATAACAGGAACAATAGCTGACATAGTGGACCCTGTACTGGATTGTCCAACAAACGAGATAATCCGACATGTACATATCGGGCTTCTCTGCGTGCAGGAGGACCCAGTAGACAGGCCGCGCATGTCAGAGGTTGTGATCATGCTCAGTACTGACACCATCTCTCTTGAAGCACCTTCGAAACCAGCATTTTAACTCAAAAGAGGAGATGAGTCAAATACACAGAGCGTAACAGATGCCAGGTCGTTGCAACTGTCACAGAATGAGGTTACAGTCTCACAACTTGGGCCAAGATAAAATGAAAGAGTTTTGGCACCTATTATTTGAAGAGAATAGTTTTTTCTCTCTTTTTTTGTCAATTAATTTGCATTTGTTCTTTGGTTTGTCAACTGTTAATATATAATTTGTAAATGTCGTTTGGAAATTTTAATATGATTGTGTGGCACGTGCAACTTTACTCCTAGATTTTTTAATTTAATAAGACAAAATCATAAATTTAATTTAAAATATATAAGAAAATATAGTCGAACTATGGAAGTCAGAAAGGACGGAATGCATTATTTTTTTAAATAAATTAAACTTGTACCTCAACCATGGCAATATAAAAGCAAAATGCAGGCACATTATTTTTTTTTTAAATAAAGTTTCAGGTAATGCATAATTCTACAAAGCTGTTCTTTTGTTCAATGGATAACTTTTTCCTGCTTTGTTTTGCCTTGACCGTTTGATAGCCTTACTTTCTTTTTTTTCTTTTCTTTCGGCTAAGCTAAATTAGAGGCTTGTTCTAACCATTGATGTTTAATAGCCTTACTTTCTTTTTTTTCTTTTCATTCGGCTAAGCTAAATTAGAGGCATGTTCTGACCATTGGGTGACACTATTCTCTAACACCTTACTACTTTTTTCCCTCTTTTCTGCATTAATGAATGCAGGAACCCCAGCAAAAGGGTTGTTTTTTTTTTTTAAAAAAAAATGTCGGGTGTCAGATAAAGAAAATTAAGGGAAATGATTTCTAGTTTCACCTTTTATATATTTTAAACTTCTGTTGTTATTTTTCTAGATATTTAAATCTGGAGTTTTATTTAGTAAAAAGTTTTGGTGATCCAGTTACGTCCACAAATAAAATGGTAGATATAAATTTTGTAAAAAAAATATTGAATGAAATGCGTCGCAAACTTAGTACATTGTTTTTGAATAAAAAATTTGTAGATTATTTCCATTTTTATTTCAAACAGGACAATCATATTAGATGATATTTTATATTTACTACCATAAAATGAATAATTAAAATTGAAACCATTTGAACAATCCCCTAACTACAAGATTTAAGAAATCGAAAGTAACATAATTGAGTTTAACATGTATTACTTCCTAGGTTCATGCTCATGCACCACAGAATTGGCAAATACATTAAAATATTGAAGAAAAGTTGACTTGACCAACCCCAAGAATAATTTTAGCAAGTTGCATTGAGTATCCCAATTTTATTTCCAACCGAGCAGTTTACGAAGAGTTTCTTATCTTGTCAAAAATTTCTGTTCGATTGTTTAACACATGACTTCATTCTGAAATTTCAACAAACGGAATTAAAAATAAGAGCAATGCTAGAATCAAACATATAGGACGTCAAACACGATGTAAACGTCGCACATTAAAATTTCAAACGGTCGATCTAAACCGGTCAATATGATCTCTATATTAAAATATTCTTGATAATAAAATTTTACATTTTTTCATATTTTCTAACTATTTTTTTCGAATTTTCAAAATTGAAGGGTTCAGAACTTTTTAGATTGAGCATCTTGAAAAATTCCAAAAAAATAGTAAAAAATTTTGAAAAAATATAAAATTTGGTCTCCATGAATATTTTATAACATAGAACAATTTGAACGGTTTGGATTGGCCATTCTAATTTTAGAAATTAAAATTTTATCGCGTTGGATAAGTATACGCGTCCTATATGTTTGACACTAGCCACTCCCTAAAAATAATGCGATACTGATGTTTCTTATGGTTACCACTTTATTTTTTTTTTGTCTAAATTATAGCTTTTTATTTCTAGAATAATTACAGATAACAAAATAATTTTTCCAATTAGCTGTGGAAAGTAACTTGGCTTCAAGGATTGACTTTTTCTGATGGAGTGATGGGCTGGGCATTTCTCAAACCAGGATTTCCTTTTCCGGTGTTACCGTGCTAGCTAACTGGGCTGATGCAGTGATGCCGCCTTCTCCGTGTTACTTTTTTTCCCCGAAAAAATTAATACTAACGTTACTGTTCATATTAATTTTGATAATAACAGAAAAAAAATCAAAATTTTAATACTAACGTTGCTGGATCGTCATCCCAGTTGACGAAAACCCAATACCCTTGGATCGTCATCCCAGTTGACGATCCAAGCTTGGATCGTCATCCCAGTTGACGATCCAAGCTTGGATCGTCATCCGAAATGACGATCCAACGATCCAACGAAAAAACACATATTAAAAAAAGATTTTGAAAATTTTTTGGTTTGGATCGTCATCCCAAATGACGATCCAAACCAAAAAATTTCAAATTCTTTTTTTTAATGCAAATTTTACATTTTAGTCCCCAAAGTTTTTATTATTACAAAATATATAATTTATAATTAAAAATTAAACATAATTAAAACATCTATTATATTTTATTTACACATCGTGCGTGCCGTGTCATGTCGTGTCAAACACGATCGTGTTAGATTTGTGTTGAGGTGTCGTGTTAATTCGTGTTCGTGTCGTGTTGCGTGTCGAATCGTGTCGTGTTGAATCGTGTCAAACTTTCTAATGTCCCAACAAGACACGATTATGACACAACACGATAACATGATCGTGTCGTGCCAATTTTGTATTCGTGTCGTGTCGTGTCAACACACACATTGTGTCGTGCCAACACGATCTTGTCGTGTTATTTTGGAGAACATTAAAAAAATAATGTATTAATCGATGATTGTTCCAATAATTTGAATACAAATTGTTTATGGCAAAAATAAGTAAATTGTAAATTGTGTGCATTTTCATAAGTGAAATAATTTTAGAATAAAAAGATGTTCAATTCAAAAAGTGATCTAAAAAAATTGCAAGTTTTGTGCTTTGCAAATCTATCTAATATGTTAAAGTGGTTTGTCAAATTTATCTTTATCAAAAATTTTATTTTTGTGCAATATGTTTTTACAAAATCATGAAATTCAAATTTAATTTAGTACATTACGAATTAATTATTAAATCATCTTAAATATTTTTTAATTTATGAAATATTTATTTATTATGACGATCCGGTCAATTTATTTATGAATAGATGTTCAATTTATTTATGACGATTCGGTCAATTTATTTAACGAAGCAAATTTGTACGAAGAACCCAACCAAATATATTGGTCACTCTGTTTTTATTTTTAGTGCTGTATTTAAATATATTGGTCACTCTGTTTTTATTTTTAGTGCTGTATTTATTATTTCATTTATAGTCCCTGTAAATACAAACTTTTTTTTAATACAAGTTTTGGCAAAAGCCAGTTTTCGAAAAAGACAAAGAAAAACTTATGAGCTGACGTTGATACCACAAAAAATCAATAAATCAATGATACACATTTTTTATAATTAAAACTTATGAGCTGACGCA
The DNA here is from genome assembly GCA_028095005.1 of Rhynchospora pubera. Classification (NCBI taxonomy): domain Eukaryota; kingdom Viridiplantae; phylum Streptophyta; class Magnoliopsida; order Poales; family Cyperaceae; genus Rhynchospora; species Rhynchospora pubera. The sequence continues at coordinate 9,728,609 of CM051463.1, read as the reverse complement.
CATATATAATTAAAATTTATTATTATATATTTAATACATAATAATATGTGCGTGTTGGCACGACACGATGTGCGTGTTGACACGACACGACGCGACACGACACGAATACAAAATTGGCACGACACGACATGTCATGTCATAATCGTGTCTTGTTGGGACATTAGAAAGTTTGACACGATTCAACACGACACGATTCGACACGCAACACGACACGAACACGAATTAACACGACACCTCAACACAATTTATAATACCACATCATATTATTTACCATCATTTAAATCATAATATTGTTCTAATTTAATTATTATTTTTTATAAAAAATATTAATAAAAACTTTAAACTTAATTACATAATAAATTATAACGTTTAGTAATTTTTTTCTTATTTTTTATTTTTAATAAAAAAAATAATAAAATAATCTGACACGATTTGACACGACTAACACAACGTTTCAACACGACACGACACGATCGTGTCAGTCGTGTCGTGTTACAATGCGTGTCATGTTGACTCTTCTCACCACTAAGCACGACACGACACGGTTAAAAAAGTAGTTCGTGTCAACACGACACGAGACTCTAACACGATCGTGTTTGACACGACATGACACGGCACGCACGATGTGTAAATAAAATATAATAGATGTTTTAATTATGTTTAATTTTTAATTATAAATTATATATTTTGTAATAATAAAAACTTTGGGGACTAAAATGTAAAATTTGCATTAAAAAAAAGAATTTGAAATTTTTTGGTTTGGATCGTCGTTTGGGATGACGATCCAAACCAAAAAATTTTCAAAATCTTTTTTTAATATGTGTTTTTTCGTTGGATCGTTGGATCGTCATTTCGGATGACGATCCAAGCTTGGATCGTCAACTGGGATGACGATCCAAGCTTGGATCGTCAACTGGGATGACGATCCAAGGGTATTGGGCTTTCGTCAACTGGGATGACGATCCAGCAACGTTAGTATTAAAATTTTGATTTTTTTTTTGTTATTATCAAAATTAATATGAACAGTAACGTTAGTATTAATTTTTTCGGCTTTTTTTCCTCTACCCCTATTTGGGTTTTTCTCTTTTGCTTTTCTTTCTTGCTGAGTTTGGCGGTGCTTGGGGACAGTGGGAGGTGATTGTATCTAACAGTGGATATCGCTTTCTTTTCCCTCTTTTGATTGTACGTGTACCGAACGACTTATCTTTTTTATGAAATTGAAAGGCTCATGGACCCATTAAATAAAAAAAAAGAAAATCAATAAGAAAAATTATTCTTACTGTTGACCAGATCCGATTCTTTCCGAATGTGTCCCAGCTTATGTCACAAATGGTATCAGTGATTCAGTAGCCATTAACAATTCAACCAAGTTCTTTGTCACAGAAGAAATAAAAATTTTCAAAAGGTTAAAATTTTTCGATAAAGAAAAAAGAATCAAAAGGTTCAGTTGTCAAATTTGGCGCAACACTTTACGCGATGTTATTATAGCTAATTAAACTCATTTCATAAATCTTAAGTTTTGTTCTAATCACATTGTAGTTGGTATTGTTTCTGTCACAAAAGATCCGGATTTGAAAATTTTTCTATTTCTCTTCTGAATTGTCTGTCACAAAAGGCTCTGATTAACCGTGTTCAGACAGCAATTAGATATTTTTTGTAAAAGATTTCAGTTAGTAGAAGAAGCTAGTTCTTGATTTCTCTTGTACATAGAGCGATTCTATGTGTAGATAGCTATGACAATCGATACGATACATCAGTATTTTATTTATAAATAAAAATGCGTGGGTGTTCAGATTAATTTTTTTAATTTTTTGCCGACACAACATCGAACCGTCTATGTTTTACTATTCAATCGCTAACACCTAATTTTTTTCCTCAGCGACATCGTCTTCAATGGTTCATTTCCTTCTTAGCCTTTCTCCATCGCCTCTCCCCTTCCTCCATTTGACCTCTTTTCTGTTTCCTTCGTCGGCAACACCGCCCCGTCCCATCCCCTAAAGTCGGCTCTCCAATCCTTTCTCTCTCACGACGGTAGATGGAGCAAACCCTAGCTTCAAGAGATAAAGGAGACAAGGTGTTTTCTGTAGATGGAGCAAACCCTGTCACGGCTCGCAATCCATCACGATATACAAGAAGATCAAGTTATCTGTAATTCCCTTTATGAATTACTTGCATTTCCCTTCGAAGCAATTTTTCTTATTTTTTGGAATTTCAAGATTTTTCAAAATTTCTGCCTAATTTTCTATCTATAAGCTAGCTTCAACATTCGTTTTGACCTCTTTTGTTTCATAACTTTTTTTTGTCCTTTTTCTTAGAAATTTTCATTTCAGCTACATCATTTTGTTAGTGCGGAAAGGTGCTCCAGAGAATGTATCTATGGTGTTTGTGGAAATGCTTCAATGAATATAATTTAATTCTTTAGTTAGAAAAGTTGCGACTTATTTTTTTATTCACATTTTCTTAATTTCTTAATTTTTATCATCTTCACAATAAACATTAATGTCAAAATTAGATATGCTTGAATGATAGTGCTTCCATGCCACTCATATCCTTCTCGATCTCACTGTCCAACACAATTTGATGCCTGTTTATTATACAATCATGTAATCAGGTTTCTGATATGTACCAGAAAGAGTAAACACAGAGAGTGATAGAAAGAGAGTAATGAAAAGTAAAATAATTTTATTATTTCGTATGTTGTTCAGAGAGGAGAATGAATATGTATAGCTAGATCCAAGCAGCTAATTCTTTGGGTTGTACTCATATAATCAGGCACAAACTGATATTGTCAGTCAGATTCTATTTAATTTTATGATACTATTATAATTTGAAACATGAATTTGCAATTTGGATCTTTGGTATATGTCAGGTTTTCAAAATATAGAGTTATATGTCATTTTCTTGAGTGATAATAGTTCTTGATGTAGAATTTTTGTATGGGTAATTTGATGTATCCTAGAAGCAGACGACTTATATACATGTGAAACATAATGGCATAAATTTTGTACTGCATGCATTTCTTTTTGAAAAAATGGTTATATATATTCCTTCTCTATATTAATCTCAATATAATGGCATAAATAGTTATATTTCTTCTTTTGCGTATGCTCTCTAATTTTGTGTATTTCAAATATTTTCTGCTTGATTTTAGAGCTGGGACCTTATTTTTGTTAATATGTTAGATTAAACATCAATTTTTTTTCATTATAATAATTGTAACTTTTTGATCAAATTCTTGATATTTTAGTTCTTATAATGTTTGTGTGTAAAACTGTGAATATGATCTCTATATTTAGGTTGTATCAAGACAAAATTATTCTACATTTTGAAGAAAATATTATGTTCTAATGATTTAGGAATTTATATAATATACTAAATTGTAATCTAGGTGCATAATATGTCCGGTGTATATATTTAGTCATTTGTTGTGTAAGTTTGACATTTTGTGTATAATTTTTAAACATGCATATAAGTCGACTCATATTAACATGTATATTTAGCAAGGTTTTAAAATACGATTTGTGCGGTTTAGCGATTGGGTGGTGATTTAGCGTTTATCAGTAATAAAATGGAAAAAATGGTGATATAACGGTTGTGCTGTATGAACAAAAATTCTGATAAAACGGTGATAAAACGGAAAAAACAAAGTTTTTTAAAATCATGATATTTAGTCATTTATTGTGTCACCTGATCTGTATGAGCTGAATATTAAATTCAAAATATTATTGATGATATGATTAATTTATCTTCTCTTCCAAATTACAAAAGGATCATAGAATCGACAAAGAATCTCAAACTATGTATACATTTTTTTCAAATAGATACGATTAATTTATGTTGCTCATTGAAAAAAAAAATAATAATAAGAAGGCAAAAGAATTTGTGTTCTTTTAATATTTTTGAGTAGATCAGGTTATCTATTTGATCATCAATTATAAAAAATATATATGGTATTAAATTTCATAGATTATGTAAAAATATTAAAATTACATATTTATTAGAAACGCATGGATCGAGCGAAGCTCGATTACCCCATCTAGTACATATATTAATGCGTAGTTCTCGGATCCACATCCGATACTGTTGCCTCACATTACTTCAGACAGTGATTTTTGCTGGATTATTTATTGCAGCAGATGAAAATGTGGCGGTTCATATTTTGTATAATTTGATTTGCTTCTTATCTAATACACGACGAGATCATACATAAACTTGGGGCGACAACTTAAAAAATTCACTTTTGGTCATTTCTTCTATGCAGGCAGGCAGGGCACATCAGGATTGGTGATAAGTCATTGGTGATTGGTCATTTCTCCTATGCAGTTTGGTGATTGGTCCACGCCTATTCGAAAGTAACATAGAGATTTCAACAGGGAAATCGTATTAGACGGTTTGGATCGGTAAGTTTGAATCAGATCTAAAAATTTTGAGCTTGACTCCCAGGCCCTATGGTGAGTCGCGACTCACCGTAACAAAACTCTATTAAAATATACAAACATGATTATTATAAACACACTAATTTGTAAAAAATATTACTAATTTAATAAATTTATTTATTTAGCAATCTTAGTAAAAAATAAAACATCAATATTTATAACTAATTTATAATTGTCAATGGCTCAATGAAAAAATAAAAATAAAAATATATTAATCCTTTAAAAAATCTCTGAAAATTAAAATAAAAATAAATTGCAGAAATAATAATTGCATGCGTGATAGAAAATGAGAGAGGTTGTCCGGTTTTGAAACACCTATTTTAGTCCCACAATTAAAATTCATCCATCTTTTCAATTTATATATACATAAATGATAATTGCTTTTTGTAGTTTTGTCCTCCCTTGCTATCGCATAATACAAAGTGAACATGAACATATAAAAGAGACAATATAAACATATAGGTGATCAAAATGAACACTTACAAAGAAATAAGTATTGTCATCTCTTGTTAAGTTTTTTATATGCATATTCAACTTATTTTGATTGAGTGTATGTATTCATTTTGATAACTATATATGTTCATCTTATCTATTTTATATGTTGATTTTCGTTTTAACGATAACAAGAGATTACAAAACTGCTAATCAATTTCTTTATAATCTAGCATATTTGTGGGAAGGAAACAAACGAGTTGTTGCCTTATTGTTGCGACTGCCACGCATATGTGGACCCCGGTACCGGTGCTTCTGTCTTATAGACGAATCGGAGTAACATGTGTTATTATGTAAATGGATTGATGGAAAATTTCAATACAAAATAAATGTTCTCTCTCTCCGTATCTACATGTATTTCACTCTCTATAATTCTCTCCACTCGAGTCGAGTCCCCACTGATTACCCTCAACCCAGCCGAGTACACCTCATATCCACTCCCTTATAAGTTATTCCACCTCGACTCACTTTATTTTTTTTTCTTTTTCGCTGCACTCCTCTCCTCTTCTCTCACACTAAATTCCTCTCTCGAGTTTGGCTAGTCTTGGTGCCAGCTGGTAACGGTGGCCGACAGCAGCGATTGAATCCCTCAACCTCCTCCCTTCCTCTTTGCTTTGCTGTCTAGGTTTGTTTCCCTCCTCACTTGTCACTCTGTGAGCTTCTGTGTTGAAAGAATTGTTTGCCTTAGCATGCAAGAATCTAAACTGCTGCATTTTGAAGTTCGATTAGTTTATGAAATTGGAACTCAGTTCCTCCATTGTCTAGAAGATTTGTGTGCTATTGAAATGGAATTACAACCAAAATATAATGTTGTTTTTAGACTATGGTGTAGTGTCATTTTGTGGAGCGTTTGGAAGTTAAAAAATAAATGTTGTTTCGATCAAAAACAGTGGCCTTCATTATATAATGTTGGGGTATTGATATTTGGCTTGATTAAATACTGGGCAGAGTTGTGGCCGGCCAAGTTGAAGGAGGCAGTTTGGAAGATAACTCCTATGATTTCAGCACTACCAATGCAACTGGATGATGATACACAGGCAGGTTTAGAGGCGGGAGCAGGACTGTGCAGCATGCTTCAAATCACCTCTGGAGCTCCAAGGGATGATGAGCATTGCTGGGGCTTAATAGAAGTTAATGTGTGATCATTTGTCAGGATGCGTTAGCAACTGTTTCAGTGCAAAAGAGGGGATTGGGTATAAGGGGTTTAATTGGATAGTGGATTTGTATATTTTGTTTTGTTAGTTTGAATATTGGATGTTGTTTGTTGTTTTGGGTCCTTGTTGGTTGCAATAATGAGGGAGCACTGGTACCGGCTTAACTGGTACCAGTGCCGTTAGAAGTAGTTAGTATGGTTGTAATCAAATTTGCTTTCGGTAAATGAAAGTGGTAGGTCTTGGACCTACTTGTTTAAAAAAAAATTAGTTTATGAAATGCTTCATTTTTATCGTGCATGGTTTGTGTTGATAAATAGCTTGAAATTGCACTTTGTTGCTCAAAATCATTTGATCGATTCAGTCGATTGATGAGATAAATAAGAATTTAGCCTTAGAAGGCTGGTATGAGATTGGTACCAGCGAGGTACGGCTCTGTCATGCTTACTTGTACGCCTTTAGGGCGCCAGGGCTTTTTCTGTAAAAACAAACTGGGCTCTAAGGATTGTTTCGTAAGTATAAATCTGACATCAGGGACCTTTCTGCAAACCTCTTTGAACTGGTTTTGAATCGATCTGTAATTAACCAACAGAAAAAAATAGGGATGGCGGTCCATACTAGAATGACATCGAAATGACTATTTTGCATGTTGTAGCGATTTCGCTCTCTAAAAATTATTGTAAATGACAGGCTATTTAGAGATAACTAGATGGACCCATTCCGGCTCCGCCGGAACAAATTACTCTGAAAAAATTTGGGATTAATCCTTCTGTTGTAGATATTGATGAAAGCTCACTGAATAATTAGGTTTAAAAGAATTGGATAATTAAAAAAATCATAAGCTGCACGTCAAATACTGCAGCTATTACTGACACTCACTTTGTATACAAGTTGCACGTCAGCTACAATAAAATCTCAATTTTTAAGAATCTAACGGTCAATCCGAACCGTTTAATGTGTTCTCCATATTGAAATCTGGTTGGATAACAAATTTTACATTTTTCTAAAATATTTTAGTATTTTTTTGATATTTTACAAAATTCTTAATCTAAACAATTTTGACCTTTCAATAACAATGATTTTTAAAAATCTAAAAAAAATGTAAAATTTGCTCTCCAAAGAGAGTTCAACATGGTGAACACTTTGAATGGTTCGAATTAGCCATTAGAATCTCAAAAATTAAGATATAATCATGACTGATGGTCCATCCCTCAGTCGTGTCTGATTTTTGTCTACTTCTTATAAGTTTTGCATTGCAATTGTTTTTTCAGGTTATCTACTAACACAAAATAATTCAAGCTACGTGCCTTACCTCTCCTAGTGGAGATGATATTCTCTAAAATCCAAAATTTAGATAAAAAATGATGAAATATCTGCCTCAAACAATGATACTCTTGTCTACTTTGACATTTTTAAAATCAAGACCTCAAATAAAAAAAAGCTATAAAAGTATAATAGTATTTACATAAGATTAGAAATCAAGACCTCAAAAATCATATATTTTGATATACTATCACATAACAAATCAAGCTACACCTGTCATACAATGACATTTTTAACAATAACAATAATAACACTTTGATGGAGCGAAAATAAAACTCTTGAAATTAACTATTCGACGGTGTCATACAGAACCAAGGCTACTTTTAGATGCACTGTTTTTTTCCCCTTTTTTGTTTTTGAAGCGTTCAAGATCACCTTAAGCCTTTCTTTATTGTCCTTTGTTCTGAATGTTGATTGTACCGTGAAACCCGGTATATAGAAATGCAGTGATTGATTGAATAAATCCAAACAAAAGAACCTTTGCATCTTTTAAGTTATTCTTATTTTAATTTCTAGCTCCATATTCTAGCAATTTCACAATAAAAGACATGATATCAAAATATAAAATAAAATACAGATATAAACCTGACGCTGAGGCATTTAAAAACAATTTTTGGCTCCTAATACCAGCAAATACAAGAGATTAGTTGGAGCATCAGCTCTAAGTTAGCATACAGAAAAAAGGCTTTGAATAACTTCGGCGTGTATTATCTGGCTATTCTCATCCGATAAGAATAAAGAAAAGAACTTCAGTACGTTTACTCAGAATCAAAATCAATACAATTTTCACTTGTCTTTACAAAAGCGACACTCTAAATTATAAATTATATAGCTTCATTTTAATCCTAGACTAACTTTCCAACTTTACTTAATACCATTATTTCATAGAAATTATTTTTGCTTGAGGGAGTCAGAGGGTTTACCAAGGGCCATTACCTAAGTAGTCATTGCAAAAGTAATAGATGGCAAAACTCGAGAAATAATACAATAATAAATTATTGGCTCAATGAGCAGTTTAGTTAGTCTTTGCCTTTAGGCAAAAAATAGGTTGCTCAATGGAAAATAGAGGAACCAGAACAACATAGATTAGTAGCATAATAAAGACTATATATGATTAGAAGTCTTACAACACGGTTACTATGATTTCTGACAATACATCAAGAAATGAAAATTCTAGGTGATTTTTTCTCACCAGCAAGAATTTTTGTGCCTTACTTTATATGGTGTTGTTTTAGAACTTTCCAAATCCAATAAGAATTTTTTTTTTTGTGACAACATTCCACTATTTAAGTTACTTCAAAATTTAAAATAGCAACGTCAAATCCAAATCGCTCGATCATCTTATTTAATTTAAGGACCGGTGCGTTTTCATATAAATTTTAGAGTTTATTTGATACTCCATCAATGGCTAAAAATATGAACGTATGAGAATGAATCTATAATAATTGAACACTTTTGTCAAGAAGTAGTAGACGTCGAGGAACGCAAAATTTACATACAAACCCAAGAAAATGACTATGCTTGATAAACTTACCATAGCAGAGGCCTAAAAGAAATATAAATAGATGCCTCATTCTTGTTTTACCAGAACTACTGGTGCAGTAGATAATGCATACATAATCTTTTAAATCTATTTCAAAGAGAAAAGAAAAAGTTCAGAGGAGGATATGGGCAAAGAAGGTAGAAGCACCTGGCCTGTCTTTCTTCAATGCACATCGATCATGCAATCCACACGGTTGCAAAATCCGTTAAAAAACTGATATCTAAAACTGAAAAATTGAAAAAGAAAACTTGAGAATGAAGATAGTATTGTAATTATATCAAGCATATATGTGTGGCTTTTACCTTGAGCATATACAATGATTAGAATATCATTAAGAGACTTCATCGGTATATAGGGAGTTCGAATCTGAAAAATAGAGCTCCTTACCCTCAAGCAAGCTGCAGAATTCACTATAACAGACTGATCCAAAAAAATAGAGTTTCGCCTAAATTAGTATCTTATGATCAACATGCGCACGTACACTCCGCAATAAAAAAAAAAATCCCACACCTATATGACAAATTTTTTTTCTTTTTTTGGGAGCACCAAATGTAGGTACATCCAAAGCTATTGATCAATTAAATATGAAAACCTCAAACTACTTAAAATCCCAATTATATACTAGATAGGATGCAAAAGAGAGGAAATTCTGTAAGAAATTAAACGATGGTACCTCGAGCAAATTGGATAAGATGCTATTGCTAATTTAACACCTCCACCAAACTGGAGCACGGTCGAACTCAAATTAATCTTCATAGCCTGCGAATAAAGAAAGCATATTATCTGGCAAGAAATTATAGAAAGCAAAAGAAGAAAGCATATTATCTGGCAAGAAATTATAGAAAGCAAAAGAAGAAAGACGTCAATTTCAGAAGACTTGAGCAAAAATCAGAAGAAAAAAGAGAAAATAATAAAATTCTTTTACTGAGCAAAAAAGAAAACAAATGAAATAGGTGAAATTGGAAGGAAATAGCAATCGCTCACCCCTGCTTTGCTGTCAATTGTGTTCTCTCCCTCCTCCCAATCGGCAGTCGCCAAATGTTGTTCCACTTTCATTTTTTGTTTGCTTTGTTGGGGAAGGTGGAAGAGCCATCGAGAAATAGGTTGTCGAGTCAAGCTGCCATATTCCCACCAGAGCCTATCGAGTTTAATTCTTTTTTACTATATCAACAAAGAACAAAATAAACTTTATTAATAAAGCAAGAAACATTAAGTATGCATACCATGAATTAAAACCATCACAATCTTAGTTGAGCTCTCCTATTTCCACCAGAGCTCGTCAAGTTGTCATGTCCCGTCTGATACGTCTAGTTTTGGTAGAGGAATCAACAAGTGTTTAGAGGGAACGACCACTTCTCTTCCGCCAACCAACCGCCCCATGCGGAAGGAAAGGAGCCATTCGAGAGAGCTGAAGTTCGAGAGAGAGAAGAGTATCCGGAGGCGGCCCCCTTCCTCCTAGAAGAAGAGGAAGCCCTTTTATATTGATTAATTAGGACAACCCCTTATTGGGCTGGATCCTTATTGGGCCTTACTAAGCCTTATCGGGCCAGATTCTTATTGGACCATGTTAGGCCTTATCACAAGCCCTCGAGCTTCTAGTAGATGTAGCTCTAGTAGAAGTTAAAGTACAATTATGTCGTTGATGAAGCCTCAAATTATATGGTGAAGTAAGCGGCACTTTTAGGCTTTCCGGCGAGATAAATCAGTCCACGAGATAGTCTGTTGACGAGCCCTCAAGCCTCCAGACAAGGTGAACATTTCCTTGACCCTATCAGAGAGATAAATGAGCTCTCAAAATAGTCGAGGTCGATAAATCTTCGAGCAAAGTGTGCGAGCCCTCGAGTCCCAAGCGAGGTGTGCAAGCTTATCGAGAGAGGGCGGCGAGGTGTGTGAACCTATCTAGTGAGGTTGCGAGGTGTCGAGGTGTGTGAACCTATCAAGCGAGGTGCCGAGGCGTGCGAGGTGTGTGAACCTTTCGAGCGAGGTGGCGGGGTGTGCGAGCCCTCGAGTCCCAAGCGAAGGTAGTTTTAAACTTCTAGTTCTGTGTCTTCATTGGGTCTTCGGGCAATTATGTCAACGAGACGCGTAGTGGCACTTTATATCTGAGGTCTTATTTCATTCTTCAGTTATTCTCCATCTTTCGCTGGTTATCATGCCTAGCGATAGAGTGTTTGTTTATAAATCGTTTTTATAAATGGACGAATGAAACTTCCCTTCCACCAACCAACCACCCCGTGTGGAAGGAGAACTTCGACTGCGCTATGGCGACTTACGTTTGGCAAGGCATCTTCGACTGCACGCAGGCAGCTTACGTCTAGCATGAGAACTTCGACTGTGCTATCACGACTTACGTCTATCTTTAGGCAGACTGCGCCGGATGGGTGCTAACGTCTGTGGGACATGAGTCTGTGCCGGATGGCGGCTAACGCCTGTGGGACATGAGACTGCGCCGGATGGCGGCTAATGCCTGTGGGACATGAGACCGCCTAACGTCTATGTTTAGGCAGACTGCGCTGGATAGCGGCTAACGTCTGTGGAACATGGTAGACTGCATGAAAACTTCGACTGCGCGCAAGCGGCTTAGTCTGGCAAGGCATTTTCGACTGCGCTCTGATTGCGGCTTACGTCTGGCAAAGAAACTATTCATGAGCGCCTCATGTTGAGGGCTTACCTCGTTCTTCACTTATCCATCAAGTTAACTTGCTCCAAGCTCCTATATCTCAATCAATTATAGCATGTATAAAATATGTGTACTTATAACAAAAGGTCGGGGAAACATAGGCGAGAGGCGAAAGCCTAATTTGACAGTCCTCATTGCAATCGGTAAGAGCCCGTCGATGTAAACATAAACCCAATGTCACTGCACATCGACCAGCTTACTTCCTCCTGCTCATGCAAAAGCTGCAGTCGGTTTGTTGCGAACGCCCCCGGTCATGAGGGAAGATAGCACTTTGCTTCATACACATGACTCAGTGCAAACTTGTCAGTTTACAATAATTGTACTTATCATTTTAGTAATGTCAAACATTACTTTGCACACATAATCACATAGCCTGTTTTCACTCAATAATCAAAGAGAATTTGCATATGATGTTGGTCCCTGCATAAACGTGTATAGATATGCCATCTAAATGGCTTAGCGGCCTTTGAGCAAGATTTCGAGATAACCAAAGCGGCGATGTATTTACCAATTACCTTAGCATGGCCGCTACTTCAAACAAAAAATGCCAACGTGCTATTGCTGATCAATCTTCTCAGCAGAACGCCTAACTTGCTTTCCACTTATCTTTCCTTTTTTTGTTTTTTTTTTTTTTGAAGAAAAGAAGAAACTTGAAGTATTCCTGAGATTTCAAGTTACAGTTGTTCAAAACAATCGACATAACTGGAAATTCAATCTGAAGACTCCAGATTGCATAAGGCAAAAGAAACATCAATGACAAATCATCAAGGAAGAAATAAGTTTTGTTTTTTATCAAATGCAATTCACATTGATCACTCAAAATTGAAGTTCCATGGCACAAAATGTGCAAGTACTGCTCTTGTAGAAGTTTGACAGAATGCATTGATTTAAGAGAAAACAGATGAACTAGTTTTCAAATTAAACTGACTTATAACCTGGATTGTTAAGGTCAGACAGGCCTTAACCTGGGTTGTGCAAAATGAAAGATTTTAACAGCAAAGAGACCGGTCCACTTGTCTATTGGTACATCAGTTTCGGTTGATTAATAGTTGCAATATGAATGAAGCTGTATGTTTGTGAACGGCCTCATTTTCCTTTTGATGAAGAAAATGAGTATTCATCTATGCTAACTCATTCTTTTTAATTTACCGGCAATTTGAGGTTACTCGAACCTGAGATGTAGTCAGGAAGCAACGGAAGAGATCGGGCAGCGGAAACGGTGGAAAAGGAGGCGTGAGAGAGGAGGGGGTGCCTCCATACGACGGCGGAGGATGATTGGAGCATCATGCGCACTGATCCTTGAGTCGATCGAGCGGTCGAGGTCATGGAGAGACGGGAAAGAAGAGGTAAGAGCCATCTAGGTCGCCGTGGTTTGCTTGAAACATACCCGTGGTGTTGATGGGACGAAGGAGGACAGAAACCTCCGTTTGGATATGAGATTTGCATTAGATATGATGTTTCGCTGGTGCATGGGATTAGATACCATCTCGATCTCGACATCTCCAGTCGCTACGATTGATCGGATGATCCATGGTTTAAGTCACCTCTCCGCTCAAACATTGAACTATGAACTAAAAGGAGGAGAAGGCATAAAAAGAGATCGGACGAGGTTCTCCGACGATCTTTTTATGCATGAAAACTGATGCGGCTTACGTCTGGCATGATAGCTTCGACTGCGCTATCGCGACTTACGTCTGGAATGAAAACTTCGACTGCGCTCTGATGCGGCTTACGTCTGGCATGATAGCTTCGACTGCGCTATCGCGACTTACGTCTGGAATGAAAACTTCGACTGCGCTATCGCGACTTACGTCTGGCATGAAACTTCGACTGCGCTATCGCGACTTACGTCTGGCATGAAAACTTCGACTGCGCTCTGATGCGGCTTATGTCTGGCATGAAAACTTCGACTGCGCTATCGCGACTTACGTCTGGCATGAAAACTTTGACTGCGCTCTGATGCGGCTTACGTCTGGCATGAAAACTTCGACTGCGCTCTGATGCGGCTTACGTCTGGCATGAAAGCTTCGACTGCGCTATCGCGACTTACGTCTGGAATGAAAACTTTGACTGCGCTCTGATGCGGCTTACGTCTGGCATGAAAACTTCGACTGCGCTCTGATGCGGCTTACGTCTGGCATGAAAACTTCGACTGCGCTCTGATGCGGCTTACGTCTGGCATAAAAACTTCGACTGCGCTATCGCGACTTACGTCTGGCATGATAGCTTCAATAGGGAAGAACTTGATGGAGGTATGAGATAGGTTAATCGACCATCAATATACCCTCTATTCTGATTGTTCATGTGGGAGTGTCTGATGATCTTTGCAGATGTCTTTAATCACGAGGGGGGCCATTTCTCCTGTTCCCAAGAAAGAGTTTTGCCCTTCAATTCCCTGCAATACTCCCTGGTGTGATTGACTCGTTGATAGAGAAGGATGGGCTCGGTGTCAGGGTCAACGTGGTTGAAGCAGCAGGTGGCGACGGCGTCGACGACTTGAGAGAGGGCGGGGCGGAGGTCAAGGGGCCAGGGGAGAATGAAGATGGCGAAGATAGCGAAGACAGCGACGACGGTGACGGGGACGGTTGTCTGGTGGGAGCGGATGGTGTCGAGGAAGGATAGGGAGGACTGATGGTTATTGTCGTCTTCTTCTTGTTCTTGCGTTTCTTGTTCTTGGATGAGATCGATGGAACAAGCAGAGGAAGCATTTCATGCAATCGGGGTCGGGCATGGAGGCCAACCCATCTCCTCCTCTGCGACTTGAGACTTATTTGCTTGGACTGAATGAGATGCGCCCCGCCGAGAAGAAATGAGCCTAGAGACCGTGAGAGTGAGGTGATGACTAGTTTGTTTCTTTACCAAGAGAAATCCCAAGGTCAGGGATGCCGTATGGCTTCAAGAGGTTACTGCATGACGATCAACAGAGATGTGCAAGTGTGGAGAAAAGGAAAAGCTCATCAGAGAAGGTCTTCGATTTTGATATGGATAGCCTCTCAAAGAGATGAGATTAGAAAGAAAATTGGGACAATTTTTTAGTCAACGGAATAAAAAGATGTCGGAGAAGCGATTATCACCGACGATCTTTTTATGCCATTGCAAGATATTTACGGTGGGCGCCAGTTGATACGTCTAGTTTTGGTAGAGGAATCAACAAGTGTTTAGAGGGAACGACCACTTCTCTTCCGCCAACCAACCGCCCCATGCGGAAGGAAAGGAGCCATTCGAGAGAGCTGAAGTTCGAGAGAGAGAAGAGTATCCGGAGGCGGCCCCCTTCCTCCTAGAAGAAGAGGAAGCCCTTTTATATTGATTAATTAGGACAACCCATTATTGGGCTGGATCCTTATTGGGCCTTACTAAGCCTTATCGGACCAGATTCTTATTGGACCATGTTAGGCCTTATCAGGACCAGATTCTTATTGGACCATGTTAGGCCTTATCACCGTCCAAATGTCTTTTTTCCCATCTTCCTTACAGCGCATTACCCCAATTTACCGATCAATCTAATCTCCTCTCTGACCATGCATTTTTCCAAGTACCTGATGAAAGCACCAGATGTACATACACACATCATTAGCCAAAACCAAAGCATGCCCTTAAAAAAATCCAATCCAAAATATTCAGTAAAAACAGATTACTTTCTCTATGCTAATTTACCAACCTAAAACAATAATTTATATCTGAAGAGGATCTAAACTAAATAAATTAATTAAGAACGTATTTTACAATATTCTAATTTTACATCCCAAATAAACAATTTGGACTAATTTTGAGGAAAATAATTTTTGGCTAATTTCAATACAGGGCAAACAATTTTGACTCAGTTTTGAACTACCAAGCTTTTACCAGTATATACTTATCATGCTTACGGACTGATATTTTTTTGAACAAATAACAGAAGATCACCTTTTTTCAGCATAGTCCCATAAATTTCTCTAATAGTGACTTTTTTATTTCTAATTTTGTACGTGTTTCTTGAAAAGAAAAAAAAATGAAGGGACTGAATTAAACAATCAAAATACTTGATGGTTGCATCTGGTCATCTGGAGAGAAAGGTTGTTAAATATTATATAGATAAGCCCAAATATATGTGATCATGTGAATGATCAAGTATAAATGCCTCTCTAAAGTGCTAGTTCTAGCCGTCATTTCCAAACCTCCAACCATCGTTGGTTTGTTGGCCTAGAGAGGAACCACCAAGCATTCATAGAAATAGAAAATAACAATAAAGAAGGCAGAAGGGAAGATAGAAAATCCAATCCAACAATTTAATCTTGCCCTGTAGCCTATAGGAAAAGAAGAGAGGGGACTCAAAGATACCTAAACATGATCTGTTGACTGTTGTTGCTGCTTGCAAGGAGAAGAGCACAGCGGAAAAAAAGTGGGCAACGCTTATCGTCAGAAATCGAAAGATCCGATTTTGTCGTCTCTGCTGTTAGGAGAGGACGGAGCAGTGTAAAGAAGTAGAGAGAGCAAGATTAATTTTGCTATTTGCGGTGCGTCTCTCCTATCCTATCTGCGCCGACTGAAGAAGAAGAGATAAAATGAAATTCAAGCGATCTTCTATAGCCACCAGTGTATAGTCAGATGTAGTAAATAGACATCCCTGAGATCCATGACCTGTCTCGTCTATGTACACACGCACATGCATGTAACAACTTTCTCCCAGAAAACCAGATTGTGGATAGCCATATACGTGTAACCACCCTTGTTTCTTCCAGTGTTATGTACACTATCTCACTATCAAAACACAGAAGACCATGCAAAATTATGAACAGAAAATCAGAAACACTGTTCATTCACTGTTTATTCACTGTTCATTTCTGTTGGCGTTACATGGCAAAGATTATAGATATATAAATATGGCGCCGATGAGTCATGGACCGAGACACTTCTAACAAATATCTCGAGCCATAAGAGGAATTGGAAATCAATAAGGTTAGACAATTTTTAAATACATTGTTAATTTCTAACATATATTAATGTGATAAGATAATAAAATATAAATAAAACATTAACCCAAGATCATGTTATTGAAATAAATATGGCTTGCGCTTTCCTCAATGCTAGTTTGATGACAGTTTCAGGTATGGGAGCATTGGATAACATGAAAAATATCTGACATAGATCTAGTACTGGATTGTCCAAAATGAAATAATTCGATACGAAATTGCTTAAGATCATCTCTAAGATTCTATTATTTCCATCATCCCCTAATCTTCTATTAATGAGATGCTGGATAACTAATGAGAATTCCAGGAGATGATGAAGATGATAGAATCCAGGTAGTGTTTACCATTTATTCGGCGGGTCAGACCTGACCTGGGATAAACCCGGCCCTTTTCCCGGACCGGGCCAGACCGTGCATGGATCGGGATGGACCGAGGGAGTGGTCCAGGTCGGGTTTATCAAGGATTTGGGTCGCACTTTCTAGTATAGACCCGTGTTAATCCGTCCCGTCTTAACCCGTGGACCGAATCGGACCGACCCTTAAACCCGCCCTAAACCCGTGATAAACCCTTAAACTCGTCTAAAGTCCAAACCCAACCCCTAATTCTAAAAAAAAAGACTACAAAATTATTTTATTACTAACTATATTTGAATTTGTTCAATTAATTATTTATTCTATATTTATTATTAGACATAATATATTTTAACTAATTTTTATAACTTATATTTTACATTTTTTTTATCATCAAACCATCAACAATAAAAAAAGAAAACATTAAAAAATTACAAATCAAATTTAAAATAAAATAAATACAAAATAGCCTACAAAATTATACTTAATTATTTGATCTCTAAATATAATATATTTTAACTAAATTTTATATATTTATTTAACAAATTTTTGAGATGAAAACAATGAAAAAAGGAATAAATTAAAAATTTGGAAAAAACCGCTCTTGTACCGCCCTTGGACCGGACCGGCCCGTCTTTACCCGTTCGGTTCACTTAGGGTCGGGTCTATCAAGGGTTTGGGTCTAGGTTTGAGAGGTGGACCGTGCTAACCCGTCTCGTTTTAACCCGTGAACCCGTGGCCCGTGGGGGTTTGGACCGGACCGGATCGTTTGGAAAACCCTAAATCCAGGGGATGAAATCCAAGCCCTCATTAATATCCAACGCCATCATTAATCGCCCTTCTACTTCGCTCCCCTTCCGTGCCCCTCTGTTTCGCTCCTTCAACGATTATGAATTAACTTCAACACTTACATATTAAGGATCATTAATTATCCAGCGCCTCTATTAACTGTTGAAGTTAATATCGTAGTTGTTGAAGTTAATATCGTAACTGTTGAAGTTAATATATATATAAATGGAACATGTATATATATAAACTGTTATTATATATAAGTGTTGAAGTTAATACCGTAACTGTTAAAGTTAACATATATATAATTGTTGAAGTTAATAATTGCTAGAAAAATTAATATATTGACTGTTGAAATTAATATATAACTGTTGAAGTTAAGATGTAACTGTTGAATTTAATGTCGTAATTACTGAAAGGAGCGAAACAAAGGGACGAGGAAGGGGAGCGAAGCAGAAAAGCGGAAAAGGATAGCAAAACGAAGGATGATAGTCAAAAATAAAAAACGCGTAGAGGAGACGGAAATGATAGCAAAAAATAAAAAACGCGTTTAATAACTGATGGGGATGATATATAAAAATAGTGAATATTGAAATGATCTTTATTAGTTCCGAATTCGATATATACATATTGGACTTTTTATGCGTCCAAGTGGATCCAGTATACAAGTCTCGCATGTCAAAAGTTGTGATCATGCTCAGTACTAACACCATCTCTCTCGATGATTCTTAAAATCTATATATATATATATATTTTTTTGGAAGGGAGACGGTTCAAATTATACACAGTGTATCATATATTAGGTCGTTGCAACTGTCGTAAAATGAGGTCACAATCTCACAACTTGGTCCAATATAAATTGCCTCAAGATAAATGAAAGAATTTTGGTATCTATTATAAGGAGAGAATGTGCATCGAGTACTGGGTCATTGTAAGTTGTAACTATCGCAAAATAAGGTTACAATCTTACAAACTTGGCCCAAATAAATGGATCCGAATCTGGTGCCGCGCGGCACACCGTGCAGCGCGCGCACGAGCCGTCTGATCTGGATCGGACGGTTTATTTTTTACGGGCCTATCAATCTAGGTTACATGCACGGGGCTCCCTTGTCCATTGGATCTTGATCAGACGGCTAGAATGCCGCGCTGCACGGTCTGAATTCCAAATAAATGGAAGAGTTTTGGCACATTATTTGAGGAGAATAGTTGTTTTTTTTTTCAATTAATTTGCACTTGTTGTTCGGTTTGTCGACTGTTATAATATATAATTTGTAAATGTCTTTTGGAAATTTTAATACGATTGTGTGGCACGTGCAAGTTTACTTCTATATTTTTAATTTAGTAAGACATAACACCATGAATTTTATTTAAATATATAAGGGTCTGATCGGAATGATACTTCAGAAGAATTCAATTCAATTCAATAGAATAGAGTTCAATAGAAATGATTTTTAAATGAAATCTGGTGATCAAAATAAATAGAAAAAGAATTGAAGAGAAATGAATTTTGTGATCAGATACCATTGAAACTAGAAAAGAAATGATTTCATTTAATACAATTTGACTATTTTACCCTCACTCATTTTTCTTTTAAATACATCTGGCATCAGCGTATTAATTATGTTGGCATGGCATGTATATATATGATGTAAACCGACTTCTCACTTAGGTGTTATGCCCCAATTTAAGTGGTTAAACTCAACCAACATATATTAACAAAATACACATATTGTTGAACCACCAGCCATTGATAATAAAATTGAGCACCAAAAAAAAAAACATAAATGAATGAATAACTCTCGTAATTTTTTACGAATTCTCTATTCAACAATTTTGATCTTGTTTTTGTTTATTTTTATTGGTTTTATTTTATTTTTTTAACTACGTACCTATCATTTTCAATTAATAAATAACTATTTGATTCCATGTGTGTTTGGTAACTAAAAAGACAAAGAGTATAAAAACAGATAACTTACAAAAAGGTAGAAGATGATTGGTGCGGCTGTTGTAGTTGACTACAAAGGAGACTGGGCGGCTAGAGAAGGAAGACACAAGGAAAATAAAGAGCAAATTTTATCGAGAGAGCAACAAGGGCATTAATGTCTGAAAAATTTCTGCATTTTTTCGCCAGAGCAATTCGTGGCAAATTCCTACGTTTTTCTCACGATTTCGGCAGACCAAAAATCTCCCTTTAAATCGTGCACAATGAATTGAATTCTTGGCTAAACGTCCATTCCGATCAGGAAATTATATTTCCCGTGAATTCTATTTCACGTTTGAGCATCCAAATATTCATTCAGATCAGGCCCTAAGAGAACGTAGTCGAATTATGGAAGGTAGAAAGGACGGAATGATAATTCTTGACTGAACTGGAATTTGAAATTGTACCTCAATTATTAATGGCAATATAAAAGCAAAACGCAGCCACACTAATTATTATTATTATTTAAAAGTTCAGGAAGTTTTCGTCCTATCAATCGGAAATTTATTTTTTTATTAGAATGATCAATCGGAAGTTTGGAAGTTCTGTTTCAACTTTCATTAGTGGGTACGTATTTCCATATTTTTGCTTTCATCTCGGGTGTTAGAAAAAGAAAATTAAGGGAAATGATTTCTAGTTCCGTCTTGTTTTATGTTTTTAACTTCTGTTGTTACTTTTGTAGATATTTAAATATGCAGTTTTATTTAGTAAAAAGTTTTGGAGATCTTCTTAAGTCCAAAATAAAAGGCTAGATACAAATAAAAAAAAAGAATAAAATACGACGCAACAGTAGTTCATTGTTTTTTAATAAAAAATTTGTACATTGTTTCCATTTTTTATTTCAAACATGATAGTCATATCAAATCATAATTTATATTTACCACCATAAAATGAATAATTAAAATTGAAACCATTTAACAAATCTCCTAACTACAAGATTTAAAATATCGAAAGTAACATAATTGACTTTATCATGCAAGGAAAGAAGTATTGGGCAGTGTGTAACTTTGTGAAGAATTTGAATTGTTTATAATAAATTTGGATGGTTAGGAATAAAGAAAGATGTTATTTCTTTATTATTTACCACATCCAAACGGAGCCATATTAGTTTCTAGGTTGATGCACCTAGGATGTCAATATCGTATCGTTTCACATGTGTTATGTTCTATTTTGTCCAAACGAAATGGTAAATGAATTTCGTTCAAAAAATGAACGTAATTGGAACAACGTTTTAGGAAACAGAACATCTAAATTCGGAATTTACAATGGAAAATGAACAACACCTAAATTCGGAATTTACAATGAAAAATGAACGTCGAACTGCAACGGAACATTAATTCCGTTTGTTTAACAAACGGAACGAAAATAAAGCATAATTTTTGTTTCGTTACTTGAAACGGAACATATCAATTTGGTTGTCGTTTTGCGCTCCACACTCCTACATGCACCACACAATTGGCAAAAACATTAAAATATTGAAGAAAAGTTAACTTACCAACCCAAGAGCCAAGAATGATGTTAGCAAGTTGCAGAAGTGAGTATCCCAATTTTATTTCTAACCGAATAACTAACGAAAGAAGTTCTCATCTTGTCTGGTGAATTATAAATTTAGGTGTATCATGTCAAATACATTTGTGTTTAATATCGTGTTGTGTCGTGTTGATACGGATTATATTTGTAATCGTGTCGTATTGAGTGAAAAGAAACACCAACACAACTAGGGATGAAAACGAGATGAATACGGAGCGGATAGTAGTCATACCATATCCGTATCCATATTTTTTTCGGATACGGATACAGCGCGGATGTTAAACGGATACGAATACGATTCAGATATTATCGGATATGGATACAAATACAAATATATTTTATCGTATACGGATAATATTTTGTTCAATTTATTTTATTAAACAAAATACAATATTTGATTGGAAGAGTGTAATGTTTACTTTTTTTTTTATGACTAGTGTCGAATGAACTCAAAAAAAGAGAAATGCAACGATAAAAAAAAGTACTTATCCACACATATTGAAACATCACATAAAACAAAATTTAATCAAGTTTATATAATAATTGACATCATATTACAGTAAAGAAAAATAATAGTCAAATTCTGATGCTATATAATTGAAATAGCTATATGTCAAATATGATGCTATTAAAGTGCGCCATTACCAAAACGGATATCTGTTTTGTATAGAAATATGGATACGGATAAATATCCGTATATGCATCCGTACTAATATTGCTTCCCATATCCGTTTAAAAAAAATCCGAATCCGCATCCGTATCCGTTCGAATACGGATAGTATTATCCATATCTGCTATTTTGCGGATACGGATATGGTTCGAAACAGAGATTATCCGCTCCATTTTCATCCCTAAACACAACACGAAAACTGACACAACATAGTTGGTAATTGTGTTAACACGCTACACCACAATTGTGTCAATCGTGTCAAACCGTGTTAGAAACTTATTATTTTTTTTGATAAAAATTATAAAAACTTATTAAAAATTGAAAAAAAATATTAAAAAATACGAACTAAAATTTTGAGTTTCACTGTCTCCATGAGAATTGTTCTTTTTTAATATTTCATGATAAAATATATTATGTTGAAAATAATAGAAATTAGATGATGTTAATTGGTAATATCTTGGTTGAAAAATTGTATGTTTTTATGATACTTTTTGTTTGAAATATCAAATAATCGGTCACTGTTAATCCTTATGTATTGATATATTTGTGCTACGTTAAATTTTTTAATTTAAAAATTATAAAAATATGTTAAATTTCAAATCACCTTAGATGAATTAATATTTCTATACTATTTTGTTATTTTGAACTTTAAAATTTAATATATATATATAATTATATATATATATAGAGTAAATCTATTGTGAACCATGATACATAAAGCGCTCCGTGCACCACGACCGTTTGATCGGTGATTTTGTAAGTTGACAAATCTAAATTAACCAATCCAACCTATATATTGAAATCTCATAACAAACAAAATTTTACAATTTTTAGAAATTTTTTATTACTTTTTTCGAATTTTTTAAAACTTGCCATTTTTGGCCTATAAATTAGTATATTTATAGCAAAAATGGCAAGTGTTAAAAAATTCGAAAAAAATAGTAAAAAAATTAAAAAAATTGTAAAATTTTGTTTTCTATGAGATTTCAATATATAGATTGGGTTGCTTAAATTAGATTTGACAATTTGTGAAACCACCGACCAAAACGGTCATGGTGCACGGAAACTTATATGAACTATGGTTTACAATAGATTTACTCTATATATATATATTGAATCGTGTTGTGTCGTGTTGTAACCGTATCGTGTCAAATTGTACCGTGTTGTGTTGAGCCTTGTCACTTTTTTGAAAATACCAACATGACACAGCTTTAACACGCCACACCGACACACATATATCGCGCTAAATCTGTACATGTAGCGTGTCGTATCGTGGTAACACGGATCTGCATCGTGTCATCACGCCATAATTTGTAATTCAGTAATCTTGTCAAAAATTTCTGTTCAATTGTTTAAACATGACTTTGAAATTTCAACAAACGGAATGCATAAAAAAAAATGATACAATTTACCTTGAAAAGGAGATTTTACATAATAAAATTGCAGAGTAAAATGCAAGTTATCCCACCAAGGCACCAACGCACCGGAACTGCATCCTCTGGATGGTCTCCATGAATGATTTTCGACCTCAGCCGTCTGATTTAATCTCAGTGGTTATAGATGCTCCGTTCATAATATCAAAATTGATAGATCTGAAAAAATCTAACCGTTAAGATTAAATCGGACGGTTCGGATCAAAAAACGTCCAGAGAATACTCTGCCTGGCTGCTGCTGCCTTCTTGTACTAGTTTTCAATTGGTTTTGCGTCAATTTACTGAGGTCTGGGACCCGCTAACTCACCCATCTGTTCTTCCAGGATGGATGGGTCTTGTACGATTTGTTAGAGTAAAATACATATTATTGCCTCGAAGGATCTAATTGAATCCTTCTTTTCTATTTGGAATATGTAATTCTATACACCACTAGGATATTAATCGAGGGTTCTGGATAGTATGGACACTTGGATTTAATCTCAACAGTTATTTTTTTTTAATCTATTAATCTGATATTAATTACGGAACATTCATTATTGATCGGACGAATATAGATTAAAGACGTCCACTGGATGCCCGTTCAGAGGATCTCGTTCAATTAATCGACTTATATTCTCGAGGAATTTCTTTGCTCGCTTCCCAACTTAGAAATTTACTTCCATAATTTATTTATAATTACTAAAATATCATCACATTTTCCAGTAACAGGGACAAAGAAGATGAAAGGATTTGAAGGTATTTTTAGTTATCTATATTTTATATATTAAAACCCGTGACATTTTTCCTCTATTTTTTACCCTTTTTTTGCATTTTTAATTTTTGACTGCTTTTTAGTTAAAACATATTATAGTTTTCTACTTTTAGTTTGAATCTAATAGAAAGTTTTTTATTTTTGCATTTTCTATAATTAATAATAGTCGTACAAAACTACCAATCATTACTTAATTTATTTAAAAAATAAAAATATTCGAAAATCATATTAAATTATTGCATTAAAAAAGGGAAAATTTTTGCTGTACCCCTCAAAACTGAGGAAATACAGGATTTGCCCCCCGAAAATCAAAACTCCTGATTTTACCCCCCTGAATTTGGGACGCCTTCTGTATTTGCCCCTTCGTCATATTTTATAATATAAATAAAATTAAAATAATAAAACTGAAAATTTCGGACCCTTTTACCCTCGGTCAAATCCGAACCCATTCGCTGAACAAGTCGATTCAGACACACGAAGGAACTCGATCCAGACCCATCTCTCCTCTCCTCTCGCACATAGAAGGAACCTAGATCAAAGATCGAAAAATGTCGATCTCTCCATCTCACGCCGAGCAGCCTTTCTAGCACCTCCGTCCACCTCCTCTACTAAACCCTAGATCGAAGGATTTCTCCTCTTCCCCACACGATCGTCTCCTCTCTCTCTCGCACAAATGGATAAAGTCGCTGCCATGGCCATGAGAGCTTGAGCTTGAGTAATACTCTACACGAAGCTTGAGCTTGAGCTTGAGCTTGAGCTTGAGTAATACTCAAGTGAAATATTAACACAAAAGCAATAAACGGGAAAAAAATGGCAGCTGTGGCACATCATCCAGGTAATTATAATATCTTGGTCAGTTGGCAAGCATTATGGTACCAAATATAATAAAAACAATCACATAGGCCTTAAACTCTTTTAGGTTCAGCTGTAACAGCCCTTTATCAGGAAATGTTTATATTATTATTTCAATGGATAAAATTTATTGGTAATGTAGCCATGGATTCCATTTCTTTTCATTCTTTCCGGTCACTTGGGGGGTTGTGTGAAATGGTTGACTCATCAGTTTGGCTAAATAAATCCTGAAAGAAAAGGACAAATTTTATCCTGAAGACCAGAACAATCGTGCAAATTGCATGAAAAAGCTAGCAAATTGAAAACATGGTGTATTAAATCCACTAACAAAGACAGGACAAGAAAGTGCCAACGACACCTTAAAGAAAACAAAACAAAACAAAATAAAAATAAAAAAATTGAACAAAGGCGAACCTGGTTTGTGCAACGGAGACGGATTCCATGTGAGGAAGAGTACCAATTCGTGCGAGAGAGGAAAACCAGCGATTCGTGCCAGACTGACGGAAATTTGTGCACGATTTAGGGAGATGAGAGGAGAGGAAGGATTGTGTTTTGATCGACAAGGAGGGTTTAGTTTGATTGAAATTTTCTCCTGATGGTTTGATCGAGAGGAGAGGAGAAAAAGAAGAACTAGGGTTCTGGCGCGTGAAAGAGCGAACGGGTTTAGTCTGGATCGACTGGGTTTAGATTCGACCAAGGGTAAAAGGGTCTGAAACTTTTAGTTTTATTATTTTTATTTTATTTATATTAGAAAATATGTCAGAGGGGCAAATACAGAAGGCGTCTCAAATTCAGAAGGGTAAAATCAGGAGTTTTGACTTTTGGGGGGCAAATCCTGTATTTCCTCGATTTTGAGGGGTACAGAGAAAATTTTCCCATTAAAAAATTATAGCGCAGCAAAGCTACAACGAACCTATCTAGTTTTAATAAAAATATGATATAGTGAATCTCAAAATAGCGGAGTGAGCAAAGCAATTCCTCTATTCTTGACGCATTATTCAAATATTTTAAGGTGTGTTTTAGGAGGAAACCTTCGCTAAAAGGAAGAATAAGTCAAATATCGTGCTGCATTTCTTATTTTTGGATGAATCGACAAAAAATAGAAGGAAACAAAATATTCTTAAAACCTTATTTATTGAAATGAGAAGGACCGTCACCCCAAAATCGGGATGTACTTTAAAAAAGCAACAACGAAATTTTTCTACCGAAAATATATATATTTTTTAATCCACAAAATTTAGTCCCAATTTGATCCGAATTTTTTAATTAGAAAATATTATACTCAAAATTTTTAAACAAAGCAACGAGCATATATATATTTTTTAATAAGAGCACTAAGAACGCCGCTATAGCCAAAGGATAGCGGCACTTCATAGTGCCGCGATAAGGGTTTTTTTTTAATTTGAAATTTTATTTCTAGCATTTTTTGTGTTTTTTTTTTCTGAATTTGAATTTTTTGGAATTTTATTTCTAGCATATTCTTCAAAAAATGTTTGAGGACACCCCTGAAGAAATATGCCGCCAAAAAATGTTTCATAAACGATTTAGTTAACGATTAATTAAGCTGTGGTGTTTAATTAAACAAAATGATAACAATGACGGCTATTTTTGTGATCGTCAGCCACGTTTGACAGCCCACTGCCAATCTTCCTCCGGTTTCCTTTCCTGCGCAAACGGTCATTTGAATCTGAGAATGATTTTTGGGCCTCGCGTGAGCCGCAGCCCGCATTAATATGATTTACCGAAAAAATTAATACTAACGTTACTGTTCATATTAATTTTGATAATAACAGAAAAAAATCAAAATTTTAATACTAACGTTGCTGGATCGTCATCCCAGTTGACGAAAGCCCAATACCCTTGGATCGTCATCCCAGTTGACGATCCAAGCTTGGATCGTCATCCGAAATGACGATCCAAGCTTGGATCGTCAACTGGGATGACGATCCAACGATCCAACGAAAAAATAAATATTAAAAAAAGATTTTGAAATTTTTTTCGTTTGGATCGTCATCCCAAATGACGATCCAAACAAAAAATTTTCAAATTCTTTTTTTAATGCAAATTTTACATTTTAGTCCCCAAAGTTTTTATTATTACAAAATATATAATTTATAATTAAAAATTAAACATAATTAAAACATCTATTATATTTTATTTACACATCGTGCGTGCCGTGTCATGTCGTGTCAAACACGATCGTGTTAGAGTCTCGTGTCGTGTTGACACGAACTACTTTTTTAACCGTGTCGTGTCGTGCTTAGTGGTGAGAAGAGTCAACATGACACGTATTCTAACACGACACGACTGACACGATCGTGTCGTGTCGTGTTGAAACGTTGTGTTAGTCGTGTCAAATCGTGTCAGATTATTTTATTATCTTTTTAATTAAAAATAAAAATTAAGAAAAAAATTACTAAACGTTATAATTTATTATGTAATTAAGTTTAAAGTTTTTATTAATATTTTTTATAAAAAATAATAATTAAATTAGAACAATATTATGATTTAAATGATGGCAAATAATATGATGTGGTATTATAAATTGAAAATAAATTATTAATTTTGCTTAAATAATCAACATTAATAATTTTGCCAATTAACAAGACACCTCAACACAAATCTAATTATTAATGTTGATTATTTAAGCAAAATTAATAATTTATTTTCAATTTATAATACCACATCATATTATTTACCATCATTTAAATCATAATATTGTTCTAATTTAATTATTATTTTTTATAAAAATATTAATAAAAACTTTAAACTTAATTGCATAATAAATTATAACGTTTAGTAATTTTTTTCTTAATTTTTATTTTTAATTAAAAAAAAATAATAAAATAATCTGACACGATTTGACACTACTAACACAACGTTTCAACACGACACGACACGATCGTGTCAGTCGTGTCGTGTTAGAATGCGTGTCATGTTGACTCTTCTCACCACTAAGCACGACACGACACGGTTAAAAAAGTAGTTCGTGTCAACACGACACGAGACTCTAACACGATCGTGTTTGACACGACATGACACGGCACGCACGATGTGTAAATAAAATATAATAGATGTTTTAATTATGTTTAATTTTTAATTATAAATTATATATTTTGTAATAATAAAAACTTTGGGGACTAAAATGTAAAATTTGCATTAAAAAAAGAATTTGAAAATTTTGGATGACGATCCAAACGAAAAAAATTTCAAAATCTTTTTTTAATATTTATTTTTTCGTTGGATCGTTGGATCGTCATCCCAGTTGACGATCCAAGCTTGGATCGTCATTTCGGATGACGATCCAAGCTTGGATCGTCAACTGGGATGACGATCCAAGGGTATTGGGCTTTCGTCATCCAGCAACGTTAGTATTAAAATTTTGATTTTTTTTCTGTTATTATCAAAATTAATATGAACAGTAACGTTAGTATTAATTTTTTCGGTGATTTGTGGGACCGCATGAGCCGCAGCCCGCATGATTTGTGGGCTTCTCGAAATCTAATGGTCCTGGCCTGAATATAGACCTGCATAACGTGGAAAACGAGCACGAAAGCAAGGTCTTGCGTTAATCGTTTCGTGAGGACACGGAAATTCTTTTGCATTTGCGCCTTGCGCTTCGTTTTCAAAACGCATGTAATTTTCATTGCGTGATCGTTGCGTCCGAAATAACGATCACGACGGTCAAGATCGTTCAACTGTTTCTAACATCCATAGCGGGATCAATTTTGCCTTAAACAAAGGCTAAAAATCATCATAAATATTGAAAATATGCAAGCAATAAAAAAAAATACACATACTGAGCTAAAACCATCAGCACTTTTCACAGCACTCATACATAATTGATTTAAACAAAAGACAACTAAGAAGATCAAATCTGAGTTATCAATACTTGTACCAGTAAGTGCTAATCCCTTCTACAAAAGAAATTTGTATCTAAAGTAAAAAAAAGCCAGAGAAAATCTCAACAAAAATTCTGATCAAACCAAAAAAAGCCAGAGGAAAGCTCAGCAAAAAACCTGATCAACAAGACAAATCAGAGTTTGCCAGTAGGCTGAAAACTAGTTTACCCAACACAGACACCTCCCTCTCTCCAATCACCTCTTTCTCTCAACCCACCTCCTTCTACTTCCAGCTCGATAGCTGCCATGGCCGACCTCAAAACCCATGTTCCTCTCTTAAAACCGAGCACGTGGTGGTGGTTGATAGTAGCTGAACCCTCGACCGGAAGTACGTGGTGGTGGTGGTTGATAACAGCTGAACCCTCAACCTCTTCCTTTCTACTTTGCTTGGCACCTCGGTTTGCAATCTCTCCTTTTATTTTCGTTTCGTTTGTTCGCCGTTTCCCTGAGCAAGCTGAAAGGAGATGAGTCCCTTGGTGGCAACGGAAAGCATAGGAGGGATGAGGAAAGGGGATTAGATCACTTAGGTGGACGGCTCGGTTGGGTGTTCAAGTGAGAGGGGAGTGGTATCGGTGAGGGAGGATTTGCAGAGGGAGATCGGAGAAGAGAAGGGATTTGCAGAGGAGGTACATAGGGCTACGAGATAAAGAGATGAGATCGGCGTAGAAATGGCATCCAGCGGCGGAGAAATTAGATTTTTTAGTCTTAGTCCTCGTTTTCTTCGCACTATTCTCCTCTACGATCAATCTAATTCCACTCCTGTAAAATTTAAGACGAAACGGACGAAATAAACGATAACGAAACAGACTTATTTCGTTAACCGTTCCGTTTTGAGACGAAACTGAATATGGTTTTGCGTTAACTGTTCTGTTCTTTAAACGAAACCGAAATGTTTAACCGTTTCTTTCCGTTTCAGACGAAACGAAACGAAAAAACGGTCGTAACGACTATCGTTTTCAGGCCTATTGACACTATCACAATTAAAAATAAAATAGAATGACAATATTATCTTGGGAAAATTAGATTTATGCCATTCCAAAATGACAAAATTAGAAAAATACCACTCCAAACTTGACACTTAGAAAAATGCCACTCTAAATTCATTTTATTTAAATATTTGCCACAAATATACTGTTTTTTAAAATATACTTTTGTATATTGACTAATATACCCCCTTCTTCTTGTTCTGTTCCTTTCCTTTTTGTCATTCGTTCCTTCATCCATTCGCTGTGCCGCTCTTGGACTATATTATTTGGTGCGTACTTGAAAGAAAAAAAAATGTAAATATGTAATGCATCCCTGTCGGGAGAGTAAAGTCATAGGCTCCGTTTGGATGGCTTCTTCCCGGAATAAAAATAAGGAATAACCACTTTTTACCAATAAATTTATTTCTAACCATCCAAACTCTTCACAAAAGTTACACACTTCCCAATAAGACGCAGGGCAAATTAGTCAATACAAAAATATATTTTTAAAATTCACCATATTTGTGGCAAATATCTTAATAAAATGGATTTAGAGTGGCATTTTTCTAAGAGTCAAGTTTGAAATTTCATTTTTCTAATTTTACAACTTTAGAGTGGCATAAATCTAATTTTTCCTATTATCTTTTATTTAGATAGACGATTACGATCAATAATCCTACCCATACATTTTGAAATGTAAAACAAAATATCTATATTTTCCAACACTTCCTTTATCTTCTTTAGCTTCCACTTTCTTTCCTTAGGTTTCGTCCAAGAGCCTTAGATTCGGTCCTCTTTGAATTAAAAAGATCAAGACAAATATCAATGTTTATTTTTCATCTGAAAACAAATGTCATAACAAAGGTCCATATAATATTACATCAGATTACCGGTCACAATCTCAAATAACCAAAATCAATCAAATTAATCAAGCGATAATCAAATCATTTAATTTAAAAAATAAATTCTAAAGAAATTTATTATTCGACGGAACGAACTCATCACAAAATCAAATCGACTATCCAATACGACTGACATATATTCCAAATCTTGTTAAAAATTTATTATTCGACTGAACGAAATCATAACATAATCAAATCGACTGTCCAATACGACTGCAACATAGATTCGTATTCCTATTGGTCGATCAATCAACGTTTTCAATTAATGGATATTTAAAAAGCTTTCGCGACGTTTTAGCATAGATGGGTTCGGTTATTAAGAATCCAATCAGAGAAGATTATAAAGGATATATTCATTTTGGTATTTTGTTGGGTGAAAAACAACAAATGAGATCTAGTCCCGCGCGGGACCGTCCGGCGCATAAATCACAGCCGTGTGATTTAATCTCAATGGCAAAGGGAGCCCCGTGCATGTAACCTGATCGATAGGCTCGAACCGTCTAGATCAGATCAGACGGTTCGTAGGCTGCGTTGGACGGTCCCGCGCGGGAGCAAATTCGGATTGGAAAAACAAGGGAACTAAAACGATGGGCAATAGAGAATGGGTCGGCTCTCGGCTGTTTCTTCTTTTCTTATTATTTTTCATTCGGTTACACAGGTAAAAAGTTTGACTAGTCAAAGGTCAAAATTAGTGGTCTAACTTTTTACTCTTTTAGTTAAAGCTGGCCAAAGGACGGAGTGTTATATTCTCAACAATAACAAATCAAATTATAATATTAAGACAGAAATTAAATCATCGAAGTCAATTCTAAACAATGCCAATAAATTCAAACACAGTTCGTAGAGCGAATGGTTTAATGCCAAGTTTCAGGTCCCGCAACTAATCGCTGAGTTTAGCTCATCAATTTCCAAAAAAGGGATCAAAATAATATACTCTTTTCACGTAATCACGTTGTAAGGATCTCATTTCCAACAAAAAATAGGTAAGGTCGGGTAGCAGAGAGATAATAATAATTAATCAATCACTCTACTGAGTAGTTTTGGTATCATCTCCGGCGCAGAATAGCAGGGAGCACAAATCCGACAGGAGAGAAACGTTGAGATTCGTGAACACCATGCATCTCTCTCTTTTCCTTGTGCTTCTTCTTCCTCTCCTTTCATACCTCCCTGTACTAGCCACCTCTGATTCCTTCAACTCCTACATATGCGACAGTACCAACACTAGTGGAAAATACACAGCCAACAGCACGTACCAGTCCAATCTCCACACTCTATTGTCCGAGCTCAAGGCAAATTCTACTGG
Organism: Rhynchospora pubera; assembly: GCA_028095005.1. Taxonomy (NCBI): domain Eukaryota; kingdom Viridiplantae; phylum Streptophyta; class Magnoliopsida; order Poales; family Cyperaceae; genus Rhynchospora; species Rhynchospora pubera. The sequence goes on along the minus strand of CM051463.1, from coordinate 9,696,607 downwards.
TACCGGTTTTGCAGCTGGTACTTTAGGCACTGTACCAGACCAAGTCACAGGTCTCATCCTTTGTCGTGGCGACCTCAATTCCTCTTCCTGCTTTTCTTGCCTCTCCCAAATTTTCACTGTACCGTACTTTCTCACTTTTAACTTTTTATTAAGATCATTTCCTTTTATTTTGTTGCTGTTACCTTTTTTTATTTTTTTTTCTTATTAACAATCTTTTTCTAAATGATAACATATTTTTTCTAATTAACAATCTTTTTTCTTTTTCAATGTTTAATGTATTTGTAGAATAATAATAGACAGTAAAAATATTTTTATCAAATAGATTATTTCTGGACATAAATTGAATAAATTACCCTTTTAATTTTTGGGTGATCAACTAAATTCGTTCAGATTTTCATTGGTGTTTAGTTCTGTAAAGTAGAAAAGGCTTTATTTATACACATAAATGGTACTTCCGTGTACTGTAGTTTATATATTTATGTTACTTCCAAACGCAGCAAATCATCAACAAAGGGTCTATGACAATTCAAATCAGTTTAATTCAACAATATTGTTTTCGAATTACATTTCAGGGCATACTGAGCACATGCCCACTATACATGACTGCTACGATGTGGTATGACAGGTGCTACGTACAATTCTCAAGCCAGGATTTCCTCTCCTTATTCAATGATTTACCATTAGAGAAATTCACCAGTAAGCGTAATGTCACTGGTGACCAGGCCCGGTTCATTAGTTATGTGTCCCTGCTTATGTCAGAGATGGCATCATGGGCTGTTGACCGTTCAACCAAGTTCTTTGCCACAGGAGAAGTAAAAAATTTCTCGACAGAATTATCTTCATTCTATGCTCTTCTGCAGTGTACAACTAACATGCCTAAATCCCAGTGCCAGGTAAGATTTTGATAAAGCAGTTTGATGGACTAAGGTTTGCAGCTTGAACTACAGAACTACTAAATGCTGATGTTTTTTTAGATAAGTTACACAGTGGCTGATGTTGACTATTGCCAATATTTTATAAATGGTTGCATCAGATTTCCTATTGATTATGTCCAGTACATTGTATGGTATATATCTTTTATTGAAGTCTTGTACTTTTTTCAGGATTTTTAGCAAGATATGTCTCAGATTTACTGTAGGTGCCATTCCAGATTGCCATAAAGCCATTCCAGAATGCACCAGATGAAATTTCCCATACCAGTAATATGCTGGATTCCTTTCCCATTTCTGTAACCACCCACTCACTCAGTAATTCAGTATGGTAGAGTTGATACAGATCAATAAAATGTAATCTACAAACTAATTATTCTAAACTAATTTCTTCAGTCTTGTCTCCAAATCCTGATCAATGATCTTCCTGATGCGTCTAAAGGAAAAGATGGTGCATGGTTATTTGGTATCTATTGCAATATAAGGTATGAGATAACACCTTTCTATAATGGTGTTGCAATGGTACAAATTGATGGTGAATCACCTTCCTCAAGCCCCGCCCCCATATTGCCTCCTGGAGTAAATAATGGTAAGTGTACGTAGATTGTTTGTTACACAAGGAATTTTGATCTATTTATTTGTTTCGCACTAATTACAATGCAACATCTTTTAAATGTGGGAACTTTGGATCCATGTCACTCAAAAAGTATAAAATTAGAATAAACGTCATCCCAAATTTGGACTTAGCTTATTGCCAACCCGAACTCATTTCATTTAGATAACTGACACCCATAACAGTTTGAGATGTTTTTCCAATATACCTTTCACCCCTACTCTTTTCCATTCCCTTCCAACATCTCTACTCATTGCAGTGATTCTCCACTCACAAAAAGCATAAATAGCATTCTATCAAACACGGTCATTTTTTTGTACACATAACATGAATACAACTGCAGCACGACAACAAAGCTTTTAGTCCCAAACATGATTGATCAGTGTATAATTAATTGTGTGCGCTGTGAGTGAGAGAGAGAGATTTGGATGACCAAGTGCTGAAACAAAACAATATTTATGCCTACTGTAGGCAGCCTACCTATTAGAAGCCATGGGCTTACTGTACAAAGAAGTAATTAAATACTGTACTTGTCATGAATCAAAAGATCCATTTTTAGGTTTTAAATTTGTTTGCATTTAGATTCTTACATACCTGATACTAGTCTTCTATTCAGTTGTAAACCAAAAGGAGCTCTATGTAAAAGTGTCTCTAGACAAGGGTAGTTTTGTTTCAGTTGTGTCATTGCACTTCTCAATATCAGCAAATACTTTATAGGGAAGAAGAAGAGCACAGCCATGATTCTTGTAATTGTCATTAGTGCCGTGGTGGCATCGACAGCATTTTGCATTTGGTTATATAAGAAGCAATGTCAAAGGGAAAAAATGATATCCGGTGAGTCATAATTTAATGAAACTTTTATTATCAAATAGCTCTCACTTTTACTTGTATTATCACATAACTGTAAGTCTGTAACACACCTGACTTATATATAAACTGAATAGTTTGATAACACGCTTCTCGTTCCTAGGCTGTAGTTTATTGAGTTAAATTTCCATGCATATGTGGAATTCATATACCGTTCAGAAACAAAATGCGATCAGATATCCTGAAAAGTGTTTGTTTCTTGTTTTGTAATTTCAGAAATGACCAACTCTGAACAAAATAACGAAAACATTGACTCGTTTCTTATTGATCTGACTACACTGAGAGCTGCCACACTAAACTTTGACAAATCGAAAAAACTTGGTGAAGGTGGATTTGGTGCTGTATATATGGTACATATTCTGCATTCTTGAAGGACATTAAAGACAGTGGGAAAGTTGAGATAAACACACACAGATTGCAATAGGAAGGAGATGCTAAAAGTGAAATGAAAACTATAATTAGAGTTAATGGTAGGTTTGGAAACTGAGAAGAAAATAAAGAAATGGATTTTGTTCAATAAAATTATCTGTTTTAAGATGCCAACTCTTTTGACCTTTTTATTTTATTTTTCAGTGTAACTTCTTTTTCTTTCTTATCAACACGTGTATTTCTTTGCGTAACTACACCAGGGCATTCTACCGAATGGGCAAGAGGTAGCAGTAAAGAGGCTTTCTCAAAGCTCTTCCCAAGGATTAAGAGAGCTAAGAAATGAGCTAGTTTTAGTTGCAAAGCTTAAACACAAAAATTTGGTGCGAGTTGTAGGAGTTTGCTTGGAAGAACAAGAGAAGCTTCTTGTTTATGAGTTTCTTCCAAATAGAAGCCTTGACACCTTTCTTTTTGGTAACAGAATTATAATCTGTTTAAACTAATTGGTTACCCCCAGCCGGGTTTTGAACCGAGACCTCTCACTCGAGATGCATTGCTCTTTGCCACTAGACCAAGAGCTAGTTCTCTAACAAAACTAATTGTTAATTTCATATTATTAAGAGAAGGAAAGTAAAGTCAAATTAAATCAAATTAGGAATAAAGAAAAATTATAAATTGAGAATCAGTGGTTTTGGACTTCTGAATATTAATTGTGAGATTTAATGATGAACTGATGAAACCAAATGTAGATTACAAGGTTCTCTCTGCATCTTAATACGTCAGAACAGTTATTCCTTATCAATTTGAAAATTGCAAAATACTTTACCTTAATACTAATTTGGTATTGTTTGGCAGATAAAGAAAAAAGACAAGAACTGGACAGGACAAAACGATGGAAAATCATAAATGGTGTGGCTCGAGGCCTCCAATATTTGCATGAAGATTCACAATTGAAGATAGTACATAGGGATCTAAAAGCCAGCAACATTTTGTTGGATTCTGATATGAATCCTAAAATTTCAGACTTTGGTCTTGCTAGATTGTTTCCCATCGACAAGACAATACATGTCACAAGACGTGTCGTGGGTACATTGTAAGTTTGCTATAATCTCTATCTTGATTTTGCATAACTTATTCTTGAATTATGTATTTTTTTTTTCGTTTTAAAGCTACCCCATTACTCTACCATAATGAACACGTATCCAAGACACAACGACCAAATATATGTCACAAATCTTGTACCTGACAGTCTAGAACCATTAATCATCAACAATTGACTGATCACAAACTTAATTAACAGTAATTTAGTTGCCCCAATTTTCATAATTCAAGTTTAATGAATTGTTGTAAATATGCCATATGATGAATGAATAAGGCATAAGAAAGAGTAAGTAGCTGAGAAGCATAAATCAAGGCCGAGTAATGCTGAAGCAAAATATATTTTCTTTTGGGTACTGTTTTGTGAATTTTACAGTGGGTATATGGCACCTGAGTATGCAATGCATGGGCGATACTCAATCAAGTCAGATGTGTTTAGTTTTGGTGTTTTGCTTTTAGAGATCATTACTGGGAAACGAAATATTGGCTCATATGATACTGATAGGTGTGATGATCTTCTGAGCTCTGTAAGAACTCTTAATGCCTTAATTTTCTGCATATAACAATTCATGTTAAAGTTCTACATGTGCCAATTTACTTCATGTGCGCCTTCATTATCAATAAACACTATAATAAGAAATTTATATACCGCTCCATTAAATGCCAATTTGAGCAGTAAACAGACCTCACTATTTCTGGGACCTAAAATATGCCTTAGTTAATTCTGCTTGCCATGAAATGCATGATTGATGTATACATATGTAAAAACTTAACAGTAGCTTTATTATTTTATACTGAAATTTTAGACATGGGAGCATTGGAAAAGAGGTACAATAATTGATATAATTGACCCAATAATGGATGGCCCAACAAATGAGGTAATCCAACACATACATATAGGGCTTCTCTGTGTGCAAGAGGACTTGAAGGATAGACCACACATGTCAGAGGTAGTGATCATGCTTGAGAGCAACGACAGCGTCTCTCTCAAATCACCTTCAAAGCCTGCATTTTACCTTAGAAGAGGTGGTAGTGTTTCTAGTGATGTGTCCCTCACAACCATGATACCAGTGTCACAGAATGAGCTTACTATTTCAGAATTTGAGCCAAGATGAGGTGAAGAAAGAGTTTCTTTCTCTCTACTTCTACATAAAAAGGAGAAACAATTTGAAGATTTTCACAAAATAAATTACGTGAATTATGAAAAAATTATTTTATACTGAAAAGTAAGTTTGCATTAATTGCTGAAATCATAGAATATAGTAAGTTTCACGACTTCATAGTAGTTCATACAGTTGTATATCTTATCAAATTTTCTAATCAAATTGTTGAAAAGATCATTAATAAATCGTAAACTGTTTGCTGTATACCTTATATACATGATATCTGTATCATATCTGTTAAGATTAACAATGTCGAGCCCAAGCCCAAATTCAAGAATTATCTAGAAGACTCAATAATTCTTTTGATGGAGAAAAATCTAGAAACATAGCAAAATATCTTAGTTATATAACTCTAGAAGTTAGATAGACAATTCTAAATACTAGATATTTTAGAAGATAACTCTAAATTCTTAATTAGCAAAATATCTAGAGTTCTAGTGTGTTTATGTTAGAAAAAGTGTGGGGAGCCATGTTCCGAACAAACTGGTTTCCTGAGCAACTAGACTGCCGCATTGGAGTTGGGGTGAACCGTTCCAACTGGATGGAGCGGACCGTTCCAGATGGCGGTTAAGAATCTGGAAAGTCGATTTTCAGGTTGGCTATTTATACCCCTCTCTTCTGAAGCGTATCTAAGGTTGAAATTCATGACTTTTGAGTTAACCACCATCCTAGAGAGATCAGAAACAAGTCAGACAGAGGAATGAGCCATCCTATTGGTTGGAGAGCAATAGAAAACACACGCACGAGTCGATCGACATATGGATTCGTGAAAGGTGACGCCAAGCCCTATCTCCAGGTTGTGGTGTGCTGGTTGCATACGGAGGAAGACCAAGAGACAAGGAGGGGTTGCAAGAAACTTTGAGAAAAATCTAGGCAATCGATCAACTTCCGCTGCTGTACATCTAAATTTTGTGCATGTGTGATAGGTTAGATGTACATATAGGTTGAGGACCGTCTAAAACCAACAGTTTCATTAGCACCTATAAATAGGTGGCCATGACATTCATTTGCCATCCAAGTAAGGGAAAGTTAAGCCAAGGCACATAAACCAAGTCCAATTGTAAAAGATAGTGTGTAGTCTTCGACGAAGCCTCGTCATATTGACCATCAAAAGACGAGATCCAGTCTCAAGCGAAAGACACAGAGGTAGAGATTGATGATATCACACAAGACGTAGCACGAGATGATCACGAGGTCCAAGATGACGATGGTAAGAGCTCTACTCCTTCAAAATCCAAGAGTCCATGGCAGACAGGAGTGCATGAAAAGTAGAAGATGCGACTGCACATTTGCCAGAAGAAGTTGAAGAATTTCCTCCACCACATCGGAGATCGTCTCGGAAAAGACGTCCAAATTCGAAGTATGTGAATGCCGCAACTATCGAAGATTTCGAGCCAACGTCTTATGAAGAAGCAACAGAGAGTGACAAGTGAAAAAAAAAAGCGATGAAGGAGGAGATGACGGTTTTGAGACAAAACCAAACATGGAAGTTGGTTCCTAAGCATGAAGGAGTGAAGCCAATCTCATGCAAATGGATAAAGAAGACAAAGACTCAAATAGACACACTAATTGAAAGATACAAGGCTCGACAAGTCAAACAAGAATATAGGAGCACAACTCAGAATTGTCGAAAGACAAGAAGACAACGCGCGTCAATGTTGAAGGGGAGTGTTAAGATTAACAACATTGAGCCCAAGCCCAAATTCAAGAATTATCTAGAAGACTCAATAATTCTCTTGATGGAGAAAAATCTAGAAACATAACAAAATATCTTAGTTAGATATTTTGCTAAGATAACTCTAGAAGTTAGATAGACAATTCTAGATACTAGATATTTTAGGAGATAACTCTAGATTCTTAGCAAAATATCTAGAGTTCTAATGTGTTCCATTAGCACCTATAAATAGGTGACCATGGTATTCATTTGCCATCCAAGTAAGGGCAAGTTAAGCTAAGGCAAATAAACCAAGTCCAATTGTAAGAGATATAGTGTAGTAGTTAGGAGGCGTTGGAATATAGTAAGTAGTAGAGTTGTAATGTTGGAGGTATAATAGTCGAGAAGTAGAGGGGTAATAATAGTTTTGAGTGATAATCAAGAGAAGTCTCATCATAGTGTCTCGCCTCTACTCAACAATATCAAATCATACATATTCAAATTCAACGATTTAATGTCTAAATATTGTTTACGTTGAAAAAGTTAAGTAGTCAAATGGACTTGCAACTTCTTGTTTTCCTATACTTTGTTATTATTCGGGATATATTTAGGCCCTGATCAAAATGATTTTTTTACGGGATTTTATTTATTTTCATATCAATTCAATTGATTTTATAGGATTTTGTTGGATTTAATTACATAGGAATTCCAACCAAATAACATCAAATTCGTTCATTTTGATAAAGAATTTTCCAACGAAATGAAATAAAATCCCACGTTTAAAAAATGGAATTTTGATCACGGCCTTATACTGCTGGCTGTACTGTTGAGCTTGCTGTAGCGGGTGCCAATCTTTGAGATTTGGTGTAAAGTTTTTAAGAGTTTGATGTAAACCTAAGAAAAACTGGATCTCTGTTGGATGTTAGTAAAAATGTGTAGTCACTCTAAGCGGCCTGCTTGCGCTTGCTCAACTGACCGCTGGGATCAGAATATGAACTGTCACATCCCGAACCTAGCTATAATTCGAGATAGACAGTCCCGCCACGCGTGCACACTCTATTGTACACACATAAGACTAAATAAACAGTGTCACAGAACATATAATCCACAAATAATATCACATAATAAAGAAAGTATTGTTCATACATCAAAAGAGGCTGGTTATGAAATTTACATATCAAAATTTCCAGCCAACATACAAACAAAAAAACAATGCACATCAGAAAGAAACTATTCCAGCTCGGCTTGATCTTCAATTGCTCCTCTACTAAGTCTATCAAACCTGAACCTGCTCCACAAACAAAGATGTGGGGCTGAATACGCGAATACTCAGCGGTGGTAAAGTGAACTAGTCTTTTGGGATTAGGCTATTCAAAAGATTAGAACAAGTGTTTATATAAAAGCCACATTAATAAAAATCATTCAAGTGCTAATAATTGTTTAGCTATATTATGAGTTTTCAGAAACAATTTATATTGTAAGTGATGATTGTATTCGGGTGCCATTGAGGATAACCTCTCGACCACGAAGGTCTGCCGTAATACAATCTAGTAAAATCATGTCTCACTAAATATATGTGCCTAAGATAACTACCCGCGAGTATAACTCGCCCTGAATTCTCCGGGGGCCTCAACCATGATCAGTGGCAGAGGTCTGAATCGCACGGTACTGGGATGTTGCCAATGGAGTGCCGTTAGGTAGTACCTTTATTGACACGCCTGGAAAAAGGTACTAACAAGTCCACAATAAAATACTACATACTAACTAACTGCTAAATATTATTTTGATTGAGAAAAACATTTATCCTTTTTAAAAGGGCTCAATTTAAAGAAATTCATAATTCTTCTCTAAAGAATAACAAAGTCTCAAAAGACATCCACACAGGTCATAAAAAGACTACCACACCTGGAACAGTGGAGTGCAGAAGTAACTACTCTGCTGGAAGGTTGGTGAAGTCCTGACCAGCTCCTGTAGTCTCGTGCTCGGGATAGAAGTCGTCCACCGGTCCAGAGAAGTCTTGCGATGCACCTGACGAACGAAACTCACACATTAAAATCTACTCTAACGATCTATCCCATTCTGGTTAATGTGTGCAAAACCAAACTTAAATCCTAGACATTTGCAAAGGAACTTAGGTTCTGATTTGAGAAGAGTTGGACTCAAGCTTTCTGAAAAAGGATTCTGTTTTAAAATACATTAATTTAAGTAATTATTTTCTAGAACACTTTATCCGAGTTTCATTTGAAACTAGTTGTGCAGAAACGTTAATCTGAGATATATTCTTAAAATAATTTTGCTATAGTTTGTTTTATAAAATCATTGTGTAGAAAAGTTTGATTTAATATTATTGTGATTACTTTTAGAAATAATTTGCTAAACTTTGATTTATAAACAATGTGAAGATAGACGTTGTGACGAATCCTACAAGTCTTAACTACACGATAAATAGACGCGTCACATTTATTTGGTTTGGAAAAACAGTTAACAAGTTTAATCAGTTTTCTAACAGTGTTTTAATCAAGTATGAATTTATTCCAATTTAAATTCCTAAAATAAAAATAATTTAAAAGAGAAAAGAAAAGATAATAAGAAAAATAACTCAATTAATTTATTTGGGTTTGGGAACATATATTGTAACACTGTAGAACTAGCAGACTAAGTACAATTAAGTTAAGTAGGCTAATTTTAAAAATAATATTTACGAGTACTCAATGAATGTACTTGTATAAAATAAAATAGGTTAGAATTTTAACCGGAGGACTCGTTAATAGCTTATAAACTATGGACTTTGCTAAACAACTGGATAACCCAAATGTTTGGCAACCAGAGGAAGTGCAATTTAACCTTCCTGAATAATTTCATCTGTACTTCGAATGTCGAGTATATGATGATTGAGTCCTTAAGCTATTAACATTTAAAGCAATTAACTTGTTAAGATACAAGTTATAATGCTTGTTTGATGATAAGTGGATATCTCAATTATTCCAGTTAATTTTCAAATATCTCAATATTTCAATAAGAACATTTTTGAGATTTTGTCTGGAATAAGAGATTAAATATTTAAATATCTTATCATTAAACATTGCGTCATTAATTTCTGTTAAAACATAGTAAATTGGGTGCAATTAAAATTATTGCTAGTCGATAACTTATTTGACTAGGCAATTCACTCTTGAGACACATAAAGGAGGTGACTTGAAGTTAAATCAATATGTTATTATGAACATATGTAAATATTGGTATAAATAACTTCAACTTATCCTTACTTTATCAAGGAAGGTCACTTGCTATATCCGTTAACGACCATTAAATTAAATAGTAATGTCGTTCGGATTTGCAATTCTTGAAAATCTGATAAATCATACCTTAGTGATTTGTTAGATGATCGAAGGACTACAATTGTCTTATGGTGTTAGAATAAATACATTATCTCCATTGATTGTCAATAAATTTTTAAATCCATATTGGATTGTGAAATTATTCAAGATTAGTTAATAGCTATGATAATTCATATTCTTAAATCACAATATATTCACTAGATGAATTATTGTAGATTTATAGAATTAAGCTATAACTATCAACCAATTGGAGATAACAATTTAAAATAAACTTTCCAAGTCTGATGGAAAGTTATCAATGACCTTGAGGGTTATTGTGTAGATAAATTGTTATACCTAAAAGTATTTCTCAATAAAGAGAAATAAAATGCTCAAGAAACGAGTCAAAAATATTCAACACCGATTTCAGTCATATTAATCTCAAGGCGAGTACTTATGCTATATTCTTATTGGATAGCATATGTTTCTTGTTGACTGAAACTATTTGAATATAATGACCTGACTCGAAATTAAGAATTCTTAGTGTGACTTGAGCTAATAGAAAGCTCATGACTTAAATATTCCGTAATAACATGATTAACGGATATTTTAAGTTAGAATAAGATCAATCATACTAAAGAAACCATGAATTCTTAAAAGATAATTAGGACTCATGGAAATATATCGGTTCTTACAAGAATAATCGACTTTCATTCTTGAAGGAAACTTTAATAATGGAAGTAGAAACTAGAATCGATTATATAGTTTATCTTGAGTCAGTAAGAGAGAAGAAACCCATCGTCTAGAAGAAACCTTTGTACTTGGAATAGAGATCACCAACACTAGATTGCCCTGTCCATTCGTTTATTTGGAATGTGTATGCTGGAATAAATAAGATAGATAAGTCTATTCAGTAATCAAAACATCACTAAATTTTAAAATCTTTCTTGTGAAAATCAGCAATCTGAATCCAAATTGATCTTAAAAAGGAATATAAATAAATACAAAATTTAAGATACTAATCATACCGAAATATATAGGAAACAACTACCATGGAATTTAACAGTTAATGAAGACACTATAATATCTGTGTACGAAGATTGAAATCGGTATTGGCCGGTCACCAATATTGATATTAATCTTTTATATATTAAGTATTACTTTGCTTCCTTGACTGACCATCAAGAAAGTTAAAGTCATACTTTGATATATGTGTACCAACAACCAAGAGGTAAAAACAATTACTAAGAAGAACCAAAATAATAAAGAGAATATGGTGGAACGATACTAAAACAAGTTAAAACATGATGAAACTAATCTCAAATATATATTAAACTTAACTCCTTTGAAATTTCGAGGACGAAATTTCTTTTTAAGGGGGGTGGAATGTGACACTGTAGAACTAGCAGACTAAGTACAATTGAGTTAAGTAGGCTAATTTTAAAAATAATATTAGAACAAATAAAATTTTATAACTAGTAATCCCTAAACAATTAATTAATTAGTAATAGTGAAACTCACTCGAAATCGAAATCTTTTAACTTGTGTAGTATCTATAATTAATCTTCATGATTCTAGCAAAATCAAAGCTTAAGTTATACTGAAATTGACAATCAAAATAACTAAAATACTAATGAGAATAATTATAAATATTAGTTTATATGAGTTGCAGCATCTTTGATCATATAATTGGTGTCACTGAAAATTTTAGGGATGAGTTTTTAATAAAATCTATTTTCCTTCTCTCTCTTCGCTGTCATTTCCTCCTCTCTTCTGACCCCTTCGTTCTTTATCTCCTTCTCTCTTCTCTCCGATAAAATTTTTGAAGCACATAACTTGATGTCGGCTGGGATGAGGCAAACCAATAGGCGATGGCCACCTCAAATTTGTTAATTTCCCCTCGTTTCTCTTCTCTGATCTGTCCCGCTAGTGAGGCGGTGGATTGGGTTAGGTCAGCTTTTGAGATTGGTGACGGATTGATCTCCATCGTTCCTTTGTGGTTATTCTTATCCCTTTTTCCTTTCTGTGTATTGCCTATAAATAGAAGTAGTGAAGGTGAGTCTTGGCTTTGCTGTCGGTTTGAGAAAATCTCAGAAAAGGGTGAGAGAAAGAGAGAGGGAAAAGGGCTGTGAAGAGAAAGAGGGAGATGAGGGATTAGGCTTAAGGTATATCGCTCTTTCCTCTGTTTTAGATTTTGATGGACAATTGAGAACGTTGTAAGGTTGAATTTAAGGTTTAAGCCCAAAACTAAAGTTTAACAGTGGGTTAAGGTGGGGCTGAGCTGAAATATTATTGTTGAGATTGTTGAGTTCTTGCTATTAATTTGATTAATTATGTTGAACTGAAATGACAAGCTGGATAAACCAAACATACAAGGAATATGAGATGATGTCTGAGATTATAAATGAGTTTGGCTAGGTTAATTACATGACGGAAATAAATTCTGGGTCATGGTAATTACTTGAAAGTGGAATTGTGAAGGTGTGTAGATCGGCCTAATAATTGTCCAAATAAATTAAGAGCGATTTTGGGTTTTTATCTCGGTTGGGCACAGAGGAGAGATATTAGAAGCTTTGTACATGTGTTTTTGAGGTGGTACCAGCCTCAGGTACACTGATTGTACCTTCGGTACCGATCTGGTACGTTGTAATGGTGTGACAGGGGCTGATTTGTAAAGAAAGTTGTGCTGAGGAGTCGTTTGTAAGGGAAAAGGACCTAGTTGTAAACAAAAAGGACCTAAATGAAAAAAATAAAATAGAAGGTTGGGCCGAGCCTATTAATGGTTTGGTGGGCTCTCTTTAAACCGATATAATTTATGGGCTGTTGGATTTTTATTATGGACTTCATTTAAACTTAATCAATAAAGATTAAGTAAATAATAAATGTCGGCTTAAAAATAAATTAATTAAAGGAGAGGCCATTAGGAATAATTGGGTATCCCTTTAGTTAAGTTGGATTTTTCGGGAGATGATGAGAATAGTCTGAGTGAGTCAAGAACAGATACAATGACAATTGAATCACCGACTTTCTGATCCCAAACAAACCAATCAAATAATTTCGATTTTAATTTTCTATTTCCAATTGTTTTCTTGGTTTTGGATTATAATTTTCTGATTTAAATTTTTGATATAACAAATAGCTAAATAATTTAATAAATATTAAGCAATGCAAACTAATTAATTAAGTATTAATGAAATAAATCAAATATAGCACAACTAAATGAATATTGGGAAAAATATATAATAAATAAGTGAATATTTTCAATCTAAAATATAATTCATGACTTATATAATAAAAATAAACATAAACTCTTAATGACTGGAAAGTCAAAACCAAACATTAATAATAAGATAAAATACTTAATAATATATTTTAAAATAGAATCTTCTTAATGAATAATCTGAACTTAACCATCCAAATCTCAAGCAGTCTGGTTAACTTAGGCCGTCAGTATGGTAACCCAAGAACCGCCAATAATTAGGTTATTTAGGTTACTTTAAGTATTTAACGGTTAGTAAGAAAGTCACTTGTTTTATTAGGAAACCGAACTAGAATCACTTGACACATGACTATCAAGCCTAGCAAACTGTTAAGGGAGAGAACCCAAGTATGATGGCCGTCAAGCATCCGAACCATCATGAGATATTGAGAAACTATGCTTAGCCTCGCTATTCAGGTGCAGAATTACGTTGGATTTTTGTTAAAGTTTAAGTAATTAGTAAAATATGTTTTTATTCATATGCATATTGTAAATCCGTTTGCTTGCATGACCGTATTCAAGCATTTTTAAATGATAGTGTCTAAATATGGATAAAACTGCATTTTGAGATGCAAGTTCTCCGCTTTGAGAAATTTGAAAGAAATACAGTCATATATTTGGATACGTCATTGTGATTGATAAATCCGACTCATGAATGATCTGACTGAAAAGATTTACTGTGATATGCCATGACATGCCTGACATGATATGTATGTCCCTGGTCAAGAGTTACATTTCTCATGCCGGCCAGGTAAGGGAAAGATCCCTCATGCCACCTGGTCAAGAGATGTAATCTCTCATGCCGGCCAGGTAAAGGAAAGATTTTGTATGATTTTGTATCACTCTCCGGAGTCGGTTGGCCCCCGGCTTCGGCCAGTTCGATAGCGCTATGCGGATATGGAATTCCCTCATGCCACCTGGTCAAGGGATAAGTCCCTCATGCCGGCCAGGTAAGGAAAATGTTTCCTTATGTGCCCATCCGGATGGGAAAGGGACCTGAGTGATTATGACTGTGGAAATTATGTGAATGAAATGTGACATGTTTCGACTGATGATATGCTCGGACCCCTGACACGCTCAGTTTCCTATCATATAGAAACATGTGTTGTCTGCGATGGGATTCGTGCCACGTGTTCAGTTCCGATATGTGCAAGATTTATGCCTTGTCAGATTTTGTTATCTTGTCCAGCTTTGATTAAAATCATATGCAAGCAATCATGTTTATTTGTGACATCTTTTCAAATAAAAAGTTATAAGTTTTTTTATAAAATTGAAACACACATGCTTTATTTTATTTACGGGTATCATTTCTAGAACTTGGATTTTAGCTTAAATCCACGTACTGGAACTAAAACCCGCAATGAGAATTTATTTCTCACTCTGTGCTTTTGCATGTTTCCACAATGGATGTGGGTTCCAGATTGCAGAGACGGGCTCGATCAAGTCAAGCGAAGTTAGGCCAAAATTTGTCTTGCCATGATGACTCAATGAGTCATAGGAGACAACGTGGTAGATCATGGTAAGCTGGAACTTAACCCTTGTAATTAGTAAGGAAACGCCTTGCGGGTGCACAGAGATTGTGTATTCGCGGCGGGGATTGTCAAGCCCTATGTGTCGGGGTGTGACATATATTGTCCGATTATATCATAGTATCTGTAAAAGAATTATTATGCGGACATTTTAATCATCTCTCATTTAAAAGCCAACGATTAAAATCCGAATTCGACTTAATGGTATCTCGGCCAAAAGCATTTAATTATTATCATACTATTTATTTCATGCCATCAAATAGTTCTAGTTTTAATCTCAAATTCCAACTAATCAAATCCATCACTAATTAAAATAGAATCATAATCTGGGCCACGCAGAGTCATCACAACAGAGCCCAACTAAAGCAAAAGTACACGGGTCCAAACAGAGGAACAAGCCAACACGGAAAACAGCCGTTAGGCCCAGAGGAGAAACACACGACCCATACAGAAAAGAGGGATCCAAACGAATCCGGGTTACAACGGGTTCGGGGATCAAATCCGAAACCCAACATTAGATAAATACAATCCAACCCAATAACACTGAAAATTTACACTAAAGACCCTGAATTAATTTTATAAACTTAATTTTTAACAAATAGTCCCTATTAACAGTATTAACTCATAACAGACCCAAAAGCAGTTCAAAACTATTTACAAAATAGTCCCTGGCAACAAAATACTTTATACAGGGTATCCTGGACAGATTTAAAACACGTACCAGATTGGTACAGAGCCTGAACCTGCTCTATACCGTGTACCAGAGGCATCAACAAGCAATATAAAGCCTTAGGAAGGTATTACACACAAAATTATAGGTCTGAACAAGCATGTACAGTGTCTAACACCTCGACCAAACCACATATCAAAGGAGGAATGTATTTAAACAGATTTTAAGTATCTAAACTGATGGACAGATCAAAGAAGGGAGGGATTTAGACTGATCTCAACTACTTAACAGCTCACTTCAAAGTAATTCCGAGACAGAACAATACAGTTCCCTACCAAGGGGCAGTCACAAGCATTCATCAACACAGAATTTACTGAGGCATTCAACAAGAACAGATCATGTTTCAAGCATCACATTGTCTCAGTCAAACACAGAGGCAAGCCAACATAATCAAAGAGGTGAAGGAGAAAAGGGGTTACCAAGCTGAGAAGGGAAGGGGAAGCAACTAAGCAAGTTGGGAGGAGAATCAAGTTAAGCCACCAGTACCACCTCGCCACACTGTCAGCGCCACCACCTAGCCTCGTCAGACCAGCACCTCCTCCACCTTCAGTCGGCAAGCCTCCACCACCGTCTCTCTCTTGCTCTTTTTCCTTTCTTTGTACTTGTTCTTTGTGTTGGGTCTAAGCAGAGAGAAGAGAGAGAGGGGTGGCTTAAATGGACTGGAGATGGGGAGTGGGGCAGATCGAGCTGCTGAGGTGGCAGGGGGAGAGAGGGCAAGAGAGGCGGTGCATGGGGATTTTCTCGGTTTGGGAGATTTTAGAGGAGAGGGTCTGGCATCAGGTGGGGGCTCCAATTTGATTGGAGGAGAGGAGGAGATGGGGAAAGAGAGGGAACCAGGCGACAAGCTGTCGAGTATGAGAGAGGCTCGAGTGGGGGCGTGGCTCTCAGCCATTAGGCTGAGAGGAAGTGAGTGGGGTTGAGTGCCTCTGTCAGAGGCAAGAGGGAGAAAAGTGGATTAGTCGAGGGCCACACGATCGCCATTGGCAGATCGAGAGAGAAGGAGAAAATGAGGGGTGGGGACGACGGATCTGTCGGAGAAGAGATAAAGGAGATATAGGAGAGGAGAGATGAGATGAATCGGACGGCTCAGAAAAATCATGATTTTCTAAACTCAATCAAACGGTCCAGGACAAAGGAATATTAGGAAATTGATTATAACAACAGTAGAAATTGGACTTTAACACAACTCCAACTCATAATAATTTTTTGAAAAATAGTTATTTGAATTTCTATAGTATAAACTAGATATTTGAGTAATTAATTTTCATGAAAAATTTTATACATGGTCGCAAATAAATTTTAAATCGGATTCGAACACAACTTACTTTTAATTTAATGAGATTTGATTATCCGCTAATTAATGTGAGCTTGATTTTTAGTATTTATATTTATTTGTTTGCTTGAAGATTTTTAATTAATTACATTAATTCATAATTAATATTTTCTGGGTTTTTACATGAACAAACCTCGTCTATTAAGATCTACTCCTCTACTTGTAACTGCTATTAGGATTTGCGATTTTTGTGTGTTCCAACAAAGAGGGGGTTAGGTCTAAGAGAACCAACTGAATATTTAGAGCAATCGGATTGCACACGCATGAGAGAGACTGACATTTGAAATCGTAGAAGGTGACGTCAAAATCTAACTTGAATGGCGTTGTAGAACCGAACTCCGAAAAAGAATCTAGGTGTTCAATCAAACTTCTGTTGTAGTATATCTAATTTTCTATGTTACATTCATAAGTTAATATATATATAGATTTATACCGAATTAAACCTTGAAGGAAATTTTTTATTTAAAAAACACGCACATACACATGGAGTTTGAGACATCTACGAATCCTGAGCAATGATATGTGATGAAAGTTTAAAATTAGGAATCAACTAAATTTATAAACTTAGAGCTAACATCACTAATCGTTCGGAATATAGCTTTAGGGTCGAACCCAAGGAACGAATCTTTGAATACTGGACTTATGCTTTCTTAAAATCTAGACAGAAATATTATGAGGGTCTAAATGATATAAAATTAAATAGTGCTTCTAATGTGAATATTTTTTGTTGGTTTTTGGAATAATCAAACTAAATGATAGTAAAATACGAAAAGTAAAGTCTTTTGGGTTTTAAACAGAAATTAAGGTGTCCTAGGAGTCATGTTTCACTTATGTTTGGCTGCTAAAATCCCAAAGTTAAGCACTTTCGCACTAAACTTGACGTTTTAGCTACAATTATCACTCTGCTCGGTCGGAACAAGGACTTACTCGGTCCGAGCAGAAGACAAAGGTGAGTTTAAATGATCCGTTATGCTAAATTATGCCTTAAGTCAGGGTTTATTGGTCAAACCTAGTTATTCTAAACCTCAGCTTTCACTTGTTGGAACAGATACTGGTTCAATCACAATCTAACCTAATTAATTTGATTGTTTTACAACTTTTGGTATAGAGTTCTATCAATTAAGCTTGTTTATTAGAGTTCGTAGGGATATTTAGAAGTCTTTTGGACTGATCTAAAAGCTACACTTTTGGTGTTAACTAATTTTTCCTTTCGAATCTACAATTTACCCCAACTACTCGAGGCAGTTCTATCTTATTTATCCTAACTTAGGCTTACTAGATGCAAGTGTTCAACTAGAAGGTAATTAGCGATTTAACAAGAAGTTTAACTCAAGCAATAGTCATAATTCTCAATAAGCAAATCTCAAAGCATAATATAACATGTCAAGTCAAGTAAACTGATGAAAGCTTAAAACCTAGGAATCAAATAAATTTGTAACCTATAGCTAACCTCACTAATCGTTCAGAATATAGCTTTAGGGTCGAACCCAAGGGACGGATCTATGAATACTGGACTTATCTTTTCTTAAAATCTAGACAAGAATATTTTTGTGGAGTTTTAAAATAATATTAAATTAAACGATGATCCTATTAAAGATGTTTTTGGTTATTTTTGGACTTGGAACAAGATGTTCAAACTAACTAAAGTAAAATATTAAAGTAAAGTCTTTTTATGGTTTTAACAGAAATTTAGGCGCCTTAGAAATCAGATTTCATCTATGTTTGGCTATTAAATCAGAAATTCAAATTACTTTCGCATTTTAGTTTCTCAATTTAACTACAGTCAACTCTCTGGTCGATTCGAATAGAGATCTGTTCGATTCGAACAATGGTCTGTTCAGTTCGACCAGACGTTTGTTCGGTTCGACCAGAGAGCAAAAGTGCGTTGGGTTGGTTTGCTATGTTCACTAGTATTTTGAGTTAGGTTATATTGGACGAACCTAGCTGACCTAAACCTCAGCCTTCGCTTGTTGGAGCAGGTTCTGGTTTGTTCACAATCTAACCTATTTAACTTGATTGGTTCACAACTTTTGGTATAGAATTCAACTCGTTAAACCAGTTTATTGGAGTTCATAGGAATATTTAGAAGTCTTTTGAACTAGTCTAAAAGTCGCACTTTTGATGCAAAGTAATCTCCCCTTTCGTTTCTAAGATTTACTCCAAATACTTAAATCAATCTAGACTTGCTATTCCTAATTTAGACTTACTAGATGCAGCTGTTCAACTAGAAGGTAATTAGAGAACTCAACAAGTAATTAACTCAAGCAACTAATTAATTCACAATAAACTAGGTCTCAAAACATAGCAATTCATAGCATATCAAACTAACTTCATCCAAACATAGAGTTACTCTCCTAATCCTAAGGCTATGAAAAGGACTAGCCTAACATAGTATCAAAGCAAACAACAAGAGATAAACAACAATAAAGATACAAGCCCATCGAATCACAGGATAAAAACATAAAGAAATAAAACCGAATACTCCTTATGCTTTTGATCACGATCTTCAAGGCGATGGAGTGATGCTAGATGGAGATCTCACGTGAAATACTGCTGCCGTCGTCACAAGGTTGATGATTCCCAAAGAGAAGAGAGAAATTGGCCTTTGGAAAAGTGGAAAATGATCTTCGGAAGAAATCCCCCTTTTCTTCAGGCCTAGAGGTGTATATATAGATGTCCTAGGTCGCAAGGATGGAAGGCTAGGGCACCAGGGCGCAAGAAATTTCCATAACAATCAATTTCCATGTAAGAAATACTACCATACGTGATATGGCGGTAACCTGGTCGGATCGAACAGTTGGGCAGTCGAACCGACCAGGAAAGAGAGAAGGGAGCTGCACAAATCTGCCGCTGTGAAGCCCAGTCGGATCGAACAGACAGGCAGTCGGATCGACTGAATAAAGGAAATGACGCCTGGTTGCCATGAGCCTGAGTCGGTTCGAACAGGAGGTTGTTTGGATCGACCAGAAGGGCTAACAGAGCCTCCAATGCTAGGAATGAGTCATCTAGCGTGCATGCTACGTCGGGAATCCATCTATACGCTCCAAAATCATCAGAAATCATCAAAAACCTGTACATAGAAGAGAAGAAACGACGGCAGAACCAAATCCTGGAAAAACATAGCAATTTATCAAATAATTTATTGGTTTGAGTCTATTTTGAGTGCTAAGTACGGTCCAAATAACAATAAATATTGACTACGTCATAAACATCATCCAAACATCAATCTAATCCCCTAATCCTAAGACAACATAAATAACTAGCCTAACATAGTAGCAAAACAGATAATAATAAACACATAAAAGTAGAGATACAAGCCCATCAAATCACAAGATAAAATCATAAAGAAATAAAACTAAATACTCCTTTATGTTCCAAGTCAAGATCTGGTAGGCGATGAGGTTTTGCTGGATGGTTATCTCGCTTGCCAACTGCTGCCGTCGTCTGCAAGAACAAGCTCCAATGATTTCCAATGGTGAAAAGAGAGAAAGAGAGTCTTAGGAAAGTCGAATAGAAGATGCTAGGTGGAATTCCCTTTCCCAAGGCGTGCAGGAGGTATATATGGACGTCTACAGGTGCATAGAGAGGAGGTTTGGGCGCCAAGGTAAGAAAAGATGCCAAGAAAACATGTTTCCATGTAGAAAACCATACCATATATGTCATGGCGACCATTTGCTCGGACCGAGTAAGGTGCCACTCGGACCGAGTGAAAATAAGGAAAGTAATATGGCGACTATCTGGGCACTCAGACTGAGTGAGATGCCACTTGGACCGAGCAGAATGCTGAGAATCGCCTCCAATGCTAGGAATGAGCCATCTAGCGTGCGGGAAGTACCGGGAATCCTGTACATAGAGAAGAGAAGAAACGACGGCAGAGCCAAATCCTGGAAAAACATGACTAGTTATAAGTATTTCGTTGGTTTGAGTCAAATTTAAGTGCCAAGTACGGTCCAAATATCAATAAATAATGATGATATCAATATGGTATGAAGAACAAGAGAAACATATAAATGAGCGCATGCATGTCGTCAGTTTAACAACTATTAGCACTGTACTTGCAGTCGGATTTGGGGGAGTCCGGTCGGTGATAGAGTTAGAAAATTTCAATATAGGATTCAATTTAATTATTAAAATTAAAATTAATTTAATAATCATATTACAAACAAAAAAATTAAAGGTAAACCATGGGTTCATATTAGAATATTTTTTACATATTTATAGAGTTAAAAAATGAATGTTTTCTGACAATTTGCTTAAATAACATATAAAATTGTATACTTTTTTTAGATTAAATTAATAAACAAATGAGATCAATTGCACCCCATTTGCATTACTTGGCTCCGCCAATGAGTCCGGTGATGGTGTCCATTTTGAACCCTTGCTAAGCTTTATTGGGTATTTGCGATTTTGTTCATAGACGAGGCGTAGGTATATGGCTGTACGGTACGGTACAGTATGGTATAAGGCATTTTTAAATTTCGTACCTGTTAAAATTTTCTTTACCCGCATCCTATCCGTACCCGCTAAAAATAGTTTTACCCGTACCATATCCGTACACGTTAAGAATTAGCTCTACGGGTACAGTAACAGTAGAAAATGGATAATAACAATAAAATTTCTTCATCATTATGCAATATAAGATGCCATATGTATTATGTAATTGTATCTTTTTAATTGTGGCAATTATCCGTTATGATAACGGGTACGAAATAGTTGTACCCGTTAAATAAACAAAAAAATTTTCTTACCCATACCCTGTACTCGTTAACATAATGAAAATAAAACTTTATCCGTATCCGTCTTATCGAATGCGGTGCGGAATTTCATTGACAGCCCTAAGTATATGTTCTTCTTAACGAATTTGATGCACATTACTAGCTATTACATCCTTATAAACATACTTTTTTTAGGCTTTGATGTCACCTACTTAAGAATGGTTAAATATATCGCTAAATTAAGACTTTACAATTGAACTATAACTAAAGTTTGATTTTGGAAAAGGTGAAAAAAACATTAACAAATTGTTTTTTTAGCAAAAGCTTAGGATAACTGAAGAGATACAAATGCATCATTTATGCTTAGTCAAAAATATGCCTATAACAATGACGATATTATGAGTAATAACTATATATTATGAAACGTGTTATCTATGGAAGGCTGACATTAATTAATTGACCTGCCTTAATTAGCTACAAACTTGCTTTTTTTTCGATATTTCTAATTGTGTAAATTATTTGTGTTATAGCCAATGTATAATTTAATTAGTGGTGATTATCATTATTGTAATAAGTGTCATTAAGGCTCAGATTAAAACCATTTTTTTTCACATGGAATTAGTCCAGCAAATCGTCAGTTGATTGAATTTTGGAACTTACGAATGCTGTCAACATCTGATGAATCATGAAACAGAAGTGAACTTCGTGAATCAGTACTGCATCTAAATCTAGTACGAATGTTGAGAAATACTCGATTTCTACGGTGGTTGTAAAGTCTAAATCTACACCTAAATATATAAGTGAAAGTAAGAATTAAAACATCCATATAACAATCGGAATTGCTTTCCATCATCCTCTCTTTTCTATCATTCCCATCATCCCCTGGCAGTTATTAAAGCGTTTTCCTTTTTTGGATGAGGAAATGAGGGGGAAGATGAGCGAATTTTCTTTTTTAGATGAGGGGATGAAGGAGGAGGGATGAGCGAAACAGAGAGGAGAGAGGGACGAGCGACACAAAGGAATGACAACTGTTTTATTTAAATATATAACGGTTCTGGTTAAATATATAACGGTTTTGGTTAAATATATAACGGTTCTGGTTATATATATAACTTTTCTGGTTATATATAATTGTTCTGATTAAATATACAAGTGTTCTTGATAAAATATATAACTGTTCTGGTTATAAATCATCTCTGTATCGCTCGTCCCCTCCTCCCCTCCTCTCTGTAGATGAGCTCTGGATAGTAGCAAATCAGATTGGGAGATGAGGGAAAGTTAGCGAAATAAAGAGAAAAAAAGAAGATGATTCCAGGGGATGATAGATGAGGATGACGGTGATTTAATTACACGTTTTTTAAAAATAAAAAACATATTTTTGAGGATGATGGAATAATAGAAATCTGAAATGATGGTTATTAGCCCCGTATAACAATCACAAGATAACATATTCATAACAACATCAAATTAACATCCATATCATTAATTAATGCGGGATAATTATTTTCGTTGAACATGAACAAACTAGGAAGTCAAACATATAACGCGTGCCAACTCACCTCGGGGGACGAAGAAAAGAATAACACGCGTAAAAAGTTGAGAGAAAAGGAGGAAGAATCCAAGCAATAAGACGAAACAAAAACTAATGTTTTAGGGAATTAAAATTTCTATTATTTTTTCTCTCTCTCCTTAATGTACATACGATTCATGAACTTACACAAATATACTATGCTCTTTAATTTTCTATAAACACACGCTTAATATTATTTAATCATACAATAATCTAGCCGTATGTCTTATAAAACTCAAGATGCATCTAGATTATCTAATTCATTAACTCATCTTTAATATCATTTACTATTTTACTTTTATCATTTAGCATATTATTAATAAGTTTAATTTCTAACACCTGTGAGTCCAGCTTTAGTTCACCATTCACAGAGTGGGTTCATTAAGGAAAGGCTAATTTCAAAGAGTTTTCTTTATGCTCAGCATATCATTCACCACTTTACCTCGTAGCAGTTGATACCATTAGCAATGTTCAAAGCATATATATTGTCTCGCACGTTTTCCGAGTCCTAACCACAGACGAAGATCGTGGATCTCAGCTATCGGGTGAAAAACATACGGATCAGATACCCCTCGAGCTCCCTGAGATTCGAACGCCGTCATCCGTTGATGAACGAAAGATGACAACGCGACCTCACGGATCCCGAGGGTTGATTGTTTAATCAAAGACTTTGTATTTGGTACTATACTTTGGTGATTACCACTATCTTTAATCATATTATAGTTTTATTTTATATTTATTATTTTTTTATGGCATTGTGTTTTATGATAATACCGGACATTGGTTGACTTCTACGTCACGTTTTAATATCAACTTAGTTATTTTACTATGCTGAAGTCGGCTTGTGGCCACCATATGATTACTAAAGTCGACACTGGGGGTTATATGTCCCAGGGCAACATTTAGCCGATTTATAGATTTGGGATTTGGGTGTTCTCGTTCAAGTCTCAATGGTAGATGCGCTATGCCTCTTCTTAACAAGAACCGAAGAGGTCATTCTTCCCACTGGCTAAGCGCTATGCCGTCTCGGAAGAACGTTATGAGATTTTGAGCTCAACACTAGACAGATAAACGACCTAGGTCAATCCTCAACCGTTATGAGATGTTGGAGAAATCTCAGAGTTTCGTTCGAGTCAGCAGAATGAAGCGCTATGCCACCTTTTGACAAGAAAAGCGAAACAAGTGCTCCTTCCACTGACTAAGCGCTATGCCGTCTCGAAGTGAGCGAGGGTCGGACTTTTATTAGTCACATTTGTTTTGGTCAAGACTAAGATCCTTTATATTTTTCTTAAAGCTTCATTTTGGATCGACTTTCTTGGAATCTTGCATTTTTAGTTTGATTTCATCAGTGCTAAATACTGTAAGTTGGACTTTTAAGTTGTAAACTTTCCAGTGAAAACATCAGGCCTACACTTCAAGTGAGACTTTTATGGTCCAGTGCCATAAAAAGTGTGTTCTTGATTCTGGTAGCGCTGTGCTACGACTCATAAGTTTCGGACTTAAGTGAGACTTATCAGATTCTATAAACTTTCAATCATTCTAACCATGCACAATTTAGGGGTCAATCTTTGGAAGCTTGAAGATTCATTTTTTTCGGACTTCGGTCTCGGAATTTGGGTTTTCTAGGCGTATGGACCTAGGTTTTATATTTGGAATTTGTTTTCTAGGGATATGTGCCTAGGTTTTATATTTGGAATCTATTTTGTAGGGATATGGTCCTAGACTTTATATTTGGAGTTTGGAATTTGTTTTCTAGGGACATGGTCCCAGACTTTGTGTTGCTAGGTTTGATATTTTCTAGATTCATGAGGTATCAGTAGTCTCGGCTATCTAGTCTCATTTATTCCTGCTGTCCAGAACATAAATGTTCATTTGTACCTACTATCCAGAACATGATGTTCGTGTGTTGCAGAATTTTAATTTTATTTTCAATATTACCATTTTTATATCTTTAAAAATAATAATTTTTGATGTTTTAAACTCATGTATTTTTATGAGCTAAATGTGGGCTTGACAAATGATACCAAAATATCCCTCATATTTTTCTGAACATTTTGATATTTTATTTGCAATTTTCTGAGTTTCTTGGTAATTTCTATGTATTTTTGAAGTTTAAATGTTTTCGAAAACTCTCTGATTGGCTGAGGCTTGATGTTCGCTGTTTCGGATTGCAGTGACCCGTCACACGGCTGAGGCCACAGAAGATTTTTCATGGCGCTGAGGTTTCGGATTTGCGCCCAGTTCATGCCCTATCTTGTGGGACCCACATTTCGGTGACTCGGTTCACAGTACACGGAGAGCATTTGAGGCTCTGATTTTGATCCGTTAGGAGTTAAATCCATCCGTCCCTGGGCGTCAAGATTCGTGCCCAGGGATCGATTTTGTTCTTTCCTTCCCTCCTTTCTCTTCCTTCTCCCTTTCTCCTCCGTCGACACTATCGACTTCGAGAGAGGTTTTGACTGAGAAATTACGGTAATGGCTGGGGTTATTTTACCAATTGAGGTGGTTTTCAAGTACCAGATGGTGTTACCTCCCTCTCCTGCTATTCCTTAGTTTCGACAGGTACCCAATTCCATGATTTCATTTTTCCTTTTTTGACTTGGATGTCGGGGGTGGTTTAATTGAGTAGTTTTCGTCATAATTGAGCTGTATATGTGGGTCCCTTGGAACTGGAGGTCCCTTGAGAGCTCCCTGGAAGCTTCAATTGTTGTGGTAACCCTTTATTTTTCCTCAATTTAGTTTGTGCTTTGTATGGTCTGGTTTGATTTGGTACCTCACCCTTATTTACTTTTGAGTTGAATTGAGCTTAGCTGAGTGTTGACCACAAGTTATCAATCAACACTGAGCTAGCCTCTTGGCTTAATTTCGTGTGAGACCATGGTTTGACTCATGACTCAACTTTGCTTTCGCCATTACTATTCACCATTAAGCCTTTGTTTGGTCTAGTTGGTTTTGGTAACCAACAGCTGTGTAAAGGCTCTCTCATGATGAGCATATGGTGTGAATAATTCCTCTCAGAATTTAGGTCTGTTTTGTTGGTTGAAATTATTCAAATCTGACCTGCATTTTTTTATTTATGCAGGAACTCTTGAATGCATATGACATGCTGTGCAAAAGAGATTTTGAATGCACATGAAAGCAGTGCAATTATCAGACCCTATATGATGATCTGGACCATGCATATTACTTACATGTCATAAGGTAATTTGTTTACTTGAAATGCGTTTTTATGCAAACTTTGAAACATGAGTTACTCTGGACTGAAAGCAACATTTAATTTTGTTGTGAAGGCTTGCATTGAGAGAGTTGGCTCTTGGTTGAGAGCATTGTCTCTCTGACTATGACATGAATAGCTTTTTATGCATATGAACACAATTTATTTGCACTGAGATGCAATGCTTACTTGAGTTTGGATTTTGAGAAACCTATGTGAACTACCTGAACTATCTACACTGTGAGCATTGCTCAGTTGACTATAACATGCCAATTTTATGCATAGGCTATCTCTTGAGTTAGAGCTTCACCTATTGACACATTTCTGAAATTTGACATGCCATGATACCATGTTAAACAGGTTTTGTTATGCATGTTTTTTATATGCAAACAAACTTTCATATGATATACATGAGACCAGACTTGTTTTAATGAACTGACTCACTTAACCATGATTTTGCTTTCCTAGACTTTAAGTTGACACAACTAATGCCTTAGACACTACTATGACGCTTCATTTTAGCCCTTGGACTTTTGTTTATTTGTTTTCATGAGAATTGGACATAACTTTGGCTTATCCTATGAAACTCATGACTCTGCCATGCTAGTTTAGGCTTAGGCATGACTTGACCTAACCTATATGCATGACTTGGGTTTGATTTAGGACTATGTCAACCTTTGTCTTAACACAATTTATGCACTGGACAGAGTGCTTTACTTTGGTCCCTGACCTTTGCCTTATTTCTTTGTTTGTCTGGTTGGTGACATTAACCATGAACTAGACAATGTACCCTATGAACTGATCATGTTATCTTAAGCTTTAGACATGACTTAGCCTAGGATGGGTAGACTGGACTCACTAGGACAAATGCATTGAGTGTTTGTTTTTTTTTTGAAATCTTTTGGACTCAGCAAAAGAAGATGCATATGCATGGATGCTTCTTATTGGACTGACCCTTATATGCTATGACTTTGAACAGGTATGAAAGCTTTTTTTTTTGAAACTTATGATATTCCTTGGACTCAGCAGAAGAGAAATATGCAGAAACGTTTGAGAAAATATCTTTTTTTTGTTGTTTTGAAACTAACCCGATATGACTTACTCTAAACAGATACCATGCATGCTTTATTTTGAAATCAATATGCAGCTTTGCAAATAATGCTATTGAGCATTTTTTTATTTGTTGTTTTGGTGGTATGCAAGCCCTGCACAGTGGCTAGGAACTTACACACCTAAATTTGAGAGGTGACACACAGATCCTGCATGAAAGCTAGGAATCTATGTGCCTTATTCACACCATGAGCTCATCATGAGAGCGCCTTTACACAGCCAAATACCAGGCTGGAATTTCTTTATTTGAAGCCAAGTACCAGGCTTAAACCATGCCAAATACCAAGCATTTATACCATACAAGTCGAATACCATACTTGTTTCGAAAAAAAAACAAAGAAAAGAAGGAGTTGAGGAGGAGAAGAAGAAACAAAACATGAGAAAAAAAATTGTTTTTTGCCCCATTTATTTCATGAAAAAAACATAGTTTACATGTGCATTACCTTGCTTCTTTTCTTTTACAATTTTCTGTAATTTGAAATCTAGCCTAACACTTTGAAAATTAACAGAATAGGGGGGCCTAGATTCCTTCGTCTTGAGCTCCTTTTATAAGCTAGGACTAGGGTTTCCTCCAGGCTGCATGTGCCATGTGGGATTTTCTGGGAATTTCGAAGTTTGATGATGCTTGATGAAGGGTTGAGATGTCTTCTGGTATCCACCGCCTCAGTCTTCACTGCTATCTTCACTTAGGTGTTTCACCATCTTCATGCACTGTCCATTGGTCTCTTGACATGTGGCATTGGCATTGGGGATGATATATTTGGGGTGTTTGAGTTTACTCCGTTTTACTATATTGGCTTTGTGCCTTTGACAAGTGGGGTATGTGCCACCTGGGCTTGGGAGAGGATAAGCATGACTTTTATACTCTCTTTTACTTGGTATCAAACTTGGAGGAGAGATTTACTTGGCGCTAGCTGCATACTGTGGCTTGTCAGAGGGGTAATTGGGGAATTTCTGGGTTATTTGGGTGTCTCTAGTGGAATTTCATGGTTTGGGGTTGTTCCAACGGTTTAATGTGACTCACATTTTCCCTTTTTATCCTTCTGTGGATTTGTTTTGATGATTTGGTGTTGCTTCTTTGCAGGTTGTTCCATGTGGCTACTGATTTGGCAACATTTGATTGAATGTCATGCCTATTGGCTGTTTTGTGGCATGGCATTGATAACCTTTGACGCCTGGGAGAGATGGTGCTCTTGTGCACTGGGACAGGTGTCACAATTGAGTGGCTCCTCCTTGGCTGTTGGCTGTGAGCTATGATGCTTCAGCTGCTTGCTGTTGTGTCTCATTTGAGGCCTTGGTACACATAGAGAGGTCTTATTTCTCTCCAGTGCATGCTTGGTGTAATTTCATCCTTTGATGCATCCCATAGCTGGTATTGATTGATTTACTAGTGGCCATTTGGTGGTACAGCAACTTTGTTTGTTTGAGATTCAATTTGTCAATTATTGATATTTTGGACACACATCCAGGTTGCATAGCTGGTTGGTATGATTTGATTTATCTTGACCCTATCTTAGAATCAATTATAGTGGCAGTTCTATTCTGAACTTATTTTAGCATTAGTCACATTATGGTGGTGACTGTGGCTAATGCCTTACAACCTATGTGTTTGAGTTATCATTTTGTCATTCTTGGCAATTTGTGCTCACGCTGGGCTTTGTTAAGTGCTTGCAATGATGACTTTTGAGAATTTAATTGTGTTATGTTCACAATCCAGTCCCAATTTCATTTATCCCTTTGGCCAGTGATGAAATCAATTTGACTATTTTGTCAATTTAATCTGAGGCCTCATTCCCCAAACAACATTAGTGTTTCTTACACTGTTGGTTGCTTGCTCTATATATTTGATCTTTGATTGCTATGAGACTTGGTATTGTCCTATGGTTATGCTTTTCTGGGACAAACCAGGGGTAAGACTGGTATTCTTTTCTCCAATTTTGAAGCTGTGATGCATTTTAGGCGCTTTGTTCCTTTGTCTCATTCTTATACAAGTCAATTTATTCATGGGGTGATGTGTATCATCTTCAGGTCCCTATTTGGTACCTTGCAATGCTAAGATGCTATGCAACTCCACTTGTGTGTTTGAGATGGCATAGCCACACTGCACATCATTCTTTCCTTTGATCATTGATGTATGGATGGCTGGATGTTGTGGAATGATTTGCCTTTGCTCTCCGCCTGTATGGGATTATATGGAATCTCAAGTCACATGAGGCATTGTTTGATCATGGCCATTGATTCGAATTCCCTCTTTGTCAGACGGTTGGGCATAAGAGGCGTGTGATGCCTATACTGTGGTCTTACCAAAGCTTTTGTGCTTTTGGGACCCTACTAGGAGTCTCTTTTCAGGTGGTAGGCTGTGGTATAGTAGTGTTCACTCCCTCCATTACTTGAATTTCGCTTGTCTTCTTCTCTTCTTTTCATTAGAGACATCCAGTTGTGAGAGAATCCAACTGCTATTGTATCAGTGAGCTTGTACTCCATCCAAGCACGCTCCCTGATTGAAGTTAAGCATGTTCATTGCATCTAATTCACACACAAAACCTTTCTTCTTCATTTGAACACTGCCGCCATTGTTGCTTACTTCTGTTCCGACTTACTTGTCTCCATAAGCATTCGGCAGTGAAATTGATTATTTAGGTACGTAATTTCTCCATAAGCATTCGGAAATTGACGTATGCTCACATCCATATTTGTGCAACATAGCTAGAATTATATTGAAAAATGTAAAACTAGAGAGAAATGATAGCTCTATCCCCGACTAAGGTTGTGGTTCAGAACAAAAACGGTTAGGAAAATCAGAATTGGACTAGGACTCAGGTTGTTGGTTTGAGTCAAATCGGATGAATCGGGAAAAATCGAATGAATCATATTATGCCTTTAAAATTCAGATTTTTGTAATATACATATTTTATGACTTTAAAACTCACAAGAAAATAACAAAAGATAAGAAAAAAATTGTTTTTTAATAAATAAGTTATCAAATCAAAGATTGGAAATAGAAAATAAACCAAATAATTAAATTATCGAAGCTTGCTGTTGTGCTGTTTAAATTATTAGTTTTACTGAATAAAAATGGGGGTCGTGCCCTCATCTTTGTATTAAATAAAAAGGGTCACAAGTGTTTAGCCAGTAGCTAAAATAAAAAAAAAATAAAGAAAAGAAAAAATAAACAAAAACAGATCATGTACACGCACTAGCCAGATTAAAATGAAGTTCAACATCTTCCAAGAAGCAAAGCAGAGTAAAAGTTGGTAATTTCAAGAGCTGTGTTGAGGATGCAACGTGCTATTTTAAATCTTTACAGAAAATATATTTTAGATTTTCATGATTAATAAATTATATTTTGTATAAAATAAAGTTTTAACAAAAAATACCTTAATTAATGTACTATTAGGATTGTAGAGCACTAAATTTAGACATTTTTCATGTCCTTCAAATCGATTTTTGGATCTTTATTTTAAAATTAAATAATTTGTCTGTCCAATCTATTGTAAAATTTAAAAAATTCGGAAATAAGAAGGTCCAGTTAACAGACACTTTTTCCTTTCTTTCTTTCTTTCTCGCTTCCACTTCTTAGTGTTTTTCGATTAAGCAAAGGGGCCAAATTTCCCTGACGAGAGAGAAGACATGGTGCCTTCTGGTGCATCTCTGGCCTCCCACGTGATTTGTACAACCCGAGCTACCTTGGGCAGCCTTCCCTATAAGGCGATAACTACCACCGTTAATGGTATAACACAAAATAATAAAGAAGAGATGATACAAATTTTAACATGGTATCGCCTAAAACGCACTCCACGATTACTCAACACACTCGATTTATTTATTCATCAAAGAGAAAAGTTTACAACACACACGCGTTTTCATGTCTTAATACATGTGCAGCCTTTTTGGTTTTTTAACCGAGAGAGGAGGAATAATAAGGAAGTAAAATAAAATAACAAGGAAACATGAATAGAAGAAAACAATCTCAGCTAATGAAAACAAACGATCCCTTCTAGGAATAGCAAATCTTTCCATACTCCTCCTCAAGTTGGAGGATTGTGAATCCCAAACTTGCAAAGTAAATAATGAAACTGATGTTTACCTAAAATTTTGGTAAAAATGTCTGGCAATTGCTCATTTGTTCGGACATGTGATGTAGCAACTTCTCCATCTTGAATCAAATTTCGCACAAAATGACAATCCACCTCGATATGTTTTGTACGCTCATGAAAAATAGATTACTCGCTATGTGAAGTGCAACTTGACTGTCACAAAACAATTGCATTGGTTGTGAATGTGAAACTCCAAGAGATTTGAGTAAAGATTTCAACCAAATTAACTCACAAGAAGCCGCAGCCATGGACAAATACTCTACTTCTGCTGAGGAGCGAGAGATTGTATGCTGCTTTTTGGTTTTCCAAGAGATAGGAGAATTACCCAACATCACAAAATAACCAGTCAAAAATCGTCTTGTCAATGGACAACTCGCCTAATCTGAATCACAATAACCAAACAATAAAAGATCACTTTTACTACTAAGTACAATTCCTTGACCCGGATTTCCTTTTAAATACCGCACCACGCGAAGAGCTGCATCATAATGAGGTTGAAGAGGAGCTTGCATGAACTGAGCCAGAATATGTACAGAATAACACAACTCTGGACGTGTGATGGTTAGGTAAATCCAATGATTTAAATTGCGGATAGCGGTTCCATCGCGGATAGGCTTATGTCATAGTGGATAGCGAATAACAGTTATTTCGTGGCTGCTATCGGATCATAACGGATTGAAAATATGGATCCAAAATATGCACATTATATACATACTTTAATCCAAGATAAACATCATATATATCATATTGCTATACTATAGCATGAGTTTAAACATTATATTGACCGAAACAGATAATAATCAATCTTGGTTATAGCCTTAAATTTAAACAAAACACATACTCTAACTTGCATACTTAAATTCAAGATATAAAAACCTTGCAATTGACGATTTTAATACAAAACACATACTGTAACTAACATGACTTTGAGTTCCATCATTGATATTATCAAATTTAAACAAAACAAAAGACATCAAAATAACAAGTGTCATTTCATTTATTCATTGACCCAAGAAGTTCAATCCAAAGAAGACTCTGAGTTCTCCTCCTCATCCCCTGAGTTCTGCTCCTCATCCCTTGTAGTAGAGAAGTCCATTTTCTCTTCATCCTCTGATTTATTCATTGACCCAAGAAGTTCAATCCTAAGAAGACTCTAGAAATGAAAATTTTCAAAATCTAATTAAGAAAGGACAAAGGCGAAGGTTACCTGGCAAAGAAGAGAGCAATTGGGAGTGAAAGATAGTGAGATTTCTTCTTCGATTTTGAGAATTGACAGTTGCGCCGACAGAAAAAAGAAAAATGAAGATTAGATTCTAGATAATGCTTAGGTTAAATAAGGGTTTGTTTCCAATTTTCGTTGAGACAATTGAGGGAGGCAGGTCAACCTATATTGGGCCTAGCCTATAAAGGTCAAATAAAATCTATAACTTCCATAAAGTAGCCCACTATATGCAGAATTTTAATTTTACGGTAAACATCCGCTATATACCGCTAATACCCGCTATATAACCGATAAATACCGCTAACGAACCGCTATCGTCAAAAACGCTAAATACACATATTTCAAATAGCAACGTAGCGTTTGGAAAACGAAACCGCTATTGCGCCGCTATTTAAATCACTAGGTAAATCAGTCTTCCAACAAGTTGCCTATAACGCTCTGGATTGACCATAGGCTCTCCGATTGCTGTGGAAAACTTGTGATTTTGTTTCATGGGAAATGCTACCGGTTTGGAACCAAGGAGACCACATTCAGACAAAATATCCAGGGTGTATTTGCGTTGACACAACAAAAGGCCCTTGGGTCCCCGTGCTATTTCAATGCTAAAGAAATATTTCAATGCTCCAAGATCTTTCATATGAAAAGTACCATGCAAATACTCCTTGAATTTGCTAATAGCGGTAGAATCATTCCTTGCGATGACCAAATCATCAACATACACAAGAATGGCGAGAAATACATCTCCCTTATTAAATGTGAATAATGAATAATCAGCATATGATTGAATGAAACCATATGTTCGAAGAGCTCCTGTCAATTTTGAGAACCACATTAGAGGTGCTTGACGCAGACCATAGAGCGATTTTTTAAGTCTACACACCTTGCCTGGGTGAGAAGAAGAAAAACCAGGCGGTAGATGCTTGTAAACCACTTCATTCAGATCACCATGCAGAAATGCATTATGTACATCCATTTGATGCAACTCCTATCTTTTCGCTACAGCCACAGCTAGAAGAGTTCTAACGGTGGTCATCTTAGCAACTGGAGCAAATTTTTCATTGAAATCAATACCTTCGACTTGTCGATTTCCCATCACAATGAGCCGTGCCTTGTATCTTTCAATACTTCCATCTGAATTGTACTTGATGCGATACACCCACCTGCATCCGATTGCCTTCTTCTTTCGTGACAAATCCTCAATTGTCCATGTCTCATTTCGCTCAAGTGCATCAATTTCTGCATGCATCGCATCTCTCCTGTGCTTGTAATTCATCGCTTCTCCAAAAAACCGAGGTTCTTTTCCTGCTGTGACTGCAGCCAAAAACTTTCTATGTGCAGCAGAAAAATTATTACAATTCACATAATGAGCTATTGGATAGAGACTACCCGAGGAGTCAACTGTAGTGGAGTGAGATTTAGATGGGTGACAAGATATTGTGTAACATATGTAATCTTGAAGATTAGCTGGTGGCTTTCGAGATCGTTAACTACGATCATTTGATCTTATGCACCTGCATTCTGTTCGGGTGCACTCTGTCCAGATGCAACTGCACTATGTTCGGGTGTGTTCTGTCCAGATGCAACTGCACTCTGTTCGGATGCCCTCTGACCCGATGCACCTGTACTCTGTCCGGGTGCACTATGATCTGATGCACCTGCACTTTGACCCGATGCACCTGCAGGTTCTGCACATTGACCCGATGCACCTGCACTTTGTCTGGATCCACTCTGACCCGATGCACCTGCACTCTGTTCGGGTGCACTCTGATCCAATGCACTTACACTCTGACGTGATGCATCATAATTATGTAACTCTATAGCAAATGCCTCATCATCATATGAATGCATTGTGACCTATCTTGAATCATAGATGGGTTTATCTACTCCCATTTGAGCAAATGGAAAGACATTTTCACAAAAAATCACATCGCGAGAGAAAACAAACTTGTTGGTCTCCAAATCATACACACGTCATCCCTTTTGTCCAAAAGGATATCCTACAAAAACACACTTTCTACTTCTACTTTCAAATTTATCTGAGGTTCTAGATTTGATATAGCACAAGCAACCAAACACGCGAATTGCTCCATATAAAGGTGGTTTATCAAACAATACTTCATAAGGTGTTTTATTTTTCAACAATGGAGTTGGAGTTCTATTAATGATAAATGCAGCAGTTAGCACACACTCTCCCCAAAATTCAATAGGCAAATGAGATTGAAACTTCAATGCTCTCGCCACATTAAGAATTTGAAGGTGTTTTCTTTCCACTCTCTCATTTTGTTGAGGTGTGGCTACACATGAGGTTTGATGTAGGATTCCATATTCTAAATAAAAGTTCTTCAATGGTCCAGATTTGAATTCCAAACCATTGTCACTTCTAATGCATTTAACGAATTTATTAAATTGTGTCTGGACCATTTTGCAAAAAGATCTAAGTAAACCACCAGTTTCGCTTTTCTCAGCCATTAAATAGACCCATACAGCACGGAAAAAATCATCAACAATAGTCAAGAAGTAATGAGCACCACAATGTGAAGCAACACGGTATGCACCCCAAATGTCGCAATGTATCAATTCAAAAGGTTCACTTGTTTTATTCAAACTGATAGGGAATACTTCTCTAGTTTTCTTGGCTCGTACACAAATTTCACAAACATATTCAGAAATATTAGTGTTACCAGTTAAGAGTGAAATTACTTGTTTTGATGGGTGTACCATTCTTTGATGCCACAACTCATAGGTTTCTTTTCCATGCATGTGAAAAACTTTTGCCGATGCCACTTGATGAAAGTAATAGATCCCATCTCTTTGCTCACCCACACCAATCAACATCCTAGTATTGTGATCCTATATAACACAAATCTCATCAGTATATATAACAAAGCATCTACTGGTTTTAATCAGTTGGTTTACAAAAATGAGATTGCAATCCAAACTGGGCACGTATAAGACTATTTGAAGAACCAGTCCTTCATTCAACACCACACTACCTTTATGTTTAGCCACTATTTGCTCTCCGTTTGGAAGACTAACAATTGTGAATTTTATATCACAAATATCATCAATACAACAATGATTTCCTGTCATATGGTGAGATGCTCCACTATCAATTACCCATCTCAAATTTTGCATCCTATCATGCAACTTTTTACTGGATGCACCTGCTTCCAAGACACTAGAGTTGGCTAGAATAGCCTTGGTTTGTTGGACTCGTGCACACGAAAAACATAGTGTAGAGTTTTGAGACTCCTTCTTGCTGTTGTCCATGCCACTGGATGCACTAGGATGCACCTGTACTGGATGGGCTCATACTTTGCTGTCAGCGCCGCCGCTTGCCATGGATCCCGATCTACACTCGGTCTAGGGTTTTATTTCGTCTTCCTCCTGCAGCCATCTAAACCTGGCGCTCTGATACCATAACACAAAATAATAAAGAAGAGATGACACAAATTTTAGCGTGGTATCGCCTAAAACGCACTCCACGATTACTCAACATACCCAATTTATTTATTCATCAAAGAGAGTAGTTTACAACAAGATCTGGCCAATTCCGTCCTAAATCAGAAAAAATCAATTCGTTCAGGACCCATTCCGTTCCGAATCGACCCAGTCGGATTGAAATCAGCCGAGTTTCAGACCCATTCAAATTTGTCTTTAACTCTAACTCATTGCATCTCCTATAATCTCGTCTTACTCAGGTTATAAATTTAATTAAACTCTTTTGGTCTGATTGCCTCTCCTGATCTCCTCTAACCATAAACTCTTTAGAAAAATGACTATAATAATTTCTCACTAATTAAGGACATCCATGATAAATTTTTATGCATAATGCAACCTCAAGGTTTTATCCCCAAGAGATTGCACGAGGCTATTTTAGCCTCATGAGCCCGTTTGGATCGCTTAGGAATAAGAGAAATAGTTTCTTCCTAAAAGGAAATTTATTCCTAACCATCCAAATTCTTTACAAAGTTACACACTTTTCAATGTTTCATGCCTAGGAATAAGCTATTCCTCCTATTCCAAAGCGATCCAAACGGCCCCATAAAGAAGAGAAACTGCTGTGGTTGGATTTTCTCATCAATCCGGTTATTTGCTTTGGCGCAAAACAACAACAACTAAGCCTTTTGTCCCAAGCAAGTTGGGATAGGCTAGAAAGAAACCCAACAAGAGAACACATTCCAGAACAAAAACAAAATATAAAAAGATACTAATAATAAGACTAGCCATACTAATAATAATATCTCTAATAATAATAGTAATAGTAGAAACCTAGACCTCGACCGTGATCTAATAAAGGGACCTACAAATCTATGACATGGCTCCGGTACATGAATTGCTAACTTCCAAGCGCTCCTATCGATCGCCAACTCCTTAGAGACGTTCCATTCTTTAAGGTCTCTTTTCACCGCTTCTTCCCATGTCAATCTTGGTCTCCCTCTCCTCCTCTGTGTGTTTTCGAAATGATTAAGAATTCCGCCACGTACCGGTGCCTCTGGAGGTCTGCGTTGGATATGTCCAAACCATCTCAAACGATGTTGGGTCAGCTTCTCCTCTATCGGTGAGACCCCAACCAGTATGTCATCATTTTTAATCCGATCTTTTCTCGTGTGACTGCAGATCCATCGCAACATACGCATCTCAGCTACATTCATCTTCTGGACACCACATTTTAATAACCTAACATTCTGCGCCATACAACATCGCAGGTCTAATCGTTATCCTGTAAAACTTGCCTTTTATGTTCTGCGGGACTTTCTTATCGCATAGGACACCTGATGCTTGCCGCCATTTCACCCACTCCGCTCTTATCCCGTGACTAACATCTTCATCTATCTCACCATCGCTCTGCAGCATCGACCCTAAATAACGAAGGGTGTCCTTCATAGGTACTACCTGACCGTCTAAACAGACATCTCCATCTACTGGTCGTATCCCACTAAACTCACACCCCATATACTCCGTCTTAGTTCTAGTAAAAGCCTAAACCCTTTGGACTCTAGAGTTTGTCTCCACAACTCCAATTTCCTATCGACCCCTGTCCTACTCTCATCGATTAACACCACATCGTCGGCAAAGAGCATACACCAAGGAATCTCCCCCTGTATATCCTTCGTGATCTCATCCATCACTAAGGCAAAAATATACAGCCTCAAAGTCGATTCCTGATATAGTCTTATTTAAATAAGAAAGTCACTAGTCACACTATCACATGTCTAGATGCAAGTAACAGCTCCATCATACATGTTTTGGATGAGGGTAACATACTTCGTGGGGACTTTCTTCTTTTCTAGTGCCCACCACATAACTTTCTTTGGCACTTTGTCGTATGCTTTCTCCAAATCAATGAAAACCATATGTAGGTCCTTCTTTCGCTCCCGATATCTCTCCATCAATTGCCTTATTAGGAAGATGGCCTCCATGGTCGTCCTCCTAGGCATAAAACCAAATTGGTTTTTCGAAACGTTTGTCATCCGTCTCAAGCGATGCTCTATCACTCTCTCCCAAACTTTCATTGTATGACTCATAAGTTTAATCCCTCTATAGTTTGTACAGTTTTGGAGCATCCCCTTTATTCTTGAAGATTGGTACTAGAGTGCTTCTCCTCCATGCATCTCGCATCATATTTGATCGAAAAATGCTATTAAATAGTTTGGTTAACAAAATTACAGCCACATCTCCGAAGCATCTCCATACTTCGATTGGTATGTTATCAGGTCCTAGAGTCTTACCTACTTTCATTTTTTTAAAGACTTTTTCACCTCGGACTCTTGAATTCTCCTAACAAAACGTCTATTGGACTCATCAAAATAGTCGTTTAGCACAATTCCTAAGTCGTCATCCTCTCCATTGAATAACTTGTCGAAGTAATCCCTCCACCTATTCTTGATCTCGTCGTCCTTCACTAAAAGCCTATTAGTCTCGTCCTTGATGCATTTTCACTTGGTTTAAGTCTCTCGTCTTCCTATTTCGAAACTTTGTTATCTTATACACATCCTTCTCGCCCTCCTTCGTACTCAGATTCTGGTATAGATCCTCATAAACCCGACCTCTTGCTTCGCTCACATCTTTCTTTACATTCTTCTTGGCCAATTTGTATTTCTGCGCATTGTCCTCGCTCTTGTCATGATGGAAGCGTTTGTAGCATTTTTTTTTCTTTTCTTTAATAACTTTCTGCACTTCGTCGTTCCACCACCACGTATCTTTAGGTTCTTAGTCAGGGGCGGATCCAGTGGTGGGGCTGGTGGGGCTAGAGCCCCACCTACCGCCGTCGAGCCCTGAAGCCCCTCTTTAGCCTCAATGAATTTTTTCAGCCATTGGAGCACTCAAAGGTGGGGCTGAAGAATAGAAGAAGAGAAACCGTTCGATCAAATGATTCATTAGAGCACTCAGCCCCACCTAAATATTTTTGCTAGATCCGTCACTGTTCTCAGTTGCTTCCTCTAGTAACTCCAAACACTTCCGTAACTACCTTCTAAATGCTAACTGACATATCTTCTCACATTTTGTTCGCTTTTTCACCTACTTTTCACGGACCTTCTTGCAAAATAAATCCAAGCAATTCAATGCGGGGCATATTATATAAAGGAAGCATGCAATAAAAAAAATCTGATAAATTTACTGTTCCTAAACGCTCTGAGAAAAATGAGGGGAAAAAAAGCTATCGATTCTATATATGGCAAAAAAAATAATAAAAAAATGCAGCAGCTTTTGTTGACTAGGCAGTCAAAGTCGATTGCCCTCGCGGCCTTGCCCACAGTCCACAGACCACAAGAATAGATCCGAGTTGCACGTGTTTATTGACCATTGACCACTTGACCAGCTTGATCGATAGACGGCGCCGTCAGCGCGTTCCATATTTTATTATTTTATTGAACCACGTATTAAATTAAGAGCTCGCTATCGACGCTATGTAAGAAATTAAGAGAACTTGCTCAAAGCCTCAAACTCCAAATCATCTGAGAATCTAAAATAACTATGCATTTCTCCCTACTGCTTCTCTCCCTCATCTTGTACCACTCTGTAACAGCCACCTCTGAATACTTCTATTATACATGCGATAGTAGCGATACCAGTGCTGGCAACTACACGACCAACAGCACGTACCTGACCAATCTCGAATTTCTTTTCTCAACTTTGCGCTCCAATTCTTCAGCTGATGGTTTCGCAGATGGTATTGTTGGCACAGGACCAGATCAGGTGACAGGTATTTCCCTCTGCCGTGGTGACCTCAATGCCTCCTCCTGTTTATCTTGCCTATCGGGGATTCCAGTAAATTTCTCTACTCTATTCTCTTTCATTTAAATATGATCTTCTTATTTATTCTTACTCATTTCATGATGATGAAGTTGTTTACAATTACCGTTTCACATTCACACTGTTTGCGTAAATTATTAATTACAATTTCTTATTGCGAAGATTTATCATGTGCTGCATCAAATAAAATGGGCAGCAAAAAGAATTATATATTTGACGAGTTCAATGCAGAAGATAAAATTATCCTTATATTTTATATCAGCCAAATCAAGCAAATAGGGAGTGATATTTGTACTGCAAGCAGTCTGCTGTCCAAAGCTTTGATTGGAACGTCAAGAAGAGAAAATTCAGTTCAATTCAAATGAAATGAGACGATTTATCGTTTGAAATTTGTTGATCGGAAAGAATTGGAGGAAATTGTCGCGATTTGATCCCTCACTGCCAAAGGAGAGAGAAGGCCGATCGGACGCCGTTAAATCGATTCTCGCCAAATTTCTTCATTTATGGCGAGAATTGAGAGCAGGATTTCACGAGGGTCAAATCGTGTGAATTGAACTTTTGCATATCATTTGTAGCTCGTCCGATCAGATTAAACCCCACGAAGTTTGGAAAACGAAGGTTGAAAAATAAGTGTGTGGCAAGCCAGCCTAAAAAAAAAAAAAACAATTATATTAATTTATGGCAATGATGAAATTCAATTATTTTTCGTTGGGGCATAAACTTTTTAGTGACGCACCTTATCGGAATTTTGATAAGGTGATACACGGACTGGAGCTGGGTCATTACTCTCTAAGTCTCTAGTGATGTGCCTTATTGGAAGCTCGATATGATGATAAATGAGTGTCCGAATGTAGTGGCAAATAAGAATGGATCTTCAGAGTTTATACACAACGGGTGCAGGAGGCAAGGAAGCTGTTAGAAAGTACTCAATTATAATTTTAATTAGTAATTAATCATAATTAACAAGCACAAAGAGGATCTTGTCAATCAATCAACACACAAAGAAAAAGGAAAGGAAAATATCTCTCGCGAAATCGTATTCGCGAGACTCGACCAATATATGGGAGTAGATGGTGTGCTCGTCTCCACCACCGCCGCCTAGTCGCCGGCCGCCTCGAGTCCACCAAGGAAGTAAATAATGTTCTATAATGTATATACTAGTATATTCAAAGAACAAATTTAATCCTTCTGAATTTTCTCTTTTCTTGCAATTAACTACCCGGAATGATCAAATATCATCAATAAATAAACTAAGAACTTAACTCATTAAATATTGACTTTTAGGACATAACTCCAACAGAAACTACTCGGAAAGAGTATGATCCGTTTTAGTAACTGAAATGTAGGAACTTTAACAGAAAAGTTAAGACAAAAATAAATTCTATTATATAAAAATATTTTATTTTCATCATTATTATATCGAACAAAATATTTGATAAAATTTTTACGTAGTAATTTAAACAACCAACTAAAATAATTTTATCACTTCCCTATTTTTTCAACTACCATAGTTAAGATCAAAATTCAGTTAAAAGTTTTTATAAATATTTAATATTGAAGGTTTATTTCTGTCATTAATCTTAATAAAACAGTTTATATTACATTTGATCTCTTTTAATAATGTCTCGTTGAAAATAAAAAATCTGTTGTTCTAAACAATTATCCTTAGTTTGCCAATTTACAAAAAAACACAATTCTCGACTAATCTTTCAATTCAAGTGATTTTTATGTGATTATTTGAAAAAATCGTTAAAGCAAGATTTATACAAGTTGAGGAGAATTTTAAGATTCAATTAGGCCATTTAGAGTCTTTAGAATAGATTTAATTAATTACTAAATTCATCTCAAATAATTTGCTAAGTGAAATGCTTAGTTTTTCTGTCAGGTCACATAACACTCTTGGACGTCACACAATGTTGAGAAAACACAACTTAAATTGTAAAATTCCGACGATATGAGAAATAACGTTGGGTAACACATTTTGACGCCCACTTCTTCTACTATCTGATCTGGGCGGACTTCTTTAATCTGAAAAAAGAAATCCTACATCTAAAAACCCAACCCTCTCGTTCTTCCGTGTATTTGTTCTATTTGTGTATTTTCTTCTCCCACTCAAAACAGAAATCCCACATCCTAAAATCCAACCCTCGTTATTCCCTATATCTGTTCTATTTGTGTATTTTCTTCTCCCACCAAGCTGTTGTCTCGTAATTTTTAATAAAAATACTATTTTATTAAAGAATTTAAAAGAAAATCAAAATAATTTTTATTTTAATAAGAACCCAGCATTATCCACTTATAAAAAACGTTAATCTCTCTCACCTATTAACCCATTCATAAAATGTGTTACGCAGAATAGCGTCTTTTATGAACGTCTAAATAGTCCAATAACGTATTTTATGAACGAGTAATTAAGCAGGCTGAATTTAGGAAATTTGCGCCCTAACATGGCCAACATATTAGTGCATTTTATAAACGTGCAAGGCTTAAAACACGTTTTATAAACATGTAGTTAGGTCGAAAAATTTAGATATATATATATATCTATGCAGCGTGTCTTCCTTTCTCCCACGGCATAAAGTAGAAAAACAGAAAAGAGAAGAAGCGATAACGGGTCGCACAACTAAAAATGTTAGTTGGTGTGGAATTAATAGTCATAAGGGTTGTGTGCGGCACAACTATTTAGTGATACATGGTCGCACATAATCCTTTTGGTTATTAATGTTTCACCAACTACAAATAAATAATTTCATCGTGGAATCCGTTATTATGTGTAGAGGAGGGGACTGATGGTTCACCTTACGACTCAAACAAAATGGGATGAAACTATAATTTAGCAGCCAACCTCTTTAGATGACAATCTATCTGGAAGACTTGTATCTATGCCTATGTCTCAGCCAAAAGAGCTTTGTAGTTGGAAAGTTTGTCCTTTACAACCGCGTTAGGAGCCATTGCTCTTGTGCTGGGTCCACCTTTAGCAATGGATCTTCTAGGAATTTGGATTGTGTGCTTTAATAATATTTTTAAATCTCCTAATATCAATTATTATAAATTTCACAAAAATAATGTTGATAAATATAAAACACATATTATACAATCCTATCATAGATCACATATTCATAAATGTAAAACACATATTATACAATACAATCACACAACAAATAATAATAAAATAACTAATAAAATACATAATAATTACTGCATGCGATATATGTCATTTTCATTTAAAAGATGATTTTCAAAGTCGGGGGACAAGCTTGTTTCAAAGACAACCATACAACTCGATCTGCACGGAGGACACGATAACTTTTGTCCCTCTTTACCAGGTCTGTCCAGTGCTTCGGGCCTCGCGCATGAAATACATCTTCAAATACCTTGATGTAAAATTTATCGCTAGGGTATTGACAATACACTTGCATAAGTACATCTCGATTAGTTGTATGTGCATCTCCTTGGAGAAGAACACCACTACACTTGCATAAGTACATGTCGATCAATCGTATGTGCATCTCGATCAGTCATATGTCCATCTCCTTTGGCTGAGACTAGGGTGTAGATGCCTGCATTCTAAAATGGTTTTCATCCAAGTAGGTTAGCTACGGAATGTTGGTTTCAACCCATTTTATTTGATTTGTAGGGTGAACCATGAGTCCCCTCCTCTACACATAATAATAGATTTCGCGATGAATTTATTTATTTATAGTTGGTGGAATATTAATAACTATTAGTCTCCTCTCTAAATAGTTGTGCCGCACACAACCCTTATAACTATTAATTTCATACGAACTAACATTTTTAGTTGATTCTATTTATGACTATTAATTTCACACCAATTAACATTTTTAGTTGATTCTATTTTATAATGTGTTTGAGAGAGAGAGAGAGAGATAGAGGGAGGGAGAGAGAAAGAAAGAAAGAAAGAAAGAAAGAAAGGGAGCACATTAATTTGTGATTTATGCGAGAAGAGAGAGAGGTGTTATATAGCTTATAATAACGCGCGTATAAATTCACAAATTGATTGACAAATTTAATTGAAATGAGAAAAGTTTGATTGAAACGACTAATGTTCGGGTGAAACAAGTCTAATAACCTGTTTATAAAACGTGTTATTATACTAATAGCCCGTTTTACAAACGCGT
Source organism: Rhynchospora pubera (assembly GCA_028095005.1). Taxonomy (NCBI): domain Eukaryota; kingdom Viridiplantae; phylum Streptophyta; class Magnoliopsida; order Poales; family Cyperaceae; genus Rhynchospora; species Rhynchospora pubera. Next base: position 9,652,425 of record CM051463.1, on the reverse strand, counting down.
TTATAGAGCATTGAAAGTAAAGTGGAGTAATAGCTCTGACATCCATGAAGAAATCAAAATTTAGCCTACTTACTCGTTCATAAAATGCGTTATTGGACTATTTAGCCGGTCATAAAATGCGGTATTTCGTGTAACGCATTTTATGTACAGGTTAATAGGTGAGAGAGATTAACATGTTTTATAAGTGGGTAATTGATTTGTTGTTATTAAAATATAAATAATCGTGGTTTCTTTTAAAATTCTTTAATAAAATATTGTTTTAATTAAAATTCTCATGCTCTTTTTTCCATTTGCGCAGACTACTTGAAATTGTCTGTATTTGTCGAAATCGATCCAAACTTCTTTATCGCAATTAAAATAATTTTAATTGAAGATGTTTCTGATATGTTTCAATACAAATTAACATTAAACTAAACAAAAAAAATGCATCTTAAATACCAAAGGTACAAATCAATTCAAGGTCATGAGCAAGAAACCAATCACTTCAAAAGTAGATTTGTGTATACATTGATAGTTCCGAAATTATTTTATATAGAATTTTTGACAACAAAAATTTTAATACACAGAATTATTTTATTTTTTTTAATAAGAAGAAAGTTCGAACGCGGTTTATGAAAGCGTATAGCATCTCTCCTTCGTACGCGTTTATAAAACGCGCTCCAGGGCTCCGAACGCGTTTTATAAACGCGTACGAAGGGGAGATACTGTGCACTTTCCCCTCGCTCCTTTTGAGGTTGTCAGAGCTTCGTGCCCGTTTATAAAACGCGTTCGAAGTCCTGGAACGCGTTTTATAAACGCGTACGAAGGGGAATTGAACCGAGTTATTACCGTTTATTATTTTAATTTTTAGGAAAAAAGTACAAGCATGCTCTGATAAAGACTGCAAAAGACATGACAAGATTTGATTTTACAATGTCATCTTTGAACTAGTGAAATAAATTTATAAAACCAGCCATTGTTGAATTAGATTGCACAAATACCCACTACCTCCTTCTTGTTAAAACCTTCAGTACAATGGACAAAGGAAATAGTTCTAACTCAAATAATGATGTTCCAAACTATCGAAGAGCAACCCGCATTGAGTATTGGCCAACTTTCTACCATTACCCTGCCAATAGAAATCAAGCAGAAAACGGAGAATACGAGGCAATTTGCCGCTCTTGTTATAGCACTTTGAAATACAACATCCATGAAGACACGACTGAAGAGGGGGACGTGCTCGAGTTAAAAATACACTACCAATGGCACATTAATGGTGGGCCGGAAAGGGAACAGAAGGAGTACCAGGAGCGGCGATGGCGGGAACACGAAAAGAATTTCAACCGAGAAAGGCAATATGACTGGTACAAAAAATATTACACAGAACCTCAACCCATCCCCCAACAACAACCGAAACCCTACCTCTCGTGTGAACCAACTCACTGGACCGTTAACGAGAAAATATACAACTTTAATGGAGACCACACAGTGAGCTGTACAAGGTGTGCTAAAGTTTTCAATTACAAAGAAAACATATTGCGTGACCACTACCATGAGCACAAACGTCACGACGAGAATGAACAAAGAGCTCGGGACATAGAGACGTAGAGGATTATTAAAGAAAGAAATGAAGAAATGGATCGTAAAAAAAAAATAAGGGAAGAAAAGGCAAGGAAAAAAAGGCTGAAAAAATCAGAGCAAAAATTGAGAGAAATGAATAAGAGGGATGAACTTCGACAAATTGCAGCAAGCCAAATGGCAGAGATATAAAAAGAAGAAACCGAAGCGGCTTTTTGGAACGAGGCCGCTCAATTCGTTGACAACACTGTTCCGAGTAATCAATAAGAAGATGATGCTGCTTTTTGGAACGAAGTCGCTCAGTTCGCTGAAACTATGTTAATTTGCACCATAATTTTTCGATATAAATTTCTTTTTATTTCAACAATTTACTAACTAATTCCATTTATACATAATTACTAACTAATTCCATTTCAACAATTTACTAACTAATTCCATTTATACATAATTATCATAATTATCATCATGCATCAATTATCAACAATTATCAACAATTTCATCAATTATCATCATGCATCGATTATCAACAATTTCATCAATTATCAACAATTCCACAATTTCATCAATTATCAACAATTCCATCACAATTTCATCAACTATCATCAATTATACATAATTAATTGATCAATTAACTAATTCCATTTATACATAATTATCATCATGCATCAATTATCAACAATTCCACAATTTCATCAATTATCGACAATTCCATCACAATTTCATCAATTATCATCAATTATCAACAATTCCACAATTTCATCTAAAATACAATTATCAGCAATTATCACTAAACCCTAACCCCTAAACGCCTAAACCTCTAATTATCAACAATTATCACTATTTCAAATACAAAATACAAATTTTGGAAAAAACCTCGCTGTCGCAAGTTCGCCGCTGCCGCTGCCTTCTCCTCTTCTCTTTCTCTCGCTGCTGCCGCTGCTTTTCTTCCTCTTCTTCTCGCCCTGGCCTTGATTCCCTTCTCTCTTTCTTTTTACTTCTCCCCTTCTCTCCTTCTCTCCTTCTCTCCTTCTCTCTTTCTCTGGTTCTCTCTTTCTCTGCCGAACGATGGCGAACGAAAAAGAAATAAATGAAACGGCTATTTCTCGAATTTGAAAGAGATGACCTTCGTACGCATTTATGAAACGCGCTCCAGGGCACCGAACGCGTTTCATAAACGTGTACGAAGGCCTGACTCGTCTCAAAAGGCGTAACTGCAGCGGTGAATTTATTCCCCTTCGTACGGTATCCGTTTGCAAATAGGCCATTCCGTTTGTCGTTTCGTTTCAACAACGGTATCCATTCCGTTTGTAACGGAATGGACGGAAGGTAGCAGAACGAGTCATTTTACACTGTATTTCACACAACGGTATGCCGAAATCCATTCTGTTTACCGTTTCGTTTCAGAACGTATGCTGAAAAGTGATTCGTCACTCATATCGTTTGGACGGAACGTGCACGGTACACGGTAAACGGTATACCGTCGGCAGGCTGACCACCAATATAACTAACCTTATCTAGTCAAACATATTAAAATATTCAAGTTGACCACGTGAAGTATCGATAGATATGTGTACGGTGTACCCATCTGTATCAGTCATACGACAAGAGCTATGTTGTATGGATTCGGTTCGAGAAACGGTGCGGTGCGGCGATTCGAAAATTAAAAAAAAAAAATGACTCCGGTGTACCCATCTGTATCACTATCACCATTTTTTGTTGTCACAACTTCATATTTTATTAATATTTAAAATTTTTAAAATTCAAACGCTGAATCTAAACCCTTGATTTTATTTAATTTAACGAACAATGCGTTTCTATATAAGTTTTATAAAATTTGAAGCCAGTTTGATACTTGATTAATTAGTTAACAAATGAACGAATCTAGTTTATTATGACATATTAAATCTAATACGTTCATCATTTGGTTACTTGAACGATGATCAAACTGACTTCAAATTTTATAAAACTTACATACAAATGCATCGGTTATTAAATTGAAAAAGTTCAACAGTTTGGATTCAGCGTTCGAATTTAAAAAATTTCAAATATTGATATAATATGAAGTTATCACGACCTGTGACAAAAAAAAAAAATAGTGACAGCGAAATGCTGCTCTTTTTAAAAATATATATATTATTTTTGAATTACGATAGGAATTGGATGTTAAAAAACGCATAAGATGCATATTTATATTTAAAAATGGACCCGACACCTAGCTAAGGCATGCATTGTTTATGGGTTGAAAAATAGTTAAAAAAATTAAAATCGCTGGAAGCCTGGAACCTACCTATACGCAATAGGAGTTGCCGTTGTTGTCCGGTTTTGAAGAACTTCTTTTAGTCCCACAGTTAAATAATAAGTAAACCTTGAACTTATATATAGCCTAGTTTCGAAGGGAAAGTAAAATAGTTCTCGTTTTTGCCACGCTCCCTATCTAGATGACGTGTTGGCAGGTAAGGGCCAGTGTTCTCTAATCGTGTATCGTGTCGTGTCAAATACGATCGCATTAGAGTCTCGTGTTGTGTTAACACGAATTACTTTTTTAATCGTGTCGTGTCGTGCCGTGTTTAGTGGTGAGAAGAGGCAACACGACACGCATTCTGACACGACACGTCATGTTAGTCGTGTCAAATTATGTTATATTATTTTATTATTTTTTTAAATTTAAAAATTATTAAAAACAAATAAAAGTAATAGAAAAATTAATAAGCATAATAATTTATTATTTGATTAAGTTTAATTTTTTATTAATATTTTTATAAAAAACAATATTAGATTAGAACATTATTATGATTTAAAATTATTATGATTTAAATGATGGTAAATAATATGATTTAGTATTATAAATTGAAATGAAATTATTGATTTTGCTTAAATAATCAATATTAATAATTAAATTTGTGTTGAGGTGTCGTGTTGATTCGTGTTCGTATCATGTTGCGTGTCGAATCGTATCGTGGTGAATCGTGTCAAACTTTCTAATGTCCCAACACGACACTATTATGACACAACACGATAACACGATCATATCGTAACAATTTTGTATACGTAGTGTCGTGTCAGCACGCACATCATGTCGTGCTAACACGATCGTGTCGTGTCATTTTAGAGAACACTAGCAAGAGGTCGACTCGGCACATGCACATGATTTAAAATAAAATAATGAGCTCGGTTCGCACTGGGCTAAATACCGAGCTTAAATAATGATAAATGAGACATGGTTGAGTATAACCAATTGAGGATATTCAATATTGTTTGTGATGAACTGATGATTTAGATATATCTAATGTAGGTCTGAAGTTGTGGTAAAATTCTAAACCGTTTTGAGAACACAAAAACACATAATAGGTAGAGGTCAACTAAAATTGAGGTAAAGGGATTTCAAAGAATGAAATGTATCTAGGGCGATTTGGATCGCTTAGGAATAAGAAGAATAGCAACCTTTTAGACGAAAATTTATTTCTAATCATCCAAATTTTTCACAAAGGCTGTGTTTGGATGAGCCTAGGAATAAGAAAATAGCTTCTTCCTAGACATAAATTTATTATAAACAATCCAAACTCTTCACAAAGTTACACACTTCCCAATACTTTTTCATTTATTCCTCTTATTCCCACATCATCCAAACGGAACCAATGTTACACACTTCCCAATGTTTTTCGCCTAGAAATAGGCTATTCCTCTTATTCCTAAGCAATCGAAACGGTCCCCTAGAGGGGTAGCGTTGTATTGGAGAGCGTCGAAATTAATTATCCATGTACCGGAAATATGACATAAAAAAATAAAATTTAATATTGGTGTTCAGAAGTTTGAGATCATAGTTTGACTCGGATGAGAATGTTTGCTTTTACTTCTACTACTACCACTACTATTACTATTATTATTTTGTTAATTCCTCTATGACTTTGTTGTTACTGTTATATATAATTAGTCTGCTGTCTATAACAAGAAGAAATAAAACTAGACTAAATGTTTTATATGTGTTTCATTCAATTAAAATAATCAAATTCAGCTAAGAAATAAAACCAGACATTTATGAAATTTCAAATCAGCATAACTAAATTTTGACGTGGCTACCAAAAATAATTTCAGGACATACTGGATCTATGCCCATTTTATAAAACAGCATTGATGTGGTACAATAGTTGCTACATGTATTTCTGGAACAATTACTTTCTCTCTGTAGCCAACACGGAACAGCCCCTAATCAACATCAACAATGTTACTGTTCACCCAACCCAGTTTGATCAGGCTGTCGCCCAGCTCATGTCAGAGATGCAATCATGGGCCATCAACAATTCACCCAAGTTTTTTGCCACTGGAATAGTAAAAAATTTTTCAACAGAGATTTCTACAATCTATGGTCTTGTGCAGTGCACACCTGATATGACGAAGTTCCAATGCCAGGTAAATTAATTTGTTGAGTATTTATCTCGTAATCTAATTGGAGCTATGAGATTTTTTTATAACACTCTCTTTTATTACTAAACTTGAAGGAGTACAATACTCTCTTTACACTCATTTTTTTACTTGGTACACTTTCTCTTTGGAACTTGGGTGTACACTATTTCTTGTGCACATCACATATGAGCCTCACTATCTATTTATAGCTATCTTATGTCGGTTATAAAATTTCTGGAAATTAATAGACTATTGTTGCCGGGGCACCAACATATATGTTCATGATTTATCTAGACTATATGCATACTAGAGTGGGCCGATTCATCCCCTTCTCATTTTGATAGTCGGTGCAGCATGTTAACAGAATTCACTCAAGTTGATCGAAGGAATTTCATAATTTTATGCCTAATTATATATTGTGCTGATGAAGTTAATACTATCTCAGTTGCATACTTACATATGTTGCTATCTATCGGTTAGGTACGTGCAATGCAAGGTGCCGTACTGTAATCTATATATTATATTTATTAATCTATCAAGTGTCAACATATGATAACAATTAGGTTCAAGTTCGGGGAGCACGTCTGAGTGCATCTTCACAAAGATCGTGCCACGTAGTCATTTATTACAACTACAAAGAACTCTGCAATTAACATATATATATATATACATATGAACACAAAAATTTATCGAGATATTCTATCACAGTCTTGCTATGATTTTGGAGTTAATTTAGTGGCAATTAAGCATCAATTGAAATTAATAGAGATAAGTATAAAGAGGTAATGCGGAACATTAATTTTCATCATATATAAGTTTTTATTACAAGGAATGACCTATTTACAGGCTATCAAAACATTAACCCTCTTTCTTCATCTAATCTAATCACATCAAGCTTGAACGGTTGAGATTAGTCGACCATTGCAGATCAGACAAGCCTATTCAATTTCTCAGCCTCCCATTAAGTCTATCCGTTCTATTGTTAAGTCCATCCCTTCTTCCATTAAGTATAACCCTTATGTAAATGAAGTGATCATTTTATCAATAGAATTGGTGGCTGCTGCTGCTACTCTGCTTCAGCTATTATTCTCAGAACATGACCTTCCTCTAGGTTTTTAAATAGCTTTTAATGATTTTTAATTAAAAATATAAAAAATGACATTTTTAACCCGTCGTGTCATGCCATGTTGATACCCCATGTTAGACGTGTCGTGTCATGATGTGGTTATTTTAGTCAATTCTTTCACTCAACATGACACGTTCAAAATATTGTGTTAATATGACATGATACGAGTAATATATAACATGCGTGCGTTTGATACGACACAATACGTCATGTCACGTCATGTTTGTACACGTAATACGTACCCTATTATGAACAAGATCATCTTGGAAAAATTAAAAATAGTTCGTAAAAGTGAATTATGTTACTCCAACAGGTGTACTCGAAGAAATTCGGAGGCAAATGAAATGGTTCTGGTGCAATATTTTTAGACGTTGTGCAAATCGAACTTAGGCTTTCTTGTTGGAGGCAAATGACTAAACCACGACACTAACTTAATTAACTCTTCTGTTCAGAGGAAGTATTTGTTATATTAATTTAATCGTAAATCGCGTTGATCTCTTCTGGTTTTGTTATCGCCTTATCGGTTCAAGTGTTCAACTGATTGAACATGTTAAACCACGAACTGAAGCTGCACTGGTTCAGTTGCTAGTAATCAGGTTTTTCGAACTGTACACACTGCGGTTGAGATCCTTCGATTTAGCGACCCAACACACTAGATCAAAAAAGAAAAAGGGCAACTGTTGCAGTGAACAGATGGAGCACAACGAGACAGCGGTAGCACAGCCCTCAACACAGAGAGTCAGAGGAGGGTCACTATAATATTCAAACATCAACTAGGCAAAACAGGAAGTAACCATACTCTAATACTATGTCATGATTCAATATCACAATGAGATTAGGTTCTGGTTCCGGGTAGCACGACCCGAATGCATCTGCACAAGGACTGTACGCGTCTTTTAGGGCCGGTCTCCTCAAATGAAGAGCTCAGCAATGAATGCATAAATATATTTAATAAATAGGGCTGTATACGAGCCGAGTTCGAACGAGTTGAGCATAATTCGAACTCGAATTCGTTACAACTCGAGTCAACTCGTGACTCGTTCGGGAGGCAGTTCCGAGCTAACCGAGCCAACTCGAACTCGCCATTTTGTAACTCGAGTCAACTCGTGAATATAGTGAATACAACAACAACAACAACAACTAAGCCTTTTGTCCCAAACAAGTTGGGGTAGGCTAGAAAGAAACCCAACAAGAGCCGAGTTGAGCCTAACTCAAACTCGACTCATTTATTAACCGAGTTGGTTCAACTCGAGTTATGCCAACTCGAGTTCTTTTAGCTCGAGTTATAATCGAGCTTTTCACGAGTTGAGTTCGAGTAACTCACGAGTTACGAGCTTTTTGCTCACCCCTAATTATAAGTATACAAAATTTAAGGATGTATAACACCAATTTGGTGTCTAAGCCCTCACACACATGCATATTATTTTTTTTTATTTTTTTCAGGATAATAGAGTTATAAGTTGATAAAGACTTGAGATAGTTTAAATGGAAAAAAGAGATACAATATAGAATTTATTTCCTAATTCTTTTTTTCAAACTTGAAATAGAACAATTGATCTTTTCTAAGGCTCCGTTTGGATGGGCCTAGAAATAAGGGAATAGCCATCTTACTTATTCCTAACTATCCAAATTTATTATAAGCAATTCAAACTTTTTACAAAGTTACACACTTCCCAATACTTCTTCTTTTATTCCTCTTATTCCACACCATCCAAACCGAGCCTAAATTCTTATCTTCAGACCTAATATTATGCCGTACTTGTGCACCATTTTTTCCCCCTTCAAGTTTTCATCACCAAATTAATATATATGACGTTATCGTACGTCGGCTGTGCCACAACATCATATTAAATTATTCATGACACAATATTTTGTAGTATGATTCGTACCTTTTCATGACGTGAATTTGATTCCGGTACAATTAATATTCTACGTCATCATATTCCAACATCATGATTTATCATGAAATGTAACAGTAACAGTACTGGTCTTAGGTGCCATATGCATTTTGTCAAGTTGACTCGGAGCTATATATAGGGATATCGAAGCACACACTTAATATTTAAATTCCATTTATGCAGAGTTGTCTTCAAAACCTAATCAATGAATTTCCCAAATATGCTAGTAGAGCGATCGGGGCGAGGATAATTAGCATACGTTGTAACATCAGGTATGAATCGGCTCCTTTTTATCAAGGTCCTGCAATGGTACAGATTGACGGTACAACATTCTCCCAAAGCCCAGCATTAGCACCTCAGCCCACCCCATTAGGACCGAGTGGAGTAAATAATGGTATGTGTGGTTCTTATATAATTTCAATTTCAACTTGTAATAATATGTGAGTTTCACAAGTAATTATCCTTTTTGTTTCGCTGCAACCTTTATGTTATCATGCAAGTTGAAATAGTAGAATATAGCTTGGATAGGTTTGTAGTTAGATGTAAATTTGCCAAAATATCAATCAGAGAGAACACAAGACTCCCACAATCCTCCCTCTTTTTCTTTATTTCATGAAAATATTTTTTGTACAAACCATTTTGTTACAAGTGCATAATATTAATAGAGAAGAAAGAGAATACTTGTTCCCCAAGTCGTTTATCTCTTGTTCTCTCTGTCAATTTTCTTCCCTCTATAGAAGATACATAGGATATTGCAATAAAGAGATATAATAAAAATACAAATCCTACAGCTACCCTAGGGATCTTCTATATCTCACGCCAACACTATCTCTCTCAAATTGACGGATAGATATCTTTCATGTCCAACTTGTCAAGTGAGTTTTAGATGTTGTTTGAGACACCTTTTGTCAGAATATCTGGGAGTTGTTTCTCGATCTCACAAATAGAATGCTAATGATTTTTTCATCTAGATTATGTCTAATGAAGTGTTTGTTGACTTCAATGTGCTTTGTTCAATCATATTGCACCGGATTCTGAGATATGCAATAGCTGCCTTATTGTCGTAGAACAGTTTCATCTCTTCCTTAGACTCAAATATAAGTTCTTTCGTAATTTTCTTAAGCCATAGCAATTCCTGTAATCCCTTTGAAATGTCTCGAAACTCGGCCTCTGCACTTGACAATGTAACTACCTTTTATTTTTTGCTTCTCCATCTTACTTGATTTCCTCCAACAAAGGTAAAATATCCAGATGGTGACTTTCTGTTAGTGACATTGCCTGCCCAGTTCGAGTCATAGTAACCTTTAACTCACAAATATCCATTCTTCTTACAGTAAATGCCTCTTTTGGGTGCATGCATAAATTGCTCACCAGGTGCATGCATAAATTGGCTTACTACACTCACTACGTATGCAATGTCGAGTCTAGTATGTGAAAGATATATGAGTCTACCTACTAACCTTTGGTACAACTCCTTAGAGTGGCACTTGATCAGGGGTTGATCCAGCTTGACATTTTGTACCACCGGTGTATCTACTAGTTTGTAGTCCAGCATTCATGTTTCAATAAGAAAATCTAATAGATATTTTCTTTGAGTCAGAGATATACCTTCTCATGATCATAAGAAAATCTACTAGTTTCTACTAACCTCTATGTCAAGAAAATATTTCAAGCCACCTAGGTTCTTCATCTCAAAATCCTCAGACAACTTGTTCTCATGCTTTTTGATTCCATCTTGGTCATTTTCTATGAATTTCATATCTTCGACATAAATGATAAAAACCAAAATCTTTCCTTTAGTCATCTTATAGAACAAGGCGTAATCAGACTCACTTTCAGAGCACCCATAACTCTTCATAGCATTACAAAATCTTTTGAACCATCCCCTTAGAGACTGTTTTAATTCATATAATGTCTTCTTTAATTTTCATACTCAAGATTGAGCATCTGGACAACCGTATCCTTGTGGAATGTCTATATAAATTTCTTCTTCGAAATCACCATGAAAGAATGCGTTCTTGACATCAAATTAGTGTAAAGACCAGTCGAGATTAGCAGTAATTGGTAATATGATCCTGATGGATTTTAATTTTGCAACAGGTGAGAGGTTTTATGAAATTCAATGTCTTGGGTTTGTGTGTAACCTTTTGCAACAAGTCTAGTCTTATATCTTTCAATTAATCCAGTCAGTTCAAATTTAATAGTAACTACCCACTTACATCCAACAGTCTTCCTTCCTTTTTGTAGACTTCCAATCTCCTAAGTACTGTTCTTTTCCACTGGGCCTGTCAAATGTTTGGTCGAGGTGAATCTTGTAATAGCATATCTTCCTTCACTATCCTCATCTAGGATGTACCTCTTAGGATCTTTCCCTTTATTATGCATGTAAGGCAACTTATAGACATGGTTAGGAGCTTCAGAGTTTAGGTTACATACCTTAGGAGAATTGGCTTGGTTGTGGTTGATGGGGATGTATCATTTGGTATTGTTCATCTTCATTTATTTTAGGGTTTAGTGTTTAGGGTTGGTATTGGTACAATTGTTATTGAATAACTTAGGTTTAGTTTGGATTTAACCTTCGAGCATTCAAGCAAGGTATATATTTCACGGATGCGAGCAAACTTAACTTAAACAATTCAAACACAATCAGATTAAGCAAGTAAATCAAGACATAAAACATAAAATGCAACAAAGAAATTAACTAAAAAGTATATTATCTAATCATAAACTAAAGGTTCACTACCATGGTCCCTAAACAAGCATCTACTCACGAATAGACATCATACAAAACAAACAGGTATCGAGGATAAAATAAAACATAAGATAGAAATCAAGTTTACAACATGAAGCAACTCAATCTTCAGCTTGTTGTATTCTACTGCTCTACGGCGGCCCACCGATGATCCCAGCGACCCACTGGAAACCTGTCGTTCTGTCTCACTATAGCTATAAAATCTCTCTCTAATTGCAAACCCCTCTAGCATCAAAGCGTGGGGTTTATATAGCAATTAATGTCGGTTCTTAGAAGGTGGAGGTCGTGCAAATAGAGACTCTAAATATGGCTCAGAACGTGGTAGAGAAGGTGTTAAAATGGTTGTGCTAAATTTGACAGTTGGTTTCTCGTCTTTCAACGGCCCGTTGTCGAACTTAGCGGCTTGCTGGGATCTTCTATGTCTCCGGTCTTCACCTACTACCCGCTGGTGCTCTCGGTGGGTCGCCAATCAAGTCTATGGGTCACCAGTCTTGTCAATAACAATAAAATCGCCGTGTTGAGTAGCCACATTGCATAGATCCTGAACAAAATGAAGAAATCATGACAGTACCTAACTTCTAACATAAATTAATAATTAAACGTCAGAAATAACATATAGAACCTTGAAATTAAAACCTATAAATGATTAAAATACTAGGTATGAAAACTATTTATCAGATAGACTACTAGGGTCCATATATCTGAAGGCCTATAGTATGTGTCTGAAGGGCTGTGGTCAACGACAGAAGGCCTGTCATCTGTACCTGAAGGGTTATGGTCCATAAATGGACTTCTATGGTCCATGACAAAATGTATGTGAAATGTACCTGAAGGGTTGCGGTCCGCAAATGAACTTCTGCTGTCCGCAACAGAAGGCCTGTGGTCCGTGCCATTTAAGATATTCTTTGTAGAACCGAGCAAGATAAACCAAGATTCATCCTTAATCATGCTCTCTTCTTGAGGAGGAATCTTCTCTTATGTTAAATAACCTTAACTCTCGACAAAGGTCACATCCGAGTTCAAACAGTTGTAACCCTTCTGACTTCTACCATATACCAAAAACACACATTTCTCGACAAATGGTTTCAATTTTGATCTTTGATGTTTCTGTATATGGACATAGACTAATACACACCCAAAGATTCTTGGTGGAAGGTTTAGGATTGAAGGTATCTAGTAGTGTGATCAGAGTGCTTGAAGAGCTATTTGGAAATTTAATACCATATAGGGCATATGATTAATCAGGTAAACCGCAACTGTGACTCCATGGTTCCAATAATAGATTTGTGGAACATTACATCCAAACAACATTGCTCTGGCAACCTCAAATATATGCATGTTCTTTGTCTCTATTATCTTATTTTTGTTGTAGTGTCCCTACACAATTTGTTTTACAACTTGTTTCATGAACAAGCCTATTCAAATTTAGAAATTCTTGAACAGTTTTATTCACAAACTCACCTTCATTATCGCTTCTCAAAATTTTAATATTTTTGTCAAAGTGATTTCTATAAAACCAACAAAGATTTCTATCAAACCAATAAAAAGACTACTTCAGATTTTGTTTTCGGCACAAAAATCCACGTCATATGTGTACAATCATCAACAAATAAAATAAATTACCGTTTTACATAAAAAGAATCAACCATGGATAATCCCTAAACATTTAAGTGAACAAGATCAAAAGGAGTTGTCTTTTTATTCAAAGCCTTTGGAAAATGAGTTATATGAATCTTAGCCTTAATACAAACATCACACTCAAAATTTTCATTCTCATAATAAAAAAAATAAACTTAGATAAAGTTTTTTTAATTACTTAAATGATGGGTGACCTAAATGCTTGTGCCACATCCAAACTTGTCTATTCCGATATGAGGATGATCCCAGATTCTTGTGAGCATTCCTAGAAACCAAGTTATCCAAATGATACAATCTATCTCTTCTAGTATTACGACCAATAATCTTCTTTGTCGACAGATCATGAAATACACAAAACTGAGAATACATGAGTACAACACAATTTAATTCTTCACATAGCTGACCAATCGATAATAATCTCGTTGAGAGATAGGACCATCAATGTATTGGTAACTTGAGAGATGAAGATGTGACTAGATAGACCTCTCCATTGGCATTGATGATCTCTGTTCTTCGTGGTTCAGATCTTCGTACAATATCATTATTTGAGTAGGTCATATGATCTGTCACACATGAATCTATTATCTAAATAGTATTGTTAACATTAAAATCTTTTATGAAAAACATTTACCTCCTTTAATCTCATTTGGTGGAAGTAGAGACAACATCCTAGGCTCCATTGTTGCTATGGCTGTAGACGGGTTAGAGCTGCATGGTTCAGAAGAATAAGCTGTAATAGCGCGAGCCTCTCCGTGTTTCTTCTTCTTCAAATCTTTCCACCAATGAGAAATCCAATCAACTTGAAACACTGATGTCGAGTATGCTTTGGATTGTGACAATATGTGCACCCTCCAGAGCCACCCTGCTTCTTATTGTTAGGTTGCGGATTAAGGTCGGGATTGTTCATAGTTAAGGACCCATCTTTTGCTAGCATGGCCACTGAATTATCAGTTACCTTGCCTTTGACTGACTGGTGAACATCTTCCTTTCAAACAATTGCAAACGCCTCTTCCACAGTGGAGTTTGGTTGTATTTAATGGACATTTGCTCTGACATAGTCCAACCAGTCATCTAAGCCATCTAAGAATGTTAAGACTCGATGCTCTTGTACTACCTTATTATATTTGAGCATTCTATGGGAGTGGGTCTATGTATGTCTAACTCCTTCCACAAACCTTGCAAGAATAGCAGATTTTGTGCAATAAATGTGTTGTCTTTATAGGTGGTTATATTTAGAAATATTACATATTTTGTGAATGACAAAATATGCTATTGTGTAGTGGCCAAGAAACTCTTAGCACTATAAATAAAGGGGTTGGTCCCTAAGAGACGAGACAACCACGAGTATTGTTGAATACATGCGTTGATGGCTGCCTCTTTGCCCCTCTTCTTAATTATTCCATCGATTAGAGAGAAATAATACTTTTGTTTAGGCTAAAGACATCAAAGGACGTGTCTTGTTCTCTTAGAAGGTTTCCTCCCATCTTTGGTGGTGCACACACATCACTAACGACTCTGGCAACTAGTAGGTGAAGGCTACATCAAGATCCATGCCATAGCAATAAAATTAAATATGCTTCTGTTCCAGTTTCTTTTTCTATTTAAATTCTGAGGGGTCGCTAGTTTCTCCAGCGGACCGTTAGACTGCTAGTTCTGTTGAGTTAAAGATCTTAGTTTGCTATTTGAACTGATTTAAATTGTTATTCCGTTTTTTACTTTAAAGCAAATCCAACAATATAATCTTTGATCATGAGAGGGATCAAGCATACTTAATGTTTTGCCGATTTAATGAAATTAATATATATTATCATTTATCCTGAGAGGGATTAAGTTAAGGTAATTAATAAATAGTGAGTTTTATGAATAAGAGCCTCCAAGCTGTAATCAGTTAACCAACCTATTTATTATGTTTCGAATTTTAACAAATCCTCTTAAATTATTAACCCTGATATGGAAGGGTGATGTATGTTTCATCTGTTCAATTCCTTATGTAATTATTTAATAATATGCAGGGAATAAGAAGAAAAGCAGTGTTACAGCTCTTGCCATCACCATTCCTGTAGCTGCTGTATTGTTACTGGCTATTTTTTGCTTTTGTTTCTATAAGAACGTATCTCGTGGAAGAAAAATATCCAAATCTGGTAAATATAGGTTTTGAAACATGCTTTTTTTGTTTTATTTAGTTATTTTGCAGTCGATGCTCACAGACAGTTTACTAGTGAATTACAAACTTAGCATGTCGTGGTGTATCGTGTCAAATACACGTGTGTTTGGCACCGTGTTGTGTCGTGTTGACACAGATTAAATCTGCAACCGTGTTGTGTCGTGTGTCATGTTGAGTAAAGAGAAACACCAACACAATACGAAAACTGACATGACACAGTTGGTAATAGTGTTAATACGCCACACTATAGTTGTGTCAATCGTGTCAAACCGTGTTAGAAGCTTATTATTATTGTTTTCCAGAAAATTGCAAACAAATATTAAAAAATAATCTTACAAAATACGAATTAAAATTTTGAGTTTATTTTTTGATATTTCATGATAAAATATATTATTAAAAATATTAGGAATCAGATGAAGTTAATCGGTAATATCTTGGATGAAAAATTGTATGTTTTATGATATCTTTTTGTTTAAAATATCAAATAATCAGTCACTATTAATTTTTATGTATTGATATTTTTGTTCTATGTTGAAATTTTGAATTTAAAAATTATAAAAATATGTTAAATTTCAAATCAACATTAGTTTTTTTACGATGAATTATAATTTTATAATATTTTGTTATTTTTAACTTTAAAATTTAAAAAATATATATATGGAATCATGTTGTCTCGTGTTGTAACTGTGTCGTGTCAAATCGTATTGTATTGAACCGTGTCATGTTAAACCTTGTCACTTTTTTGGAAATGCCAACATGACACACCAAACACGCCACAATTTATAATTCGCTACAGTTTAGAAAAATATTATTACATAAATTGTACCTGACCTGTTTGGTAGGCTGAAACATGGTCAGATCTCTATGTTGTTCCTATATACTTCTAAAAAAAACTATTTCCTTAATTGAGCTTTCATGGTGATATTAGAATTTGGAAACTCATTCGGAAAGAGAAGACATAGTTTAAAAAATTAAATTGCTTATGTATTCTTAGAATATTGACATGTGTTTTCGACCCTATCATAGAGGCTTAGTCATTTATCTTTTAACAAAAAATCATATATATAGAACAAATGTCTAAAGCTTGTGCTCGTTGTATTTTCCCTTTTTATCAGATATGGTGAATTCTCAGCACAAAATAGAAAATGTCGATTCATTTTTTATTGACATTTCTGTATTAAGAGCTGCTACACTAAACTTCCATGAAGCCACTAAACTCGGTGAAGGTGGTTTTGGTTCTGTTTATAAGGTACTCCTTTCTGTCCCAACAATTGTTGGAATATCCCATAAAAATGTTTATACGGTACTTCTTTTTGGGTTTTCAACTTTCTGTATTTAAAATTGAAATGATTATACGGAAAAGAATTGCCGAAATAAAAGGTTTATAAAATACATGCAACACAACTTGCATGTAGGAAATTTTGAGGGGGAGAAGGAATGTGAAATGGGTGAGCTGAATAGCAGGCGCTAGTGTGGATTGAATTTACTTATTGTTCTATGATCTCATTTACTTGATATTTTCAAGAGTTCCTTTCTTTAAAAAAAAAAAAATGTTGGTCGTGCCCAAACTTATTGTCTCTATCTAATTGCACCAGGGAGTCCTTCCAGATGGACAAGAAGTGGCTGTAAAGAGGCTTTCTCAGAGCTCCGAACAGGGATTAGAGCAATTAAAAAATGAGCTAGTTTTAGTTGCAAAGCTTCAACACAAAAATCTGGTACGGGTTGTAGGAGTTTGCTTGGAAGGACAAGAGAAGCTTCTTGTTTATGAGTTCGTTCCGAATGGAAGCCTTGACACCTTTCTATTTGGTAATAAATCCCATTCCCAATAGTCTATTCGTAAATTGTTGAAATTTTTCATCAAAAGTCAAAACTGTTGAATATAATTAAAAAATAGAGAACACTGCTAAAGAGTATTAGTTTATAGAATAATATTTTAGGAAAGTTTAAATAGAATAGTATTTCTGGAAAGTCTAAATAGAATAGTATTTCAGGAAAGTCTAAATATGTCGGTAGTTTGATACAGAATAGTTGTCTGTTTTATGTTGAAAGAAATAGAAAATAGGTCTGTATGGACACATAAGTTTAGAATAGATCTATTATTTTTTGAGTTGTAATAGATACAAGTAGGAACTTAATTTGTATCAAATATACAAGAGAAAGAAATAAAAAAATATATTGTGCACTTGAGTTTCTCTTCTCCTCGGTGTTGCTAGTAAATTTCAGCTTTTTACTAGTAAACAACCAACAAAAACTTAGAGGTGCAAGTTGCACAGAAAGGCTTAATATGGGGGACTACTATCTAATTTTGAAATATTGGAGTAACAAAGATTCCAAATAGAAAGCATATACTGTTTCGACCAAATCAGCTTATAGCTTTTCTCTCTAGTTCTCTGCATTATAATGTGTGAAATCAATTTTATCTACTCTGCTGATCTATATTGATAAAATGCAATAATTTTATGGTATTCTTGTAGATAATATAAAACGACAAGAACTGGATTGGACAAAAAGGCAGAGAATTATAAATGGAGTTGCTCGTGGTCTCCAGTACTTGCATTATGATTCTCAACTGACAATAGTACATCGGGATCTGAAAGCAAGCAATATTTTGTTAGATTCTGCTATGAATCCTAAAATTTCAGATTTTGGATTAGCACGGTTGTTTCGTGTGGATGAGACCACAGTTGCCACAAGCAGGGTTGTCGGAACATAGTAAGTAAATTGAATACAGGATCACCATATATTGTTTAATTTGTATCATTAATCATAGGGTCTTTCTTAGAAAATTGTGCCATTTTTCTATCATTGCAAGTAATACTGCTAGAGTTTTGATGAATTAATTAAGGCTTAGATAGGAAGAACAGAAAAAGAGTAGGTACTGATGTTAAAAAAAAACAAAAAAGGAAAAAGAGTAGGTACTTGATTGATGCAATTACAAAAATTGACATTGCATTTTGAAAACAGAATATTGTTAAATTAATTAAGAAAACTGGTTTAGCAGGGTACTGGGTGTATTATCAATCGATCATATAGTGTTTCAACTTTCAACAAACTAATATTTTTTGGGTGTCGCCATTGTTATTAGTAGATGCTATTTCGTCAAAGCTGAGGGTCTTTAATAACCTATTTATTTAAGAAATGTGTGATATGTGAAACATTGAGAAGCAAGATCATATTGTAGAATGAGTTAAAGTACTCATTGCGCTCTAAAACAGTAAAACTGTTAAATTTTACAGTGGGTATATGGCACCAGAGTATGCGATGCACGGATTCTACTCAATCAAGTCAGACGTGTTTAGTTTTGGTGTTTTGCTTTTAGAAATTTTAACTGGGAGAGGAAATAGTGGTTCATTCGACGGCGAGCATGATGAAGACCTATTAAGCACTGTAAGAAATATTTGTTCATTTCTCTTAGCTTGTGTATTGTTTGAGTTGACTAAACTTGAATTGAATAAAAAATTGACCATACTGATTTAGAAAATCGAAATTGTGCCTATTCACCTCCCTCTAGATCTTTATAGAACTCTTCAAGAGTTTTCCATTGATCTTTGGATCACCTAAAATGAATTTTGAATGACAAAGTTACCGCAAGAGAGGCATCTGAGGTCCGCATACTAGAAACCCCAAAATTCACTGTTTAGTCATGGACCACAAAGAAGATGCATCTGGTCTACAGATTAGAAAGTCCAAAAATCATTGTTCTGTCGTAGACCGCAAAAAAGGCATCTGTAGTCCGCAGGATGAGAACTCTAAAAATTTATTCTCTATCATGGACCACAAAAGGGACATCTACGACTTGCAGAGAGGCACCTGCAAATATACCTGTCAAACGTTAGAGGTGGAAACGAAACAGCCATTTCTATTTATGTTCCGTTTCGGTAACGGAACAATATGATTGTTTCTGTTCCATTTAACGTTTCGCCTCACATTTTCTATTGATTTCAGTCCATTTCCGTGTTCTGTTCCATTTACGTTAACCAAAGGTTTAAAAAGCGATTGTAGCGGCCGCTAGGCTACATGGTTGAACGCGACGCCCCTTCAAATTTATCGCTCTTGTCCTGTAGCGCGATGTGTAGCAGGATTTAGCGGTCAATATCGGTGAATTAGCGGTATAAAGCGATTTTTAAGAATTTGGATATATTCGGCCCACAAATTAGAAAAGCCCAATTTCTCCTATACGAGAGTTACGTATTTGTATTTCTTTTTTCTCAAAGCATACGGACTCTACTCTCCCAAATCGCCGCCGCTTGTTGAAAGAAAAATTTGAACACCTGGTCCTGCAATTCACAGCTTCCACCTCATCTCCACCTCTCCATCTCAGGATCTTCGAATCTCCATTGCCAGTAACTTTTCATGTACCTAGTTGTGTTGATTTTGGAAACATTTTCTAGGATTTTGCTGCTTGTTAGATGATGTAGGTGATTTTAAATTAAAACCTAATTGAATTGCTATTAACCGTACCACTAACTGGTACACGACATGTACCATGGTCATGCAAGTTACCAATTCCTTAATTTACGCCATACAAAGTCTGTTTATTATAACATGAATCCAAACCATGCATCAAGGACTTATGTTTCCTTATACCAGAAACAAATCTCTATATGTACCAAAGAATAGTATCATATTATAAGGGTTATACCACAAATCTTAATACCCATCCAATAATTACTCAATTCTTATGTCAGACATTAACAAAACCAATAAATTCTCACTTTTACTGGTCAGCACATGTGCCATGACCATTTAGGGTCACTAAACATCACATAATTAAAGAGTCAATTAGTCAAAACATGTATCCGACATAATATCCGCTATGGTCCGATAGCGGCCGCTAAATGGCCGCTATCCGCTATCCGCTATGACATTAGCATGCCCGCTACGAATCCGCGATCCGCTATTTAAACCTTTGACGTTAACAAATTTCGATTCCGTTTCCGTTCCGTTTTTTAAAACGAAATCCATTTCAGCTTTCATTTAACGTTCCGTTTCGACAGAATGGAACAGAACAGCGAAACGGATGTTAATACATCCCGACCGTAGGAAGCCCCTGCGACCCGTAGAAGAGCCCCACAAACCCCTAGAAAATTTCTACATTTTTATGTCTCCTGAATACATCCCGAAACTCCCGTAGATCGCAGTAAGGTTCTGTAGATCCAAAATCAAGACGTTAATAGATTGTTTTGCCGGATTACACTACTATCTTAGGGGCTGTTTGGATTCTCCAAAGAATTTGGGGAATTTCATCTTTCTATCATAAATTTATTATAAACAATCTAAATTTTCACAAAGTTACACACTTCCCAATAAATTTATTCCTAGAAATTGCAGCTTTTCCAAATTTTCCGAATTTCTAAGCGATCCAAACGGCCCCTTAGTAAGTTTTCTACTTTGTTTTCACCGAGGAATCCTTCAAATTGGTACCAATAACAGGTTGGCTTAAACCAAGCATGTGCGATCAGTTAAATCCATCACTTCTGCTCTTGAAACTATCAGAATTTGTTCGAACAAACCACAAAGTATTCAACTAAGAAGTCCAACCAATTCCAAATCAGTTTTTAGGCAAACCCTGAAGCTAAAATGCTCAAAATTTCACCAAGTCAAACCAAATTCAAATTGCAACTAATATAGTGTAATATTAACTTAAATCAATGAGAAATTTCAGTTATATACTTGATTATTCGGAACTATAATTTTCAGAAATTGCTCAAAGTCGAGCTACTTTGAGAAAATCTAAAAACTCATTGAAATAATGCTCTAATCTGAAAATAATCAAGTTGCATGTGCTCTCCTTTTCTCTCTCTTTTTAATTGTGAATTTTTTTAGATTTTAGAACAATTTTAGGTATTTTCTATGGAGTGTTCTCTAAGGATTGAACTTAGAGAGTTAAGAGAGGAGAGTTAGAGCTTTTTTCCATAGAAGAGAGTAAGAACAGAGAGAGGAGCCTGGTGTGGAATGGGAGAAAAGATGAAAGAATTGATGGAGCTTGTTTTCAAAAAGGTTCCCCATGTCCATGTGTCCCCCAAACATCACACATATATATTTTCATATTTGAGTCTATACAATTTCTAAAATTTTAGCAATATTTTATAAAATTCTTTTACCATAAATTAGTGCAAAATATAATGTTTATGCTATACTAAAATACTAACATAAAACTATACAATCAAGCATTCAATTTTGATTAGAAATTTAGAAAATTCCAAACAGCGTAAAATTAACATGCTAATATCTAAGGACTGAACAAATTAATAAGTTACTTATTATATCTCTGGATATTTCATAATTGCAGAAGTGATATTATTCTTTTTTTACTTTTTTGGTAAAGGTAGAGTGGTAGACCAAATTAATATTTTGCTAGCACATCTAGGGATATAAATGTAAATTTGGTAAACATGGTGTAGGATTGCAACTCCTGGCATATTGTCATATTCTAATTAAATATCTGTTGACATTTTCAGATATGGGAGCATTGGATAACAGGAACAATAACTGAGATAATGGACCCGCTACTGGATTGCCCCACATATGAGATAATTCGACATGCACACGTCGGGCTCCTCTGCGTGCAAGAGAACCCAATAAATAGGCCCCGCATGTCAGAGGTGGTGATCATGCTCAGTATTGACACCATTTCTCTTGAAGCACCCTCCAAACCCGCATTTTACCTCCGAACATGAGATGGGGTGCAAATTCACTAAGCATGTGTATCTGGTAATGGTCGTTGCAACCGTCCCAGAATGAGGTTTTTTGAATTCACAACTAGGGCTAAGATAAATGAGAAAGATTTTAGCACCTAGCTACCATGAGGAGAATATATATCCTATATATCTTTTCTTTGGTTGATTTGTTTTAATTTGTTATTTCGTTTGTCAAGTATGAGATATATATATAATTCGGAATTGTTTAACATCATACCCCACAGATTCTCTCATCCCTCATCTCCATCCAGTGTCTCATTAATGACGTATTTTTTTTTCATTTTCGAAATACAATTAATTAAATTCAGCACCTCATCCTTCATCCCTTCCCAGTAATTCCTCGTATTTCGCTTCCTCTCCATAACTTCTTTTTTTTTCCACATGAAATAGTTTTAAAAAATTGTTACTTGTTCTATTAAAAAAAGCAGCTAATTGTTATAGTTTTAGATAATAATTGTGCTAGTTAATATGAACAATTGTGCTAGTTAAAATAAACAATTGTGCTATATTTAACATGAACAATTGTTCTAGCAAATAAATTTAATTGTCCTAAAAAATATTTAATTATTCTGAAAAAAAAATAATAGTGCTAGTTTAATTTAATCAAATGTCTTAGAAAAAATTGATTTCGGATCATAATTTCTTGATTTCTTCATTGAACTTAACAGCATTAGTTTGGATTCACTACCAGAAAACAGGTCTTTTGCAACGGATAATTAAAGACAGTTTTTTCAAAAACCGTTTGAAAATCTATGGTAAGAGAGAGAAAAAAATCAGACCAACAAATACAAACGGTTTTTTCATAAAAACCGTCTCCCCTTTCCCGGCTTAGAAGGCATACAATCTGTCAGGTCCATACAGAGACGGTTTTTTGTATTAACCGTATTTATTTATATTTTTAGTTAAGAACGGTTTTTACCAAAGAACCGTCTTTATATCCTTAGCAATGGTTTTTATCAAAGAACCGTCTTTATTTGTGCGAATTAGGTCTGGCGCAATCTCTCCCCCTCTCCTCATTCGACAAGTGCCAAGCTCCAGCCGCCTCAACCAATTTTCTCTTCTTCATTAAATTGTTCATTAATATTCCATAGCCACTTCTTAAAAAAAATACCAAAAAATATCCTAAAATTCTGAAAAAAAATAAGAAATAGAAAGAGAAAAGGATGGAGAGCTGATGTAAGGTAAAAAAAAATAAATTTAAGTAAATATTTGATATTTCTCTAATTTTTCTTTTTTATTTCGGTTTTATCTTAATTTTTTATTAAATTAGTGATTTTTTGGTAATTTTTGTCATAATTTCAGACCTAATTGAAAGAGACAAGACCTACAAATTATAGATTGAAGGTATATTTCTATAATTTTATCTATTTATTTTCATTTTTCACACCCAATTAATTATGCATTAATTGCATTTGCATGTTAATTACATGTATTGTCATATAGGACCAAAATACCGGAATAATACCGAATTTAGGTCATTGCCCGTCGGGAGTATTGCTCTTTGGATACGATCTGTCTCATTTAGGACAGCGAGTTGTACGTTAGATGCAATGTGTTGTGTGAGAAAAATTCGACGGCGTTTTCCCTTATGTTCCCACGGATACGTACGCATGAGCAATCGTGTGTTGGCGTATCTAGGGAACATAAGGGGAAATGCTGCCGAATTTTTCTCACACAACACATTGCATCTAACGTACGCTCGCTAATGAGACAGAGTATCCAAAGAGCGGGCTAGGATGGTAACCGGCAAGAAAACTTGATGTGATAAATAGCCTAATAATCCTAAATCCTGACCATTTCCATACATTTTATTGTTCAGATGGATCGGACGTGGATGTACACAAATAATCGGCGCTCGGTTAAATTTCTTAATGGACTTGAAGAATTTATGGTTTTTGCTAAAGAGAATTTGAAATTGACGGGCTATCATAAACTGCGTTGTCCTTGTAGTGATTGTAAGAATTTGAGATGTTGGGCTAATTTTGAAGAAGTGAGAGGTCATTTGCTTATGTATGGGTTTCAGCCCGGATATACCCGTTGGACACGTCATGGAGAGACTAAGGATGAATCTTTATATGCTGGGACTAGTACAAACGTGTTGAACTTACAGTGTGATGAACGAAATGTATTACGGATGATGATAATTCATTGGATGGTGCAAATGTAGAAAATTTGAATACTAATGTATTTGAAAATGTAGACAATACACAATGTAATGATGATTTGAATGAAATAATGAATAATGTAGATGAAGATTTTGTTGATAATGTTGAAATTTTTGGTATGTTGCTAGAAGCAGATAAGATAAAGTTATATCCCGGTTGTGAATTGTCAAAACTTAATGTTGTTTTCAGATTGTTTAATCTGAAAGCCAAAAATGGATGGAGCGATGCCAGTTTCACATCTTTGCTCAAACTTTTGCGTGAACTTTTGCTTCCTAAAAATAATGAGTTGCCGGATTCAATTTATACGGCGAAAAAATTGTTATGCCCTTTGAAAATAGAAGTAGAAAGAATTCATGCATGTCCAAATGACTATGTATTATTCCGTA
The DNA here is from genome assembly GCA_028095005.1 of Rhynchospora pubera. Classification (NCBI taxonomy): domain Eukaryota; kingdom Viridiplantae; phylum Streptophyta; class Magnoliopsida; order Poales; family Cyperaceae; genus Rhynchospora; species Rhynchospora pubera. The sequence goes on along the minus strand of CM051463.1, from coordinate 9,627,637 downwards.
ATGAGTACGGAAATCTGGATAAATGTCCAAAGTGTAACGCATCACGATATAAACCGAGAGACGATCAGATTGATTATGGGAAAAAGGGTCCAGCTGCAAAAGTGGTGTTTTATCTGCCGATAATACCAAGATTTCAGCGGCTTTTTTCTAATGCAAAGGATGCAAAACTGTTAAGATGGCATGTAGACTGTAGGAAAAGAGGCGACGGAATGCTCCGACATCCCGCAGACTCACCAGATTGGAGGAATATAGACAGAGAATTTGAAGATTTCGGCAGTGAACCTAGAAATTTGAGATTAGAATTATGCACGGATGGGGTGAATCCTTACGGCAACATGAGTAGTCGTACGACTACGTGGCCAGTCTTATCGTGTATTTACAACCTTCCTCCATGGTTATGTATGAAAAGGAGATACATGATGATGCCCTTGTTGATTTCTGGTCCCAAACAACTAGGTAATGATATAGATGTGTACTTGGCTTCATTAATAGATGACCTTGATAAATTGTGGCGTGAGAGAGTAAAAATATTTGATGCACACTCTAGAACAGAGTTCAAACTCTGTGCCATGATATTTTGCACGATTAATGATTTCCCTGCATACAGTAACTTATCGGGGTATAGGAATAAAGGAGCAAAAGCATGTCCTATTTGCGGGGAGAATACACATTCTATTTACCTGAAAAAATGTAGGAAAAATGTTTATTTGTGACACCGCAGGTTTCTTAAGAACCGCAATCATCATTACCGACTAGACAAGGAAAAATTTGACGGAACAGTGGAGACATGTAGGGCCCCAATTCTGTTATCTGGGAAAGGAGTATATGAACAAGTAAAGGACATAAATGTTAAGTTTGGTAAGAAATTTGTAAAGGAGATTCCGAAGGGAATATGGAAGAAAATGTCTATATTTTGGAAGCTTGAATATTGGAAGATTTTGGAGGTTAGGCATTGCCTGGATGTAATGCACATAATCAAGAATATATGTGAAGCTTTAGTTGGTTGCTTGTTGGAAATTCAAGGAAAAACCAAAGATAGTGTGAATGCGAGGAAAGACATGGTTCCAATGGGAATTCGAAAGGAGTTAGCAAGTAAATGAAGAGAGTCAAACCCGAGTTTCGCTACCTGCAGCACAATTTAATTTATCAAAGGAAGAAAAAAAAGTTTGTTAGAATGCCTAAAGTCAATAAAGATTCCTTCGGGTTATTCCTCTAATATATCAACAAAGGTGTCCATTAAGGAGAGCAAATTAATTGGAATGAAGTCGCATGATTATCACGTCTTACTAACCCAGTTACTCCCGGTCGCAATTCGAGGAGTTCTCGGTCAAGAAGTCAGGAAAACTATCACTAAGTTGTGTTATTTTTTCAATAAAATTTGCTCTAAGGTGATCGATCCAAAAAAATTGAACAAGTTACAGGACGATGTTATATTGACCCTCTGTGAGCTCGAGATGTACTTTCCGCCGTCATTTTTTGACTCCATGGTGCATTTAACCGTACATTTGGTTAGGGAGATCAAAATGTGTGGTCCAGTATTTCTACGGTACATGTATCCTTTTGAAAGAGCAATGGGTCAATTGAAGGGGCTTGTCCGTAGCCGATCTAAACCCGAATGAAGTATAGTGGAAGGATATGTTGCCGAGGAGGTTATTGAGTACTACAACGATTATTTAGAAGATGTCCAACCTATCGGGCTTCCAAAGTCTCGGCACAAAGGTAGACTTGAAGAAAAAGGTACAATTGGAGCTAGCAGTTTCAGACCGGGGATTGAATTGAGAACAAAAGCGCATTTTAAAATCCTCCAACACCTTGCCATCGTGGTGTCTTACATAAGTGAGCATATAGCCGGATTGCATGAACAGCATCCGTCTTTCGACGAAAATGTGATTAACAGAATGCACAATTTGAATTTTGTGCAATGGTTTGGAGAAAAAGTAGAGTCCCAATTGTTAAACAAGCAAGATGTCGATGAAACCGTGAAATGGTTATCGAAAGGTCCTTCGGCGGTTGTCGAAACTTACCAAGGATATGACTTGAATGGATTTTCCTTTTATACCAAAAAACAAGATGGTAAAAGCACCGTGCAAAATAGTGGAGTCACAGTTGTAGCTATTAGTGATAATAACGGAAGTACTAATACATATTACGGGTGGATTGAGGAGATATGGGAACTAAATTACATGAAATTCAGGATACCGTTATTCAAGTGTGCATGGATCAACAACGGACACGGTGGAGTCAAAAAAGACAAAAATGGATTCACAACCGTTGACTTCAAACAAAGAGCTTATCAAGAATACCCTTTTATACTTGCTAACAAACAAATACTGAAAGTTTTCTACATTCAAGATCCGGCCGATAAGAAAAGACATGTTGTCATTTCAGGTAAAAGACGCATTGTTGGTGTTGGAGATGTCGTGGACGAAGAAACATACGATCACTTCGAAGAAATTCTTCCATTTTCTATTGGTATTGATGATACATCAACGCCGGTTTGCACAAGTCATCGTCGTCCAGAAATCGAAAATGTGACAGTTGGAACACGACGGAAAAAAAAGAAAGCTTCATGATTAATGTGTGAGTTAATCTTACATATAATAAAGATGCGTTGATGATCTCAAATGATGCGGATGAAAATGTATTTATAATATATATTTCATAGGGTGTCATTTGAAAGATGTCTCGCCAAAAGATACAATCAAGTTGATGTTTTAAAAGGTGTGATAGCAAAGGTGCATATTTTGACATGGTGACCATAGGATGTCATCTAAGAGATGTCTCGCCAAAGGATGCAATCAAATATATGTTTCTTTCACCAAAATGTGTCAATATTTTATCTATAAATAGTGCTCTCTTTCTTTTATTAAAAAAATAGTTTGAAATTTTCTAAGATTTTCTCAAAGTCTCAATCAGTCTTATTTATAGACGACAAATATTTCCATTAAGCTTTTTCAATGCAACTGCTCATGATATCCGCTCATGGAATCCTTTCATGACATCTACACATGGCATCCGCTCATGGCACCCTTTCATGGCATCTTCACATGGCATATGTCTATGATACCTTTTCATCGCATCCGCACATGGCACTTTTTCATTGCATCTTCTCAATGCAACTCTTCACAATCGCACATTTATCAAGCTAATTTCAATAATTTTCCTACTTATTTATAGACTACATATGTTTCAATCAAGTCCTTTCAATGCATATGCTCATGGAATCCTTTCATGGCATTCGGTCATGGTACCCTTTTATGAGATTTGCACATGGTATTCACCCATAGCATCTTTTCATCGCATCCACTCATGTATAGACAGGATATTCAGTGAGAGATTAATTGTGTTATTTGTATTGTACAAGATAACTAGATATTAATTGGGAATAACGTAAAAGAAATGAAAATTGTCAAGATCTTTTTGAAGAATTTTTCTCAATTGAGAACTTATGCAAGATCATCTAAATCCTAGAAAACAAATCTATAAAGATAGATTATGATGGATGTTAGGTTTGAAACAAATGTGCATATTATGACGAAGTGTTCTAGAAACATGAAAGGTAGACTCCAATAAAGGATGTCAAACCACATAATATGACATATAACTTGAGTTTAACTCGGTTTATTGCAACTCAATTCGAGAAGAAGTACATGAAATCGTTCAAGTATTATTTCATTACGAATTTCTTTATGTACATCATTTATGCACATGCCCTAATGTGTTGTATCCAAGAAACATGACAAGAAATTGTCAAGTGGATACAAGGAAAACACGTTTGAACAATAATCAAATGATATTCTCGAGTATCTTATAAGAAAGAGAAAAATGTTTTCATCTATTATGATGAAAAGGAGCTCATGTAAATTGTTACACCAATGTTATTATTTGAAAGATTGATATAATTACAATTGAGCTACATATGTTGCTTCAAGGCGGTGTTGTAAGTTTAGAAAGTGTTCTAAATGAAATATTACAACTGTTTCCGTCACCAACGCAAAATACATAGCAACTTGTGAAGCAACGAAAGATGATAGCTTGGATCAAAAAGTTCTCAGTCAAGCTAATATGGTTCTATGCATCTCGATCCGTAGCCTAATCTTGAAGAATGCCACCCTAAACTTAATTCTTAGAAAAATGCCACTCCAAATCAGTTATACTCAGAAATTTGTCACACTTATACAATTGTTATACGTTTTGAAAATAAAAATACTCAAATTTAAAGTGTATTTTAAAATTTCCCAACATATCCTTCTTCCCATTTCTAAAGTCCCGTTCTCCTCCCTTTTCCGTCTTATCTTCCTCCTCTTGCTAGAGGCAAAAGACACTTCCCAAGCAAAGCAATAATAACCACCACAACTAATAACGGGAAAAGACTGGACCACGTCATTGACTTACACGACCAGCCACCTCTTCTCGGCCGCACAATGCGGCCCGCACTCCACCCCCCTTCCTATCCCGACGATCCTCACCTCTTTTACAACCAGTGCCTCACTGTCATCCTCGCGTTGCCTCGCCCCGCCTCAATTGTGCTTCGCGCTTGTTATGTATTAATTTATTATTTTATTAATTTTACTACAATTTATTAATTTATTAATTCACATTTTTTATAAATTTTTATGAAATTACAGGAGGCAAAGGTGTTGATGATGTCCTAAAATTTTTAGCTAACAGGCGCTCAAACTCTCTCCCAAAATTTCTCCTAAAATTTCGAACTGGCGCTCATTATCTATAAATTTTCGATCAATCCGCCATTTCCTCCGAAATTTAGTGCTCAAAACTCAAACCTCGCTCTATCCGCCGCTATCTTCCTCACTCTCCGCCACTCTCTCTCTCTCTCTCAGCCACAATTAAACCCCCCCTCTCTCTCAGCACAAACCCCTCCTCTCTCACTCTCCCCCTCTCTCTCTCAGCACAAACCCCTACTAGTTGCACCTCAGTACTAGCACTTTCCAACTTCAATATAGCATGTTTATTTAGTTACTAATATTTTGTCCTTTCATGTTTATTTAGTTACTAATTCTTATCATTTGTCATTTGATAGACATGTCTGGAGAACAAATTGCTGAAGTAGAAGAAAGAGACCAAGAAGAAACGGAAGGGAAGAAAAGATCTCGGACCTCATTGGAGAAATGTAGGAAGAAAAAAAGACAAGGACATAGTTATAAGATTACCTTTGACAAAAAAGATCTTCCGACAGGTAAGGATGCCAATGACTTCGCAACATGTTGCGGGTATCTCGTGAGGGATCGAGTGCCAATTACAATTAAGGGCTGGAAGAAAGTTTCAAAAGAATTGAAGAATGACCTGTGGATGGATATCAAGGTAAAGCTAATCCACTCTCCGCAATTAAATTACAGAGTTAGTGCATGTGCATTCATGGAAATTAAGGACTTTATTAGCTCACTATTTAAAAAAAAAAAGAAGAAAAGTGTTCTTTCAAACATAGTCAGTGCATATGCATTCAAGAAAAATGAATTAAAGGAACATATGGGGTTTGTTGGACTTGTCAGGAAATAAAAGTGAATTCCTAAATAAATACATGGGGCTAAACTGAAGTCAGATTGAAATATCTTATGATAGTTTTCCTCAATTGAAGTCCCTTTCCTTGTTTACAAAAATTCAGTCACTGTTAAATTGGTGTCAAAAGAAATAAAAAAAGGTGTTTCATAGCAACCAGAGTTTGTCAATTAAAGCCATTGTCTCAATCTATTTCATAGCAACCAGAGTTTGTCAAATGTTCAAGGGAATCCTAACTTGTGAATGTTTTTTCAATTTATTTCAGGAAATATTCAACATCGACAATGATGATGGAAAGAAGAAAACCCTCAAAACTTTGGGTGATCGGCATAGACAATTTAGGCATACGCTCTACGAGGATTTCATCTTTAATGCTGATCCAAATAATCCTCAAAATCCATGTGACTATTACCCAATCACACCCAAGCAGTGGGAAGAATTTTGCTCTGAAAGACAGACCGAAGAATTTCAGCAAAAGAGTAAGGCAGGGAAGGAGTTAAGAGAGAAGTTCTGCATGCCTCACAGAATGGGATCCCATGGCTACAGAGGAGCACAGCTAACTTGGCAACCTACCGACATAATTGTTGCAGAAGGTGATTCCGATGATGATGATGTTGCTATAACGGGTATCACTTTAGGTTCCTTTGAGCCGAGAGCCGAGAAATATTTCAGAGCAAGGGCTATGGCTACTAATAAAAAAGGAACTTACAAAATCAGAAAAGAGGATAAGAAGACCCATGAAGCGTTCAAACGAGCACGATCTATGTCTCAAGAGATCAGTTCCGGTGCAATCCCGCCTAAAGAAGTGTTAAGTCGGGTGATCGGGAGGCCTGAACACCTAGGGAGAATGAGAGGAACTTCTTCGTGGAGCAAATTGACAGATGAGTATGACAGAGAGCCTAGGAAAAAATTGAAAGAGAATGGCATGAGCCAGGAGCAATATGATAAGGTGGTCAAAGAGACCACTGAGGCATGTTTTAGGAAGATGCAAGATTGGTTTTCCTCGATGGGAGTGCAAATTCCAATCCCGACCGCGGAACAATTGCAATTTCAGACCCTGCCGTCCCAACCATTGTCGGTGGAGGTGGACTCAGCAATGCCCAGACATGCAGCATTCCAAACGAATATGGGCGAAAACTTTAGGCCTCCGTATCCGATTGGCGATTGTCAGGTTATTTTTCTTTTTCCTATCAAGTAATGAGTTTGGATAAATCTGAAAAATAAATTATGATATAAATCAATTTGTAATTTTCAGGAACTCCGATCGTGCAACCTCTTCCTCCGCAATAAGGCAGGTGAGCGGGTTAAGGTAGCCGAGGGATTAATCCTTCCGTCATATCCAGGTCAAATCGTACATTGTCAGCCTTTACCTCCAGACTGGATTGTGGTCCAAATTGACCGCGTAGGTGAAATGTACCGCATGTGGGATATCCCAGGATTAGATGAAGAACAGATAGCTGATAATATAGGGGCTCCAATTCCGTGGCCGAAAGTTGATGTGGAGCTACAGGGACAGGTATTCTATGATAAACATGTTGAAGTCGAATCTGTTTGTTCTATATTCTTTCTTGCATTCTTCTCTGGTTTGATTGGAAGTAGATAACTAAACACCTCTGACGACATGGTCTGAAGCAGATTTAGTTCCAGAGGCCAACCTATTGCTTATTGTTCCTTGTCAATAGAATTTTTGTAATAATGAAGAATGAATGGGTTTGTTTACAAAAATAAGTAAATAGCTGTCATGGAACTGTATCTCCTGATCTTACTATTATCATACGACAAATGAAACAAAGTCTTCTTGATAAACAAAGTCTCCAATTCTATTTGTTTACAAAAATAAGTGAATAGCTGTCAAGAATAAAACAAAGTCTGTCTAATAAACAAAGTCTCCAATTATATTTGACAAATGACTAATTAATGTCCTTAGATGCAGAGTAACAAGCAGTCGCTGCCACAAGCAATTGGTCATGAGATGCAGAGCAAGGAGAAGGTGGCAAGTGAGGCTTCAGGAATTGGTCGTGAGCCGCTGCTCGAACCAGAGATCGTTGCTAAACTTGACACATCCGAGCGCTCCTTGTACAACATGCAGATGCTCCAACCGGCAGGCGAAGCCTATTTTAAACCAGAGGACTGTAATCCTTTGGGTACACATGATGATGTGGTCACGTTCGTGGTGCAATTGGCAGATATTATTGAATGTTTGAAAAGGCGATCTCTACATATATCAATAATCAAGATGTACAGTTGGTATTGCATTCTCTTTATTATAAGTCAATCAAATTAAATTTCACACAAGCTATTTACTGATCTAAATGAACCGAGAAAGATACTTGTAGAGGATGGGTAATCTGGCTAGCTCAAAAAATAAAGTAAATACAAACTAACTCTGATGCAGAATTTTGCCATATGTATAAATTTCTATATCCTAGTTAATGTCCTTATAAAAATTAAACAAGGCAGCTCCAATCAAGACAATTAGCCTGATCATTCAACATGATAAAAATGGAATATGTGCAAGCAGCCAAAATCAAGAAGCTAAAAGCTACATGTAGTCAGACCTTATCCTCTTTTCAAACTTAATGCTTCCTTTATTTTTCCATTCACTTTGAACATCTTTATATGATATCCATGAGTGCAGGTATTGGATAGAGAAACTCTCGGAAGAATTTGGATGTACAACCATCACCGTACTCGATCCGAATATGGTGGCTGAAGGTACTTACCAACGCGAAGAAGCTGCAACAGTGGGTTACTTGAAGAGATCGTACCAGGCTTATCCATCCACTAATATTATCATTCCATACAATCAGGGGTACGAATAAGTAATCTGATAAATATTAATTAAAGTACTAGTTAAATTTCTTTTCATCACAATACTAATTAGTGCTTATTATAGGTTTCATTGGGTAATCCTTGTAATTAATATCGAGAAGTTAACGATTCACTATGTGGATTCTGTAGAACGCAAAAGGGTCCCGGATTTGCTAGATAATAAGGGATTTATAAATACGTAAGTTTTTTTTGTGTTTATTGCAATAAGCTTGTCTATTAAACAGAAAGTTTAGTATATAAAATATCACAAAACATAACATTTTTTCTAAAGTAACAAGTCTGCCGCCTAAATCAGACTAACACGGTTCTGACTAGCAGATTAATAAAGGCATAGCATTCCCTTATATTACAGAAACAAAATTTAGGGATGCTTAGAGTAATCAGTAAGTAATAGTCATGCGGCATTATCCCATTTAAAAGCCTCCGGCGCCAAAAAGCAGTGCTCCTGTGAGTCAATAATAATTTTCTCATGTGTGTCAATAATAATTTCCTCCTGTGCGCCAAAAAGCAGTGCTCCAAATACTCCTTTTTTGCATATTTCACCCTGACCTTTGGCAATTTCTGCAAAAGAGCAATATATCCCTGCACCACTGATACTTTAGCATAATAAAGATCAGATTGAAAGACATTATCATATGGAAATTAATTTAATTTGATTTGATTGCAGGGCTTATAAACATTATCATATGGAAATTTATCAAAGCCGTGCTACCAGGTCATTTAGATGGATCGAAATTTCGGTACGCAAATTATGAATTGTGGTATGGAGTTTAGATTTAATTAAATTAGGGATAATCTGTGACATTATAGTGAATAAGTCCTAGGCCTGTTTAAGTGTTATATATTTTCGTTTGATCAGCCTTCTCTTTTCCCTATACTACTTGGATGCTTCATGGTTGACAGTTCTTTTGGAACGTCATGAGTTCTTTGTTCACAAACAAGAGGAAATTTGGATGTTTTAAGTTTTTTTTTTCCTTAAGAGGAATTTAAAGGTAATAGTTTCTAATAAGGAGATATGTATATATGGTTGCCTGATTTGAATAGTCACATTGACCATTTTTTGAGTGGGTGATCTTGTAAGCATGCTTGCTGCAGGAGGTATTTAAGCTAGTATATGTACCCTTTGTCTCTGTACTCAAATAAACCAGGCAGAATCCACATGCATAAAATTATGCTTTGAGCTCCTTTTAAACTAGCTATTATGCTTTGTTCTTGGTTTCAGATATTTATTAAAATCTGTATAAACTTTTTGAATTTGGATTTGTAGAGTCCGAAACAAAAGGGCGAAACCGAATGCGGATATTTCTCAATTCTTGCCATGAAGCGCATAATAATCTCAATGATCGAAGATCTACAATTGCCCAAGGTACCGCTTTAAGATTTAGTGTTTATATACCGACATTTTAGGGTTCATGGATTTGGAGTTTAATCAATGTTTTGGTTTGTTTAATCAAATGCAGATAATATAACCTGTTGGAAGAGCATATAGTAATGAAGAGATTAGAGTAGTGGTGAAAGAGCTCATGGACTTCATGAAAAATAAATTATTCTGAGTTAGAGGTTTGTATCCATGACTTGCAACATTTTCTTCAATGTTTAGTGATATTTAGTAAACTGATATTTAGTGGTTAAAGAGTTCATCGACTTATTTCAATAAACTGATGTGGATAGGTATGGAGGCTAGCTAGATTGGAAAGAGGTGTGTAGGGAGTTGGAGGGCTTATGCAGTTTGGCAACAAGGGAAGATTCTGATGATGAGGATTTGATTCAATTAATAGATAGAAGTCTTCCTGGGCCACTGTGTCTTGTTGGTTTACTCCTAGCCTAAACTAATGCGTCAGGTATATGCTGAGTAGATTAGGTGGTTTTTATGTTTTGCTGCATTGATACTTGGTATTTTGTATAAGGTCACTCTTGTGACTCAGAAATAACTCTCTTTTAGTTTAACTTAACTATTTTGAATTACTTGGTATTTGCTAAGTAGATCTTAATCTGAGACCTGCTTGGGGTGCACTTTAAAAAAAAAAATTAACTTGTCATGTTGCATATATATATCTGTGTGATTTTGGCTTATTTGTGTAATGTTTGATATATATGTGTGTGAATTGTGATGTAGTTAATTAGTTGGTACCAACATCTGTGTGTGATTTTGGATTATTTATGTGTAATATGTTTGATATATATATATATGTGAATATGTGTGAATTATGATATGTGAGTGTGTGTTTGCCATTTGTGATTTGGATTATTTATGCTGGTACAATGGTACATTGGTACCATTTGGTACGGCTAGCAACATTGGGCTAGCCACAGAAAATCGAAAAATAAAAAAAAACATTAATAGCTATATAAAACTGTCAGTAATTTAACAAGTATGTTTTTATAAGGCAGTTATTGTATTCAAATATGGACGGTTCTTATTTTAATAACCGTCGTTACTTTTGGGCCTACGACAGGTTTTTTCCAAAGCCCGTCTTTATTAGGCCGTGTTTGCAGACGGTTTTTATTTGAAAACCGTCGTTACAATTAAGACGGTTTTTATCTAATTTGCTACAGGGGCTTCTACAACGGATGGAAACCGTGATTATCTCATTTTATTAACCGTTGCAAAATCCAGAAAATCAGGTAGTGATTTCAAAAAATTTTTAGGTTGATATTATTTTTTATATTTTGAGACGGATGGAATTCCCAAAGATTAATATTTTTCGATAAAGAAAAAAGAATCAAAAGGTTATGTTGTGAAATTTGGTGCATCACTTTACACGATACAATTACATCTAATTAAACTCACTTCTTGGTATTCGCGTCTTTCACGATCTATTTTTTTTTATTGAATTTAAAGTTATAGTGTTGCTTTTATATCTTCTATTCTTTCAAACTTACCTTGCAAGCTGACATAATATAGTTGAAATATTACAATTATAGGGTGCGTTTGATAAAGCTTCGTTAGTTCTCTCCTTCAATCTACACACAAGATTAGAGTTTGTTTCATCAACAAAACCTTCCGGTTGTGACATACAGATCTCCTCATCCAAGTCACCATGCAAAAAAGCCGTCTTAATATCAAGTTGCACAAGTTCCAAGTCTAAGTTAGCCACCAATGACAAAACAACCCTTATGGAACTATGTTTCACAACGGGAGAGAATATCTCATTAAAGTCAACACCATGTTTTTGTTCATAGCCCTTGACTACTAATCTTGCCTTATGCCGTTTAGAACCATCGGCTTCATTTTTCAACACAAATACCCATCTATTCTTCAATGCTTTCTTACCCTTTGAAAGTTTAACTAACTCCCAAGTCTCATTTAGATGCAACGAGTTCATTTCATCCTCCATTGCTCCAAGCCACATAGCCTTCTCCGAACAATTTATAGCTTCATGAAATGACTCGGGTTCACCCGCATCCGTGAACAAAGCATAATATAAGGAAGGTGAATACCTTTGTGTAGCTCTTGAAATCTGAGTTGACCTGCTCAACTCTTGTACCGGGATATTAGTGTGCTCTTCTTCAACAATGTCTTCATTCTCATGTGCTTCCACCGACTCATTCTCATTCTCATTATCATGACCACTTGCTTGAGGATCCGCTAGCATTTTAGGTGCAACACTAGCATCAACATGCTCCTCCACATGTTTTTCTTCACTTTGCTCATTCTCATGATTTTCCATAAACATCACATCTTCACGGAATATGACATCTCGGCTTCTAATTGTCTTCTTCTCAATAGGATCCCACACCCTATAATCCAAATTATCACCACCATAGCCAACAAATGCACAACTCTGTGACTTGACATCAAGCTTATTCCTCTTGACATTAGGAATCTTTACATAAACCTCACATCCAAAAGTTCGTAAATGGCTATAAGAGATCTTCCTGCCACTCTATACGACTTCCGGTATGCCACCGTCCAATGCCACACTAGGTAATCGGTTTATGAGATAAACCGCCGTGTTAGCCGCTTCGGCCCAAAATGATTTTGGAAGATCCGAGTGAGACAACATACTTCTAATTCTCTCCACAATGGTCCGGTTCATTCTCTCAATGACTCTATTTTCTTGTGGAGTGTATGGAACCGTCTTCACTCTTCGAATGCCATTTCTCGCACAAAAATTATCAAAATCATTAGAGCAAAATTCACCACCATTATCGGTTTGTAAACACTTAATGGATTTTTCACTCTCTTTTTCAACACGAGATTTAAACTTTTTAAAGGTTTCAAGAACTTGAGCTTTTGAGGACAAAGGATAAATCCAACACTTCCTAGAAAAATCATCTTAGAAAGTAACAAAATAACTAGCACCAGCAAGGGATTTGACATTAAATGGACCACACACATCGAAATAAACCAATTTCAATGGTTTCACCTTTCTATGGAACTCATTCCTCTTAAAATTCACTCTCTTTTGTTTTCCCATCACACAATGAACACAAAATTCAAAAGATGAACAATCAAAAGAAGGAATGTAATTTTTATTTTGCAACACTTTCATACATCTTTCACTTAGACGACAAAGGCGGTTGTGCCACATGTGCATATCACCATGCTCACTTGCTCAACTTACATCGCCTTCTATTAGCTTGCTCAAGCTCAACATCACCAACTCCAAGAATCTTGCATGGCCGACTATCACCAAGATAGGCATTCCCACCATCTACATCCTTGTAGTTGACAAAATAAGAACGATCCGAGCATATGTGAAATGATGCACCCAAATTCAATACCCAAACATCCATGTTCTCCTTCTCGGAATTTGTCACACTTAAAGTCACCGCATCTCCAATCTCATCAGAAACTATACTTGCTTCACCATCTTGCTTCTTCTCTTTTTGCTTACCTTTCAAGAAAGGACAATCTCTCTTCAAGTGTCCTTCATTCTTGCAATGCCAACAAGAAAATTTTCGGCCTTTAGACTTTGATCTTCCCTTGCATTGAGAACCACCTTTCTTATCCGAGGAATTGCCCCTAGTCAACGGCCGCCCCCTATCAACCGTCAATGCCTCACTAGGCCCGATTTCCAATTGGGTTGTAGCCTTCCTAGTTTCCTCATTCATCAATGAAGCAACAACATCACTCAATTTGAATTGGTTCCCATTGTGTTTGCAACGGTAGTCACAAGAGTATCCCAACTTGTAGGCAAAGAGCTCAAAAGTAACAAGCATAAAATCTCCTCATCAAGGTTTACCTTCAAGGACTTCAATTGAGCCGCAATTGAGTTGAACTCACTTACATGCGATCTCATTGAAATGCCATCCTTCATTTTCAAGAGAAATAATCACTTCATAGCATGCATCTTGTTTACACCCGAAGGTTGCTCATATGATCGCTCCAATGTGGTCCAAAGCTCATGAGCGGTCTTACATTGATAGACATCAAACAAGATAGATGGTGAAATACACGACCTTATAACCGCCAAACACTTCCGATCTAACAACTCTCATTCATGATCCTCCATATGAAGAGGTTGTGCACCCGGTCCCATCAATGGTAAATTCAAATCCCTTACCACCAGTAATCTTGCATTAGCATTTTCCAAATTGCCCAATTGCTATCATTCAACTTCTCAAATTTCATAGCTTTTTCCATTCTATCACTACTACACGTGTAACCACCAAAATACACAAGAACTTAGACCTACACCAATCCAAGTCTCAAACTCCTATTTTTGACACCAACGAGCCAACACGCTCTAATACCAGTTGTTGGGACACGCTCTCAGGTGCCAAGGCACAGCGGAAGCCAAGTAAACAAGGAGGTAGTAATTTCGACAAACACGTGACGGGCATAAAACAATACCCACTAGAACAAAGCTATGATGGTACCACTTGAGAACCAACAACAATAGCACAATCAAGCACAAGAAAATAAAGAAGAGACACAATATTTTACGTGGAAACCCAAAAAGAAAAAACCACGGGAGCGATCGGTGCAAATCCACTAAATCAAGAGTTATCTTACAAGTACATGGAGATTACATTCTATCTTGTGATTCCGATTTTAAACTTCTGTTAGATATGATGAGGGGATGAGTGGATCAGGTTGAGGAGGGGATAACACTAAGTGATTCCGATTTTAAACTTCTGTTGTTATTTTATTAGATATTTAATAAGGAGTTTTATTTAGTAAAAAGTTTTGGTGATATGGTTCAGTCCACAAATAAAATGCTAGATACAAATTTTATAAAAAAATTGAATGAAATATGACGCAACAGTAGTACATTGTTTCCATTTTTTATTTCAAACATGATAATCATATGATATCATATTTTATATTTACTATATGAAATGAATAATTACAATTGAAACCATTTAATCAATCCCCTAACTACAAGATTTCTTTAAAATATCGAAAGTAGCATAATTGAGTTTATCATGTATTAGTTCCTAGGTTCATGCATCAGACAATTGGCAAAAACATTAAAATATGGGATCCCTTAAAATATTTAAAGAAAAGTTGACTTGAGCACCCCAAGAATGATTTTAGCAAGTTGTAGTGAGTATTCCAATTTTATATCCAACCGAGTTGTTTACGAAGAGTTTCTTTATCGTGTCAAAAATTTATGTTCAATTGTTTACACATGACTTCATTCTGAAATTTCCGCAAACGGAATTAAAGATAATAAAGTGATACCATGTATATTGGAATGAAATTCTACAGAATGTAATTGCAGAGAAATTGTTGTACTTGGTACCCACCACCCCGGCTGCTGCCTTCTTGTACCAGTTTGATATATTTTTTTTGTCAATTTGTACCAGTTTGATGCAGTCCAAAGTTCTGTGTCAACTTACTGAGATCTTGGACCCACTAATGCTTACCCACTTTCTGTTCTTCCAGGATGAATCTGTCTTGTACGTATTGTTACGGAAAGTAAAATACATATTGGAGCCTCAGTGGATCTAATTGAAACCCTTTCTATTGTTTGAAAGAGTAAAATGCATCCACCCCCCTACTAATTGACCTCTATTCAATTAATTTTTTTTTTTTAAATGGACCTCTATTCTTGTCGCATTGTTCACAGTTTTTTTTAACACGACTGTTTAACTTATCAATTTCCAAAAAAAAAAGGAACAAAATAATATATGAACAAATGAAAAATAATAAATAATATACGAACAAGACTGTTCAACTTATCAATTTCCAGAGAAAAAGGAACAAAATATTAAACTCTCCTCAAGTTGAAAGGATCTCGTTTCTTTTCACATTACTGTTCAACTTATCAATCATAATATATCCCGAAAGAATAAAAAAATAATATACTCGTACCACCTTGGCTTGAGAAGACGCACACTGACAGCATCAGCTAAAGTTTAAACCACTCCCTTGCACTAAATTAAATTAAAAGAAGAAAAAGCAGTGAGATAATATTAATTAATTAAGCACTAATAAGTTTAGCATCTCCTCCGGCGTTCCGAAGCAGAGAGAGAGAGAGAGCGTTGAGATTCGTGCTGAACAATGCATCTCTCTATCTTCCTTCCTCTTCTCTCTTTGCTCCTTGTCTTGCTACCAGCCACCTCAGATTCCTTCAACTCCTACATATGCGACAGTACCAACACCCCAACTGGAAATTACACAGCCAACAGTACGTACCTGTCCAACCTCAACACTCTCTTGTCTAATCTCAAGGCCAATTCTACTAGTACCGGTTTTGCAGCTGGTACGTTAGGCACTGCACCAGACAAAGTGATAGGTCACATCCTTTGTCGTGGTGACCTCAACGCTTCTACCTGTTCTTCTTGCTTCTCCCAAATATTCACTGTATAGTACTTTCTTCTCTCTTTGTATTTTTTTTAGATTATTTCTTTTATTTATTATTTTTTTTTTTTGCTATTACCCTTTTGTTTTTTCACCATTAGGCTGTTTTTTTTTAAAAAAAATGGTTACAACTTTTTTTTTTTTCTAAATTACAGAGAACAAAATAATTTTGCCAATTAGATTAGTGGATATGAATTGAGTAAATATGACCAAATTGCCCTTTCTATAGGTGAAGTCGATTAGTTGTTAATTGTAGATTTTCATTTCCCTGAGTTCTGGAAAGTAGAAATAGGTTTTATTTATACATATAAATAGTACTTCCTCTGTACTTTATATATTTATATTATTTAAAGAGAACAAATCATCAACAGTGATGGTATGAGAAATTAAGAGTTCAAATAAGTTTAATTCAACAATATTGCATTCCAATTAAATTTCAGGACATATTGAGCACATGCCCACTCTACAAGACGGCCATTATGTGGTACGACAATTGCTACGTGCAATTCTCAAATCAGGATTTCCTCTCCTTATTGGATAATTTACCGCTAGTGCCTTTTGTCAATACGAAAAATCTCACTGTTGACCAGACCCGATTCTTTCAGGATGTGTCCCAGCTCATGTCACAAATGGTGTCAGTAGCTATTAACAATTCAACCAAGTACTTTGCCACAGGAGAAGTCAAGAATTTCTCCACTGAGTTATCTTTTATCTATGCACTTCTGCAGTGCACAACAAACATGGCCAAATCCCAGTGCCAGGTAACATTTTGTTCAGGCAGTGTAATGGACTAAGGTTTGCAACTTCATTAGTACACGATGATATCATCTGGAATAAGTAGATACACTCAATATTGGCATTAGATATGCTATTGATATTTCCAGAACCGTGGGCGGATTCAGACCTGGCAATCACACAGCAAGTCAGTATGGTAGTTCATTAGTCAGTATGGTAGTGTTCATACAGTGCATTAAAACATAATTTAAACTCGATGTTGGAATATAATTTCTCCAGTCTTGTCTCCAAAGCCTGATCAATGATCTTCCTGGCGACTCTGAAGGAAAGGATGGTGCATGGTTGGTTGGTATATATTGCAATATACGGTATGATACGACACCTTTCTATAATGGTGCTGCAATGCTACAGATTGATAGTGCATCACTTTCCCCAAGCCTGTCCCCCATATCGCCTCCCGGAGTAAATGATGGTGATCAGTATTATAGAATGTTTTATTCTATATTACATCTGTTTATTTTGGTTTTCACTGAATGTTATTGTACTTTCAAGGTGTCTTAATATAAAGCTGCACAATCAATTAGATTATAGGGTAAACTTTTTTGGAGTCACTGAACTTGGTCTAGCTGGATTGGCACATGACAAGTACAACATAATGAACATACAATACAATTAAGTACAATGATGTTTTAGTAATTGTGGAGTTTTGTCTAATAAGGAAGCCAATTTTATTTAATTTTGGAATTGAAACAAAAACCAATCAAGGAGATAAATAGGGCTCTACCCTACCTGATTTACATTTTGGAATTGAAACAAAAACCAATTAATGATGACTGAATCTTTCTGTGCAATAAAGTAAGCAGAATTTATGTTCAATATACCTTGAAATACTGTCCTTTTCATTAATTAACCTTGTACTTGATACAAGATTAATTTTTACATGGAATTTGTTTGCATTTATGCTTTTACTTACCTTTGTAAACCAGGTCCTTCACTCAAAAGTGTCTCTGGCCAAGGGTATTTTTGTTGCAATTGTGTTTTTATCACCGTATTTCTCAATCAATAAATGCTTTGCAGGGAAGAAGAAGAACAACAACACTGCTGCAATACTTGCAATCACTATTTCCTTAGTGGTTGCTATACTATCATCAACAACGTTTTGCATTTGTTTACATAAGAAGAAACAACGTAAAAGAGAAAAATTGATATCTGGTGAGTCATAATTTTGTGAAACTTGCATTTGACTGATACATACAGGAAATTGATATCTGTTTATCAAGTTAAATTGCCGTGTATACTGGAATTCTTACTGTTTTCAAAGAAAGACCAGATATCCTAAAAAGCATATGTTTTTTTGTTCCATTGTTTTCAGAAATGATCAACCCTGGACATAATAAGGAAAACATCGACTCATTTCATATTGGTCTGACTACACTAAGAGCTGCCACACTAAACTTCAATGAATCTAATAAACTTGGTGAAGGTGGATTTGGGGCTGTTTATAAGGTACATATTTAAACAAACAATCCTTAGAGAATGTTGTACATTGTATGGTTGTCCATCCAGAAGCATTATTTTTCTATTCAACTCCACAAAGGCTGAAATGTTTCATTTTAGTAGGTATGAATTTTAGTTCTTACTATTCGATCCATATAAACATCTTTAATCAAAAGTTAGACATAAAATCAAGATGCACACACACTCCTTTCTTCAGTGATTGTTTTGTTGTTTGTGTCATTCAAGACTTATAATAGGGAGCAAATGATAAAAATGAAATTATAATTGAAGTTAAATGGTAAGTTTGAAATGTGAGGAGAAAACAAGAAATGAGTCATACACAACAAATCATGTGTTTAACATATATATTACTATATCTCTTTTCATTTATACTTTTTATTTTTTAATATAATTTACCTTGTCTTTTAAATTATCACCACGTGTAATTCTTTGTGCAACTGCATCAGGGCATACTACCTAGTGGGGAAGAAGTAGCAGTAAAGAGACTTTCTCAATGCTCTTCGCAAGGATTAGGAGAATTGAGAAATGAGCTAGTTTTAGTTGCAAAGCTTAAACACAAGAATCTGGTGCGAGTTGTAGGAGTTTGCTTGGAGGACCAAGAGAAGCTTCTTGTTTATGAGTTTCTTTCAAATAGAAGCCTTGACACCTTTCTTTTTGGTAATAGAATTATGATCTGTTTAAACCAGTTCTTTGCCTCATGTCATTGAAAAATGGCAAGTAAATTGAGGTGAAACTAGGCAAAGTAAAAATATGAGGGGAGAACTGGGGTTCTGGAATTCTGAGTACTAATTGTGAAATTTTAGAGATGAAAACAAATCGAAGTTATAATTTTTTTTGCATTTGCATATGTCAATATAACTGTCCCATATCAATTAAAATTTTATTTCAATATTTTTTTATATGTAAGCTTCCTTTTTTAGAGGGGCAAGGCCAAGAGTCCAAAGACACTAGATTTCTCTTTATGGCACCTACGTGGGCTTTAACCCATTCCCTATAGAAATGGCATAATTACTAATTGTCTGTGATGGACTAATATTCATGCTGTTTTGTTTTGCAGATAAAGAGAAAAGGCAAGAATTGGACTGGACGAGGAGACGTTTAATCATAAATGGTGTGGCTCGAGGCCTCCAGTATTTGCATGAAGATTCACAATTGAAGATAATACATAGAGATCTGAAAGCCAGCAACATTCTGCTGGATGCTGATATGAACCCTAAAATTTCAGACTTTGGTCTTGCTAGATTGTTTCCTGTTGACCAGACCATAAATGTCACAAGACGGATTGTGGGTACTTAGTAAGTGTGCTTTGATCTATATCGTATTTTTGTGCAACTCGTCCAATTTACAGTTGACTAATCATTTT
This sequence comes from Rhynchospora pubera, assembly GCA_028095005.1. Taxonomy (NCBI): domain Eukaryota; kingdom Viridiplantae; phylum Streptophyta; class Magnoliopsida; order Poales; family Cyperaceae; genus Rhynchospora; species Rhynchospora pubera. Next base: position 9,607,916 of record CM051463.1, on the reverse strand, counting down.
ATAATTAACAGTAATTTACTAGTCATGATTCTCATTTAACGGCTCAAGAAGAATTCTAAATGTAACATTGGCAATGCTTATTATAATAGGTTGCATAATTCTAGTTCAATAAATGTTTGCAGATATTGCATATAATGAATGCAAAAATCAAGGCATAAAAAATAGCCAAGAAGTATAGATCAGGGCATTGCAACACTAAGGCATATTTTTAATTTGTCCTGTTTTGGGAATTATACAGTGGGTATATGGCACCTGAATATGCAATGCATGGACGCTACTCAATCAAGTCAGATGTGTTTAGTTTTGGTGTTTTGCTATTAGAGGTCATTGCTGGAAAACGGAATGGTGGCTCATATGATAATGATATGGGTGAAGACCTACTGAGCTCTGTAAGGATTCTTAATCAGTCTCCCTTAATTTTCTGTAATAATAATGATATGAGTAAGCTCCCTTAAGGTCTTCAAGGGTTAATTTTATTCATGTACACCTTTTTGTCAATTATCATAAGAGATACCTTTTCAGTGAATATCACATTTATTTGAAAGGCGACTTGATAATTTCTCATTGTTGTTTCATTAAAAACAGAAGTGGGTAATTTGGGCATTAAACAATGTCTTTGTTTCAGGGGAACTAAAAGAATGTACTTATTTTGCCATGATATGTATGATTTGTTGGCACATAATTTAATTCTGTTCCGGGCACAGATCAGGGTATGCACATGTAAAATTTACATTGTCGTATCTTAATTAATTTATGCTCAAATTTCAGACTTGGGATCACTGGACAAGCGGTACTATAACAGACATAATTGACTCGATGATAGATGGCCCGTTAAATGAGATAATCCAATACATATATATAGGGCTTCTCTGTGTGCAAGAGGACCTGAAGGATAGACCCCGCATGTCAGATGTAGCTATCATGCTCGATGGCAACACTATCTCTCTCCAAGCACCTTCAAAGCCTGCATTTTACCTTAGGAGAGGGGGTGGTGTTTCTGGTTATGGTTCACTCAATAACATGGTACCAGCGTCTCGCAATGAGCTTACTGTTTCAGAATTTAAGCCAAGATAGATGAGTGGGAGAAAGAGTTGGTTTTATTCTATTTGTACAGAACAAGGAGGTATATTTTAGATATTTTAACACAACTATTTGAATCAAATAGAAATTATTTTATACCGACAAATGAGTTTGTATGTGTTGCTGTGAATAAAGAACGGTAAATTTCATAATTTCATTGTAGTTTTATATATTGCTTCAAGATTGCTTATTTCAAACAGATATAAGGATCATTTAGTGAATGGTAAGGCATGCGGCAACGTTCTTAATTATATATATATGATATTTGTATCATATTAGTCCATATCTAAATTGAAAGATTTCAATTCAAAATTTATTAATATTGATAAAGTTAATTAGTTGCCATTAATCAGGATATCCTTCATTTCCTACTTGATTTTTGTCTATTTAAATGTTTAGAATGATCAACAGATTCTTGCTTTCACATGAGAGCATGCCTTAACACATAGTACCTCAATTAGTTGATTGATTAATGGCTCAAAATTTAGAAGGCTAATCATTCTATTAGTAGGAATATAGAATAAAATGTAGAACTAATAAATATTTTCTCTACACATGAAACAGTGTGAAAATAACAAATTAGTAGGAAACTATTAAGTTATTATATGTGAGAATCCAACACATAATATTCAGACTAGTGCCAAATCAGCAATAAATATGTGCTATTATCATTTTCTGTGTGTTTTGTTTTGGAAAAAAAATACGCTATTTTTTATCACATTTTTAATAGGGCCTTTATTTTATTTTTTTGTAATTTTTCTTTACTTTATCCCGAAAAGATGGTAAGGGCGTTAGGAAAAGCACGTTACTGATCTGAGAAAATATCAGAAACAATTCTCTGCGCACAACTTTTTTAAATTTAAATGATAAAATTGCCCCTGCTGTTTAGATTTTGTTTGATCAAAGTTATTTATTTTTTCAGCAAATAAAATTCATGGTCCAATTATTTTGTATATGCTGTTAATCTATTAAAAATGCGTCAATTTTAAAAGATTAAATTTATAAACAGTACATAAGCAAATATCACATAGGAAGTTTGCAATAAACTATATATATTCGAGAAAAATTGAAGTTCACAAGCAGTGTCACAAAAATAGAATTGAGTGAACTACAGATAACAGAAATCTAATTAAAATCATTTGATTAATCAAGTAATAAAACTTGTGTTCTAGTATTTTGGAGATCTTTTGAGAAAAAATGAAAGTTGCCCAAAGTAGAACCTTTTATTCGCACCAATTACAGTTTCTGTTGTTAGAACCGGCCGGGGGGAAAAAATTATATAGTTTGTCAAACTACCTTTGCAGCTATTATTACACTTTAAACAAACACAAACAAAAGAGACTCAAAATAACCTTATTAAAAGTATTTACAAATCAAACATTAATATTATTATATCTAGCGAAAATTTTATAAGAAAAATATGCCTTGATTTAAAATTTAAAGGGGCGCCTTCAAATTTTTGGGAGGTACTTACAAACCTTTGCTATTATTTACTTAAAATAAAAACAATATTTAAGTAGGTATATATTTTCATTTGATTGGTGGAAACAAGTGGATTTATATTTCATTTTTTTTTACATGAGGATACTTGTGAAGATTTTTAGCAGCTCGCAAGATATTAAGGAACCAAACTGCTCTTCCAGAATATTCTGCAACAGATGAAAGGAGGTGGGATAAATAAAAAAGTACAATATTTGAAAATAACTCAATGATATCTTTATTTAAAAAACGCAACTTATTTTTTAAACGTTCTCACTGACTTATAAAAAAAAGTAATAATAAAAGTTCGTCCAAGTGGCCAATTACAAAGCTCATAATTAGAAAAAATGATCCACTCCCCCCGCCCCCTTTCTGATGGGCGATTTATCAAACCTCAACTTGAAGTGGACTAAAATCAGCCACGACCGAACTCGTCATCCGCGATTATATTTCAATTTTTGAAGTTCAAATGGCTAATTCGAACCGTTCAATGTGTTCTCCATATTGAAATTTCATTGGAAACCAAATTTTATATATTTTTTGAATTATTTTATTATTTTTTGAGATTTATAAAAATCATTGTTATTAAATGGTCCAGAATTGTTTAGATTAAGAATTTTATAAAATATCTAAAAAATACGAAAAAATTTCAAAAAAAATATAAAATTTAGTCTTCAACAAAATTTCAATATGAAGAATACATTGAACGGTTCAGATTGACTACTAGAATCTAAAAAATTGAGATTTAATCGTAGTCTACAATATCATTCGTAAGTTACGAATGATTTTAGTATACCTCAACTTTATCAAAAACTAAAATAGGAGTAAATAAATTGTACAAACCGGACTTGAGTACTTACTATATTCTAGAATTTTAGAAATAGCCAACATGAAGAATGTAAACTATCCATCCACATCCACAACAAACAGTTCAGAACTCGGGATCTGTATATAACATTGTAGAGTTCAGACCGAGCTCTTTAATCATTTTTTTCTCACGCCAGCATAGAAAGAAAACGCGAATGCTGGTCGGCTTCTTTAGGATAAAAAATAATATTTAAATTAACGAGTCAAAATTATCAACGAAATACTACTCACGCCGTTTCTCCTTTCGCGTGTGTAACTTGTCAACTGCAGAAATTTAGTCAGCCACCCTTTGACCAATTCCTCCTACTCTCCCTTTTGATGTTTCCATTTCCATGATTCCATCACCTCACTTCTTGTACTTTCTCTCTCTCATCATTTTCAGAAGATGTATTTTTCTCTCCTTATCATCCTTTGTCTTCTCTTGTACCTCCCCTTTCCATCCCTCTCAGACTCGAACCCATTACTGACTCAAGTTTGTGGTGGCGCCAGTAACTACTCAGACAACAGCACATACTCATCCAACATCAACCAACTCTTCTCTTCTCTGGCAACTAATTCCACCTCCAACGGCTTCGCAAGTGGTACAGTTGGCTCGGTACCAAACTTGGTTTCTGGCCTTGTGCTATGTCGTGGTGATACCAATTCTTCTTTTTGCTCTTCTTGCCTCTCAACAGCTTTTCAGGTAGGCACTTCGATTTTATTTACTACAGTTTTCTTCACACTAATTAAATTTCTTCAGAATGAGATTTGTGTTCATACTTGGGGATTTTCTGGTTGTGGCCCTTCCTCATGTTGACACTAGTGTGTGTACATCTGAACATCTCTCTGCTGAGAAATTTTTATTAAATCACCATCTATTGGTTTAAATTGTACAAAGTGTTTATGGAAATTTCCTTCCTTGTTCTTTCTTTGTAGAATGCAGTACAGCTATGTCCGTACGATAGAGCTGCCACAATATTTTATGACTATTGCCTGCTTAAGTTCTCCAACGAACAATTTCTTTCCTCCACTGACAATTCTTTACAAATCAGAGGACCCAGCCCAGCAAATGTAACATCTGACCCTGCTAGATTTGACCAAATTGTGACTGATCTCCTTTCTAATGCATCAGCCTGGGCATCATACAATTCTACACGTCGATTTGCCATAGGAGAAGCAACTAATTTCTCCCAGCAGTATCCTGTCATCTATGGCCTTGTACAGTGTACACCTGACTTGACAAGTTCAGAGTGCCAGGCAAGTGTGATTTAACAAGTTTTTGTATCAATTACTCGCTGATGATCATACTATATAACATTGTACCAATAATTCTTGAGTGGTTGTTAATTTGGGGTACTTTATTTTGTGCAGAGTTGCCTACAAGGGCTGTTTGTTAGGAAGCAACAATATTTTAAAGGGATAGAAGGAGGAAGGATATTAGGTGTACGTTGTAATTTCCGGTATGAGGTTTATTCTTTCTATAGTGGTCAACCAACAGTGAAGCTCGATGCAACGGCTGTTACACTACCTCCTGCCCCAATGTTGGAACCTACAGGGAGTTCTGGTGAGTTTACATTAGAATTTTTGTTTCATTATCTAATTTAATTTTGTATTGTCAATAGTGAACTTTTTATTATTGTACCAGTTTTTCTACCATCACCAATTGGAGTTATTCTATGTAGTATTGCATCTTTTAAAAGTAAAAGGCTCTATAAATAAATTTTGCATCTTATTGTCAATTAGTTTGTCGGCTTATCGAGGGGAAAATTAAAGATTTTATGTCAGGGTATCACGAATATGATTTTATAATGTTACAATAATACAGTAAGTTAGACCTATTTCTCACTTATGAATAACCAATTTAAGTTGATGGCTTGTTTGACTTAGCCATCTGTTTGAACTCTGAATATTGATGGATCAGACAATTTGGTGCCTTCTAGCACTTTTCCTCAAAGCTACCTACCATACAAAAAAGTGTTTCCCATAGTAAATTTTCTTCCAATAATAAATGCTAAACAGGTCTTGTCTTTAGACTGAGCAATGCTAATTGATTATGCTGAGGAGGCCCATTTGGAATTAGGACTATATTTAAGTGGGTAACAGACCGAAATATCTTTTTAGTTTATCTTGTTTCTTGCTCTCATCCATCATCAGTGATGTGAAATAACTGGCTATATTTGGAATATACAAAGTGATAGTATAATGTGTGTTGATATGAAAAAGTTACTAAAAAGAACATTACCAATAAATAACATTTCATTGGGTTCAAGTTAAGCTGTGCCTAATGCTGGAACATTTTTTATTATTAAATTTTGCAGGGAAGAAATCAAGGACCACTATCATTGCCATTGCTGTTGCAATTCCTGCATTTATCGTTTGTTTATCACTAATGACATTCAGCTTTTGCTTTTGGAGGAAGAGACGATCTTCTAGAAAAGTTCTACTAAAATGTTTGTCATGATCTCATTGAACTCTTATAATTCAATTAACCACTTTGGTTCATATAAGATAGTATTTGCAAGTAGTATACTAACTATGAGAAGCGCTTTCTTTTATATAGATAACTTTGACTCAGATGACATGGAGGGTGCTGATTCACTTCTACTTGACCTTTCCACTTTAAAAACTGCCACAACTAATTTCAATGAATCCAATAAGCTTGGTGAAGGTGGTTTCGGGGCTGTTTATAAGGTACTAAACACTATTCATTTTGTCATTCAGTTATCAACATTTTTTACCGCAAAAGATGCAATTCAATGACCTCTATATCAATAGGGAACACTGCCAAATGGACAAGATATTGCTGTTAAACGGCTGTCTCAAAGCTCAGGTCAAGGACTGGGGGAATTGAAAAATGAGTTGATTTTAGTTGCTAAGCTTCAGCACAAAAATTTAGTTCGGGTTTTGGGGGTGTGCCTGGAAGAACAAGAGAAGTTGCTTGTTTATGAATTTGTACCCAATAGAAGCCTCGACACATTTCTATTCAGTATGTGATCTTTTTGCCTACACATTTCTATTCACTATGTGAGCATTTCTATTTCAGTATGTGAACCTTTTTGCCTGTTTGGCTTGCTCACAAGTAATATATATATATTTCTATTTATTGCACATTTGAGCATAAATTTGTTAGGAGTCATAGTTTTACCATGGTGGTTTGTAAATTTTGGTTAACTGTATTCTTGGTTTTACAATTTATCAGGAGATCCATAAACAATTAAGTAGGCATATATAGTTTGTTCATTGCTATAGTACATTGTATACCAGTGAGAATATATCAACATCTAAGCATTGCATTGTTCGGTACTGATTAGCAGATCTTGAAAAGAAAGCAGAACTGAACTGGAGAAGAAGGAGAAAAATTATTGATGGAGTGGCACGAGGTCTCCAGTACCTGCATGAAGACTCTCAACTGAGAATAATACATAGAAATTTGAAAGCCAGCAATATTTTGTTGGATGCTGATATGACTCCAAAGATATCAGACTTTGGCTTGGCACGACTCTTTAGTTTGGATCAGACAGTTGATGTCACAAAGCGAGTGGTCGGCACATTGTAAGTATTTAGTATTTTAGTTATTAGGTTCTTATTTCCAACACTTCGATTTCAGTTGCTCTTTATCTTTTTATCTTTTTTTTTTGCTTTTCATTTCCTCGCGTCTTTTGCATAACTGTTTTCTGTTGTCAGAATCAGGGTCTTTTCGAGTGGTGAACTTGATATATATCTTTCAAAAGATATATCTATTTTGTAGGCCCATACATGACTTCCAAAATTCTTGACGGTGCATTTAAACTGTCATTTAAAAGTCAAAATTTTGAAAGCTAATAATGGCCTTTAATTAGTAATCTCTCATGATGTTGGATCGGTTCAGTGAATAGTTTTTCTTTTGTGCAGAGGTTATATGGCACCAGAATATGCTATGCATGGACTTTATTCGATAAAATCAGATGTTTTTAGCTTCGGCATACTACTTTTAGAAATTATTACTGGAAAGAGAAATAGTGGTTCCTGGGAATCAAATGAGGCTGAAGACCTTCTAAGCTCTGTAAGTTATTTCCTCATGCAGTCATGCTCCATTCTTGGATTGAAGTATTATATTCATGTATATTACCATTATACCAAGTCAGCGGTCCCACATTTGTACATTTATATATATTTCCCTTTATGAAAAAAATAACTAACTTTAATTAGACCAAATAAAATGTTGCAACTATAAAACTTTCAAGTAGTTTATACAGTAATAATTAAATCCTCATATTTCAATTTTGATTTCAATATTTGTCTATAAGTGTCTCACAAGTTGAGAACGGAAACAAGCAACATTTTAAAAGCACAAATACATATTATGTCATTTACTCATTTCTTTCGCTGTCTTTGTGTGGGGGGACCCACATGGTCAAACTTGGTGGGTGAGAGCCAGATGGGACACTGACCCATGGAGATCACCACATATTCTAAATCGTGAATTTGAACTTGAGATTTTTATATGACTGGATCAAATTACATGACTCTAAGGCTCCCGTTACAGTGTTGAGCATTATGAAAATCAGTTTGGATATATGTAGCTCACTAGATTGTTTCCATAGTATGTGATATTTGCCACAATTTTGTTATTTTTGTTCATTTTGGGAACTGGTGGTGATCCAGGCTTGGGAGCATTGGCTAGCTGGTACAGTTCCCCAACTTACTGACCCCACATTGCGGCATTGTCCTACAAATGAAATTGTGAGATGCGTGCATATAGCGTTGCTTTGTGTGCAAGACAATTCGGCAGATAGGCCCAAGATGTCAGAAGTTGTGATCATGCTCAGTAGCAACACCATGTCTCTGCAAGCGCCTTTTAGACCCGCATTTTGCATACCAAAAACAGGCTTGCGGGTGAACCATAATCAGGGAATTGGAAGTGGCCAACATTCTGAGATGTCCGATCAGGTTTCACAAAATCAGGTTTCAGTTACAGAACTTGATGGTAGATAGATCAAAAGGAAAAATACAATAGTTTGAAGGTTAATTTGTGAATTCATATATTTGATAAAATTATATGGAAATGTAATGACAAAGAATGATGAGAAATAATGTTCTTGTTTTTAATTTGCAAAAGAGCAGGTTTTAATATCTTCGGTTGACGCCAGCACTTATTGAAACTATTCAACTTAAAGAAAAAAAAAAATGTGGAGAGAGTTCGCGACAGAGATAAAAATGAGTCCCATATGGAGTGATAGGAAAGAAAGTAAGAGTAGAATCACATTCGTTGATCAGATCAGCGATGAGGAGAATTGACGGGAATTCACCGGTGACCAAAAAAAAATTTTGTCTATAAGTTTTGACAAATTTTTCAAGGAAATTTTAGCAAGTTTGATAAAATAGATTAAATTATTCTTCAATCTAAAGAATATAACGCAGCAAAACTGCGACTATCATGTCTAGTAAAACTAATTGTCTTCCAGTATTTCGGAGATTTGTAGAAATATAAAGATTGCCCCAAGTAGAACCTTTGATACACCAATTGCAATTTCTGTTGTTAGGACCGGCGGAAAAAAAAAGAATTTTTGAAGCAGCTACGCTTTAAACAAACAAACAAAGGTATTCAAAATTTTCTTTTTAAAAGTAATTTAAAAAAAAATTAATCTATTACTGTTTTATAAATCAAACATTATTATATCAACAAATTTATTAAAAAAAAGCCTTAGTTATAATTTTTTCTTTAAATTTTCTTGAAAACATTATTATTTCAAATAACTTGGAAAATTTACAAAGATTCAGATTGTTAACGTTGCTATATTTACTTTTTAAAAAAAATACAGATATGTTTTGAAAGCTTTTTTTTTTAAGGTTTTTGAAAACTCTTCTTTAATTATCTTTAAATTTATATTTGATTTTTGGAAACGAAAGAGGAATTTATATTTTCATTTTTTTTTTTACATGAGGATATTTTTGAATGAGGATACTCATGAGAAGATATTTAGCAACTTGTAAGATATAGTAAGCAACAAACCCGAATATTTCTAAAACAGGTGAAAAGAGGTGGGATTAATAATTAAAATATTTGAAGATTGCTCAATGATGTCTTTATTCAAAAACACAACGTATTTAATTTCTTTAACGTTCACTGTCTTATGAAAAAAAAGTAAAATAATAATAATAAAATTTATTACCAGTGTGTTAATAAAATACGTTGAAATTCTTATATTTTTTGAAGAAAGAGGGAGGTCTTTGTCTTCCAACTTTTTTTGAAATTAAAGGTGCATGCGAGGCTTGAACCCTTGATCTCATGAAGGCCAACCTAAAGCTCTTACCACTGAGCTACTAGGCCACATGCGAAATTCTTATATTTACTTTGAGGACTTTTATTGGGAACTAATTTTTGACCCGATTTGGATTTAAACCCGATGAAATTTTGATTGTTTGAGTGAAACGGGGCAAAAAAAAAAAAAACGGACTTGACTACTTTACTTAGCTGTATTCTAGAATAAACCCGATCATAATTTCAAAAATTGATCCACTGTTTAAAAAGTTGTCTTTTAGGCTCGTTTGGATCAAGTGAGAATTTAAAAAAATTTCTATTCTTAGACATAAATTTATTATAAAAAATCCAAACTCCTCACAAAATTACACACTTCCCAATACTTTGGGTGTGTTTGGATGACCATGGAATAAGAAATAAGGATAAGAAATTTCGATATGCGTGCTTATTCTTATTCTTGTGCAACCCAAACAACACAAGAATAAGGAATTTGGACCCTTATTCCTATACTAACAAAACCATGGTATAAGAATAAAGAATTTGGATAAGCACGCTTACCGAAATTCCTTATTCCATGCTCATCCAAACACACCCAAATTTATGTCTAGGACTAAGAAATTCGTTCCATTTCTAAGCGATCCAAACGGTTAAAAATCATAACTCAACTTTTGAGGTTCTAATGACTAATCTGAACCGTTCAATGTATTCTCCATATTGAAGTCTCATTGGATATCAAATTTTACATTTTTCTGATTTTATTTATTAATTTTTTGAGATTTTTAAAAATCATAATTATTGAAGGGTTAAGAATTGTTTAGATTAAGAATTTTGAAAAATACCAAACAAATACTAAAATTTTCAGAAAATATAAAATTTTGTCTCCAACGAGATTTCAATATGGAGAACACATTGAACGGTTCAGATCGACTGTTCGAATCTCGAAAATTAAGATTTGATCGTAGCTGACGGACTCATCCGTCAGTCGCGACTGATTTTAGCCTATCTCCACCTTTGATGGAAACTGATCAAATGGGGGTAAAACTTTGAAAGGATCAAAGGAACCAGACTTGACTACTTAGCTCAATTCTAGAATAATTTACCAACAATGGAGAACTATCCATCCGCAAGACCGCAATAAACAGTTCTCAACTCAGATACGTACCTGATTTAATTGGACAGTTATAATTGTAGGCGTAGAAAAAAGCGAATGCCGGTCGTCTTTTTAGTATAAACCTTAAATCCTTAATAATATATTGGCAAAATCAGCCGTATGCCCTCTAAATTTTCACTAATTAGCCATATGTCCTTCTATTCTTTAATATTAGTCATATACCCCTCAAATCATAGTTACTATTGTCATTTACCCTTTTGGCTAATTTAAAAATATAATAATTCTGAAAATCTAATTTACAAAATTTAAGACTGAAATACCCCTGACCTTTCCCCTCCCTTCTTTCCCTTGTGATAGATCCCATCTTCCGTCCTAAATTTCGAATCATATATGGTATGGAAAATCAAGCAACATGGGCTACCTAGTTGTTAATATATAGAATCATGATTCAGGTATTACGTGGGTTAGTGGGTATCATACACCTTAATAAGTTAATGCTTGCTTGCATTGAATCTATTTGCAAAACCTATTTTTTTATTCTTTCCGATAAGTCATATGCTTTTATTCAACCAATAGATGGAAAAGATGATTGCTTTTTCAAGATATTGACTTACGCCACTATTTGTAGGATCATGGAAATACAAACATATTCGATGACTACTTCTCACCGATCTGATTATCAAAAAGAAAATTCCATTGCCTCATCAGAAATTAAAGGCAATTAGAAAGAAGGGAAATAAGGGAAGGAAAAATTAAGGGGCATTTCAGTCTTAAATTTTGTAAATTAGATTTTCAGAATTATTATATTATTTAGATTAGATAAAAGAGTAAATGACAATAGTAACCATGATTTGAGGGGTATATGACTAATATTAAAGAATAGAAGGGTATATGATTAATTAGAGAAGATTTGGAGGGCATACGACTGATTTTGCCTAATATTTAAATTGACTAGTCAAAATTATAATTTATGGGACACTACTGAGTACTGTCTACTTACGCGTGTGTAACTCTTCAACTGCACAAATTTCGTCGACCACTCTCTGACCAATTCCTCTTACTATTCTCCTCTTCTCCCTTTTGATGTCTCCATTTCCATCACCTCATTTCTTTTGTTGTACTTCTCTCTCTCTCGTCAGAAGATGCATTTCCCTCTCTCTATCATCCTTTGTCTTCTCTTGTACCTCTCCGTACCAGCCCTCTCAGACTCAAACCCGCTACTTAATAAATTTTGCGGAGGCACCACTAACTTCTCAGACAACAGCACTTACCAGTCCAACATCAACCAACTCTTCTCTTCTCTGATAACTAATTCCACTTCCAACGGCTTTGCAGCTGGTTCGGTCGGTACGGTACCAAACTTGGTTTCTGGACTTGTACTATGTCGTGGTGATGCCAATTCTTCATTCTGCTCCTCTTGCCTCTCAACGGCCCTTGAGGTAGGCAATTTGAATTTCTTCATAATATGGGTATATTTGTACTTGGGAAATTTTGGTTTTGAGCCCTTAAAACTTGTGGAATTCTCATTTGAGACTGCTCAGTGTCTCTATGAGAAGATGATCTTGTTAAATTCTTATCTACTGTTTTAGATTGACAAGGTATTTATTTAAATTTCTCCTTTTGTTATCTCTTTGTAGAATGCGCTACAACTTTGTCCTTACGACAGAGCTGCTACAATATATTACGATTACTGCTTGCTTAAGTTCTCCAACCAACAATTCCTTTCCTCCACCGACAATACTGTCCAAATCGCATTAGTTAGTGCGGCCAATGTAACATCTAACCCAGCTCGATTTGATCAAATCGTGGCTGATCTCATTTCTAACGCATCGGCTTGGGCATCGTACAATTCTACACGTCGGTTTGCAATAGCTGAAGCAACCAATTTCTCCCAACAGTATCCTGTTATTTATGGCCTTGTACAGTGCACAGCTGACTTAACTGGTTCAGAGTGCCAGGCAAGTACTAATACTAAAATTGGTTGTGATTTAACAAAATTTTGGTGCCAGTTATTTGATGATCATACTATAGAGCATTATACCAACAATTATTGAGAGGTTCTGTTAATTTGAGATACTTTATTCTGTGCAGAGTTGCCTACAAACGCTGATTGATGAGAAGCCACTGTATTTTCAAGGGAGGGAAGGGGGTAGGTTAATGGGTGTTCGTTGCAATTTTCGGTATGAGGTTTATACGTTCTATAGCGGTCAACCAACAGTGAAGCTTGATGCAACTGCTGTTGCAGTACCTCCCGCTCCGTTGTTGGAACCCACAGGGAGTTCCGGTAAGTTTTGCATTAGATTCTTTGTTTTGTTATCCAATTTTATTTTGTATTTGTGAACAGTGGACTTGTTATACTACTGTACTAGCTTTTCTACGAGCAACAATTGGAGTTTTTCTATAATAGTGCACCTGAAAGTAAAGGCTCTATTAAATAAATCTTGTAGAAAATAATTCTTACATCAATCACTTGTCAATTAGTTTGTTCGTCTGTTGACTTCATGGAAAAACTCTCATAGTATTTTATATCAGGGTATTATAATTGTGATTTTATAATGTTACAGTAAGTTAGGCGTAGACTCATGACTTCAAAGTTCTCACTTTATTTAAGTTGAATAACTAATTTTAGTTTATGGCTTGTTTGACTTGGCCATCTGATTGAACTTTCAATTGATAGAGACAATTTGGTGCCTTCTAACACATTTCCTCCAACAACAAACCATACAAAATAAAGGTGTTGGCCATATTAAATTGTCTTCCAATAATATATGTTACAAAACTGGTCTGGTCTTTTGACTGAGCAATTCTAATTTATTACGCTTAGGAGGCCCCTTAAAGTTGCAGGATGGGCCCATTTTGAAGTAGGACTATTTTAATTGGGAAAATACCAATATATCCTTTTAGTTTGTTTTATTTCTCAAGCTCTCTCCCATCATCAGAGTCTGTGAAATGCTGGCCATATTTGGAATATACAAGTGATAGTATAATGTGTGTATTGATATGGAAAGGTTATTAGAAAATTTTCACCAATAGATAACATTTTATTGGGTTAAAGTTAACCTATGTCTAACGCAGGAAAATTTTTATTGTAAAATTTTCAGGGAAAAAAACTAGGACCACTGTTATTGCCATTGCTGTTGCAATTCCTGCATTTATCGTTTGTTTATCAGCAATCATATTCGGCTTTTATGTTTGGAAGAAGAAACGACCTTTTAGAAAAGTTCTAGTAAAATGTATGTCATGACCTCATTGAATGCTTATGATTCAATTAATCACTTCAGTTCATATAGGAGTTGTATGGTATTTGTAAGAGATACTAACTATGGATAGCTTATTTTTGACAGATAACGTTGACTCAGATGACATTGAGGGTGCCGATTCATTTCTACTTGATCTTTCGACTTTAAAAACTGCTACAACTAACTTCAATGAATCCAATAAGCTTGGTGAAGGCGGTTTCGGGGCCGTTTATAAGGTTGCAAACTTTATTCATTTTCTTTCTCAGTTATCCGTATTTTTTCACAACAAGAAATGTGACTTACTCAATGACCCATATATCAATAGGGAACACTGCCAAATGGACAAGATATAGCTGTTAAGCGACTGTCTCAAAGCTCAGGTCAAGGACTGGGTGAATTGAAAAACGAGTTAGTATTACTTGCTAAGCTTCAACACAAAAATTTAGTTCGGGTTTTGGGGGTGTGCCTGGAAGAACAAGAGAAGTTGCTTGTTTATGAATTTTTACCTAATAGAAGCCTCGACAAATATCTATTCAGTATGTGAGCTTTTGGCCTAAAGTTTTTCCCTTTTATAGTTATGTATCTTATTTAATTAAACTAGTTCCACTCGTCACCTTTTGGCTTATTCCTCACAATTTTTGACCTTCTATAATAAATTTTCTGTTTATTGGAATATTTGAGCATAAATTTTTTATGAACCATAGTTTTACAATTGCAGATCCTGAAAAGAAAGCAGAACTGAATTGGAGAAAAAGGACAACAATTATAAATGGAGTGGCACGAGGTCTCCAGTACCTGCACGAAGACTCACAACTGAGAATAATCCATAGAGATTTGAAAGCCAGTAATATTTTGTTGGATGCTGATATGACTCCAAAGATATCAGACTTTGGCTTGGCGCGGCTCTGTAGTGTGGATCAGACAGTTGATGTCACAAAGCGAGTGGTTGGCACATTGTAAGTATTTGTTAGGCTCTTATTTTCAATACTTCGATTTCAGCTGCTTTTAATCCTTTGAATTTCTTTTGTGTAACTGTTGTCTGTTGTTGGAATTAGGGTTTTCTCAAATAGGGTGAAGTTGATATCTTTAAAGGATGTATCTATTTTGTAGGGACAGACATGATATTTAAATTTTTATTTAAAGGTCAAAATTTTGAAACGACCTAATAATGGCCTTTAATATTCTGTCATCTTGTGGATCGTTTCAGTGAACAGTTTTCCTTGTGTGCAGCGGTTATATGGCACCAGAATATGCTATGCATGGGCTCTATTCAACAAAATCGGATGTTTTTTGCTTCGGCATACTGCTTTTAGAGATTATTACTGGAAAAAGAAATAGTGGTTTCTGGGAATCAAATGAAGCTGAAGACCTCCTAAGCTTTGTAAGTTCTTTCGTTGTGCTCCTTTCTTAGACGATAGAATTATTATATTTACAAGTCTTTTTTCAAGCCAGCATCCCACATTTATGCATTATGATTTAGTTTCCACTAATAAAAAAACTAGCTTTGATTAGGCCGAATAAAATGTTCCAAATCTGAAATATTTCAAATAGCTTATACTTTATATATTTATAATTAAACCCTCATATTTCAAAAGTTCAGAAAGGATACAAATAATATTTTTAAAGAGCACTGATAGTCTGATACAATACATTCATTGTCTCCTCATTTCTTTTTCCATATGTGCGGGGGACTCACATGTTACAAATCTGAAACATTTCAAATAGTTTATACAGTTATAATTAAACCCTTGTACTTCAATTTTATTTCAAAAGTTCAGAAAGGATACAAGTTATACATTAAAGAGCACTGATATAATATGTCATTGCCTCCTCATTTCTTTTACTGTCTGTGTGGGGGGACCCATATGGACAAACTTTGTATATGATGGGTCTATAGGGCATGGACTGCCGTGGTCACCATATATATTCTACATTGTTGAATTGAACTTAAGATTTTTTTACATGCTGGATCAAATTACAGAAATGACTCCAAGGCTCCGGTTACAGTGTTGGACGGTTGGGCCTAACAAAATCAGTTTGGACATTTGTAGGTCACTAGATTGTTTCCATAGCATGTGATATTTGCCACAATTTTATTATCTTATTCATTTTGGGAACTGTTGTGATGCAGGCATGGGAGAATTGGACAGCGGGTACAGTTCCCCAACTGGCTGACCCTACATTGCAGCATTGTCCCTCAAACGAAATTGTGAGATGCGTACACATAGCTTTGCTTTGTGTGCAAGACAATCCAACAGATAGGCCCAAGATGTCAGAGGTGGTGATAATGCTTAGTAGCAACACCATGTCTCTAAAAGCGCCTTTCAGACCCTCATTTTGCATCACAAATACAGGTTCCGAATCCAATCTTTATTTACAGGTAAACCATAATCAGGGAAGTGGAAGTAGCCAACCTTCTGATATGTCAGGTCATGTTTCACAAAATCAGGTTTCAATTACAGAACTTGATGCTAGATAGATGCAAAAGGAAAAAAAATATGATAATTTGAAGTTTGTTTTGTAAATTCATATATTGTATAGAATTGACAGAGAGGATATGATAAGCATGATGAGCAATAATGAAGTTTTTTTTTTTAGTTTGTACAAGAGAACAGTTCATATGATGAGCAATAATGAAGTTCTTTTTTTTTTAGTTTGTACAAGAGAACAGTTCTTTTTATTTCATTCATTGACACCAAACTTATTGATAATATTCAATTTAAAGAAAAAAATAATGTGGATAGCGCTAATGACAGCGAGAAAAAGAGTCCCATATTTATTCACAATCAGAACTTTACTACTTTCTAGAATCATTTAACAGTCGCACTTGACAGTAATTATCTACAAACAGAAGTCGCTTTGCCCTTTACTATGCATTGATTGGTATTATTAATATTAACTAAACAGAAAAAGAATATTTCAGAACAGAGAAATTAAAAAAGAAAAGAACAAAAACCAGAATCTGAGATTATCAACGCAATGCCCAAAATGAGAAACAAGAAAGTAAAAATAAATTGAAAAGCTCAGTGACTCTCATATAATTAATCTGTGTACATCATTTAAGTCACAACTATATTCAAATAAGTAAAGCCGTCAAAAATGCAATAACTGTCCCCATCGCAACATCTGCTAACTGATATCTGGCAAAGGCAGCAGATTCAGAAGGTCCTGGTGCTGACACAGGTACATAACTTATTGGTGCAGCTGCTTGAGTAGGCAATTCTGCCTTCTTAGGTGCAGGTGCATATTCTGGTGTTTCTGCCACCTGAGGTACTGGTGCATGTTCAGGTGTTTTTGCCTTCTTAGGTGCAGCTGCGTATGCTGGTGTTGGTGCTGTATTTGGTGCATGATGTTTTGGAGGGCTTTTCTTTGGAGCCGGAAGTGGTGGTGTATTGACATCAGGTGGAGTATCATACGAAGGAGAAGGTGTGGTAGCATAAAAAGATGGTGGGGGCGGCGAACCATAAATTCGGTAAGTGGGAGCTGCTAGTGGTGGGTTTTCAGAACCATCAGCTGGTGTACCAGGAGATTGTTGGCCAGGAGGTGGTGGAGAGCCATAATAGCGGAATAAGGGAGGTGGAGGCGGGGAGGTTTCGGATGAAGGAGCATCAGGTGATGGTGGGGAAGGAGATGTGAGTTGGCCTGGCGGTGGTGGAGAACCATAATAGCGGTACAGGGGAGGGGATGGTGATGATGATGAATCAACAGGAGTCTCAGGAGATGGTGGTGTCAGTGCTGGCGGAGGAGGTGAATCAGCGGGAGGCTCTGGAGATGGTGGTGTTGGTGGTGGTGGTGAATTGACTGGAGGTGAGGCAGGTGGCGGTGAAACAACAGGTGGCGAAGGTGGGGGTGATGATGTGGAGGTTGCTAATGAGGAAACAACCTCGACCTGTATTTTCTGGCCACCGGTACAGTGGCCAGGAATGCCACAGATGAAGTACCTCGTGCCAGCACTAGTCAGCTGGATGGTTGTGCTGCCACCTTGATATCTAGTAAATGGATTGCTGGAAGAACATTTATCGTAGTTATCCTTCGACACCTCGAGCACGTCATGGAATGGTTGGTATATAAAAGCTTTGCGCATAACAAAAGAAAAAAATTAGCGTCCAACAAATTGAGTGAATTAAAAGATGTTCTACTTATAATCACCCTGATTGCATATCAAAATCACTGAGAACATATACAATAGGTACCGGTTCCCTGATCCTGAGAACTGTACTGCAACAGTGATGGTTGTGTGCAATAACTAAAAGATCAATAGGTGACAATAAAGATGAGGTCGGCTTACTCAAGGTGTCGCCAACCAAGAACTGTTCCTTTTGTGCCCAGGCCTGCATGTTGCCGATGATCCATCCTTGGTCACCACCTACCTTGTGATCTGTGCTTGTTGTTGCGTGAAACAAAGCTGAGAAGAATGCAATGCAGAATAGTACTATTCTAGGTCTATTCCTATCCATTGAAGAATAGCTTGCAGAATATGTGTTTGGGACAGAATCAAATGTAATGTTCTGGTGAAGTTAATGAGTTACTTATACATATTAGATAGATCCTTTTCCTTTTTAATTTTAAAAAAAAAACAGAAAAGAAACATTCAGCCGTTGAAAAAAATAATATATCAATTATTGGTTCAAGAAAAATGTCCATCATTATTTCAGCCGACACTATTGGCTTGTTGGTTCCTACATTTTATAAATTCCATCCATTCGTGCTGTCAACTAAGCAATACATTCATAAATTCTTATAATGAATTCTTTTATTCACCAAATATAAAAAAAAAACATGAAGTATTCCACGTCTTTTATGAATTTATGTTCATTGCATGTAGAATACTTCTAAGCAACAATGCAAGGTTGCCGACCGAATTTTGTAATTGTATGCCAATTAAATAAAATTTACATATCGTATATTCACCTAATGTCAACAGAAAGTATCAATCTCCCATCGTGTTAACTTCTTCTGATGCATTTTATACCAAGAAAACAGAAGCTCTCATGCTCTTAAAACATTTGAATTGAACAAGGTATCATGGAACGACAATGTCAATTTTCAAGTGAATATTACGAGTTCAGAAACAATTGAAGATTTTCTCTATTAATTTTAAAGCCAAAAATTTTGATATCTCCTCATCTTCATCTAAAATAATAGAGTTATTAATTACTATTGCTTGGTTGTTGAAATTGATAAAAAATATTTATTTTTTTAAAATCAAGTCAACTCAGTTGATTTATATACATATAAAAAAATGATATTTTCTAATGATATACTTTGAAGTGTTTCTCATTGTGGCAATTGAAACTGTCATGTCATCATATGCAAATGGCAAACAAAAGTTTATATTTCTCATCACAATTCACAAAAGAAGGAGATTAGCAGAATATTAAATGCCATCTAGTCGGGCGGCATCATTTTTTAAATGAATATGTGTGTGTGGCTCCTCTATTATTTGTCTCTGTTCAATATTTTAAGCCGAAAAGGTTTAAGTAAAAAAAAATGAAATCGATTAAAAAAATCATGATATAATATTGTTACATAA
The DNA here is from genome assembly GCA_028095005.1 of Rhynchospora pubera. Classification (NCBI taxonomy): domain Eukaryota; kingdom Viridiplantae; phylum Streptophyta; class Magnoliopsida; order Poales; family Cyperaceae; genus Rhynchospora; species Rhynchospora pubera. The sequence continues at coordinate 9,588,387 of CM051463.1, read as the reverse complement.
AGCACGTACCTAGTTTATAGGACATTCGGCATCAATCAATATCATCCAAGATATGAGATTCTATTCCTCTCTCCATTTGTCCAAAAAAGCACATTTCACCATTTTTTCAATGATTTAATTCCACACTCAACAAAACAGCTGCAGCGCTTCGAGGGTTCGTAAAACTAGACACTTCCATTTTCAATACAAACGGAGACAAAGAAAAACGAATTCCTAACATTTCCTGATAATAAAACCATAAAAATGAAAATTCTATGGTTTTAAAATTAGAACCAATAGTTTGTAAATTCAAAAATTTGGGAACACACCAAGTCAACTATTATTGGGCCTGCAACATTACCACATCAAATTGGAATAAGTTGCATCATCATAAATGCTTAGCCTAGTAAAAGGATATAATTTCTGAGAAAAAAAAAATTATTCTGTCACATACGAGGCATGAATCCAAATAATTACAAATGACCAATTAAACTAATCTGTTACAAATTTCTGACCCACAAGGTTAATACAAAGCTCATGCGCCCTATTGTCAGGGACTCGTGACCGGATCTGTTCTGTCGAATCTGAAACAGAAAATCTGATTCATTTCTCTTTTCTCTTTTTCTTTTTGAGAGAGAAAAATCTGATCTCTGCTTTAATTGTTTTCCGAGATGGTGCGCTCATCTCATTGCCGATAATAAAATTAGCAAATTCCTGTAGGAGTTACATCTACAGTTAGAAATTAATAGATCCAGAAGAGTTTGAGAAATTTAAAATTCATAATTTTATTATAATATAATATAGATATAATTTTAAATAATGTACTAGGCTAATGATTTCTACAAAATGAATAAAAAGTTCAAGATATTATAAAATAATGTTTGGTTAATTGAAAATTATTTTTCAAAATTTTAAAGATAATGAAAAACAAATTGGTATGAATTAACTACGAACTCTTTTTTTCTTATTAAATTGGAATTGAGTTGGTCAAGAGTTATGATATCATGTTGGGCCCATTTAACTCAAGTTTTTGAACCCGAGTTTTAGAGCAGCTCAAAATCGATACCAGATGCTTAACACCGAAATTTCATACCAGAGTTATGGAAGGCCTTTATTTGTCCTAACGACATATATTGAACTGCTATTAAATTTGTTCAAATAGAATTCGCTCATATATATTTGTAGGATGCATGTGAAAGCTTAAATTAAAGAGCGGCGGGGCCGGCTGGTTGAAAATAAAGTATTTTTTTAAACAATTAAAATAATCGATAAATCTAGAGGGGATGTGTTCGTAATTTTTTTTCTAATAACTAATTGAGGTCAAACTGTATATTGTCTAGCTCTTTTTTTTTTCTTTCTCTCCGGCTTTTCCACAAGTATGAATGCTATGTTAATAATTATAACATAATACAAATGTGAGACAATATGACATCAGCCTCGTAGGAATCTCAACGTATAGCACCTTAGTTGGTAACACGAACCCACGATTAAATTCTCAATCAACGAAAAAAAAAAAAGAAAGTTTAGTTCCGGATCGGCCGATCAAGCACCACCAACGTCTAACGGATAGTTTTAATCAATATTTTTTTATTCTATTATCTACTTTCAGCAAGCCCTATGCCGGCTAAACTTTATCAAGTAATAAAAATACTAATTAATGTAAAAATTACTAAATTAAGTTATGTCCATCCTAATTAACAAATCAAAAAACAAAATTCTTGATCCGTACTATAGCTATATAAATGTACGTATCAATCCGTGAGTTCATCAATCAGTACTACCTCGCTAATCAGCTCTAAATGCGTTATTCCTCTTGCATAAACCATTCTACTCATTTTATGGCAAGAATGAGATCTTTGAATGCTTTCCTTCTCTTTTTCTCACTCGCAGCTCTGTTTCATTTGACAACATGCACTGACCACATCGTCGGTGGTCAAGACGATGGTTGGGATATCGGCGTCAACGTACTGTCATGGGCACAAGGCCAACAGTTTTACGTCGGCGACACAATAAGTGAGTATAATTAACTCATAATTAATTAAAAACTTGAATTCAGTTCTAATTTGTATCTAATTCATTGTTACTTATGATTTTATTTTGAATATGTTTGTAGCTTTCAAGTACCAAGTGTACCATGATGTACTCGAAGTATCGAAACAGAACTACGAGATGTGCAGCAGCAATAATGCATTGTCAAGATACACCGGCGGCAGCACCACCATACAACTCACTGCTCCTGGCTCTAGGTACTTCATCTGTGGCGTTCGTGGCCATTGTACTTCCGGCATGAAAGTAGAGATCAATGTTCTCCCGTCTGCCTCTTCCTCACCTCCCCCTTCTTCGCCTCCACCACCTTCACCTCCTATTTATTCGCCACCACCACCAACCACCTCTCCTCCACCTCCCTCTCCTGTATATTCACCACCACCACCAACTGCCTCACCACCGCCACCTCCATCTCCTATTTATGATTCGCCACTCCCACCAATTATCTCTTCACCGCCACCTCCATCTCCTATTTATTCTCCACCGCCGCCCCCATCTCCTGTTTATTCTTCCCAGCCTTCTCCATCTCCTATTTATGATTCACCGCCGCCTCCATCTCCTAGTTATGATTCACTGTCCCCACCAATTGTATCTTCGCTGCCTCCTCCATCTCCTGATTATTCTTCACAGCAACCTCCATCAGAGCAGCAGCAAAATGCCTTACCTCCACCATCACCTCCGATATATAGTTATTCGTCACCACCTCCCCCAACTGCTTCTCCACCACCACAGACTCCAACTTACGATTATTCATCACCGCCTCCTCCACCTTCACCAACAACCTTTGCTGCTCCACCAACAACTACTGAATGTGATTCCCGACCAAAGCCTTTCATAGCACCGGCTCCTACTCCAAAGAATCACAAGCGCAAAACGCCATACCACGGACCCGCTAAGGCACCCAAACATGCACCTGCACCTAAGAAGGCACATGCACCTGCATCTACTGTATATAGGCTATCAATGAACTATGAACTCACTGCATCCGGAGCTCCTGCTAACAACCGATCACCCAATTTTGTGGTCTGCGTAGTTCTTGTACTTTTGTTGGTTTTGCTTCTTTGATAAACACTTAAAAGAAATTTCTAAGTATGTGCAGTGCACGTGAGGCTTTCCTAGACTGAGAAATTGAGGATATAGCCCAGTGCACTGTAGCATATTTTTAGTACATGTCTGATCCATGGGTGGTGACAGATAGAGGTGTCACTTGTGGTTTTTTTTTTCAAATTTTAAGTTTGTGCACATGAGGCATTCTACAATGAGAGAAAGATGCCCGGTGACAAGATTTCTGTGTTTCAAACTAAATGTCTATGTGATTCCATTTTGTACTGGAAATATAATAAAAAACGTTATTAATATTTCTTCCCTCGTTACAACATTTTCCTGTTATAGCTTCAACTTTGCTTGATTGGCTAGTTCCCTCTTAATTTTAGATGGTCATTTATTTACATTTTATCCTATTTGTTGTTGTCAAACCAATTTACTCAATTTTCCTATAGTAACCTTGAAAGTTTCAGCACTACGATGAAATTTTAAAAGCTGATTAAATTGAGTAAGGTTCTACCACTTCATTTTGTAAAACTAAAGCCCCAATACAATATCCAGATATTACAAACAAATTACAAACCTTGATTAATTACTCGTTCCAAAATTTAGAGGTACCCACTTCACCAATCATATTTACATTTCAAGTCAAACCAGCAAAATAATAATAATAATAAGTACCCGACAGAAAGTAATATGAGTAGTAGTTTTCGAAACACAAAATTTGATTTGTGTGTTTCAGACTTGAGCTGTGTTGTTTCCGAATAAATAAACTTATGGATATCCAATGCATGCTTGTACATTTAATTCTATGGGCTTTTTGTTCTAGACCTGCAGTACCATTAAATAGCTTATTTGGACTTTTTAAACTCAATTTAACATCATTTATTATTCCAGATCATATTCCATTAATTACATCAAATTTTATTTTCTGACGTTATAATTTTTTTTTTTTTTTTGAAAGGCGGAAGCCCATATGCATTTTTTAAAATGTTAATGAAATGAAATCGAAATAACAAACTAGAAATCTGTTCAGTTAAAAATGAAAATTATTACTAATTTAGTTGTTCGGGTGTGTTTGGTTCTCTCACGAATAGCGGCCCACGAACAACTCCCAGTTCGTGAAAATCGGGGGATTAGAAACAAGGGGAGAAGTTCACGAACAACCTAGTTCGTGAGTTGTTTGGTTCACGTGAACTATGGCTGTTCGCGACTGTTCGTGAGCACAGATTACAACCAAGTGTTTTTTTTTTTTTTTTTTGAGGGCAGATTAAAACCAAATATTAAATTTCTACAACTTCATTTTACAGAAAACATAATTACATGTGACATACAAACAAGTAATAAAAATATTGACGTGTGGATTACGTTTGAAATTTGAAATACAATTATGTTGGGGAAAAAAAAGGGTATAAAATATTTAATTAATTATATCATACAGCATGTATCTTCAACTCGTATGTTTCTCAGTTCTTTTCATTTTTAAAATGTCCCTACTTACAATTTTCCTTCAAATAAATGCAATTTATTTTTTGTTACATTTGTCCCTGTTTACATTCTTTTGTGACCATTCTTGACTCTCAAATTGCGCCAATTCATGTATGATAATATTCAGGAAAGGAATTATGAAAAAATAAAATAAAATAAAATAAAACGTAAGGTCAAATGCTCATAGGTAGTAATTAAAAATACACCTGTTTTTATTATTGTTTTCTAGCAATTCAATTATTTTCCAAGTCTACTTATCAATAGGGTTTAATATTATATAGAATAGTTGGCAATAATTAAGTCCTATATTATGGTGCGTGGGTCTCATACTTCGGTTAGTTGCATGTCCTTTATTAAAAAGATATTGTCAGACTCTGGGACCTTCATTTTGCTAATTATTCTTTATTATATATAATGCATATTTGTTCAGAAAATATATGCATTCATATCTATTGTTTTGTTATGTTTATCATTTTCAGGACAGCTTGTATAAGTTGATATTCATAAATATTCAGCAAATTATGCATCACATGTTATCCAGCTAGCAAATTAAATTAAACTAAATTAACTCAAAAAGTTCTAAATTGTGTCGACCTTTTAACTCCTTAAGCTTTGTCATTGTCTAAGAATCATAAATAATATTCCCAAACACGCTTTCCTCTCTCTGGATCTTCGTTTATATTTTATTTTATTTTAATAAATTTCTGAGACAAGATCTTCCTTTCAATCTCTATACTATATGTGATCTTCATTGTCTCCTCAAAAATGGAGTTGTAAATCCCTCTCTTGAACCTCACATCTAGACCATTTTAAACCACATTGTTATGGCAACAATGAGGAATTTCAGAGTATCTACATGCACATTTTCAGTATTTGCTACTTTGATTTATGCAACAATTGCAACCGATTACAAGGTAGGGGCACCGGACGGTGGATGGAACATGAACACGGATCTCAAAGCATGGAGTTCTAGCATTCATTTTTATCCTGGAGATAGCTTGAGTAAGTTTTCCCTCCTTTTCTGTGTTTAGGTACATAGCTTTCTTTTTGTTAATGATTTTATTATTGGTCTTTAGTTAAATGATGAGATGTGAGATGTGTATATATCTTATTATTGGTATTTTCTTAATGGATGAGATGTGCATATATCTTATATTGGTACCACAGAGGATCTAAATTTTGTAATTTTCTTCTTCATGTTCAAAGATGAAGTGAAAAATGTTAGATATATGGTTGCATTTGTGAACATTAAAGCGTCATTACCACTTTCAATGTTACCCAGGAAAATGTTTCTACATGAATGTTGCACTGATAACTGAAATTTTTCAACCTTTTATATTAAATGTAGCATTCAACTATCTTCCTTTCCATGACATCGTTGAGGTGTCAAAAGAGAACTTCGACAGATGCTCACCACAAAACAATTTTGCATTCTATACTGGCGGATTCACCATTATCACGCTTACTACACCTGGCACCAGGTACTGAGGATTTTATGGCCATTAGAAATATATTAATGTTAGATACTCTTGATCGATGCACATGAATTTATAACTTAAATAAATTTGTCTCTCTTAATTTTCAAGTTTCATTAAAACATATCTTCCAAAAGTTTGATATTTATTTTAAGGTTCTTTGATTCTTTCAGAAGGTGGATAGATTAATGTATTCGAGCTGGTACACTGGAGAAACAAACTAATTCCATAAGAAAACATTTTGAAACTGTTCTGTCCTTCCATTTATTTCATTTTTGTATTCATAAGTAGACGCTGTAATTTAGGCACTAAATTAAACCAACAAAAGGGGGAAAAAGGAGTTTCAGGATGCACCGGAAAGAAAATAAGAGAGAGCAGGTCAGAAGATTTGATGAGTTGAGAATAGGAGAAAACACACTTTAAACTTTCATTTTCGGATGATTCTATTTGCTCATAAGCTCATCAGCTTATGTGATCAGTTCTGCTGACACATCAAATTACTTTTATTTAATTTTTTCTTTTTTTTCTCATTTTCAAGGTACTTCATTTGCGGTGTTCCCGGCCACTGCATAGCTGGCATGAAGCTACAGATAATTGTTAACTCCTTCGGCTCCTCATTTCCACCACCTCCAGTCCCATTAACCCCGCCCCCGCAGTCTCTATCTCCGTTACCACTGCCGCCTATATCTCTTTCTCCTACTCCCACTTCAAGCCCTGGCACACCGGCACCTGCTCCTGCACCAAGGCGACCAAAAAAGACAGCTTCCCCACCAAGAAAGAGTACATCACATTCCCCCAAATATGCACCGGATATTTCACCAATACTGAGTCCCACAAAAGCACCAGCGCCAGCACCATCATTGGTACCAGCACCAGCGCCAGCACCGTCATTGGTACTGTCATCAGAGGTAACTATATCAGAAGCACCGGCACCAGCATTAGCACCATCATCAGAAGCTTCAGTTGGTGGCAGAATTTCTTTGAGTTTTGTTGTCACCATCTGTATGGTTATACTTGCTGATCTCGTGCATTAATTGATTGTGAAATTTTGATGTGGAGTTTGAATAGGGTGATTAATCAAATTTCATTTTCAGAAGAAAATTTGTTATATACTTCTCCATATTTGGGTTGTACTTGTTAATTCTTTCAATGTCAATCTATATACATCCAGATACAACAATGTTAATTTACAATTAATTTGATTGCCATTTTTATAACCCCGTAATCCCATCCATATGTAAATTATACACAAGCTATCGGTTGAGGTAAAGAAACAACTACCAGATGCAACAGCAATTCCAACCTAACAAAAAAGGGATATCAGTAGGGCACCATACATCAATAAATGAATAAAAAAAATGAAAGCATACGTCAACAAATAAATTCTATAACCTGAAGATATCAACTTCAAATGTTGATTGAATAAAAACAGCTTAGAGGGCTGGCAAAGGACATAGCTTATTAGAACAGTTAATATACAGATTTCAACCAAATTGGTGACTGCCATCCTAAGGTGAAACATCCCACGACATAAACAAAAAGCTTCTAGATCCAGCTTAGACATATTACATAATTATGTACTACATAATACTGACTGCAAAAGTTAACCACCGGCACGATGAAATAACAGAGCATAGAGAGACAAAACAATTGAAATAATTTAATTGTCCTCTCTGTTCGATCAAGCAACAGGAGGGCAGGACTCAGGATCCTGAGAGGTGTCCACATCAGCAGGTGGCATGAATTGCCACATGGGGAAGCCAGGGTAGCTTATGATTGGCATCATCAGCTTGTGAGGCCCAGCACCAGCTGCTGCAACCGGGCCAGGAGCAGCAAATGCAGGTGCAGGTATAACTGGCATAGGGGGCCGTGTCGCACTGAGCAACTTTACTTGTTGCTCTAAAGCTTCTTTCTCAGCCTTGAGTCTCTGTTTCTCATCTCTCAGCTCATTTTTCTCAGCCTGATGTATTAAAAGGTCAATCAGAATTTAGCCTGATACTGACTATAGGTAATTCTATTAAAACAAAATTAACACTTCAGCTTATAGGGATAACAACTTTATGTTAACGCCTATGCACAAAGTATCGCACAAGAGTTAGCAGAAACAAGAAATACATTGCAAAGATCCCTAACTACCCCTCCGCTCTTCATGCCAGCCCCACAGAAAAACAAACTAAAACATATCATTCAGAAGTTCAGGCAAGCAAAATCATTCTTCTAAAGATGCCAAACTTGCCTGCTCTCCATACATAAGAGAGGATGAAGGATAAAATATATTTTGGATCGAACAAAATTTTTAAGGATTTGGGAGAGGCAGAACGTGTTTTACTCTACATTGCTATATAAGGATGCTCAAAACAATCAACACAAAATAAAAGATTAACCAGCAAGAAAAAAAAAAAAAACCTTAAGCTCCTTGATCTTCTCTTGGAGAGACTCATTGGAGTCCTTCAATTTCTTAGCCTCACCACGCAACTCAGTAACCATTCTTATAGCATCATTTATAATGGCTGACTTGTCCATTTTAGGTGTCTTTCCTGGCTCCAGAACAGATCCCAACTCCAAAAACCTTTATATTTTTTTTTTCAAAACATAAAAAAAAACATCAATTTATAGTACTTTATCTTGTGGAAAATAATACAAACAAGACTTAACCTCTTAAACTCTTTGGTAGGATAGGTCAGGTTAACAATTTCCATCACTGTTCCTAAATATCTACTAAAGTAAGACAAATGTGTGCGTAATATTTGAATTAAGTAAAAACTAAATAAAAATTATAGAGATAAGTACCTTTCATTAAGGCGGTCCCTCCTCAGCTTCTCTCGACAAGCCTTAGAACTTGGCTGGCTGCACGATTCTGACCTGGAACTACAACTCATAACAAATTCTAAGTTCAAATTATTTGTACCCAAGAGATTGTATGCTTCAAGCTAATTAACAATCAATTAAGTGAATCAAACCGTTTATTTGAGCTGGCTTCCTTGTTTTGGTTCAGATCTCCAGATGAGGCATTTATTTCCACACTAAAAGAAGAAAAAAAATAAAAAATAAATCATTTCAAAATGCTTTCTGGAGTGTAAACAACAGAAGCTACTCACTTTAATTTATGAAAAAGAATGAATCCATGATAAACACAATAAGAAAACTAACACAAAACAGCCTATTGGAAAAGTTCAGATTTGGTCCTTAAAAGTTATCAAAAGAAACATATTTATCCTCCTGCCTGTACTGTTTTAAAATCCGACTCATATTGGTGATACATTTAATAAAATTCAACCTTTAGCCCTTTTGGTCTCTTTCTTACCATGCACTTTTTTCACACCTCCAGGAGAGGTGTACAACACTTCACCTAAGACAACTCCATCCCAAAAAAAAACTTTGAAGCTGTGCATGCACAGGAATTGTACATCCAAAAGTGAAATAAGCCTTGAAAAACCTCAGTAACACTTTTATTCTAGCCAGGAAGAACAACTACATATAGAGAAAATACAAAATAGTGTCTACGATAGAAAAGTTGAAGACCTAAGAGCTGGAAACAGGAAGCGCTATTTTGCATTAGCTTGTATTAAGTTGTGGTCACGGTAGTTGCACAGCCAGCTATTATAGTGTCTCTGGACAATTACAACTCAATATATAGTAGTCAAAATTCAATTGTTATTTCGCAATAGTTGTGTACAATTACAATCAGTCAAATGGAAACTGATTTGTTTAAGGAGAGGAGAAAAATCATAGACAAATAAAGGTACCAATGGTTACTGTACCATCAGGAATGGATACTGAACCAACTTTTTTGTCTCCATTAAAAAACCTGACAAGTAATTTCCTTCAATTACTAAAGTTGAAGGCCTAATTTGGTTCTTTTAAATAAAAAATTCACAGACTAAAACCAAATTTTCTCAATACCTACATACGCATGTTCAGATCAAACCAACTCATCTAAGCTTACAACTACTAATATAAACTAAATCTGAAATCAACCAAATCGGAACAAGACCTAGCCACATAAAACTAGAGGGCACTACACATCCTTCACAACGAACAATCAAGAGCACGAATCTCAAAAGAAGGAAAATTACCCATGATTGACGACACCTTGGCCGTTGATCTGCTGCGGGGCCCACAAGAACCCAGCGCCGGAGGGAGGGAAGTCGTCGATGAGGGGGCAATCGAAGACCCAGTTGTTCCCCTCGGGAGAACCCATAACTGGAGCACCACCACGACCAACAACGCTAGTGCGGCGCCGTCTCGTCGGAACCCTAGGTGCTAGGTAAGGTCGTCGGATTTGGGGTTAGGGTTTCGTGGTTTGGTTTGGTTTGGTTTGGAATTTGGGAAGAGAGAGGAAAATGGGGGTGAAAGGGAAAGGGATTGGAGTCGGACGCGTGTTGGTTTTGATTGGTGCAATTTGGGGCTTTGGATGGATGGATAGATGGAGATAGGATTGGGATTTGGGGAATTGGGGTTGAGAGGTAGACTTAGACTAATGACTAATGAGTATTGATTGGAAATTTCGGCATGTGGAAAATTGAATAAATGTTGTCATAATGATGCTACCTGAATTTTGGGCCTGAGGAAATGGATTTTGGGCTGGATGTTTTGAGGTTGAATCAGGCCCGGTCCGAAAGAGAGAGAGAGAGAGAGGCCGGTTAGCGGTTAATTTGGGAAGTATTAGAGAAGTTTGGTTTGATTTTCTTTGACGTTTATATTGTTGATTGATGATGATTAGTATTTGTAAAACTAGATTTCTGCAATGAATTTTGTTTTGTGTTTTGTTGGTAAATAATTGAATGCAAGTTGAACTTAAAATTCTTCTGAAATCTAAATGGAATGTCATGAGGCTTGTAGGTGAGTTAGGAATTGGAAAGTCCACATGTAACGGGTGCTTTGGAGTTCTTAGAACTAGACAATTGCGCAGGACCTCGCCTGATTTCATTTTCAAGGATTTTACTTGGAGTTAATTACAAATTTATTCGATTAAATTTACATTTAGTATGTACACATGTTACACAACTAAGCATACACATTATAGCAAAGCTATTAAAGTGAAGAGCAAAATTATGTCAATTTAGGTATGTATGAACCAAGTCTAGCTGTACTTCTCTGTAAAATATAGGAGCACAAAATATTAAGTCATAATGAGTAAAATTTTACCAATTTATGTACATCAAAGCACAATATATAATTCAACCGAGTAACCCTAGTTTGTAAGCCTTTATCATATCAATGGCGCGCCGCAGCCGCCGTTATGATATCTCGTCTCTTCCTCCTATGTTCAACTCTACAAAGCATGGTATAGTCCTCAAATTGTAAAATCAGCCGGTATCGGTCACTGTTTTATTAGGTTAGTGGATCTCTCTTTCTTTATCTACCTCTTCTTTTGCAAAACTTTAGTCTTATTGGTAATTTGAAGACCGAGTAATTAGTGAGTGCCTGAAATCTAATTTAGGCTTTTTTTCTGGATTTTCAACCTTGCAAACTTGTAACTACTAAGGTTCAGATCATATCTAACAACTTGACTATGATGTAAGTCTCAAAGCAAGCCACAGAAAGTTCCCTTTTATTGGGTTCTAACAGAAATTAAGTTTCTCTCTGTCTAACAGTAGGGTTTTGTTTTTAATCAAATGTTCTTTTTTTAATTGTATGAGCACAGCTTATTTCTCTTCCGAAGATGCTTATTGGGGGGAATTGAAAATATGTTCGTCTCTACTTCCTCTAGGTACATATCTATATAATTTATTTTACTTGACAAAATTAAAAGGTACATAATTATTTAGGTTTTTCTTTAAGACTACTCTAAGATCAGAACATGATTCTTCAAAACTAGATCAGGACATTTAGTTGTAAAGAATATCGATAAACTTCTTTCTATACTTAAATCTGATGAATATAAGTTTACATATTTTTCAGGGCAACTTCGCCATGTTTGGTACAAGCATGAAATTTCATGCTAGGTGTAGGAAATGTGGAGCCAGTATTTACTCCAAAAAGTCGAGCATGAAATCTCATTTCTCATACTCATTCAAATTTCGAACCCAACCTAATTTTATTTTTGTTACAAAATCCAATTGAGGAGATTTAGTTGGTTGGGATCCTCCACCAATTAAGAGCAGTTCCTAGTATTGTCTTGCACTCTTCTCCCAAAACCCTCAGTTGGACTCCCTCTCCAAAAGCACAACTGCAAATATCAGATCATCTTGTGTTGGAATGGAAAGCTTGGAGTGATTTTAAGTTCTCTAGTTTACGTGCATTTTTCAAAAGTCAATTGATTGAGATTTTATTTGTCTATTAAATAAAAAAGTTGCATGGAAGTTAATTAGAGGTTCAGTTGGCGTTGGGAATCTGTTGGATGTAGTATGGCTCCGTTTGAATGGCTTCTTTCCGGAATAAGGAATAAGGAATAACCACTTTTTACCAATAAATTTATTTCTAACCATCCAAACTCTTCGCAAAAGTTACACACTTCCCAATAAATTTACCCATTCCCAATAAATTTCTTCCCTTCTTCCTTCTTCCTATCTTATTCTCAACGCATCTAAACGGAGCCTATGATGTAGGTTTAATGGTTCATGAGACACTCAAGAGACTTAAGAGAACTTGTTTATCTGTCTGGTTAATGCATGGTTAACTAGATGAGTTTTCGCTTGTAAATTGTAATCGATGTTTCAAGTGTTAATGTTTGTGACATAATTTTGTATCGATGTAATATGTTATATTTACTTTTTTTATGAATTTCACTTGGCTAACTCTGATTGTTGGTACAGAGTTGTTGTAAGCTTTGTAATCTTTGTTTTCTTTGCAAGTTATGTTGGTACTTGTGGATGACATTTAATAAATTTTCATGATAATCCCACCCACTCACACAACACAGATATAATTCTTATGAATCTCATTTGAGAAGGGTATTTTTGTTGCTGTTGTTTTTTTTCCCCCTAATAATCAATACTTGTTATGTTGTTGGAAACTTGGAATGTTGTATGAAAAAATTGAAAATCAGTTCTAGCCTAACATGCAAGAGTTTCTTGCAAATTACACCAAGCATTCTAAATTCCTGGTCGTGCTCATTCAAAATTTAAAAGCTAAAATAATATACATGAACGATCTACCAATTTGATCATACAAGCATATACACAAGTACCAAAAAAAATTACCATCTAGGAAGTTAATTATATGTTGCTCCAAGTAATAAAACGGTTTCACAATGCATTTAATTACCATACTAATTTCAAATCAATTCTACTGTTGATTCCATCTAGGATAGTTTGATTTTAAGGAAAGATTGAGAACATAACATAGCAAGTTACCAACAAACAAATATTACACAAATCACAAACACGTTAATTAAATGTAGAGAGTATTTTGGAAATAAATGATTTTTTTTGGCGTTAATCAATAAAAATGAAAATCTACCAAAAACTCATTAAACAAAAAAAATACATATATATCATGATTGCATTAAACAGAAGATAGTACATCAATTAATTTATGATACAATGTCGGAACTAAATACTACGAACAGGGAGGACGGGTATAAAATTTCCTGCCATTCATCTTTCATGATACCATGTCAGAACTAAACACTACAACCAGTGAGAACTAAATAAAGTCTTTTGCACCTAGCACTAAATCTTGCTTCATTTATGCGCGCATGATATGTAGTGCGAAGAAATAATACTTAGGCATTCATTAGCGCAAAAATTCCCTATTTCCCAGCTATACATGGCAATTTTAAATCAACTCAACTGTTGTTTCCATCTAGCATGAAAATTTTACATGCCAAGTTGCCAACAAAGTTCGTTAAACAGAAAAATAGAAAATCACAGACACAGGTGCTGAATTAGCCATTCACGCCGTCAATAGGACCTGCGTGATTTTGCGCAATGCATCTTCTGCGATTTTCTTTCTTATTTTAACGCCAGAAATAAATATCTTCGCTGATTGTGCCATAAGTTTGGAAGACAAAAAAATGCGCTTTGAGTTACTAAACTAACTCAAAACTGAAATTTCTAGAGTACACACTTTATAAGGTTAGTAAATAAATATATAAGTGATTTCCTTCATGTCTTCGTCATGATAGTATAATTATATCTTTATTTACAATCAATTTATATATATAAGTTATTCTAATAAGAGATAATATGAAGTTATTTAATAAGTATCTACAGATACAAATATTTTAGATTTATCTTTACGTAATTACTCATACTATTTTCAGTATAGAATTTAGAATAAAGTGTTTTTAATTGTTTACTTCTAAGTTTCAATAAAATGAAACGGGCTCAAAAGTCTTTAGGGCAGTATATATTTGTCATTAATAAAATTTTGCCGTGAATTGCTAATATGAGGCGTGGGGAAAGCAGTTGCCCACAAACACATTAAATAGAAAAAATAGTATTTTGGAAATTAAATATGCTTCTTCACTTCAACCAATTTGTAAAACATCTACTAGAACTTCATTAGACATAAAAATCATGATTACATTGAACATAGATAGTACTAGTCCGAACTAAATAGTAAATATTCAGAGCATGTACTGTTTTTCATGATGCAATGTTAGAACTAAATATTACAACACAAATCACTATATATATTATAAATAATGTTAATCTAACAGTAGAGGAGAGCCGTCATCTCGTCATCAAATCCAAAACTTGAAAAATCAACCCTTTCTATCTCTTCTTCCACTTGAGGTCCTGCCACTGCAGGTGCCACGTCAACACCAGTGGGCCCAGGGACGCTTCGACTTATACCCTGCCAATCATTCTCCATCTCATTAGACCAACCTTGTCCGGTTACCACATTAGCTGTAAACCCCATAAGGGGATCCGGTAATGCGACCGAAGGGAGCCACGTGTCAGCACCAATGAGAGGCGGCACTGGTGGTGGCGGCAAGTCGCTTATCCTCTTATCGATTTCCTTGAGACGCATCTCTACCACAGCACCCAGATTAACGATCATCTCGATTGATGCCACATCAGCAATGCTGGACTGGCCTTGGAACACCTCATGCAAGAGAATTCCCGTCTCAAGCTCGCAATTCTCGCTCTGCACTTTGCCCAATTGGACTTGAATCTTCTCTATTTGTTGAAGAAGAAAGCTTTCTAGGTTCACCATTCTCTTGCTCTTTTCGGCATCTGGAATGGCACTGAAGCGTGAGAGAATCTGCATCGCATCCTCTCCCGCAGGCCATGTTTCAGGATTACGATCATGAGGCCCCTGAGAGATCACCGTGCAAACGTCCACATGGCACAGAGTCGAGAGCTCGAGTGCCTTCTTGATAAGAGAAGCTTTTCTCTTCTTAAACGTCGCACGACGGATCGAGGGATTGGCAATTGGCTGGAGGATAGTCTTCTTCTTTGGCATTGTTCTCTCTCTCTCTCTCTCTCGCTCTTCTGCGCCTTGTTTCTAATTCTCTCTCTGATAATACTCTATTGTATCTTTTGGAAGTTTTTCTTTCCAAAAAACAAGGTAACTAAGAACGGGGGAAGGAGGGAAGAATATATGGAAAGAGGAGTAAGGGCTAAGGCGGTCTGATGTTGCTCCATTTACTTAGCGAACAAGCTGGAAATTCTGAATAATTTATAGGGACCAGGATGTAAATATTAGAAAAATAAACTAGTTTAAGGGTCTGTATGGTGTATGTCTATTGTCTGTGACTATTTTTTTTTATCCATTGCTTGATTCGTTAGAAAATGGACCCATCTACACCGTGATATATCGTTAAAAGATTCATGTGATTTACTCATGGCTTCTCGACGAAAGAGGAAATATATATAAACTGACAGAAAGAACTTTTAATAAACCAGTTAAGATAGACAGCATTTACAAATTTGGACATGCAATCGAATCAATGTTAATTATGTATCTGATGTGATTTTTTTTAAAAAGTACTTTTCCGCTCAAGCACGGAGATTGTGATTTTGTGAGGCATGTTAATTATGTTTCTGATGTGATTTGTGAGGCATTTCCGTGCTTGTGATTTTGCGCTCAGGCACGGAGATTTAAAAGTAATTTTTGTGATGCATCTCATCATAATAAAATTATATATATATATATATAGAGAGAGAGAGAGAGTGTGTGTGTGTGTGTTTTGTTACGGTGAGTTGAGATCAAAACTCCTAGATCTAGTTAAAAATAACTGATCCAAACTGTCCAATATGATCAACCTATTGAAATCTCCACGCAGACCGAATTTTACATTTTTTCGAAATTTCTAAGTATTTTTTTAAAATTTTAAAAAATTATTAATCTAATTAGTTCTTAACCGTTCAAAATCAGCAGCTTTTAAAATGAAATTCATATGTTATTTCTTCAAATGTAGATTATTGTGATGAAATAACTTAAAATGAATCTAGAAAAGATTGAAATGATCAAATGAGGCTCAGAATTACATTATTTGCACTAAATATACGTTATTTCCATTTATAATCCAATATTTTTGAATAAATAACATATCAATCACATTTTAGATACTATAAAGAATTTAAATGTCGATTATTATCATGAAATTATTTAAAAAGAATCGAGAAATGATTGAAATACCCAAAGATGCTTAGAACTGCATAATTTACACTTTATAGGCGCAATTACAATGTATAATCCAATCCTTTTTAATAAATAACATATGTATCATATTCTAGAGATTATAAAGATTAAATAAAAATTATTGTGATGAAATGACTTAAAATGAATCCAGAAACTAATGAAATGCACAAAGGATTCTCAAAATTGAATTATTCGCACTTTACATGCGTAATTACCATGTACAATCCAACCTTTTTGAATAAATAACATATAAATCATATTCTACACAGTATAAAGAGTTTAAATATAAACTAGTGTGATAAAATGGCTTGTAATGAATCCATAAATGATTGACATGCTCAAATGATGCTCAGAATTGCATTATTTGCACTTTATATGCGTAATTACCATGTAAAATCTAATCTTTTCAATAAATAACATATGAATGAAATTATAGACAGTATAAAGAGTTTAAATTTATATTATTGTGATGAAATTATTTAGAATTAATCCAGAAACAATTGAAATGCTCAAATAATGCTCATAATTGCATTATTTGCATTATATATGCGTGATTACCATGTATAATCCAATCTTTTAGAAGAAATAGCATATTAATCATATTCTAAACAGTATAAATAGTTTATAAGTAGATTATTGTGATGAAATGACTTACAATGAATCATGGAACAATTGAAATGCACAAATGATGCTTAGAATTACATTATTCGCACTTTATATGTGTAATTACCATATACAATCCAACCTTTTTGAATAAATAACATATGAATCATATTCTAGATAGTATAACGAGTTTAAATACGGATTATTGTGATGAAATGACATAGAATGATCCAGAAACGATTGAAATGCTCAAATGATGCTCAACATTGCATTATTCGCATTTTATGTGCGTAATTACCGTATATAATCCAATATTTTACAATAAATAACATATGAATCATATTTTAGACATTCTAAAGAGTTAAATGTAAATTATTGTGATGAAATGGCTTGTAATGAATCCAGAAAGGATTGAAATGCTCAAATGATGCTCAAAATTGCAATATTTGCACTTTATATGCGTAATTACAATGTATAATCAAATCGTTTTGTACAAATAGCATATGAATCATATTGTAAACAGTAAACAGATTTTAAATGTAAATTATTGTGATGAAATAACTTAGAATGAATCCAGAAACGATTGAAATGCTCAAATGACGCTTAGAATTACATTATTTGCACTTTATTTGTGTAAATACGATGTATAATCAAACCATTTTGAATAAATAACTTATTACTCGTATTCTAGATAGTATAAAGATTTTGAATGTAGATTATTGAGATGAAATGACTTAGAATAAATCCAAAATGATTGAAAATTTAGAATTGCATTATTTGCTTTATATATGCGTAATTACCATGTATAATAAAAAAATTTTGAATAAATTGACAAAAGGATGAAAAAATGGAAAGTATTAAAGAGTTTAAATGTTGATTATTGTGATGAAATGACTTAGAATGAATCCAAAAACGATTGAAATGCTCAAATGATGCTCATAATTGAATTATTTGCACTATATATGCGTAATAACCATATATAATCTAGTTTTTTGAATAAATAATTAATGAATCATATTATGGGATGTATAAAGAGTTTAAATATAGATTATTGTGATAAGATTATTTAGAATTAATCCAGGAACGATTGAAATGCTCAAATGATGCTCAGAATTGCATTATTTACATTTTATAAGCCTAATTATCATTTAAATTGCAATCTTTTTAAATAAATCACATATGAATCATATTATAGACAGCATAAAGAGTTTAAATTTAGATTATTGTGATGAAATGACTTAGAAAGAATGCAGAAACTATTGAAATGCTCAAATAATACTCAGAATTGCATAATTTGCAATACATATGCTTAATTCCCATGTATAATCCAATCTTTTTTATTGAATAACATAAGAATAACATTATAGAGAGTATAAAGATTTTAAATACGGATTATTGTGATGAAATGACCTAGAGTGAATCCAGAAACGATTGAAATGCTCAGAACTGCATTATTTGCACTTTCAGTTCATCATTTGCACTTTATCATGTATAATCCAATCTTTTTGAATAAATAACAAATGATTAATATTCAAGACAAAATAAAGAGTCTAAATGTAGATTATTGTGATGAAATGACTTACAGTAAATCCAGAAACGATTGAAAGGCTCAAATGCTCAGAATTGCATTATTTGCACTTTATATGCGTAATTATCATGTATATTCCAATCTTTTTAAATAAATACCATATAAATCATATTGTTGACAGTATAAATAATTTAAAATGTAGATTATTGCGATGAAATGACCTAGAATGAATCCACAATGGATTGAGATTCTCAAATGATTTTCAAAATTGCATTATTTGAACTTTATATGTGTAATTACCAAGTATAAACCAATAGTTTTGAATAAATAACATATGAATCGTATTATAGACTGTATAATGAGTTTAAATGTAGATTATTGTGATGAAATGACTTAGAATGGATCCAGAAACGATTGAAATAATCAAATGATGTTCGGAATTTCATTATTAGCAATTTATATGCGTAATTACCATGTATAATCCAATCTTGTTGAATAAATAACATATGAATCGTATTCTAGACAGTATAAAGAGTTTAAATTTAGATTATTGTGATGAAATGACTTAGAATTAATACAGAATCGATTGAAATGCCCAACAGTTGCTCAGAATTTCATTATTTGTACATTTTGTACATTATTTGGACTTTATATGTGTAATTACCATTTATAATCAATTCTTTTTTAAAAAATAACATATGATTCGCATGCCAGAAAGAATAAAAAATCCAAAATATAGATTATTGCGATGAAATGACATAGAATGAATACAGAAAAAGAATGAGATGCTCAAATAATTTTCAAAATTGCATTATTCGAACTTTATATGCGTAATTACCAAGTATAAACCAATTTTTTTTAATAAATAACATATGAATCATATTCTAAATAGTATAAAGACTTTAAATGTAGATTATGGTGACGAAATGACTAAGAATGAATCCAGAAATCATTGAAAATCTCAAATGATGCTAAGAATTGCATTATTTGCATTTTTATGCATTATTTGCAATTTATTTGCGTAATTACCATGTATAATCCAATATTGTTCAATTATTACATCTGAATCATATTCTAGACAGTATAAAGAGTTTGAATGTAGATTATTGTGATGAAATGACTTAGAATGAACACAGAAACGATTGAAATGCTCAACAGTAGGTCCGAATTTTATTATTTGCACTTTCTGTGCATTATTGTTTACCTCGAATTTTTGCCGCACAAGAAAATTGCAACAAGTCACGAGACGGTGAAAATAGGGCCCGTGAACACATGACAGGTCCCGACTCTCAGAGGGAGGGGGTCAATTTTTTTTTTAGAAAAGCTTGGTAGCGGCTACCAAGTAGTGGTACACAGGTACACACGCAAATAAAAATAAAATTAAACCTACAAAAAAAAGACAAGAAAAAAAGATAATCGGTCGAATTGCATTCACGGTCATACCAATCCCTCCTTTTACACCTCCACGGTCATACCTCCTCACTCACCGATAACAATCGGCTGCACATCTTCAACCACCGGCCACACATTTTCAAGTACCGGGCCCACACCCTCAAGCACCGCAGCACCTTCACGTGCCTTGAGAGTGCCTCCTCGCGCACCGGCCACTCATGTCCTGGCTGCACCTCCTCGCACACGAGCCACACTTCCTCGTGCCTCGGCAGAACCTACTAGTGCCCCGTCACCATCTTCTCACGCACTGGCCTTGTGCCTTGGGTATTAGTCACACCCCCCCGCTCACCGGCCACTTTGCATGCCCCCAGCAACACTTTTTAGCGCCCCCGACAGCGCCTCCTTGCTAACCGACCGCTTCTCGTGGTCCGGCCGCACATCCCGTGCCCCGGCAGCACCTCCTCATGCTCCGGCAGCACCACCTTGCGCTCCAGCACCACCTCCTTGCGTCCCGGCAACACCTTCTCGCTCATCGGACGCTCATCGTGCCCCAGCCGCACATCCTGTGTCCCGGCAGCACCTCCTCACACATCGACCGCACCAAATCCACCTCAACCCACTGCATGACCTCAAACTCACACCACCTCGGCAAAACTGCATGACCAAAAAATCTCTAAATCTCCGAGGACTGATCTAGGATACCCAAATTTCCTAGTATCAAGCTCAAAAATCTGAGTGACGGCACCAAGCCCAACCCAGCAAAGTAAAGTCAACCCAAGGCGAACCAAAGTGTCTCAAAACTGTGACCAAAGAACCTGACCTAGTGCAATAATTTTCATTGTTCGTGTTTGATATTGAATGTTTTCATTGCATTATTTTAATTCTTGACTATTTTGTGTTGCTTTCATTTAGACCCCACTAAACGCTAGTCATCAAAACAAAATAAAACTGACTCCGATTGCTTTTAATGCCTAATCACTTGATTATTCCCGATCTAGAGGTGCTCTTGTCTGATTCCCAACTCGGACTCAGATCGGAGGTAATTAACAGCAGGGGCTTGCGCCTGTTGGAAGGAAAGGACCTACACACAAACAATCAACTCTTGAGGTCCCTAGGGTCGCATTGCTATCTTTCGTTCGTAAAACGGGTAGTGGTGTTCGAATTCTAGGGGACTCAAGGGGTATCTGATCCGCATTTTCTTCGCCCCATAGAAGGCTATCTGTTCTTCCGTGGTTGGACTGAAAAAGTGCGAGACAATTATTTTCACTTTATATGCGTAATTGCCATGTATAATCCAATCTTTTTGAAAGATTAACATATGAATCAAATTCTAGATTGTATAATGAGTTTAAATTTAGATTATTGTGATGAAATGACTTAGAATGAATCCAGAAATAATTAAAATGCTCAACTGATGCTCACAATTGCATTATTTGCACTTTATATGCAAAATTAACATGTATAATCCAATCTTTTTGAATAAATAACTTATGAATGGTATACTAGATAGTATAAAGATTTTAAATGTAGATTATTGTGATGAAATGATCAAGAATCAATCCAGAAAATATTGAAATGCTCAAATGATGCTAAGAATTGCATTATTTGCCCTTTTTGTGCATTATTTTCAATTTATATGCATAATTACCATGTATAATCCTATCTTGTTGAATAAATAACATATGAATCGTATTCCAGACAGTATAAAGAGTTTAAATTTAGATTATTGTGATGAAATGAGTTAGAATTAATACAGAAATGATTGAAATGTTCAACAGTTACTCAGAATTTCATTATTTGCAATTTTTGTGCATTATTTGGACTTTATATGCATAATTACCATTTATAATCAATTCTTTTTTAATAAATGACATATGATTTGTATTCTAGACAGTATGAAGAGTTCAAAATATTGATTGTTGTGATGAAATAACATAGAATGAATATAGAATCGATTGAGATGGTAAAATGATTTACAAAATTGCATCATTTGAACATTATATACGTAATTACCATGTATAAACCAATCTTTTTGAATAAATAACATATGAATCATATTCTTGATAGTATAAACAATTTAAATGTATATTATTGTGATGAAATGACCTAGAATGAATCCAGAAACCATTGAAATGCTCAAATGATGCTAAGAATTGCCTTATTTGATCTTTTTGTGCATTATTTGCAATTTATATGCGTCATTATAATGTATAATCGCATATTGTTGAATAAATAACCTATGAATAGTATTATAGACGGTATAAAGAGTTTGAATTAAGATTATTATGTTGAAATGAGTTAGAATGAATATAGAAACGATTGAAATGCTCAACAGTTGCTCAGTATTTCATTATTTGCACTTCATCTGCAATATTTGCAATTTATATGCGTAATTACCATGAATAATCCAATCTTGTTGAATAAATTACATATGAATCTTATTCTAGACAGTATAAATAGTTTGAATTTAGATTATTGTGATGAAATTACTTAGAATGAATACAGAAAAGATTGAAATGCTCAACAGTTGCTCAGAATTTCATTGTTTGCACTTTATGTGCATTATTTGCAATTTATATACGTAATTACGATGAATAATCCAATCTTGTTGAATAAATAACAGATGAATCGTATTCTAGAAAGTATAATAAGTTTGAACGTAGATTATTGTGATGAAATGACCTATATTGAATCGAGAAATGATTGAGATGCTTAAAAGATGCTCGAAATTGCATTATATGAATTTTATATGCGTAATTACCAAGTATAATCCAATCTTTTAGAATAAATAACATTTGAATCATATTCTAGACAGTATAAAAAGTTTAAATATAGATTAGTATGTTGAAATGACTTAGAATGGATCCAGAAATGATTGAAATGCTGAAATTATGCTCATAATTTCATTATTTGCACTTCATGTGCATTATTTTCACTTTATATGTGTAATTATCATGTATTATCTAATCTTTTAGAATAATTAAAATATGAATCAATTTCTAGTCAGTATAAAGATATTAAATGTAAATGTATTGTCTTAGAATGAATCCAGAAACAATTGAAATGCACAAATGATGCTAAAAAATTGCATTATTTTGCATTTTCAGTGCGTCATTAGCACTTTATATTCTTAATGACCATGTATAATCCAATCTTTTTGAATAAATAACCTATGAATCGAATTCTAGATAGTATAAAGACTTTAAATGTATATTATTGTGATGAAATGAACAAGAATCAATCCAGAAAACATTGAAATGCTCAAATGATGCTAAGAATTGCATTATTTGCTCTTTCTATGGATTATTTGTAATTTACATGTGTAATTACCATGTATAATCCAATCTTGTGGAATAAATAACATATGAATCGTATTCTAGACAGTATAAATAGTTTAAATTTTGATTATTGTGATGAAATGGCTTAGAATTAATACACAAACGATTGAAATGCTCAACAGTTACTCAGAATTTCAATATTTGCAATTTTGGTGGATTATTTGGACTTTATATGCATTCTAACCATTTATAATCCAATCTTTTTGAATAAATAACATATGATTCGTATTCTACGCAGTATAAAAAGTTCAAAATGTATATTGTTGTGATAGAATGACATAGAATGAATATAGAAACGATTGAGATGCTAAAATGATTTTCAAAATTTCATTATTTGAAATTTCTATGCGTAATTACCATGTATAAACCAATCTTTTTGAATAAATAACATATGAATCATATTGATAGTATAAAGACTTTAAATGTAGATTATCGTGATAAAATTATCAAGAATGAGTCCAGAAACCATTGCTCAAATGATACTAAGAATTGCATTATTTGATCTTTTGGAGCATTATTTGCAATTTATATGCGTAATTATCATGTATAACCCAATATTGTTGAATAAATAACCTATAAATCGTATTCTTGACAGTGTAAAGAGTTGGAATGTTGATTATTGTGATGAAATTACTTAGAATGAATGCAGAAAAGATTGAAATTCTCGACAGTTGCTCAGAATTTCATTGTTTCACTTTATGAGCATTATTTGCAATTTATATGCGTAATTACCATGAATAATCCAATCTTGTTGATTAAATAACATATGAATCATATTCTAGACAGTATAATGAGTTTGAATTTAGATCATTGTGATGAAATGACTTAGAATGAATCCAGAATTGATTGAAATGCTCAAATGATGCTCACAATTACATTATTTGCATTTTATATGAAAAATTAACATGTGTAATCCAATCTTTTTGAATAAATATCTTATGAATCGTATACTAGATAGTATAAATGTAGATTATTGTGATGAAATGACCAAGAATCAATCCATAAAACTTTGAAATTCTCAAATGATGCGAAGAATTGAATTATTTGCTCTTTTTGTGCATTATTTGCAATTTATATGCGTAATTACCAAGTATAATCCTATCTTGTTGAATAAATAACATATGAATCGTATTCTAGACAGTATAAAGAATTTAAATTTAGATTATTGTGATGAAATGACTTAGAATTAATACAGAAACAATTGAAATGCTCAATAGTTACTCAGAATTTCATTATTTGCAATTTTTGTGCATTATTTGGACTTCATATACGTAAATACCTTTATAATCCAGTCTTTTTGAATAAATAACATGTGATTCGTATTCTAGACAGTATTAAGAGTTCAACATGTAGATTATTTTGATGAAATGACATAGAATGAATATAGAAACGTTTGAGATGCTAAAATGATTTTCAAAATTGCATTATTTGAACTTTATATGCGTGATTACCATGTATAAACCAATCTTTTTGAATAAATAACATATGAATCATATTATTGATAGTATAAAGACTTTAAACGTAGCTTATTGTGAGGAAATTATCAAGAATGAATCCAGAAACCATTGAAATGCTTAAATGATACTAAGAATTGCATTATTTGATATTTTGGTGAATTATTTGCTATTTATATGCGTAATTATCATGTATGATCCAATATTGATCAATAAATAACTTATGAATCGTATTCTAGACAGTGTAAAGAGTTGGAATGTTAATTATTGTGATGAAATTACATAGAATGATTACAGAAAAGATTGAAATACTCGACAGTTGCTCAGAATTTCATTGTTTGCACTTTATGAGCATTATTTGCAATTTATATGCGTAATTACCATGAATAATCCAATCTTGTTGAATAAATAACAGATGAATCGTATTCTAGACAGTATAGTGAGTTTGAACATAGATTATTGTGATGAAATGACCAAGAATGAATCCAGAAAACATTGAAATGCTCAAGTGATGCTAAGAGTTGTATTATTTTTTCTTTTTGTGCACTATTTGCAATTTATATGCATAATTATCATGTATAATCCAATATTGTTGAATAAATAACGTATGAATCTTATTCTAGACGGTATAAAGAGTTTGAATGAAGATTATTGTGATGAAATGAGTTAGAATGAATACAGAAACGATTCAAATGCTCGACAGTTGTTCAGAATTTCATTATTTGCACTTTATGTGCAATATTTGCACTTTATGTGCGTAATTACCATGAATAATCCAATCTTGTTGAATAAATTACATATGAATCTTATTCTAAACAGTATAAATAGTTTGAATTTAGATTATTGTGATGAAATTACTTAGAATGAATACAGAAAAGGTTGAAATGCTCAACAGTTGCTCAAAATTTCATTGTTTGCACTTTATGTGCATTATTTGCAATTTATATGCATAATTACCATGAATAATCCAATCTTGTTGAATAAATTACATATGAATCTTATTCTAAACAGTATAAATAGTTTGAATTTAGATTATTGTGATGAAATTACTTAGAATGAATACAGAAAAGGTTGAAATGCTCTACAGTTGCTCAAAATTTCATTGTTTGCACTTTATGTGCATTATTTGCAATTTATATGCGTAATTACCATGAATAATCCAATCTTGTTGAATAAATAACGTATGAATCTTATTCTAGACGGTATAAAGAGTTTGAAGGAAGATTATTGTGATGAAATGAGTTAGAATGAATACAGAAACGATTCAAATGCTCGACAGTTGCTCAGAATTTCATTATTTGCACTTTATGTGCAATATTTGCAATTTATGTGCGTAATTACCATGAATAATCCTATCTTGTTGAATAAATTACATATGAATCTTATTCTAAACAGTATAAATAGTTTGAATTTAAATTATTGTGATGAAATTACTTAGAATGAATACAGAAAAGGTTGAAATGCTCAACAGTTGCTCAAAATTTCATTGTTTGCACTTTATGTGCATTATTTGCAATTTATATGCGTAATTACCATGAATAATCCAATATTGTTGAATAAATAACTGATGAATCGTATTCTAGACAGTATAGTGAGTTTGAACATAGATTATTGTGATGAACTGACTTAGAATGAATCCAGAAATGATTGAAATGCTCAAATGATGCTCACAATTGCATTATTTGCACTTTATATGCAAAATTGACATGTGTAATCCAATCTTTTTGAATAAATAACTTATGAATCGTATACTAGATAGTATAAAGATTTTAAATGGAGATTATTCAGATGAAATGACCAAGAATCAATCCAGAAAACATTGAAATTCTCAAATGATGCTAAGAATTGCACTATTTGTTCTTTTTGTACATTATTTGCAATTGATATGCGTAATTATCATGTATAATCCAATATTGTTGAATAAATAACCTATGAATCGTATTCTAGACGGTATAAAGAGTTTGAATGAAGATTATTGTGATGAAATGAGTTAGAATGAATACAGAAACGATTGAAATGCACGACAGTTGCTTAGAATTTCATTATTTGCACTTTATGTGCGATATTTGCAATTTATATGCGTAATTACCAAGAATAATCCAATCTTGTTGAATAAATTACATATGAATCTTATTCTAGGCAGTATGAAGAGTTTGAATTTAGATTATTGTGGACCTAGAATGAATACAGAAATGATTGAAATGCTTAACAATTGCTCACAATTGCAATATTTGCACTTTGAGTGCATTATTTGCACTTTATATGCGAAATTAAAATGTAAAGTCCAATCTTTTTGAATAAATAACTTATGAATAGTATTCTAGAAAGTATAAAGAGTTTAAAAGTAGATTATTGTGATGAAATGTCCAAGATTGAATCGAGAAATGATTGAGATGCTTAAATGATTGTCGAAATTGCATTATTTGAACTTTATATGCGTAATTACCAAGTATAATAAAATCTTTTAGTATATATAACATTTGAATCGTATTCTAGACAGTATAAAGAGTTTAAATGTAGATTATTATGTTGAAATGACTTAGAATGGATCCAGAAATGATTGAAATGCTGAAAATATGCTCATAATTTCATTATTTGCACTTTCTGTGCATTATTTTCACTTTATTTGTGTAATTACCATGTTTATCCTATCTTAAAGAATAATTAAAATATGAATCAATTTCTAGTCAATATAAAGAGATTAAATGTATAATTAGTATTGAAATGTCTTAGAATGAATCCAGAAACAATTGAAATGCACAAATGATGCTAAAATTATTTGCATTTTCAGTGCGTCATTTGCACTTTATATTATTAATGACCATGTACAATCCAATCTTTTTTTAATAAATAACCTATGAATCGTATTCTAGATAGTATAAAGACTTTAAATATATATTATTGTGATGAAATGAACAAGAATCAATCCAGAAAACTTTGAAATGCTCAAATGATGCTAAGAATTGCATTATTTGATCTTTTGGTGCATTATTTGCAATTTATATGCGTAATTATCTTGTATAATCCAATATTGTTCAATAAGTAACCTATGAATCGTATTCTAGACAGTGTAAAGAGTTGGAATGTTGATTATTGTTGTGAAATTACTTAGAATGAATACAGAAACGATTGAAAAGCTCAACAGTTACTCAGAATTTCATTATTTACACTTTCTGTGCATTAGTTAGACTTTATATGTGTTATTACCATTTATAATCTAATCTTCTTGAATAAATAGCATATAATTCGTATTCCACGCAGTATAAAAAGTTCAAGATGTATATTGTTTTGATAGAATAACATAGAATGAATATAGAAATGATTGAGATGCTAAAATGATTTTCAAAATTTCATTATTTGAAATTTCTATGCGTAATTACCATGTATAAACCAATCTTTTTGAATAAATAACATATGAATCATATTGATAGTATAAAGACTTTAAATGTAGATTATTGTGATAAAATTATCAAGAATGTGTCCATAAACCATTGAAATGCTCAAATGATACTAAGAATTGCATTATTTGATCTTTTAGTGCATTATTTTCAATTTATATGCGTAATTATCATGTATAATCCAATATTGTTGAATAAATAACCTATGAATCGTATTCTAGACAGTGTAAAGAGTTGGAATGTTGATTATTGTGATGAAATTACTTAGAATGAATACAGAAAAGATTGAAATGCTCGACAGTTGCTCAGAATTTCATTGTTTCACTTTATGTGCATTATTTGCAATTTATATGCGTAATTACCATGAATAATCCAATCTTGTAGATTAAATAACATATGAATCGTATTCTAGACAGTATAATGAGTTTGAATTTAGATCATTGTGATGAAATGACTTAGAATGAATCCAGAATTGATTGAAATGCTCAAATGATGCTCACAATTACATTATTTGCATTTTATATGAAAAATTAACATGTGTAATCCAATCTTTTTGAATAAATAACTTATGAATCGTATAATAGATAGTATAAATGTAGATTATTGTGATGAAATGACCAAGAATCAATCCATAAAACTTTGAAATTCTCAAATGATGCGAAGAATTGAATTATTTGCTCTTTTTGTGCATTATTTGCAATTTATATGCGTAATTACCAAGTATAATCCTATCTTGTTGAATAAATAACATATGAATCGTATTCTAGACAGTATAAAGAATTTAAATTTAGATTATTGTGATGAAATGACTTAGAATTAATACAGAAACAATTGAAATGCTCAATAGTTACTCAGAATTTCATTATTTGCAATTTTTGTGCATTATTTGGACTTCATATACGTAAATACCTTTATAATCCAGTCTTTTTGAATAAATAACATGTGATTCGTATTCTAGACAGTATTAAGAGTTCAACATGTAGATTATTTTGATGAAATGACATAGAATGAATATAGAAACGTTTGAGATGCTAAAATGATTTTCAAAATTGCATTATTTGAACTTTATATGCGTGATTACCATGTATAAACCAATCTTTTTGAATAAATAACATATGAATCATATTATTGATAGTATAAAGACTTTAAATGTAGCTTATTGTGATGAAATTATCAAGAATGAATCCAGAAACCATTGAAATGCTCAAATGATACTAAGAATTGCATTATTTGATATTTTGGTGAATTATTTGCTATTTATATGCGTAATTATCATGTATGATCCAATATTGATCAATAAATAACTTATGAATCGTATTCTAGACAGTGTAAAGAGTTGGAATGTTAATTATTGTGATGAAATTACTTAGAATAATTACAGAAAAGATTGAAATACTCGACAGTTGCTCAGAATTTCATTGTTTGCACTTTATGAGCATTATTTGCAATTTATATGTGTAATTACCATGAATAATCCAATCTTGTTGAATAAATAACATATGAATCGTATTCCAGACAGTATAATGAGTTTGAATTTAGATTATTGTGATGAAATGACATAGAATGAATCCAGAAATGATTGAAATGCTCAAATGATGCTCACAATTGCATTATTTGCACTTTATATGCAAAATTAACATGTGTAATCCAATCTTTTTGAATAAATAACTTATGAATCGTATACTAGATAGTATAAATGTAGATTATTGTGATGAACTGACCAAGAATCAATCCAGAAAACATTGAAATGCTCAAATGATGCTAAGAATTGCATTATTTGCTCTTTTTGTGCATTATTTGCAATTTGTTTGCGTAATTACCATGTATAATCCTATCTTGTTGAATAAATAACATATGAATCGTATTCTAGACAGTATAAAGAGTTTAAATTTAGATCATTGTGATGAAATGACTTAGAATTAAAACAGAAATAATTGAAATGCTCAACAGTTACTCAGAATTTCTTTATTTGCACATTTTTTTGCATTATTTGGACTTTATATACGTAATTACCATTTATAATCCTATCTTTTTTAAAAAATAACATATGATTCGTATTCTAGACAGTATTAAGAGTTCAACATGTGGATTATTGTGATGAAATAACATAGAATGAATATAGAAAAGTTTGAGATGCTAAAATGCTTTTCAAAATTGCATTATTTCAACTTTATATGCGTAATTACCTTGTATAAACCAATCTTTTTGAATAAATAGCATCTGAAAATCATATTATTGATAGTATAAAGACTTTAAATGTAGATTATTGTGATGAAATGACCAAGAATAAATCCAGAAACCATTGAAATGCTCAAGTGATGCTAAGAGTTGTATTATTTGATCTTTTTGTGCACTATTTGCAATTTATATGCATAATTATCATGTATAATCCAATATTGTTGAATAAATAACGTATGAATCTTATTCTAGACGGTATAAAGAGTTTGAATGAAGATTATTGTGATGAAATGAGTTAGAATGAATACAGAAACGATTCAAATGCTCGACAGTTGCTCAGAATTTCATTATTTGCACTTTATGTGCAATATTTGCACTTTATGTGCGTAATTACCATGAATAATCCTATCTTGTTGAATAAATTACATATAAATCTTATTCTAAACAGTATAAATAGTTTGAATTTAGATTATTGTGATGAAATTACTTAGAATGAATACAGAAAAGGTTGAAATGCTCAACAGTTGCTCAAAATTTCATTGTTTGCACTTTATGTGCATTATTTGCAATTTATATGCGTAATTACCATGAATAATCCAATCTTGTTGAATAAATAACAGATGAATCGTATTCTAGACAGTATAGTGAGTTTGAACATAGATTATTGTGATGAAATGACATAGAATGAATCCAGAAATGATTGAAATGCTCAAATGATGCTCACAATTGCATTATTTGCACTATATATGCAAAATTGACATGTGTAATCCAATCTTTTTGAATAAATAACTTATGAATCGTATACTAGATAGTATAAAGATTTTAAATGGAGATTATTCTGATGAAATGACCAAGAATCAATCCAGAAAACATTGAAATTCTCAAATGATGCTAAGAATTGCATTATTTGTTCTTTTTGTACATTATTTGCAATTGATATGCGTAATTATCATGTATAGTCCAATATTGTTGAATAAATAACCTATGAATCGTATTCTTGACGGTATAAAGAGTTTGAATGAAGATTATTGTGATGAAATGAGTTAGAATGAATACAGAAACGATTGAAATGCACGACAGTTGCTTAGAATTTCATTATTTGCACTTTATGTGCGATATTTGCAATTTATATGCGTAATTACCAAGAATAATCCAATCTTGTTGAATAAATTACATATGAATCTTATTCTAGACAGTATGAAGTGTTTGAATTTAGATTATTGTGGACCTAGAATGAATATAGAAATGATTGAAATGCTTAACAATTGCTCAGAATTGCAATATTTGCACTTTGAGTGCATTATTTGCACTTTATATGCGAAATTAAAATGTAAAGTCCAATCTTTATGAATAAATAACTTATGAATAGTATTCTAGAAAGTATAAAGAGTTTAAAAGTAGATTATTGTGATGAAATGACCAAGATTGAATCGAGAAATGATTGAGATGCTTAAATGATTGTCGAAATTGCATTATTTGAACTTTATATGCGTAATTACCAAGTATAATAAAATCTTTTAGTATATATACATTTGAATCGTATTATAGACAGTATAAAGAGTTTAAATATTGATTATTATGTTGAAATGACTTAGAATGGATCCAGAAATGATTGAAATGCTGAAAATATGCTCATAATTTCATTATTTGCACTTTCTGTGCATTATTTTCACTTTATTTGTGTAATTACCATGTTTATCCTATCTTCAAGAATAATTAAAATATGAATCAATTTCTAGTCTGTATAAAGAGATTAAATGTATAATTAGTATTGAAATGTCTTAGAATGAATCCAGAAACAATTGAAATGCACAAATGATGCTAAAATTATTTGCATTTTCAGTACGTCATTTGCACTTTATATTATTAATGACCATGTACAATCCAATCTTTTTTAATAAATAACCTATGAATCGTATTCTAGATAGTATAAAGACTTTAAATATATATTATTGTGATGAAATGAACAAGAATCAATCCAGAAAACTTTGAAATGCTCAAATGATGCTAAGAATTGCATTATTTGAACTTTTGGTGCATTATTTGCAATTTATATGCGTAATTATCTTGTATAATCCAATATTGTTCAATAAGTAACCTATGAATCGTATTCTAGACAGTGTAAAGAGTTGGAATGTTGATTATTGTTGTGAAATTACTTAGAATGAATACGGAAACGGTTGAAATGCTCAACAGTTACTCAGAATTTCATTATTTGCACTTTCTGTGCATTAGTTAGACTTTATATGCGTTATTACCATAATAATCTAATCTTCTTGAATAAATAACATATAATTCGTATTCCACGCAATATAAAAAGTTCAAGATGTATATTGTTTTGATAGAATAACATAGAATGAATATAGAAATGATTGAGATGCTAAAATGATTTTCAAAATTTCCTTATTTGAAATTTCTATGCGTAATTACCATGTATAAACCAATCTTTTTGAATAAATAACATATGAATCATATTGATAGTATAAAGACTTTAAATGTAGATTATTGTGATAAAATTATCAAGAATGTGTCCAGAAACCATTGAAATGCTCAAATGATACTAAGAATTGCATTATTTGATCTTTTAGTGCATTATTTGCAATTTATATGCGTAATTATCATGTATAATCCAATATTGTTGAATAAATAACCTATGAATCGTATTCTAGACAGTGTAAAGAGTTGGAATGTTGATTATTGTGATGAAATTACTTAGAATGAATACAGAAAAGATTGAAATGCTCGACAGTTGCTCAGAATTTCATTGTTTCACTTTATGTGCATTATTTGCAATTTATATGCGTAATTACCATGAATAATCCAATCTTGTAGATTAAATAACATATGAATCGTATTGTAGACAGTATAATGAGTTTGAATTTAGATCATTGTGATGAAATGACTTAGAATGAATCCAGAATTGATTGAAATGCTCAAATGATGCTCACAATTACATTATTTGCATTTTATATGAAAAATTAACATGTGTAATCCAATCTTTCTGAATAAATAACTTATGAATCTTATACTAGATAGTGTAAATGTAGATTATTGTGATGAAATGACCAAGAATCAATCCATAAAACTTTGAAATTCTCAAATGATGCGAAGAATTGCATTATTTGCTCTTTTTGTGCATTATTTGCAATTTATATGCGTAATTACCAAGTATAATCCTATCTTGTTGAATAAATAACATATGAATCGTATTCTAGACAGTATAAAGAATTTAAATTTAGATTATTGTGATGAAATGACTTAGAATTAATACAGAAACAATTGAAATGCTCAATAGTTACTCAGAATTTGATTATTTGCAATTTTTGTGCATTATTTGGACTTCATTTACGTAAATACCTTTATAATCCAGTCTTTTTGAATAAATAACATGTGATTCGTATTCTAGACAGTATTAAGAGTTCAACATGTAGATTATTTTGATGAAATGACATAGAATGAATATAGAAACGTTTGAGATGCTAAAATGATTTTCAAAATTGCATTATTTGAACTTTATATGCGTGATTACCATGTATAAACCAATCTTTTTGAATAAATAACATATGAATCATATTATTGATAGTATAAAGACTTTAAATGTAGCTTATTGTGATGAAATTATCAAGAATGAATCCAGAAACCATTGAAATGCTCAAATGATACTAAGAATTGCATTATTTGATCTTTTGGTGAATTATTTGCTATTTATATGCGTAATTATCATGTATGATCCAATATTGATCAATAAATAACTTATGAATCATATTCTAGACAGTGTAAAGAGTTGGAATGTTAATTATTGTGATGAAATTACTTAGAATGATTACAGAAAAGATTGAAATACTCGACAGTTGCTCAGAATTTCATTGTTTGCACTTTATGAGCATTATTTGCAATTTATATGCGTAATTACCATGAATAATCCAATCTTGTTGAATAAATAACATATGAATCGTATTCTAGACAGTATAATGAGTTTGAATTTAGATTATTGTGATGAAATGCCATAGAATGAATCCAGAAATGATTGAAATGCTCAAATGATGCTCACAATTGCATTATTTGCACTTTATATGCAAAATTAACATGTGTAATCCAATCTTTTTGAATAAATAACTTATGAATAGTATACTAGATAGTATAAATGTAGATTATTGTGATGAACTGACCAAGAATCAATCCAGAAAACATTGAAATGCTCAAATGATGCTAAGAATTGCATTATTTGCTCTTTTTGTGCATTATTTGCAATTTGTTTGCGTAATTACCATGTATAATCCTATCTTGTTGAATAAATAACATATGAATCGTATTCTAGACAGTATAAAGAGTTTAAATTTAGATTATTGTGATGAAATGACTTAGAATTAATACAGAAATAATTGAAATGCTCAACAGTTACTCAGAATTTCTTTATTTGCACTTTTTTTTTGCATTATTTAGACTTTATATACGTAATTACCATTTATAATCCTATCTTTTTAAATAAATAACATATGATTCGTATTCTAGACAGTATTAAGAGTTCAACATGTGGATTATTGTGATGAAATAACATAGAATGAATATAGAAAAGTTTGAGATGCTAAAATGCTTTTCAAAATTGCATTATTTCAACTTTATATGTGTAATTACCATGTATAAACCAATCTTTTTGAATAAATAGCATCTGAAAATCATATTATTGATAGTATAAAGACTTTAAATGTAGATTATTGTGATGAAATGACCAAGAATGAATCCAGAAAACATTGAAATGCTCAAGTGATGCTAAGAGTTGTATTATTTGATCTTTTTGTGCACTATTTGCAATTTATATGCATAATTATCATGTATAATCCAATATTGTTGAATAAATAACGTATGAATCTTATTCTAGACGGTATAAAGAGTTTGAATGAAGATTATTGTGATGAAATGAGTTAGAATGAATACAGAAACGATTCAAATGCTCGACAGTTGTTCAGAATTTCATTATTTGCACTTTATGTGCAATATTTGCACTTTATGTGCGTAATTACCATGAATAATTCTATCTTGTTGAATAAATTACATATGAATCTTATTCTAAACAGTATAAATAGTTTGAATTTAGATTATTGTAATGAAATTACTTAGAATGAATACAGAAAAGGTTGAAATGCTCAACAGTTGCTCAAAATTTCATTGTTTGCACTTTATGTGCATTATTTGCAATTTATATGCGTAATTACCATGAATAATCCAATCTTGTTGAATAAATAACAGATGAATCGTATTCTAGACAGTATAGTGAGTTTGAACATAGATTATTGTGATGAAATGACTTAGAATGAATCCAGAAATGATTGAAATGCTCAAATGATGCTCACAATTGCATTATTTGCACTTTATATGCAAAATTGAAATATGTAGTCCAATCTTTTTGAATAAATAACTTATGAATCGTATACTAGATAGTATAAAGATTTTAAATGGAGATTATTCTGATGAAATGACCAAGAATCAATCCAGAAAACAATGAAATTCTCAAATGATGCTAAGAATTGCATTATTTGTTCTTTTTGTACATTATTTGCAATTGATATGCGTAATTATCATGTATAATCCAATATTGTTGAATAAATAACCTATGAATCGTATTCTAGACGGTATAAAGAGTTTGAATGAAGATTATTGTGATGAAATGAGTTAGAATGAATACAGAAACGATTGAAATGCACGACAGTTGCTTAGAATTTCATTATTTGCACTTTATGTGCGATATTTGCAATTTATATGCGTAATTACCAAGAATAATCCAATCTTGTTGAATAAATTACATATGAATCTTATTCTAGACAGTATAAATAGTTTGAATTTAGATTATTGTGATGAAATGACCTAGAATGAATACAAAAACAATTGAAATGCTCAACAGTTGCTCATAATTGCAATATTTCCGCAGTGTGTGCATTATTTGCAATTTATATCTGAAATTAAAATGTAAAATCCTATCTTTTTGAATAAATAACTTATGAATCATATTCTAGAAAGTTCAAATGATACTAAGAATTGCATTATTTGATCTTTTTGTTTTGAAATGGCCAAGAATGAATCCAGAGACCATTGAAATGCTCAATTGATACTAAGAATTGCCTTATTTGATCTTTTTGTGCATTATTTGCGATTTATATGTGTAATTATCATGTATAATCCAATATTTTTCAATAAATAACCTATGAATTGTATTCTAGACAGTGTAAAGAGTTGGAATGTAGATTATTGTGATGAAATGTCTTAGAATGAATCCAGGAATTATTGAAATGTCCAAATGATGCTCAGAATTACATTATTCTCACTTTATTGGCGTAATTACCTTGTATAATCTAACCATTTTGAATAAATAACATACGAATCATATTCTAGATAGTATATAGATTTTAAATGTAGATTCTTGCGATGAAATGACTTAGAATAAATCCAGAAGGATTGAAATACTCAGATAATGCTCAGAATTGCATTATTTGCTCTATATATGCATAATTGAGATGATTGAAATACGCATATAAAGTGCAAATAATATAATTTTGAGTATCATTTGATCATTTCAATCATTTCTGGCTTCATTGTAAGTCATTTCAACACAATAATCAACATGTAATCTCTTGATACTGTCTAACATGTGATTCAAATGTTATTTATTCATAAAGATTTGATTATACGTGGTAATTATGCATCTAAAGTGCAAATAATGCAATTCTGAGTAGCATTTGAGCATTTCAATCATTTCTTGATTTATTCTAAGTCATTTCATCACAATATTCTACATTTAATCTCTGTATACTGTCTAGCATGTCATTCATATGTTACATGATAATTACGCATATAAAGCGCAAATAATGCAATTTTGAGTATCATTCGAGCAATTCAATCGTTTCCATATTCATTCTAAGTCATTTCACCATAATAATCTACATTTAAACCCTTTATATTGTCTAAAATATGATGTTTATGTTATTTATTCAAAAAGATTGGATTATACATGGTAATTACGCATATAAAGCGCAAATAATGCAATTACGAAGTATCGTTTTAGCATTTCAATTGTTTCTGGATTCATTCTAAGTCATTCTATCACCATAATCTACATTTAAACTCTTTATATTGTATAGAATATGATTCATATGTTATTTAATAAAAAAAATAGGTTATACATTGTAATTACGCATATAAAGTGCAAATAATGCAATTATGAGTATCATTTGAGTATTTCAATCGTTTCTGGATTCATAAAAACACTAGATACTTTTATAATAAAAAACGTAAAAGAAGACTCATCTAATTAGCCCTCTGGTATAACTTAATTAATTAGTAATAATAATTTTTTTTATTTGTTAATACATTTTAATAATAAAATATTAAATAAGTCATTATTAATTTGTAAAAACCTTAATATTTACTAAAATTTAATGCAAATCAACTAAATCGTATTTACCCAATTAAAATATTTTGACCCGCA
Source organism: Rhynchospora pubera (assembly GCA_028095005.1). Classification (NCBI taxonomy): domain Eukaryota; kingdom Viridiplantae; phylum Streptophyta; class Magnoliopsida; order Poales; family Cyperaceae; genus Rhynchospora; species Rhynchospora pubera. The sequence goes on along the minus strand of CM051463.1, from coordinate 9,550,445 downwards.
TCCAAACTTACCATCAATTCCTGGCTCCTTTGATTAGGCCAACAAATGCGATGAAACGATCATGAAACAATTTATTTTCGTTAACTGTTTCGTTTATGGAACAAAATAAAAATTAATTTGCGTTAACCGACAAGGCGACAATTAATTTTTATATATATTTTCCTATTTCGAAATGATCAAAACATGCAATTGTGTTTGATTTGTTGCTTTGACAATTAATTTTAGGATTAATTAGTTTTATGCCACCGTGAAAATTAGTTAATTAGAGATATGCCATTGTTAGATTGAAAATTAAATTTATGTCATCATCAAATTATGTAAATTAGAAATATACCATATCTCATTCCAAAAAAATTTAATTCTAAAAATACCATCATTAATGATCTCGATATTTTTTAAAAATCCCAAATTGCCCTTAGCTTGTTGATTAGGAATATTCTGGCTTCTGAACTTTGTCTGCTTGCTACCTCTACGTCGGCTATAAATCATGGACAGGTTAGAACTCCATTTTGCGATTTCATGACTTGCCCCAAAATTGGATCCTTAACGTCTTTCTCTGCTGCCCATTATCCTCTTTACTTTCATTCTGTAGGCCCATTTCGCGAAATAAAATTTAGGTATATGGTGTCTCAGTGTTCCGTCTGGTAAAAGCGGATTTCTCTCTCTTTGAAAATTTTTAGGTCTTGAAGTATTAATTGGCATCATTGGCACCCTTACTATCACCCAATTTTCAACTAATATTTTTTTTTCTTTATGTTGTGAAATAAAAATTGAATCCGTGGCTTTGGTATTTCATGAACTTGTCCATGTGACAAAGGACTTGGTATTTCATGAACTGCCACGTTGGATCCGTGACTTTGTCTCAACCTTATAACAAACACAGTAATTATATTTGTTTTATGTTTTTATTGGTCTTGATTTAGATTTATGCCATTGTAAATATTTAAAATTAGAAATATACCATCACTAAACGATAAATTATTTTTTTGCCACTATAAAATTATAGAAATTAGTTTTTTGCCATCGGACAATTATTTGACAACTTTACCCTTTTAAATATGCCACTATAAAAAAAAATTAGTAATATGCCATCACAAAAGATATAATTGGTTTTATACAATTATAAATCATTAACAATTAGTTTTATCAACTTTATACAAATTATTACAAACTCTAATTAGTAATACATTATTAGCATTTATGTGAAAGAAACAAATAACCATTATTATAGTGATGTTTTTTTAAAAATAAAGTAACACTCTATCAAGTCAAGTATATGCGTACAAATATAAGAATTAAAGTAACACTCTCTGTCCAATATAAGAATTCATTAGAATTGGTATAAATTTGAAATCAGCAAGGAAACTTATTATCAAATAAAATATGGCAAATATGAACGCCGTTTGTTTTTTATTTTGGTTCGTTTTTAATAAAGGGTAATTTGGACATTGAAAAAAACTAATGACAAATTTAGTAATGGCATTTTTAGAATTTAGTATGTTTTTTGAGAAATAGTGACATAAAACTAATTTTAGCAATTCTATAATGGCATAAATTTAATTAGCAATTTAAGAATGGCATTTCCCTAATTAACAAAAATCACAGTGGCATAAAACTAATTAAGACGATCCTAGTTTCTTCTCAAAGGTTATAATTTAATCAGTAATGACGTTCGAGTAATGGTATTTTTCTAATTTCTAATTTTTGTAGTGGCATAAAACTAATTTGTCATTTAGTGATGGTATTTTTTAATTTTTAATTGTTTACAATGGCATATTTAAAATGATAAAATTGGCAAATCAATTTTTCGATGGCAAAAATCTAATTTTTACTTTTTCACAGTGACATAAAACTAATTTATCATTTAGTGATAACATTTTACTAATATTTTTTTATTTAGCAGGTACAAATGACCGATTTGATATATAATATTTCCGTTCATCAAAATTTATTTATAAGTAGCTTACCGGTACACTACACATCCCTAGACCCTAGCTGGCTAGCACCCGGCTTTTATACTTATCTTGCTAGCACCCTTTGACAGTGGAAGATAAGATAGTTACTTTTTAGCTCTCTCCACCCCCCTTAACCATCCTTGAATCATTTGAGGGCTGTTTGGATGTGTTGGGAATTTGGGGAATTTCAAATTTCTACATCCAAATTTATTATAAACAATTCAAACTCTTCACAAAGTTGCACACTTCTCAATAAATTTATGTTTAAAAATAGTAAATTCTCTAAATTCCTAAGCGATCCAAACGGCTCCTTAGAGTTTTTTTCCGAAAGGCTGAAATCTTGTTAAAATTTCCTAAAAAGCTGCGCACCATAAATATTTTCCAAAAGGGCCCAAGCGCTCATAGCATTTGCGCCTTAACTTTTTTGTTAATAAATAGTCGCTAGTGCATATTGCGTTATTTATTGATAATAACAATTTTTGACGGCATGCAGTTTGTGCGCCTTAATAACAAGTATTTCTTATTTTTACAGAGTAATGCTAGAGTCAAACGCGTTTGACACTTAGCCCGTCAAATATGATCGGATCTCAATTTTCAAAATTAGTGCGGCTGATCCGAACCACTCAATTTATTCTCCATAATGAAATATTCTTGGAGATCAAATTTTATATTTTTTTCAAATTTTTTTACTATTTATTTTGGATTTTAGAAAATCATCAATCTAATTAATTTTGGACCCTTCAATATTAAAAAATCTGAAAAATAGTTAAAAATCTCAAAAAAATATAAAATTTGGTCACTAAGAATATTTCAATATGAAAATCATATTGAACGGTTCGGATCGATAATTTGAAATTCTAATAGTTGAGTCTAAAATCGTGTTTGATATCAAACGCGTTTGATTCTATTATTACTGCTTATTTTTACAGCCCATCATGGCTCGAGTTACGAGTAATTGCTTAGTCAACTATTTAATAGAACGTTACAATTTTTTATCGACTATAAACTTGCCTTTTAAAAAGTCATGGCTTGTCTTTTCTTAGTACAAAATATATATGTTTTTGTTTTATTCGGCAAACCTATATTCTACTAGAAACAACAATATTTAGCACTTCATTTATTTAGGGCAAAAGATAGTGGTTACGCTATCTTTGGACTTTGGTTGGAGAACAAAATCAAAACTAAAGTGCAAATTTACAGAACTTTAATTTTTGAATAAAAATTTTGAGTAAAAAATGATTGTTTAATTATTGAATTTTTTCGTCATTAATTAAAATTGAATATGCTGCAATGATTAAAATAAAATGGATACTCTTAGAAATATATACGACAACATATCTATAAATAACATGTCAATTTTTAGGCTATTGTAGGAGAATAAAATATTGACAGTTTTCCTCGCTGTTGCAGCTTTTCTTTTTTTAACATGGTAAAATTCCCTTAAATACGTACTAACATTATTTTATTAATTATGGTGATATGAAGGCCTATATTATCCTTTATTCATATAACCTGTTAAGCTTGCAGCATGTTTTTTTTCCCGAACTATAATAACATCTTGCTATTGCAAGTACACGTATTTTTCTGACAAAGTTATTTTTTGAGTGCCATTTTTTTTTTATGAGCACCTGTCGGCATTTTGAGTGCATAGTGGATTGACCGCAGAGACATGAGAAAAACGAAGACCGCAGATGTGGAAATGAAATTCCGTTCCGCGCGGAACTGTCCAACGCACTGCTGTGAGCCGTGTGATTTAATCTCAATGGCAAAGGAAACTCCGTGCATGTAACATGATTGGTAGGCCCGAACCGTCCAGATCAGATCGGACGGTTCGTAGACTGCGCTAAACGATCTCGCGCGGGAGCAGATAAGGATTCGCAGATGTGTTCCAATTATTTTTGCGAACCACATGCGTGAATAAAAATTACGCCTTTTTATTTTTCGTATTTCGGCGGTCAAACTTTTATCTTAGACCCTTTTAGATAATATTAGAATGTGCTAAGTCCTAATGGAAAATATAAATATAATTTCAGCCCTTTAGGAAAAAAGTCCAATCATTTAGGGTCTTTTTCAGTAACTGATTTTGGATGGAAGGGAAGAGAAGGTAAGGTGGAAATATTAAATTTACTTGTTCCATAATTTTAGACTGGTGGAAAGGAACGGAAGATAAAGTAAGATCCTTCCATTAAAATCAACAAAATTGTCACTCTGAAATCACGGAGTACACAGAGTAAAGTCTGTCAAATGACAGAAAGACCTATGTGCTAATCTTTATCTTTACTACTTATAAAAGCACCAGTTCAAAGGTCTATTCAAATTTGAGTCCAAAGGTGCAAACAATTGTTTACCCAATGCAATATAGACCATAGATTGATTATGATCTAATCAGATCAGTGGTCTGAATTGAATAACGAGTTAAAAGGTTTAAACCTTTCATATAGACTTGTTAACTTCGCTGGCGGAGCGGCTGTGCGCTGGTTTTAAATCGTGCAATACGAGAGTTCGATTCTCCGCCCCCTTCCTTTTTCGCTCACCCTAATACCTTCTTTCTATTCTCTGCTCTTGCTCTTATTTTTACACACGATACAAATTAGAGATAGAGAGAGAGGCGGTGAAAAGAGAAAACGCTCGCCATTGAACTAATCCCCGCCGCCGCCGTTGTAGGTCGCATGATTTCTCTCCTCCGACCAGATCCAAAAAGCACCGCCTCTGCCTCATCCGAGCCATCCCTGCGTCGCAAGTTGCAACCCTAGAAAAACAGCCACGGAAATCTCGCGATCATTTCTCCTCTTCCATGGATCCGACAAACCCTAATTTTTATCATATTAAGCATCCTCCTAATTGAGATCCAAATTTCTCAACCTCGCCGCATCTTCCGATTCAATTTTCATTTCGAAATCCAAGTCCAAAATCGGTCCATCCGACTCCAAATCCGCACCCAAGCTTCACATTTCTGCTGAGAAGTGAGAACGAGCGCCGCCTCTACCGCCCCGCTCTGTCTCAGCCTCCTCCGCCTGACGCAGCGACGCAACCTTCCTCCGTCACATCAACATCTGGAGTCAGAGGAGGCGGTGGTGATGGTGTTAGAGGCGAGACGAGAGCCCAGAAGGTGAAGCGCCTTTGAAATGTCTACGGCAAAATCAGCAATATCATAGTTCTAGAGAAGTCTGACGGCGTTCGCTCCACCGGCACTGGCATCACGCTCTTGCCTAATGCTTGGTGCGTGCTTGATGCCCTTGGAGTGGCCCACAAACTCACTGATCTGTATGATCCTGCGAGAAGTATGATATCTAATGAATTAAACATGGAACTGCGGAGAGGTCTTATAATTTTAAAGAAGGGAATATCCAAACTAAATGAGAGCAAAATTAGTAGAATAAAAGATGTCCTACAGGGTTATACTCTCTTGGCTGATTTGCTAGGATTTGCTCCCTGCCTTTCAGATTCAAAGGCATCCATCGTTTATTCTTGTTATTTCAAGCATGAGTGAGCAGTCGACGATTCTTGATTTCAGGTACAATATCACTTTTTGTTAAATTGTTTTCTGATATTTTTCATTTTATTAATCAATGTTTTTGTTTTTGATATTTCACTGAATAGGTTGAAATAGAAGCGGAAAAACTTGGGATTAATTGATGGTGGCTAGCTGAGATTTGGTTCATGTGCTCCTCTTCTTTGTTTTAATGGCATCCTTCTTTTTACCCTTTGTTTTGAAATTTCCACCTTTCTTTCTATCTGGGATCTAACAAATTTTAATAGATGAAATATACGAGGCTCTTTTCATAATGATTTCTCTATTTTTCATCTAGCAATTGAATAGTTTTTTCCTATGTTTCTTTCTTCTACTAATTTGTTTTTGATAATTACAGATGAATTTAAAAAAAAAAGCTTGACAATTTTGCACCAGTACTTAGCTCTATCAACCCATTATCCATTGTGTTAACATACCGAAGCAAGGGAGGAAAGATATTGAAACATATTTTGCATAAATTGTTTCAGGCTATAATTGGGGTCAATTGCCTGCCTCAATTGACCACTGGTCCAATAGTGTGACCTTCTACCGACTGTCGTGATGTTATGCCAGCTATCTAATTATTTGATAATCTTAATTACTGTCTTGATTGGCGGTAGTTGATATTTTTCCTTGCTGTCATTAGTTCAACTGAGATCATTTTGTCATTTATTTATTTCTCCTAACTTTTCCTAAATTTTCTATTGATAGAAGGTTGGCCATGAAGAATCGACATAAAGTGGGCCCCTCTGCTCCAACAATTTTACATTGAACAACTTTCTTCGTTGCTGCTCCCGTGGGCCCCTCAGCTCCAGCAGGGCTGCAACCATCATACATGAAGAAATCAAGGCACTGAATACAACATGAAAGTTTCATTTCTTGAGCTATACAGTGAAGAAATCACCGACTTTCTGGCACCGGAAGAAATTAAATTCACTGAAGAGAAGACAAAAAAGCCTATAGTCCTGATGGAGGATGGAAAAGGTGGCATTTTTGTCAGAGGGCTTGAAGAGGAAATTGCGAGTTCAGCAGGGGAGATATATAAAATTTTGGAGAAGGGGTCAGCTAAGAAAAAAACAGCTGAGACTCTTTTGAACAAACATAGTAGTCGATCTCATTCAATCTTCTCCATTACCATTCACATTAAAGAAAGTACACCAGAGGGAGAAGAGTTGATTAAATGTGGCAAGCTCAACTTAGTTGACCTTGCTGGCTCTGAAAACGTTTCTAGGTCTGGTGCAAAAGAGGTAATATCTATTCCTTATTGATTATTCTTTGCACTCGAAAATCTTCAATTATTTGTTTATGGAGTATAATTTACATCCAAGTTTGTGGACAAAACTTTAAGGACTTACGCTAATTCTTTGGTATTAGTCTGGTTTTTAATTTCTTCAAATTAATTGTAATTGTTGATTTATTAGGGAAGAGCAAGAGAAGCAGGAGAGATTAACAAGAGTCTTTTGACACTTGGTCAAGTAAAAAACACTTTAGTTGAACACTCTGGTCACATTCCGTACAGGTACAATGATTATTAAGGGATAGCAAAATTTGACTACAACTTAGCACTATAAATAGTCTTGTATATATTGATTACTTTTTCTTTTCCTTCTTGGGTAAATTTCAGGGATAGCAAATTGACAAGGTTATTAAGGGATTCTTTGGACAGTAAAACAAAAACGTTTATCATAGCGACTATATCTCCTGCCATACATTGTTTAGAGGAGACAATTAGCACCCTAGATTATGCGCATCGTGCCAATAATATCAGAAACAAACCAGAGGTCCTTACCACTTTCTATCCTTACCATTTTCTATGTTTTCAACATAATTTTGAAATGGAGGTTGCTCTGATTATTTTATTCCTTAATTTATTTTATTTGTCATAGGTGAACCAAAAGATGATGAAGACTGCATTAATCAATGAGGCTGAGAAGAAGGTAACAATCCTCTCTCTTTCTCTCTCTATGCCTTGAAATTTCTGCTTCCATCACCAAAATTTCTATCCCAACAATTATTTTCCTAAATTTTGCACCTTTACCAGCATATTTGTGACTGGTATTTCTCCGTTCTTACTGTCGTTTTCAAGTTCCTTGTTTATTTATTTATTTTTTTTTACCGTCACCACTAGATTCATTAATTCTTTCTATGCTATGGTTACAACATGACTGTACTGGTAATATGTTCCTGTTGAAAGTTATTAGGCTCCTTTGTTATGACGTGTATATTTACAAATGTTGAACTTCAATTTGTTCTGTATGGGACTGTGGAATTTTGTTTGAGAATTGGTGAAATTAATGCATACGGGCTTTGATGTTCAAAAAAAAAAAAAAAAAAGAGAAGAGAAATCAATAGGTTTCTGATTTTTATGGAACTAAAGAAATAGATATTGATGAGATGATTTTATATACATATTTTGGTAGGGTTTTGACTCCAAACTAAACCATTTGACTTGAGTTAGATTAATTAGGGTCATTTTAATTAGATTTTTATGTTAAGAATGAGTTACTACCATAAATCCTACTTTAATGCAGATTTTGGACAAAAACATAGCTTGAATGAATCAATGATGATGTAGAGCTCCTCGTAAGCTTTCCGCTGGTTTTTGAATCGCCTCAAACGGAGTCCGGATGAAGGAGATATGGGCAAAACAGTAACAGTGCACAGTGCAGAAATTTCCAAACGGACCGTCTGAAAATTCAGACGGACCGTTTGACTTTCGCAGGAAAAACTGCTATTTTTAGCCAGATTTCAGTCGGTCCGTCTGGAGGTTCAAACGGTCCGTCTGGAACCTTCCAGAAATAGCAGAAAGTGCCCGATTTGGTGGTTATTCTTGGTGGGGTGGTTATTTTCGACTCCCAACACATCCAGAACAAAGCTCCTGCGTCTCTAAACAATTCCAATGCCTATTTAAGAGGACTTTGAGGAGATTTTGATGATAGAAGGTCATACAAGACTAGAGAAGCCCATACAAAGCCATACAAGGGCATACAAGGTGGTGTTTTAGATCCAAGGTCAATTTTTAGGGTTAGACATAGAAAAATCTGAGATTTTAGTCTCAAGTCCAGATTGTGGCAGCGTTAGACGGGTCGTGTGCGACAGCAACGAGTCGTTTAGAAGGAGATTTCGACAAATTCAAGGGAAAGCAAGGGCAATTGGTTGTAACTTCTCTTATTTCTCAATTTTCTCTTGTTTGTTTGATGTCTTTGAGTTGTTGATTTGTTATTCTAGGGCTATGGTTGTAAACTCATTTGTTTAGTTGTTTATTTGCTTAGTTATTTCTTTATGTGTTTCTATCTTTCATGATTTTATTGATTATGTGATATCATTGATTGCTAGGGTAGAATTGATTATACCAAGTAGATTAAGGCCTTGTCTAGTATGGTAATAATAATCTATACCTTTGTATGAATTGATTGACCAACTTGAGGATGGTAGTAGCTGATGAGTGAAACCAGGATTTAGTAGCCGATAGGTGAACCTTTCTCGCAACGATGGTTGTGAGATATCCTTCGAATTGAAAGATAGACTTAGAAAACTTAAGCCAATGGTGATGACCAAATCTTAGGGTTTTTAAGGGAAGTAGTAGATTAACCTACGAAACCAGAACTGTAACGATGGTTAGTATCTGGTAACTTAGGATTAAAATACGATTCCACACACATATTAAGAATAGCTAAGCGGTAAACAATTTCACGGCTCAAACGGACCGTCTGAGATATCAAACGGACCGTTTGGGAATTGAACTGAGCAGATTAAGTTGAAACCAGAAACCCTAGAATTCAGATTTGCTGATTATCTCCCGTTTAGTTCTAGTTTGACCTTGATTTTAGACTTAGGATTTGAACCCACCTTCAATTCTTTAAACACCAAAACAATTGAACTCGTCTAGCTAATTAATTAAAGTAAAAGACCGATATTCCAACACCGTCTCTGTGGTTCGACCCTTAGCTTTACTACGATAGATTAAATCAGGTAAAACAAGGTTATATTTTGACTAGGTTTGCACCCGATAAAAAATTGGCGCCGTTGCCGGGGACGGTTTGCTAGAATATTGGTTTTTTGCGTTAATAAATTAGTCTTGACATCCTTGTATCCTTGTATCTTACTTATTTTATCTTTATCTTTAAAAATCCAAAAATATTCTCTATCACCATGTTTTGTTCTTTTCAGGGAGTCGAACAAGGTGATGCAAAGAAGATCGTCGCATCCGACAAAATAAACGAAGAGTTCACCAAAGAATTGAGCGACCCATCAAGAAGGTGCTTGAAAAAAATCGATGTGATGGAAGACAACAAATTGCATATCAAGTATCACATCATAATCGAGCCAACAAAGATGACATCCAAAGAGGAACACTCCAAGCATGTTTCAAGGCGTCCGCTCAACCACTTTTGGGAGAACTATGATGCGTTGAGAGGGAGAAAAGTGAAGATAAGATGAGCAAATACAAGGTGGTCAAGCTAGTGACCTAAAACAAGCGCTTCTTGGGAGGCAACCCAAGGCCAAAATTTCAATTCCTTTCATTAGTTTAGTTTAGTTTAGATTTAGTTAGAACTCATTAATCTTTGTTGTTGGTTTCAGATTTTAGATGAGAATAGAAGCTTTTGGAAGCACAATGTTCGAGTCGTGCAAGTGTCAAAAAGGTCAAATGAACTTCAACGCAACATCTCAACACATGGAAGAAGAATGTGGATTGATGAAAAGTCGTACCATATGCAAGAGCTCAAGCTTGGGGGAATACACCACAAAGGAGTATATGAATCGTTCTCAACCCAACAAGTCTCAACAGTGGAGAAACCATCCATACCCAAACCGAAACCATTCACCAAAATCAAAACCCTAATTGTTCTGTGAAAATCCGTAACCAAACGGTCCGTCTGAGCACCACAGACGAACCGTCTGACCTGAGAGAACGAATTTTCAGCAGAAAATCAAAACCAAACCATTCAGCCGAGACCTAACCTAATCCAATCCAATGGCTAGATTTCGAGTTTTCATTGGTTAGTCGACGAACCAAAATTTTTTGCTCAATTTTGTTATTTACCAAACCTTCACCTAAACCCAAACCTAAGAGTAAAATCACACTAACCCCTATGTGATTTGTACCCTCAAACCCAAACCACTCATCTCCACTACTTACAAGACATTCCTTCGCCAATGAGATGAACCTAAAGGCACCTTGAAGCACATTGACGTATCAAAGCAAGCAAGGCTCATGTTGCGTGACTCAACCCTTCACAACCTCGACATTGATTTGATGAGTTTTTCTTTTCCTTTCTCTCTTTTAAGTTTTGTTTTCATTACATTGAGGACAATGCAAAGTTTTAAGCTTGGGGGGGAGAATAGGAATTTGTATCTAGGACTTGCATTATAACTTCATATAGTTTGCATTTAGGTAAGTTAGGAAGATGCTTAACAAGTTCTAATATCGTGAATTGAATGAAATATTTAGGGAGTTTTAGAAAAATTTTTCGATTTGAATTGTGGGTCATCTAATTGATCAACTAATCCCTGTGACCTTAGGAAAGGAGTAGGTATTGTATCATAATCTATCCTGATTGAGACTTAAATTTGATGATTTGATAAGTAGTATGAATGACTTGACCAATTAGAAATCGGTAAACCAAGACAACCACCAATTGAATTAACTTCCAAACTTTGTCAAGATCGATTCTGCCGACCCAAATGCATGTCAACTAAGGAAATGAACACTAAGTCTAGAGTCAAACAACCGTTGTTTTCAAATATTAAAAGTCGAAGATGTAAATACACACCCATGTAAATAAATAAAAACACGCCCAAAAAGGGGAACTAAAAAGCGGTGCTTTGCCATGGACATTGCGGGAAGCTATAGGTTATTGTGGATAAAAGAAACTCCATAAATCATGAGTAAGAAACAGAAAAGCTCATGATATAAAAAAAATGAGGAAAACCTCAGAAAAAAATAAATAAAATACACACTAATTTGGCTGACCTCTCCGCCGCGGGAAAAACGTCCTAAGCCCCGGGACAAATCTTAAAAGTGTCAACCCAAAAACTTTGGAATAGAATGGGTGTGGAGTTGTACCCTTTTTTCTGCCTCACTTTAGTTCGACTTCCAATGTGTTTTCGAAAATCAATAAAATGGTTAAAGTATTCGAAGACTTAGTTGTGAAATAAATTGGTATGACATGTTATTTGTGTTGGTAGGGTGTGATCCCGAATCTATTTGCCAAGTCAATTGTCAAACTTTGAAAAATCAACAAGTTTAGAATTTGAACAAGGTAAGTTATGGGCAATAGTTACAAACATCCTAAGTGTTTCACTCGTAGGGCAAGCGTGGATCGTTTGGGACAACTCGGTTCAGTTTGAAAAAGTTTTTTTAAATTGTCTAAATGATTCAATCAAATCACGATATTGATGCATGTTAAGAATTTTCATAACTTGTAAGCCTTAAGACATTGTTTTAGTTTAGAGCCAAATCATTCTTCTAAGATAAATATTTGCTTGGGGACAAGCAATGTTTAAGCTTGGGGGAATTTGATGAGATGATTTTATATACATATTTTGGTAGGGTTTTGACTCCAAACTAAACCATTTGACTTGAGTTAGATTAATTAGGGTCATTTTAATTAGGTTTTTATGTTAAGAATGAGTTACTACCATAAATCCTACTTTAATGCAGATTTTGGACAAAAACATAGCTTGAATGAATCAATGATGATGTAGAGCTCCTCGTAAGCTTTCCGCTGGTTTTTGAATCGCCTCAAACGGAGTCCGGATGAAGGAGATATGGGCAAAACAGTAACAGTGCGCAGTGCAGAAATTTCAAAACGGACCGTCTGAAAATTCAGACGGACCGTTTGACTTTCGCAGGAAAAACTGTTATTTTCAGCCAGATTTCAGTCGGTCCGTCTGGAGGTTCAAACGGTCCGTCTGGAACCTTCCAGAAATAGCAGAAAGTGCCCGATTTGGTGGTTATTCTTGGTGGGGTGGTTATTTTCGACTCCCAACACATCCAGAACAAACCTCCTGCGTCTCTAAACAATTCCAATGCCTATTTAAGAGGACTTTGAGGAGATTTTGATGATAGAAGGTCATACAAGACTAGAGAAGCCCATACAAAGCCATACAAGGGCATACAAGGTGGTGTTTTAGATCCAAGGTCAATTTTTAGGGTTAGACATAGAAAAATCTGAGATTTTAGTCTCAAGTCCAGATTGTGGCAGCGTTAGACGGGTCGTGTGCGACAGCAACGAGTCGTTTAGAAGGAGATTTCGACAAATTCAAGGGAAAGCAAGGGCAATTGGTTGTAACTTCTCTTATTTCTCATTTTTCTCTTGTTTGTTTGATGTCTTTGAGTTGTTGATTTGTTATTCTAGGGCTATGGTTGTAAACTCATTTGTTTAGTTGTTTATTTGCTTAGTTATTTCTTTATGTGTTTCTATCTTTCATGATTTTATTGATTATGTGATATCATTGATTGCTAGGGTAGAATTGATTATACCAAGTAGATTAAGGCCTTGTCTAGTATGGTAATAATAATCTATACCTTTGTATGAATTGATTGACCAACTTGAGGATGGTAGTAGCTGATGAGTGAAACCAGGATTTAGTAGCCGATAGGTGAACCTTTCTCGCAACGATGGTTGTGAGATATCCTTCGAATTGAAAGATAGACTTAGAAAACTTAAGCCAATGGTGATGACCAAATCTTAGGGTTTTTAAGGGAAGTAGTAGATTAACCTACGAAACCAGAACTGTAACGATGGTTAGTATCTGGTAACTTAGGATTAAAATACGATTCCACACACATATTAAGAATAGCTAAGCGGTAAATAATTTCACGGCTCAAACGGACCGTCTGAGATATCAAACGGACCGTTTGGGAATTGAACTGAGCAGATTAAGTTGAAACCAGAAACCCTAGAATTCAGATTTGCTGATTATCTCCCGTTTAGTTCTAGTTTGACCTTGATTTTAGACTTAGGATTTGAACCCACCTTCAATTCTTTAAACACCAAAACAATTGAACTCGTCTAGCTAATTAATTAAAGTAAAAGACCGATATTCCAACACCGTCTCTGTGGTTCGACCCTTAGCTTTACTACGATAGATTAAATCAGGTAAAACAAGGTTATATTTTGACTAGGTTTGCACCCGATCAGATATCCATCATTGTAAAGCCGAAAATTAATTGCACATTTTCTGTCAGTATTTTTACCTTTGTAATCTTTGATTTCTTTTTCTAATTAACCTTTGATTTCTAATAGGTACGATAGTACAAAGAGGAGAAGTTAGAACATCTTTGTCAAAAGTTTCAGTTCTGAACAATTGGGTATGTGTTTCACATATGGTTGTTAAAAGAATAATTGGTACAAGCCTGATGTGTAATTGGATACGATTTGCAGTACATTTTTGAATAATGAATTTGTCTGTACTATTTGTCAGGACGTAAAGATAATGGCAAAGAACAAGGAATGCGAGTTGCTTCAAGTTTATTTTTCTTACTCAATTAGTTTTTTACTATTTTTAATAAGCTACATTATAATTTGTAATAAGATAGAGTTCGAGGGCTTTTTTGCAAAATTTTTGTTTGATCAGTCTTGTAATAAGTTGTTTTTGTTCAAATATTAATGTTGTCATAAGGATCGTTATTGATTTTTCTTGGAATCATGCATATATACTATTATTAGGAGTCAAATTAGTGCATTATATGCTGTGATTGACGATAGTTAGGCTGTGATTGGTACCGTGAGGTTTGGTACATTATAGTTTATGTACCAATTTTAGTATCGCACTACTGGTTTAGGACTCAGCCTAACACTGGTACAAGCCCGACATCTATATTGTTTTGTAGCATGCTTGTATAAATTGACACAGTTTACAATCTTCTTGGCATTTCACCTCTGTTGTGGGAATAACGGCACCAGTTTGATTCAATAGCAAAATGTTGGCATTTGAAGTAAAATGTTAGCATTTGAGACAACTAAAATGTTGGCATTTGGGACAATTAAAATGTTGGCAGTAGAACTTTTCTCTTAAATTAAATACCTAATATAGGTTGAGTATTATAAAATATGGGTCCGCCCGCACATTGAGCGGGCACTACTGCTAGTAAAACAAAACATTTCATTAAAGGATAAAGTTGTCATATTTATATAAATATACATGTCCCGTTTCTTCCTCTTTCATATGTCATTTGGAGCAAATAAACTTTTTATTAAAGTAAACTTTGATCCTTCTACTTCCGTCTCCTAACTTTATCTAACTTTCCATTCATTTATGCATCATCGTTTGGAGCACAGCCTTACCGAAACCTGGCTAATGCTCCTCACTTACTGACTTCCATGTAACCCAAGAATGAAACCGAAAAACAATTGCATTAATATTCCGAATGTGACAAAATGAAACAATTAACTGTTAAACAAAGTTGCATTTACACCCCTACCTACCTATGCTTCCGTTTGGATGCGTTGAGAAGAAGTCGGAAGAAGGAAGAAGAAAATAAAAAAAATTATAAACAATTCAAACTCTTCACAAAATTACACACTTCCCAATACTTCTTTCCATTTCTTCCCTTCTTTCCACACATATCAAAACGGAACGTATATGATTGTATTGTATCGAATCCAATTGACCCGTCCAAAATCGGAATCGGATCGGAAATCTAGTCCGTTAAAGTTTACAATTTTTTTTTTAGATGGCCGGGCAGCGGCTGCCAAGCTTAAAAAGCAAAAAAAGAGAATTAAAAAAAAAACTACAAACATAATTAGGGCTGAAAACGAAATCCGTTTCGACCGTCTAACCGTTTCGTTTCGTCCGAAACAGAACGATAACGGTAAGGAATTTTGATTTCGTTTTAGGGACGAAACAACTAATGCAAATAGAATATAATTTCGTCGTACCAACGGAACGATTAACGAAACGAACCTGTTTCGTGATCGTTATTTCGTCCATTTCGTTAATAATTCTGCGCGAGTGAAATTATTCCGATTCTAGAGAATAAAATTGATAAAATATGGATGAAATCCTAATGCGCCGCTCACCCCTCTATTCTTCTCCTCAGATTCTCCGCCTTACATGGCTCCTCATCTGTCTCTCTTGCCTCACGTCTCTCTCTCCTCCTCTATTATCTTTTCCGATCGGTACATCGCCTCAGACTAGCAGTGAAACCGAGCTCAACACCTTTCCCTCTCCTTCACCTCATAAGCCTCACCTCCACCTCGAGTAGCCGCCATGGCCAGCACTAAAGCCCTTCTTGCCTCGGCTAGCAGAAGACACGGCTGAGAAGGCGTTGTTCTCGGATCTAGCGTTTGGGTTCTGAGAGCCTCATCCTCTCCCTTCAACTGGCCAAAGCTTAGGGTGGAAAATCCAACGGCGAAGGCGTGTGTGGACTGGCTTTCTACAGTGGTCACAACCTCATGCTCTCCTTTCAACTAGTACTAATTTTCTGATTTTTCTGGTAAGAACAAAGTGAAATTGGAGGATGATGGGGGTTTTCTGGTACCAGTTGAGATTGGTATTTTTTTGTAATTATTGAAAATTTACTGGTACCAATTATTCAGATTTTTCTGGTACTAGTTTTTCTGTACTTAAACAATTATTGAAAAAAAGTAGCCTTTCAGTTTTTCTGATTTGTGATCTTGTTAGTTTCTGATACGTTTATTTCCTAGTTTATGTAATTATTTCTTTTAGTGAAAGATACTAATGTCTTGTCTCTGGTACGTTTATTATCAATATTTTGTAATTATTTCTTTTAATATCTTGCCTCTGTGACGTTTCTGTTATGTATCTTGTATTATTTCTTTTAGTGAAAAGATAATAATATCTTGTCTCTAGTACGCTTTTGTAATTATTTTTTTTTAATTAGTTTTTGGGAAGTTATTAATGAGTTGTAGGCGATCTTTTAAATGTCAATTAAATCATTCAAAAGTCAAAACAATTTAAGCTTGTCATTATATGATTTTTGTTAATTAATTTTTAGTTCGGATGGAGATAGAATAAAAATGGATATCTCAGGATTTTTCTTCCTTAATTTGGTAATAAATACATGTGATAAACAGTTGAACGGTATTAACCGTTTTGATCGTTAAACTAGACGCAACAGATAACGCAGTAAATTTTGTTTGCGTTCAAAAAACGAAACGAAACACGCAAGAGGACAAAATTTTTCGTCTCAAAATGCAACGATCAACGAAAGAAATCTATTTCGTGGTCGTTTCCGACGTTATGCAGCCCTAAACATAATTGACTAAAGTTTACAAATTACAAGTTTGCAACCGTACCGAATTCAAAGCATCCAAGCTCAGCCCACTACCGGCCCAGTTTACAAAAAGTCTCAAATCTAACCACTCATCTCCTCTCCATTCCTACTTCCTCTTCACCTCCTCCTCCTCCAACACTCCCCAGCAGCCGCCGTGTCGGAACCCATCTCATCGCCGTGTCAGAATAACCGAATCAATCAAACAAACAACCAACGTCAAGATGTCGTTCAGAGCGCGGGAGATGTACAAGAAGGTGGTACGGGAGGTGGGGAGCAAAGACCTTCCCAACGGAGTCATGGAGTCGATCCAAGGGATGCTTCCCAACTCCAAAGTTGTCATGAACCGAGCCCAGCGTGGCATCTTTGCCGGTCGCCATATCCGCTTCGGCAACAAAGTCAGCGAAGACGGCGGCAACAAGTACCCACCATTCGTCCCTTCCTCCTTTAATTTCTTCTCTAGCCTTTGTTCCATTTTAGTACCTCTAATTTATGTGTTGGGTCTTTTTGTTACTGATTTAGAACCAGTTACATCTACAATGTGAACCCATGTGCTAATTTTGAACTGGTTGGTTGTAATTTGCCTGATAGATTTTGGGTCCTAAATAGTGATGGTAAAATGTAAGAATGTTGATAACAATCATTCTAGACAGTAAAATGTGAGAAATTCCTCGTGAAAGATCACACAATTTTTCCTAATTGGTATTTATAAATAGTGTTGATCTGCCGTAGGTGTTATACCCTATAACAAATTTTCTAGGTCAATTGGCAATTTTTGTAGTTTTTGTTTGCTTCTTGAAATGAGGGGCTGCCATTGGAGCTGGGTTGCAGTATCCTTGTTTGTGATAATTTCGTATCAGCAATATTGTCTAGTGGGTCAATTGTTGAGCACAAGGCTAGGGTACTATTCATATGTATCTAGACAGAATTGAAGAATACCATACTTCAGAGTTGTAATATCTTTTGGAAAATTGGTCCTTCCGTTGTCTTTGCAGAAGTCATTGCCAGCCTTTGTTGTAAATTTCAAATTATTCAAGAACACGGGGTTTAGGACTTTGTGAAATTAAACAAAGAATATGGTAACAAAGGAGAGGAACTTTGGTACAAAGGGCTATTTAGTCCTCAAACTTTCTGAAAAAACACGATAAGGGCTCGAATTTTTTAACATCTGTCCCTATCTGTGAATCTGAAGCATGCTGCACAGGCTTGGTACAAGTATAGCAACACTTCTTGAATTTTGTTTTCCAAAATACATGATCTCTTAATCCAATTAACCATTTCTCATTTGTTTTGTCCACATTGCTTAGGTCAAGGCGCTCATGGAAGCCAAATGTTCAAGAGAAACGCCTATTCAGCTACATCCATGACCGCCACATACGTGTGAAGGTCACCACACATGCTCTTCGATGCATTGACAAGGCCGGTGGCATTGATGAGTACCTCCTCAAGACCCCATACAACGAAATGGAGACTGAATTGGGTGTCATCTGGAAGGCACGTATTGAGAAAATGTATGCTCAATTAGGTCAAATGGAGGTCGGGCTTTTCTCTCCAGATGAAGAGGCTAAGATTGAGAAAGGGTTTGAAGAGGCTGAAGCTGCCAAGAAAGAAGCATCCAATCAGGTGAGGCGAGAGGTAAGGGAAGAGGGAAAGCAGAAAGGGGATGGTGGGAGAAAAGGAAAAGTGGTTGTTGTTGGATAGAACGTAATATAGCATGAGAAGCTGAGTTTTTGTTTTTTTTTTACAAAGGCTTGGTAGGGGCTACAAAGGAGTTAACCTGAGTTTTTGTTGGTTTTATTTCAAGAGGTCAATTTGGTTCAGATTCATGCTTTGATTTTCTTTTCCTTTTTTCTTTTGTGTTTTCTTTGAATGATAGCATCATTGTTGGAATAAGAATGAATGCCTGTAGTTATAATTAGTTTCACAGTTGTTTGAGATAACTGTGATTTGTAGAAATCCCAACTATTGTGAACTTTCTTTTTTCTTTTCAGCTGTTAAAATTTAGTGTTTCCATAAATAATTTACCATATATATTATCTGTTGCATTGGCCATTGGGTCTGCTTTAACAAGTTAATGTTTGGTTAAATAGTAATAATATTAATTAGCATGAAGAAAATCTCTCAAATTGCAGATATATTAGAATTCTCCAATACACACTGATCTTTATGAACAAAAAATACAAGCAGAGGTGGAGAATAGAAAAGAGAATCAGGGCTTTCCATCTCCTCTTCTAGCCTAGTTTGGCGAGGACATCATTCAAGATTGATTTGGTCTCGGCGTAGTACTTCTCTGCTTCTGGGGTGCTCTTTATCTTCGCCGCATGATCAAGCTGAAAAAACAATCAAACAAAACATGTCTCAATTTTTTTCTCAATTTGATATTGTACAATTTTTATTATTGTATGTTGACAGGCCTAAGTGTTGTAGAAGTCTCAATTGTACATAATTAAGTGTTCACTAAGCTGGTAACACGGTTAGATAGGGAAAAAAAAAAAGTTACCCCATCAATGGTGGAGAAAAGCTGGCCATAGAGGTCCTTGAGGGACTTCTTCTCCTCCTTGGGTTTGGCGGCGATGATGGTGTTGAGGTCGTAACGAAGGTAACTGGCTCTCAGACGCAGGTCGTTCATAACATAGGGCCATGCCTTCTTGTCAATCTCAGACTTCAAGTTGATGATGTCCTTCACGGACTCCTTCACCCGGGCAGCTGCCTCTTGTGGAGACTGGGGCTGGAGGTAAAACCTCTCCTTCAGCGGCAGATCCAGATCGCGAGGTTGATCCGCATTCAAGGTTCCGGCTGAAATTAAAATAAAATAAAATTGTTTGTTGGTAATTAAGAGATGTTTTTAAAGTTAATTTTGGCTTAATCAAATCCGGCATTGTACTTGGTGTACTGCATTTTTGTTGATGATGAATCCTTATTTGAAAAACTGAAACCTGACTTTTGGGAATGTATTTGTTTTAGAAATATATATGAGTTGCGCTTCATTGATTTTTATTCAAGAGATGCCAATTTATGACTTGAAAATGCACCAAAACAGATATATTCAGTAATGAGAAATGCATTTTGCAAAATTAGTACATCAGATCACTTTCGAAAGCAACTTGAGGTTCTGCTACTATAACAAAACCGCTAGTTAAGCAAAATCAGAACAAAGGACAAATATTGCTTACGTAGTCCACCAGAAGGTGGGGGAGGACCACCGATCTTGATCGACTTGGCCTCGGCCAGCACTGCCTGGGCAAAGGCCCCACCTGTCAACCCGGCAGTTATGAGCCCGAGTGCAGCCCGCCTTCCAGTCTGAGCAATTGTCTCACTCTCGACTGGTGTATGTTGGGCTTTGACAATGAATCCAGCCCGACCTGCCGAGACACGTCTGCTTGACAGCAACCGGCTCGAGCTGGTTCCGTCTAATAATCCGGTCATGGAAGCCATAGCTTGTGCCATCTTTTTTTCTCTGTTCTTCTTCTTTTGCTTGTTACGTGTAACAATTTCTTGTAAGCAGAAAGAGGGATTATATTTTTGAGGGGTTGGGTGCAATTGTGCCTTATCTGACTGAGTATTATTCGGATAAGTTGATGGCCAGTTGATGGATGCCATGTGGCAGGTCGTGTGGTTTGGACAGGCATTATGTGGGATTGGGTGGTGACTCAGCCACTGGATAAGTGACACGTGTCCGATAGTTTTTGGACCCTCTCGTCTGGAAATTGATGTAGAGGTAAACAAAAGGGGAAATGTTATCTAGCGGTCTAGCCTGATAATAAGAACCTTTTATAGATTATTTCATACATTTACCAAAATCAAATTAAAGCGTAGCTTGGGCTTGGGTTTCTGAAATTAAGCTAAAAAAACTTACTCTTCTGGAATTATTTATCTCTTATACGATTTATAAACATGAGATGGAATCAATTGATAATAAAATTATTTAACGACGATTAAAAAATTTTCTTATCAAAGAAGAAATCTTTGAAAAAAATAAAATAAAATAAACTTTAAAGCTAAGGTATATGCATGTTACATTTTACAAATTTTATTTTAGTTTTTTGAAACATGCAGTAAGACATTAAACAAGTTGCCACCTCCGAGAGGCATATCAGTCTCAGGCTTCTCAGGTTGCTTCTGATATTTTTTTTCTAGGTTAACCGATTCTTCTAATTTTTTTTTTCTCAGGGTTGCTTCCACTCTCAGCGATTCTCAAGATTAAATAAATTCCATGCAGACAAATGTAAAGAGCTTAGCTCAGTCCTTATTTCCCCAAAAATTCTTGCACAATTCAAGTCAAAAATATCAAATCAGCTAAATTTATTCTGTATATTCATTATCAACATTGTTGGCGTAACTAGGCTGCATATTAGCGTCCCGAGTAATAGAATTCAGAAAGTACACAACCCTTTAAGAAATTATCAAATATCATGTTATTCATAACCAATATAATTGGAATAACTAGGCTTCAAATTAGCGTCCCGAGTAATAGAATTCAGCAAGTACACAACCCTCTAAGAATTCATCTGATATTATATATTTCTCTAGTTAGAATCTACCACAATAAAACCATATCAAGGCGTCAAATTTCTAACTTCTTTGAAACCATAATTTTTTATCCCTAAATAACTTGTAAGCCTTAAATCAAACTATATTCTATCCCTAAACTCCTTTACGATTCTTTGAAGATAGATATTAACTCTGCTGGGCAATCAGGATAGCACCCGACAACCGGCTCAGATTTTGGTACTGTACATTCTTCTTCACTGAACGGACCAAAAGGCAGAATAGGATCGGACGAAAGCTAGGGTTTCTACACATCGTTCTCACTTTCTCGACGGTGTAGACTGGATGTAGAGCGAGAAGTCTGGAGCTGCAAGAATTTCCTGCACGGGCTCATTGTAGTTTGTGGCACAATCCGAGTAGAATAATTTCCACCTGATTTTGACACGATTGGATCAGATCATCATAATCTATTATCAAAACCAGTTTAATCTATTCTATATAATTGAAAAAAATAATTTCTTCGTGATATCTAATAATTATTCTTCGATTGATTTCATACCAGGATCAGGTATATTTTCCAGCTACACTGGCACCACACTTTCTTCCAAACACAGTAGGATCAGGTATACCTGAGCTGGAGTACCTCAGACACATCTATCCTGTAATCAAATTTACACTCCCCTATAAAACTGGAAAGGAAAAGTATATACAACAATAATATAACTGTAAGTAATGATATGTCAATGAAAAAGGAAAACATGAAATATAAATACAAATTTCAAATGTTTATTAAGTAAATTTTTGAGTATATACTTGCAAACAAAATTTTTCCATATAAACTACTACAGACATATAGTGTCACAACAATCATGCTACAAATATAACTAAAGGATTCATTCTCACCAAATTTCAATATGGTTTCCTCATTATTATATGATGAAGCTCAAAGCTTTTTGAAGATAATTTCCTCATAATTACATGTCAATGAAAGAGGAGTATGAACTTTATCTACTTAATCAGGACAGAATCTCAGTCAAAAATAAGTACTAAGCATTTTAAAACTTGACAAGAACATATTCTTATATATTAAAATTGCTTGCATATTCCTCAAATTGATGTTATTAAACTTTCTAGGCATGGAAACTTGTCCTACATAAACCATAGTATAATATAATAACCAATGATACAATAATTGTAAAATTAAAAGCTAATCATCTTAATTACCTAACATCCGTCAATTTACCACAGAGATAATATACCAACACACTGCATTGCTGGATAACATCCGTCATACATCAAATTAGCAGAAACTAAACCTTGGTTCTGTCTATCTAGTTTGCATGCATATCCATTTGACAAACTAAATTTCTGACCAAACAACTCCCAAAATCATCATAAATGCCACATAAATATAATTTATCTTTATAATTTAGAAAGTTAGGTACATAATAATGTAGCTCCATTACCACAATCTACCAAACAATTACCTATGTGCAAATATAGCTACCAAGAGATGATCGCTAGTACTATCACTATTAACTTAAAAAATATATATATTATGAGATAATTATCAATTCACCAAAAAACACATAATGACATAATAAAAACAACTAACCAACACAATAACTAAGAAAAATTATAATAAAACAAAGGACTGCCAAATATGCAGAGGGAAAAAAATTACCTTACAAAATCATCATCTTGACCGACGTTGAGAAGACAAAAGTTTCTGTCAGTCTTACCCTTGGCAAGGCACTCCTGTGTTTGATCTGCACAGACCACACTGTAAACAGAGGTCAGAACCTAGGAGGTGGAGCAGGTGAAGCCTGGAAGAGCAGATGTAGAAACTAGAATCGGGCAAGGGTAGGGAAGGCTAGATCTATGAGGTGGAGATGATTAAGACGGGTGGTGGAAGAGAGGCCACAGCCTCAAAAGAAGGTGAAGGGATGATGACGGCGCCGAACCCTAGGTTATAAAAAGCAAACAAAGATTAGTTAAATATATAAGCATGGATATTTTTTTTATGCATGTGACCTTCCTTTTTCAAGATTTTTGTATTCAACCCCTGCAGTCCTGGATAATGGTTGTTATTTGATAAGAAAGACACATGATAATGAAAACCCAAGAAATGTCAAAAAGGCAATGTATATGCTGCTTCTTTTACATACAGAAAGATACCTCATCAAAT
Organism: Rhynchospora pubera; assembly: GCA_028095005.1. Lineage (NCBI taxonomy): Eukaryota > Viridiplantae > Streptophyta > Magnoliopsida > Poales > Cyperaceae > Rhynchospora > Rhynchospora pubera. Next base: position 9,527,061 of record CM051463.1, on the reverse strand, counting down.
TTTAAAACTTTTTATAGATACATATACAAAGATGAACTTGAGTGACTTTTAACTTGCCTTAGATGAGATGAGAAACAAATTCATCCGTCTCCACAGATGAGAGGTCGTATGCCATATGACTCTCAACAGGGGTAGTTTCTGTCTTCTTCAGTTCATGGTTCGTGGTCGCATTTTTTGTTGTTTGATGTTTCTCTCTTCTGTGACACACACAACGGATCCATTGCCATCTGGATTTGCAATAACTTGTGTAATATTCTCTTTGTCCAAACCAGAAGCAGGTTTCTTCACAAAAGAGTCACCTTTCTCCCTTTGCACTTTCTTCTTCCGTCCTTTGTGCAATGTGATGGTTGATTTTTGTCAAAGTGTTTGATTTGTGTAGACGATTGTATAAAGAGAAATTCAGACGGTTGGATGGTTCTGTAGCCAGTATGCTTAATCTGTCCATGTAAACATATTGAAAGCAAAGGACCCGCACTATTAACTGTTACTAACCTCGCTTTGTTATTTTACATGATATTTCAGGTGAGAGAAGTAGAGACAAATTAGGAAAGAAGGAAGGCAAACAAAGGAGGATATTTGAATTGGATTTTTATTAAATGAAAAACAAGATTTTGATCCAATTACTATTTCCCATTTTGGTACTTAAAATGGTTATAAGAGGATTAACATGATATAAACCCAAAAAAGATATATACTATAGCAACTAAAGCTTGACAAGAAATATAGAGGTTGTCGCTGCTTACATATGATCCAGGTACCAGTTTGTTCATCAATAGTAATGATCACCCAGGCCCACAAGTTAGACGGTTGGCAAGGCTTCTGCATATAGAACAAGCAAATGGCTAATAAATAAGGCATATATGAAAAAAATTCTCCGATGGTATGTACGGCTCATTTTATATTCTTTTGGAATTTATTTGGGTCGGTAACCGTTTGTTTCTGTCAGTTGTGGGATGTGCATGCTTCTTTTATGCAACACTTCAGGTTAAATAAATTCCACAACAACATGAAGTAACCAGCTAAAACCATATTTATTAAAAAAAAATGTGTGCACAATTGAAGTCAAATATCAAATTGGGCTGCATTTGAACTACAATTTCCATCGACAATAATACTGGAAACCATTAAATTTCTCATGAAAGTTCAATAATTGAGCCCAAAATAGCCAAGGATTCATGAAGTTCAGAACCCTTTCAACATTCATAAGAAAAGTATGCATTTCTCTTGCTAAAATCTACCAACTAAAATAATTCTCTTCCTACCATAAACCTGTCCGGGCAAACTGAATCTAGTCTCGGAGTTTGGTACCATGCATTCTTCCTCACTAAAAAGGACACCAAGGCGGCTCCAGGCCAGGATCGGGATCCGATGTATCCAGCTCCATTGTTGCTCCGACTGTGGTATCGGACTCGGAGAAGATGTTGGGTTACTCCAGTGTGCGGATGCCAAGGGTTTCCTGCGCCGCCGGATACTAGTAGCTCTTAGGCCGATCCCATCACATTTTTTTTTAGAAATTAGCAGAATCTTGCACGAACGTGAATGCGGGTAGCTTTCTTTTAAAAAAAATAAAAACAAAAAACAAAAACAAAAGAGACCTAACATCTCTTTCGTTGGAAAATAACATCCCTATAATCTTTTCTTTTTCTTTTTTTTTGTATTTTTTTTATGATACATATACAATATGACATATAAAATGAAAAAATAAACACATAATTAATCATCAGCCGCCTTCCATATATATCTTGTTTGGTCACTGATGTATACGGAACATATCTAGGAACTGGACTAAAAATATTTTCCTAAACTCCCGCCATAAGTCGCTGCTATAATAGAGTTTTTATTTTATTTTTTTCTAGAGATACTTGGTAGAGGCTACAAGTGTAGTGTAGACATTCCTATAATAAAGTTGGAGTGAAGATCTGTGGGTACTATCTTCCATTTCAACATTATCCCACCATTCCTCACTTCCTATTATATACTTTAACCTTTTTGGAGGGTCGCCGGTTTTGAAAGGCAATTTCTTCAAATTTTTACAATGGTTAATTTCCAAACTTTCTAAGACTGGAAAAGTAATCATGAAATCAGAAATTCTTACGAGCTTACCACTAAGAGATAAGTACATTCTCTTCAAGGATGGAAATGAATGTTGACTCACATTAATTTCACTTTTATTCTGCTCATCGATGCTGAATAATTGCTTTATACTCCTGCAATTAATTACATAGAGTTCTCGAATGCATGGGAGATTAATAACCCAAGAGATGCTTGTTAGATGAGGGATATCCCAAAATTTCAGGACCCGGAGTCTGGGAAAGACATCTTTTGGTTCCAGACTGTTCCACTTTATTTCTGTCACTCTCTCCATCCACTCAAAGGATAGATGGTCGAGTCTTTCGAGGCAACAATTGCTTTGGTGTTCACTTGCACTTTCAAACTCTACCCACGACGCAAGTTTACAGCTTCTTATTCTAAGGGAGAATAAGTTTCTTCGCAGTTGGGAGTTACCTAGAAAGCTACTTGAAAAGGATATGTAGCTTCCATCGTATCCCACAACATCAAGCCATCTCACCGGCACACTTACATTTTTAGACAGCACATGATTAAAATCATCTCCTGAAATACTGATTCCCAGTGCTTGAAAATTATGAAGGTGCTTTAAATCTTCTTCTAGCATTGGATACATTTTCTTTGGAAGAACAAATATTTCCTCAACAAATGCTGATATACTATAAGAGTATTTATAAAAGTTGCTCAAGTCTAGCACCCTCAAAGCTTTCAGTTTCAATAGGACCCCTTGTGGCAAGGTACACCGTGTTTCTCTTAAAAGTAGATATTTCAACTTGGTAAGAGCCCCTAATTTTTCCGGCAATAATGATCCTAAATTGATGTTATATGATAGATTGAGAAACTGAAGATGCACTAAATTGCATATCTCAACTGGAAAGGCATTCAACCAACTCAATGACAAATCTAGGTAAGTTAGTTCAGAAAATGATATAAGTTGAATTCCAGAGTCTCTTAGTTCTTTATAACCACCACGTAAAGTGGTAAGTTTGGTAGAGGTATCCGTAATAGAAAAGAAAAGTCCTCTTATAGACACTATTTCAGTATCACTGGAGATTACTATTTGCTGCGCTCTCTTGTATTCACCAGCTCCAACAATCCATTTGTTCATGACTTCTTTTTTATCATTTGCAATCCATAGTGCCATATCATGGATCACATCATGCATTTTAGTAAAATTGTCATCAACAATTTCTAAAAGGGAAACGGTTTGGAGCGTACCGATGTAATTGTACCCAATAACGAAAGCATCTTCTAACGTTGAGCTATCAATCAATCCTAACCCCATCCAAAGCTCAACGAGGTCGTTTTTCATGATTATATCACCCTGAGGCCACAATGAGCAGTGTAGAAAGCATTTTTTGAGTCCATCAGTTTTTAAACTATCATAACTGAAACTTAACGTTTCGAATACTGATGTATACACATCTGAAAGTTCAACAGCAGTGGAGCGTATTGGCTTGAGCTGCTTAACAGCTCCCATCCATTCATCAGGAACCTTTTTATCATACATGGCTAGACCCACTGTAATAAGAGCCAATGGTAACCCACCTAGTTTCTTCGCCACATCCATTGCAAGCTTTTCTATCAGTGGGTGAGAATTGATAGTTTCCTCAGACACATTTGTTTTGAACAGAGACCATGCATCCTCCCAATCGAGACCATCTAATTTAATTTTATTCCTTGACTTCATTTCTTTACAGATCCTCTCAGATCGTGTCGTTAGAATGACTTTTCTTTTGTACAAACCGGCTGCTTCCATTGGATCAGGGATCCCAATTGTTTTGAGATCAACCTTTTTCCACAAATTATCCAAAAGAAGCACAAAACTTTTTTCTCTGAGGAAGTTGTATATCGTAAGCTGCTTTACCTCCCTATTATCGCTCTTACTCAGGCCAAGCTTTTCAATTATTGTATTTTGAACGTTTTCTTCATCACACTCTTTGGGACATTCGACATGAACAACAAAAATTTTGGATGCATGGTCTTTGCAAAGCGCGTTGTTGATTTGCTCCAAGAGATGCGTCTTCCCAACACCACCCATGCCCCAAATGCCAATTATACCATTTACATCTGCTTTCACATAATCAAGTACAGATTCGAGATAGGGTGATTTTGATGAGGAGGCTGGCATCTCTTGGCCCTGTGGCGGCAGCATCGCGATCACTGGAATAGTTGACTTTTCTTTGTACAAATCCGTCGCCTTGTCACGATACTTTTCTGCTCTTTTACTGATCTTGTAATTCGAGTAGAGATTGGGAGAAATGTTCCAGATGCACCGGCACAATTGCTGGTACTTATTATCAATATCTCTTGATTCAGTTTCAATGGTCCCTACCCGGCCTAACCATCCTAGAATTCGGTTTGTGGCAGTGCCCCGCTCGGCATTTTCTATCTCATTTTCCACATCTCTTTTCAGCTCTATTAATTTTTCAGTGGCCTCTTTCATTTCTTTCACGTTGCGGCTGACTTTGAAGGGATATACCACGTGCGGAGTAACTTTACTGTCGACACAAGGCAGGAGGCCAACAATTGCCTTCAAGCACCCCAACCAATCCATCAGTCTTTGAGTTTCGACAGATAGGTGTAAGAGTGTAGGGAATCAGTGGCGAGTCCAGACTTTTTTTAAGCATGGGCACAAAAAATATTATTAAATTTAATATAAAATTAAAAATAATATTTAATAAAATATTAATTTTTAAATCTAATTTTAAAATAATTTATATTGTTTTTATAACAAATAATATTCATAAATAATTTTATTGTCATCAAATTAACTATTTGATTATAGGGTTATATTCAATTTTTCCTACACTAACTATATCTATATTATTTTTGCATTAATCTTTTGTTATATTAAGGGAATTATGGAGAAAAAAAATGTTTTGCGGGCCCATAAATCACCTATTTCTGCTATTCACCTTTTCTTTTATCTTTTCTTGTGTCTTCATTGATCGGATCAACTAAATGTCAAGAAAGAAAAAACAGATTGAATTGCTAAAAATCTAGTTTCAAAGCTCAAGCCTAGGCACAGTCAAATATCAAGCCTAGGCATCTAATAAAATTCCTATATATCAGCCTCTATTTTTGAAAAACAAGCCTGGGCAAGTGCCCAGGCTTGCCACTTACTGGCCTCGCCACTGTAGGGAATTGAGGTAGTATAAGTGGAAAGGGATATAACTTTGAGGAGTTTCAAGGAATTGTAGTTGTTTCTTTTTTCTTTTTTCTTTTTTTTTTTGTTTCGAAAGTTGTATATAGTAGAGAAAGTGAAAGAAGATCTGGTTTGCTAGGTTTTGGAGTTTATCTTGTGAAGGTATTGGAAATCTAGTACTTGAAAAATGTGAAAAGAAATACCACAGATTATGCAAGGTAATTTTTTTTTTCCTTTTTGTTGAAATTGAGTAATAGCAAAGATGGAACGAAGAGATCTGGTTTGCTAAGTTTTCGGCTTTTTCTTATGGAAGGTATTGGAAATCAAGTTCTTGGAAAATGTGAAAAGAAATACCGCAGATTATGCAAGGGGATTTTTTTTTTTTTTTTGAAATTGAGTAATGGCAAAGATGGAATGAAGAGATCCGGTTTGCTAAGTTTTTGGCTTTTTCTTATGGAAGATATTGGAAATCAAGATCTTGGAAAATATGAAAAAAAAAAATACCAAAGATTAGGGATTTTTGTTCCTTTTTTTTGTTGAAATTGAGTAAAATATCGAATGAATGAACAGTACTTACTTGTAAAACGAGTATGAGTGCTTTGATTTGTTGTCACGAGAAATCAAGCTCTCAGTCGTGAAAAGAAATAACAGAGAAATGGATGGAGCATCCAATAAGAAGGGGAGAGTTACAAACCAAGTCTTAGGGCTATTGTTATTTTCAGCGTATATAAAAAATTTGAGCCATTTACTCCTTATCGTCATTGGAAGACCTAGGGCCCACATGCATTTTTTTATATATTTCACTCGCTGGGTCGTTGACTCGCTGGGTACTCGAATACACTTTTTATATCGCTGAGTCCATTGAAAAGATGCATGTGGGTTGGAGTCGGATTCTCCGGTCGTTTTTTACAAACGACCACCCGGTCGTTTTCGATATGGACCGTCTGATTTAATCTCAACGGTTAATATTTTTTCGGACCTATCAATCGTGATACTAATACGAGACATCCATAGCCATTAAAATTAAATCAGACGGTCAGATCTAAAACGACCAGGTGGTCTGCCGACTAGAGAATCTGGTTCCCATGTGGGTTGTTGACTCGCTGGGTCTTTTTTTTTCACTTTCAAAAAAAAAAAAAAAACCCAGTGACCCACATGAATCTTTCATATATTTTAATGTGGAGTGATTAATAAGTGGGACAACAACAGGACAACTAGCATTTAATTAAAAATGAGGCAGATTTGAACGATTCAACTAAGGGTCGTTTAGGAATTTAGAAAATTTTTTATTTCTAGACATAAATTTATTGAGAAGTGTGTAATTTAGTGAAGAATTTAGATTGTTTATAATAAATTTATGATTAGAAATAAAAAATTCTTCAAATTCTCTCTTCAATCCAAACGATCGCTAAAATAATTGGAACCTGGAAACCTAAACCAGGGCTGGAGTCGATCTGACCCATTCAATTTCAATCGGGCGCTTTTTCCGGATACATTAGAAATTTGGCACTCATGGGGCCGTTTGGATCGCTTAGGAATTTGGGGAATTTAGAGAAGTTACAATTCTTAGGAATAAATTTATTGGGAAGTGTGTAATTTTGTGAAGAGTTTGGATTGTTTATAATAAATTTATGATAGGAAGATGAAATTCCCCAAAATCCCATAGGGATCCAAACGTTTGAGGATACAAATATATAATGCAAAATTTGGCATGGTCGCATCGACATCCACAAATGTTTGGTTACTGGTTACAACTTGAATGATGCGAGGCTGACAGCTAATATTTTTATAAGCAAATGGACCGAAATTTGACTTGTTATCACATGCCATGTTTGCCAGACTAATTAAGTTCCTTTGTGGATTAACAGTTGGTCTCTTCAGGTAAAAACCTCAATTTTTTTTTTTTGTTACCAGCAAGATGGCTTCAATATATATGCAAAAAAGAAAACAAAAAAATATTATTTTTGTTCTATATAAAATTTTACGTGTTAGACAATAAAGATACGGTATAATCAATAATTTAGTCTTTTTCGATAAACTGGATAGCGACTATCTAAGTAATAATGATTTAGTCTTTACATTTATAAATAACAGCCACTTTATAGAGACTTACCATTTTTCAATTAAAAAAATAACATTTTATCTAAAATTAAGATTTAGACCACATATCAAATCAAATTACACAAATCAATAGTCCATAATTAATATAAAAATTATTTACACTCTCTTAGCCGCAATTGTTTAGGGTCTTTTCATGGATACTTTTAGTAAAAATGAAATTTTTTTATTATATTATTTGATAAGAAATATGGTTAAATTTCAAAACCATGAAAATGAATCCCATTGCGTTAAAATTATTATTTAAGAAGTTTATAGGCTCCGAAAATATGCATCTATAAAGTTCAAATGCACGAGGCTTCATATTCATGTAAAATGGAACGAAGAAACATCAAAGTGGTTATGAAAATGGATCAGATACGTATGGATTAGTGATCAAACCATATTCATACTTATATTTTTTTCGGATGCAGGTGTGAATATGATTATTTTTAGTATCAGTTAAGACTAAACGGATATGAATATGGTTAAAATATAGTCGAATATGAATACGGAGATATTAAAACAATCTAGAATTAGTCAAAAGCATTTGGCTGGATCTTTTTATTTATTCTTTTGTATAGAACTTATTTTTAATGATAATAAGGATGCCTTAATAATGGCTTTTAAAATACCTTACTTAAGTGTGTTGTTGCGGTCTGACCCAAAACTCTCCGCATTCATTTAGAAAAATTCCAAAACTCCATAAATGATCTAAAATTCCAACAGCATTCAAAAAGTTCTTGTGGCAATTTTTTTTTTTTTTTGACAACTTGAGCATGTAAATTCAAAAGTCAAAATGGAAAAAAAAATAAGATCCGACTAGTGATAGTCCAAAAATCCTTGGCTCTTGGCCCGTCCTTTGGAAGACCGTCTTAAAATTCGGACCGGACCGTCCCTTCGAAGGGCTTTCGACGGACAAGGGTCTAGAAGGGCCGGATCTAATTTTTTTTCAAAGACGAATGCCAAAGGGCCGGATTTTGAAGGACCGGATCCGACTTAGTCCTTCAATCGTGTGACTATTTGATCATGATGAGACGACATAGATTAAAAAACTATTAAAAAAAATTAAATATTGGTATTATTTTAGAAGGACTCAAAAGGCCAAGGACCTAGATGAGCCGGATTTTCGAAGGGCCAGTCTCATGTTTCAAAAAACAAACCCTTCTAACACGTCCCATCTTGACCCTTTTTCTTAACCAGTCCGTCCCAACCCTTCTATCAAACCCGCCAAGTCCGATCCTTTAAAATCCGGCCCGACTTTTTTGCCTTTCACTAGATCTGACCCAACTGAGCCACTAAATTAATATTTAATATTAATTTCTCAAACAAGTATTTGTTTATCTTTGTATAATCATGCCTTCCACATACTATGTCTTCAAATTCGCTGAAACTTATTTTTCACAATCAAGCCCGCTTGCTTGCTGTACAATCATTGATCTCAAAAGATCTATTGTCCAATCAATTATCTTTGTATACACACCACATACTATGTCTTCAAATTCGCTGAAACTTATTTTTCACAATCAAGCCCGCTTGCTTGCTGTGCAATCATTGACCTCAAAATAGCTATTGTCCAATCATTTATCTTTGTATACACCGAAATTATTTTATGAGGAGCGTTCCGCTGCCCCGATTTTAGAATGCCCCAAGTTGCCACAAATCTGGAGCCGTTCGATTAAAAGTTGATAAACGGCCTGGATTCGGTTCCCATAAAATATTCTAGCGCTCTAAAAAGAAAAAAAAAAAAGAGAAAGAGAGAGGAGCGAGCAACTCAGCTGCCTCCCCACCTTCCCCTCTCGCACCTCTCTTTTCGTCCACCGACACTCCGGAAGCGTGACTCTCGTCGACTCTCTCTGTCCTTCTCTCACTCTTGCTATTCAAACTGTTCCGTTGTCATCTCGACTGCTCAGCGCGACTTGAGTCCTGTCACTCTAAACCCTAGATTTTTCACCACCTAACTCTGATCGTCAAATTGCTGTGGGAACTTATTTATAGAGGTGAGATATATTTTAATACTTTTTTGTTTCTCTGAAGAGAAAAAAATGATACAGTTCTCTTGACCTTGAAGAATGATTTTAGGCTTGAAGCCTAGCCATTTGCCTCAGCAAAGCATAATTTAGAACAAGAAAACAGTAAACAGTAAAATTTGATTACGTTTATGTTTCCCATTTAGTTTATTTTTGCTTATTTATCCAAATTTTAATAAAAGAGGAGTATATGATATAGGGCTCTCAAACTAAAAATTTAGGAGTAAAGTCTAAGTGGGCATTAGCTTATTAATTATGAACGAAAGTGAGATTTTTGTGCCAACGGACTGAATGGTTTGTACGTAATTAATATTCTAACATTAGTTTCTCTTGACAGCTTCTGTCAAGGTTTCGAAAAAAAAAATATTCTAACATTAGTTCTCTTATGAATGAAAGCCTACAGTGGTAAGTTCAAAATTAAATTTGGTTTCACTTAATTGAGTTAATTTTTGACAAGGAGTCAAAAATTCAAAACTGGTAGGACTGATCTAATGCACTTTCTCTTTAAAACCAACATTCTGATGCTTAGCTGCTGATACGTTGTGTAAATTGTTTAATAGGGATAATTTGGCTGGGCTAATCAAAGGTATTGGTCCTCCTATTAGAAATGGTTTACCAATCACTAGCATCCACTATGCGGATGACACAATTCTTTTCCTATAAGCTACTGAAATCAATATTGAAATGGTGTATTGGACTATGCTAGCCTTTGGGGTAATGGCAGGGATCAAAATTAATTTCTCCAAAATTGAAAGCAATAGAATTGAAACCAATAACATATAGCATATTACTAATGTTTTGAAATGTTTTTTTTAAGGCATGATATTTAATTGCATCTGTAGCTGAAGTGTAACATAAAGCTTTTCGAAGGCTAATGAATTTACTGTTCAGATACTGAATACTCGTCTAGGCAGAAGATGAAGCATATGTCAAAGATTTTGAGCTTAGAGCGCCAACAGCAAAAGAGTACGAAGCAGATGTGTATGTCAAGAAACGTTGGTTGTCTAATGGAACAAGAATAAAAATGTGTGGATGTAAACTGAATGCATGTTAAATATTCAGAGGTTATGTTAATTTTAAACCAAAACTAGTCATATAATTGTGTAAAGTGCTTGCTGCTTAATTTTTTGTACTATTGTGTTTACTTTTGTTAAGATGTGTTTATAATTTGGATGTAAGCTAAATTCTAAAGTTTTCTATATGCTCAACTACATGTAACACGATTTGTAAAAGTGTTCTTTTTTTTGTCCCATATCTATGTATAAGTGATAATCATAGAAATTAATTATGAAACGAATGAAGTCATCAAAAGAAACGAAGTTAGGAAAAATAAATGATGTTTGGAATATGATTCATTTGAAACACGGATGCACTTCTTAACAATTATTTCTAATTTAACAATAAAATTGCAGAAATTATTGACAAACAATATATATGCTCAGATAATAATAAACATGTCTATAGGACGATGACAAACAAATGATATATGGAAAATAACAAAAATATTTTTTTTACAAAAAGAGTAAAAACGATACATTTACCGGCATCAAAATAAAAAATAAAGGATGTTCATACATACAAAGTTTCTTTGACTATCTAAACCAGTACACACCAAGTTGTGTACCAGTGATGTACCATAGTAATATTTATTATCTCTAGCATTCTTTATTACAATAAAAAAAATACAAAACAATTTATTCTATCATTTCTCAGGAAAAAAAAAATTACGGAAGCTCTTCTAAACCAACAATTTGCAATTCCATTCCTTTCGTTCAATAACACTGAATTGGGATGAAAATCCTGTTTCCCACCGCAATTGCTCCATATTCTTCATGTTTGCCCTTTTACACGCTGCCAAAAAAAAATTATCATCAAATAATGTCTCATTGTGTGATAATTTTGGTCATAAAGAAATAAAGCTATTTGTATGTACGGGGACAACTGGTTACTGGTGTGCTAGTTATTTCTGTTGAGGTTGGATTTAAACTTGAGCACCATATCTTACCTTCTTAAATTGAGATTTCAAGTGGAGAACTCAAGAAATTCAAATGAAAGTTTAGTTATTTTTCTGCTAAATCCAACAACAATATACTTAATTATATGCACGGTAAAGTATAGGAGCACAAGAGAGACGGGAAGAGAGCACAGGATCTCGTTCAGGGCATGTCAACGATGGGGAACCTAGGGTTTAGAGCGATAGGTCTTAGAGTCGAGCTGGGCAATCGAGATGAGAACAACAGTTTGGATCGCAAGAGGTAGAGAGCAAAGTGACGGAGAGAGTCACGCTGCTGGTGGAGGACGAGAGCGATGCGAGAGGGGAAGGGGGGGGGGGGGGGGAGGCAGTTCCTCTCTTTCTCTCTCCATCTTTTAGAGCGCTGGAATATTTTTATGAAGCGAAATCCAGACCGCTTATCAACTTTTAATCGAACGGCTCTAGATTTGTGACAACTTGGGGCATTATAAAACCGGGGCAGCAGAACGCTAAATTCAGACGCAAAAAATTTTAATAGAAAGAATTATTATTATTTTTTTTAATAAGAAGAAAGTTCGAACACTTTTTATAAAAGCGTACAGTCTCTCTCCTTCGTATCTGTTTATAAAACGCGCTCGAAGGCTTCGAACGCGTTTTATGAACGGGTAAGAAGGGGAATAAATTCAACGCTTCAGTTACGCCTCAAAAGGCTGGTCAGACCTTCGTACCCGTTTATAAAACTCGTTCGGAGCCTTCGAGCGCGTTTTATAAACGTGTTATTAGTTTTTCATATTTTTCATTCAAGCCGCAACATTTAACTTATTAAAAACAATATTTTGCAACAAGGTCCCTGCATGTTTCATATTTACAAAATTCTCAAAATTTTATTTCCAATTAAAGATGTATTAAATAGATATAACAAATATATCACACATATTATATATGTATTTAATTGCACGTATTTTTTTTTAACATGTGTATAATATCATTTTGTTTGAATAATTATTCGCCGATGACTCTGTATTTTTACTATTTAATTCTACAAACTTATCTTTTGCATTGTAGTCTCTCATTTTTTTCATTTTATGTTAGCCATATATAATCAAATAATATATAATACGGAAATAATTGAAATATAAATTTTTAATTAAAAAATTTTGAACATTAAAATTTTAAACAAGCATAACTTTTGATAGGAAGGTCCGTTTGTGGCAAACAAGCACTTTCCGGAAAGCTGGCGATGAGATCTACACGTTTTACGAGGATAAAATCCCGTACTGACAATTTTCGAAGCAAAAAAACGCTCTCTAAACCTCCAAAATCCACTTTAAAAGTTTGCAAACCTAAAAACCACTCTAAACTACTTAAAAAGTTTTTAAAATTATAAATTAATCATTAAAAAGAGAAATGCAGTAAATCAAGTGACTTTCTTGATAGTTATTCAAAAAAATAATATTAATGTCAAAATTAATATTCGAATTTCATTTTTAAATAAAATTAATATGAAATTAAATGTGATATTTTAAAAATTGTAAATTTAACCTTAAAAATAAATGTAACCTAAATTTTCACATTAATTTTCCTATTAATTTTGAAAAGAAAACGGTAATAATTCCATTTCGAAAAATTTACGCCTTCCTACCCGTTTATAAAACGCGCTCGAAAGCTCCGAACGCGTTTAATAAACGGGTACGAAAGTCTGACCAGCCTTTTGAGGCGTAACTGAAGCGGTGAAGTTATTCCCCTTCTTACCCGTTTATAAAACGCGTTCGAAGCCTTCGAGCGCGTTTTATAAACGGGTACGAAGGAGAGAGACCGTACGCTTTTATAAAACGCGTTCAAACTTTCTTCTTATTAAAAAAAAAATAATAATTCTTTCTATTAAAATTTTTTGCGTCTGAATTCCTATATAAAATAATTTCGGTTGTATACATATTGCATGAGATGACCTCAAAGAGGAAAACTTATATAGAAATTTTATTTGCCTACGATCATAACAACAGTCATCAACCAAGTTAAGCAATTAATAACTAGAAATGGTACAGGTCTGTACCAGAAAAAATATCAAACCTGTATTGTAGCACATTTACAAAAAAAAAAAAAAAAAAAAGGACATGCAGATCTTCATGTCATCGCAACCTATCCATCCCATGATCAGTGTTAGAGTGGCCTAATTTGCAACTTGCATGTAACTGAAATTTGAAAAGCTAAAATTGCAAGCTAACAATAGATCATCTAAATCTAGGTTCCATCAATTGAGAAGATCCTCATCTCTTGTACCATTCCTTTGTAAAATTAGGGATCAAAATCCAATAGAACCTAAATAAGTTTTTTTCTTTTTTTGAGCGGAGATTGTGAGATTGTGAGGGGAGATCATGAGCCGACTAGAAAATTGTACATTTATTAAGATGGTCCCAATTTTGTGAAACTATAAACAAATTGAGCACATTGTACATTTATTAAGATCTGTCCAAATTGGCAATGGGAAGAGTTCCCTTTTCTGAGAAGATACCTGCCATCAAAATATCTCTCTCAAAGTCTCTCACTCTCAGCTGTATGATATTTGTTCTAATAAATCTATGACAGTGGAGACGGCTTTTGCTAATAACTTAAGAAATATTACCTTTCATGCTACATAATGATGTCATCATATAATTCGATAGGGTAATTACTACTTATCATCCATCTTACTGTCATCTGCGCAATCCAACTAATCGCCGCCCTTTATTTTCCGCGCGCCTTCATCAGATCTCACTGATTTTCCAATAGCGTCTCCTCTCCCCTCCCCTCCCCACCCTTTATTTTTTCCGCACATTCTCTCTCCTCTCCCCTCTCTTCTTTTTTTCACGAAGACATGGAAGGTCGCGAGCTTCCCAAGGAAAAGAATTGCCTAATGGCGAGGTTAGCCTTCGCTAAATCAAAGCTTTGGTACGTAGTCAGAGTTCAATGACTTTTCTTCGGGTAAAGGTCTTACACCCCTTCATGTTCTCTCCTCCTATGACCTATTTTATGAAGAGTTGTCCGCTTGAACAAAGTCATGTCTTCTAAGTAAAATCTGCTTTCAGTAAGCTTTGGTTTCAGGCGTGATTCTTCTCTCTTTTCCTGCGATTCTTCTCTCTTTTCAGTTTTGTTCGATATCGGTTCAATTTATTTGTAACATCTGTTCAATTTATTTGTAACATATGATTATTTTATTTGTTATACCTTTTCAATTTATGTTCAATTTTTATTTTTTACGAGTCCAATTTTTTTGTTATATATGTTCAATTTTTTTGTTGTATATGTTCAATTTATCTATTTTATATGTTCAATTTGTGTTTATTGTTTATTTCTTATACGATTCAGCGTGTGTTGTTATATCTGTTCAATTTATTTGTTCTAACAGTTCAATTTATTTGTCGTTTCTGTTCAGTTTATTTGTTCTAACAGTTCAATTTATTTGTCATTTCTATCTTATATATGTTCACTTTTATTTGTTAAATATGTTCAGTTTATTTGCCGAAATTATTTTATATAGGAATTCAGAAGCAAAAAATTTTAATAGAAAGAATTATTATTATTATTTTTAATAAGAAGAAAGTTCGTACGCGTTTTATAAAAGCGTACAGTCTCTCTTCTTCTTACCCGTTTATAAAATGCGCTCGAAGGCTTTGAACGCGTTTTATAAACGGGTAAGAAGGAGTACGCCTCAAAAGGCTGGTCAGACCTTCGTACCCGTTTATAAAACCCGTTCGGAGCCTTCTAGCGCGTTTTATAAACGGGTAGGAAGGCGTAAATTTTTCGAAATGCAGTGATTATCGTTATTTTTCAAAATTAATAGGAAAATTAAATTTATGTTAAATATAAAATTTACGATTTAAATTTAAAAATAAGGTTAAATTTATTTTTATTACAATTTAGGTTAAATTTACAATTTTTAAAATATCACATTTAATTTCATATTAATTTATTTAAAAATGACATTCAAATATTAATTTTGACATTAATATCGTTTTGTTTGAATAACTATCAAGAAAGTCACTTGATTTACTGCATTTCTCTTTTTAATGATTAATTTATGATTTTAAAAACTTTTTTAGTAGTTTAGAGTGGTTTCTAGGTTTGCAAATTTTCAAAGTGGATTTTGGAGGTCTAGAGAGCGTTTTTTGGCTTCGAAAATGGTCGTTATGGGGTTTCACCCCTGCTTTCCGGAATGTGCTCGATTGCCCCAAACGGACCTTCCTATCTAAAGTTATGCTTGTTTAAAGTTTTAATGTTCAAAAGATTATATATTATTTGATTATATATGGCTAACATAAAATAAAAAAAGAAGAGACTACAATGCAAAAGATAAGTTTGTAGAATTAAATAGTAAAAATATAGTGTCATCGGCGAATAATTATTCAAATAAAATGATATTATACACATGTTCAAAAAAAATATGTGCAATAAAATGCATATAAAATATGTGTGATATATTTGTTATATCTATTTAATACACCTTTAATTGGAAATAAATTTTGAGAATTTTGTAAATATGAAACATACAGGCTTGAGTGAAAATAAGTTAAATACACCTTTATTGCAAAATATTATTTTTAATAAGTTAAATATTGCGGCTTGAGTGAAAAATATGAAAAATTAATAACACGTTTATAAAACGCGCTCGAAGGCTCCGAACGTGTTTTATAAACGGGTACGAAAGTCTGACCATCCTTTTGAGGCGTACCCCTTCTTACCCGTTTATAAAACGCGTTCGAAGCTTTCGAGCGCGTTTTATAAACTGGTAGGAAGAAGAGAGATTGTACGCTTTTATAAAACACGTACGAACTTTCTTCTTATTAAAAATAATAATAATAATTCTTTCTATTAAAATTTTTTGTGTCTGAATTCCTATATAAAATATTTTTGGGTTTATTTGTAACATATGTTTATTTTATTTGTTACATTTGTTCAATTTTTATTTTTTTGTACGAGTCAGTATGTTTGTTACATTTGTTCAATTAATTTGTTGCAACTGTTCAATTTATTTGTTGTAACTGTTCAATTCATTTTTCATTTATGTTCAGTTTATTTGCTCACTTTTACTTTTTGTATGAGTCCACATTATTTGTTACATCTGTTCAGTTTATTTGCTTTTTATGTTCAAGTAGTTGTTATATCTGTTCAGTTTATTTATTATGTATGTTCATTTTTGTTCTTGTATATATATACGTTGATTATACGTTGATTATATGTTCATATTATCTTTGTTTCTGTTCAATTTATTGTTGTATATGTTCATTTAAAAGGTGGAGTTCATGGAACGGAGGTGGAGTTCATGGGAAAAAAAATCTGACAGAGAAAGGAGGAGAGGAGATGAGGCAGGAAGCATGATAGAATGAAAGAGATGAGAGGGAAGGAGATGAGGCGAGGCAGAGAAAAGGACAATGGAAGACAGTTTTTTTCGATTCGCTAGAGGAGGCGATTCGCTGGAGAAGCGCTAGCGATGCGCGAAAAAGAAAAACGCGAGAGGAAGGGGACGGAAGGGGTTGGATGACGCAGATGTTTTTTCTCTGGATTATGGTTATCAGTCCTGATTCCATAGTTCTAGTTTTATTTTCAAAATCCAACTTTAACAGATTTCGGTTCCTATAATCCTATTTCAGCCGACAAAACAGAAAAGGGCCACATAACTCGAATAACATAGGCCGAAAACCAGACAGGCTAGTCGACCAACAGAGAGGAAAAAGGCCAATTGGGTCAGATCTAAACCCAAACAGAAAAGCTGAACCCAACAAAGAAAAGGGTACGGGTCCAGCAACAATCAACGACATTTTTAGTTTAACTCCTCTAAACACTGAAATAACAGATCTGTGTAAAACAGACCAAACAAGTCCCTGAACCAGAAAATATTCACAAACAAGTACTCTAAGCCACAGATATCGTAGCAGCAAGAAAAACAGAAGTGTACCGAACTGGTACCAGGTACTACACGACCAACAGAATAACAGATGTCATACAACTCATGGAACTCACAATCATTTGAGTTTTTTTTTTATCACAGATAAGCAATAAATGGACAAGAACAGTTTAGATAATCAACTAGATGGCAATCACACATCCAACATTCAAAAGCACATAACAGATTTATATGGCCACTAGCCTCCATTCATCACACATACAGCCACAGAAAATAGAACAAAAGAGATCGATTGTCAGAAGGGTTTACCAAACATAGAAAATGGGTTGTATTGTATGAAAGAGAGAAGGAGAGGGGAGAGAGGAATGTGGGGTCTCCGTCGCTGAGGTGGCGGACTGAAGGAGGGCTAGGGTTTAGGGTGAGGGGCAAAAGTGGAACAATTTGGAGAAACCAAGTGCGGAGGTTTTCTCTGGACGGGTTGGGACTGCTGACCCGCTACGGAAGAGAAGTCAGAAGCGAAGACAGGAGAGAAATAGAGCAAATCGGACGGCTCATAATAATCCATGTTTCCAAAATTCGATCCAACAGTTCAGATTAACAGAAATTTGATTCTGAATTGATTGATCGGTGGATTTTTCAGATTTCAATAGAAATTAAAGTCACCAAAATTTATGAACAGTTAATTAAAATTTTCGAGGCATAATTTGGATTATTCATTCAAATACTCTCGTTTGTGATTTGCTAGAAAGTAAACATCTATATTACCTGGATACGACATTTTAACAACGTATCCCGCACCGGACACGCCACGTGGCGCGTCCACATATTTTATTCATTTTGACCATCAGATACGGTCAAAGATACGGTATTGACACGCGTATCGGGAACCAGAAGCGCCGTATTGGATCAGAAACATTTAATTTATATTTATTATTTGGATATGATATAATATATAATATAGATATAAACAAGATAGGAAATTTTTTATAAAAGACAAAAATACCCCTAATAATTTTAAAAAAGACAAAGCACCCTCTGAAATTTTAAAAAGAGCACAGCTATAGCGGTAATGCTATTGCCGCTATAACCCAGCCTTATAGTGGTAATGTTATTGCCGCTATAGGGGGCTATAGCGGCAATAGTCCAGCCTTATAGTGGTAATGCTATTGCCGCTATAGGGGACTATATCGGCAATGCTATTGCCGCTATAGTATTTTTTTCATTTTTTTCCAGCTGACACCTCACTTTCTTTTTTTGTCTTTTCCCTTTTTGTGTTTTGTGCCAGCATTTAATATAGGATTTGGGGGTTTGCATTTACCAGAGAGAGAGAGTAAGATGCATTTCACTAATTTTTTTTTTTATGTTTTATGTTCAGCCAAAAGAAAGAGAAGGATTAGATGTTTTTGTCAAATTTTTTTTGTGTTTTGTATATTAGTTATAAAATTTTTAGATATAAAATTTACAGTTATAAATTTTTTTAGTTGTAATATTTTTTTAATATAGTTTTATAGATATCATTATAGATTTAAATATAATTTTATACGGTCAATCATTTTAAAATTATCATTTTGTGTTATACGGTTATTTAAATATAAATTAATTTTATTTATGTAATATATTGGATAATTTGAATTGTTTGAAACACATCAGATTTAATTTCAATGGTTTGGAACACATAAGTTAACCCAAGGCAATTCATAATAATGAAATTGCATAACATTACAAGAACAATTAACTTAACCAACCATAATATAATTTAGCACACGAAATGGAAAAAAAACTGGAAACCATTACAACAACAACTTACTAAACCATAATAATAAAGCACATAAATATTAAGTTAGTTGTTGTCGTAATGGTTTGCAATTCTTTTTTTTTTCATTTTGTGTGGTAAATTATATTATAGTTGATTAAGTTAATTGTTCTTGTAATGTTATACAGTTTGTTTATTATGAATTATCTTGCGTTAACTTATGTGTTCAAAACCATTGAAATTAAGTCTCATGTGTTTCAAACAATTCAAATTATCCAATATATATTACATAAATAAAATTAATTTATATTTAAATAACCATATAATACAAAATGATAATCTTAAAATGATTGACCGTATAAAATTAATGACTATAAAATTATATTTAAATAACCGTATAAAATGAATGAGTAGCATTAAATTCATTCAATTTTATTTCAAACTATAATGATAAATTTAAAACTATAATTAAAAATGTTATAACTAAAAATTGTATATCTAAAAAATTATATAACTAAAAATTTTATAACTAAAACACAAAACACAAAACACAAAAAAAATTTGACAAAAACATCTAATCCTTCTCTTTTTTTTTTGGGCTGAACACAAAACACAAAAAAAATTAGTTAAATACATCTTACTCTCTCTCTCTTTTAAATGCAAACTCCCAACTCCTATATTAAATGCCGGCACAAAATACAAAAAGGAAAAAAGTCAAAAAGAAAGAAAGGTGTCATCCTAAAAAAAAGTGGAAAAATGCTATAGGGGCAATAGTATTGCCACTATAGCCCCTTATAGCGGCAATAGCATTACCGTTATAAGGCTGGGCTATAGCGGCAATAACATTACCACTATAGATGTGCTCTTTTTAAAATTTCAAAAAGTGATTTGTTTTTTTTTTTAAATTGTTAGAGGTATTTTTGTCTTTTATAAAAATTTTCCAACAAGATATGTAGAGGGATCACGTGCATTCTTAGGTAGAGGGATTGCGTGCAAAAAAAATTGGGGCAAGTGCCATTGCTGCACAGCCAACTAAGCTACTACCTTGCGTAGCTTAAGCATTATATAGTGTTGATATATAGCTTACAAATACCATGTGGGACTAATATTTCATTTCCAAACCGGACAAACCACATTGCTTATTGGGCCTGGGCTTTAACCGTTCAAACAATTTGTTGAGAATGTTAAATTAACATTGTATTATTTAACATATACTAATACTATTAACACTTTATAATATAATGCCTAAACGGTACCACCAATAACATTATGTTAATTATATTGTTAATTATAATATTATTAACGGTTAAATTTCTCAATAAATTAAAAGATTATAATATAATGTTAATAACATTATATTAATAAAATATATAAATTAGTTTTTTTATTACAACATATATAAATTACAAAAAATATATTATTTTAATTATTTTATATATATAGCCGTATCCGAGGTTTTTGAAAAATGCCGTATCCCCGCACCCGCATCAAATCGGATACGACACCCGCACCCGCACCCAGATAACATAGGTAAACATAAACTATAAACAAGTATTAAATTTTCGACAAACTTAATCTGATAATCTTCGCTTTCTCAATTAAATAATATTTTTAAAAAGTAGAAGACATTTTCGATTTGTGTGTCAATTTTCAATTAGTTAAAATATGTCATTAGATAATAGATCAAGTATCATTAAATATAAATTGCTGTATTAAATATAAGTCGTTCCAAATTTTTAGTACTGTGTTAAATGATAAGTTTTGCATAATTTTTATTTTATCATTTTCTATGTCAATATGTATAAAGTATAGATTACATATAATTGTTAAATTTCAAATATGTATACTGTTTATGGTGATGAAATTTATCAAACTAATTTTTTTTTATCAGAAAATTCGGAAGAAAACTCAAGAGTGATAACATTCTTTCATCAGTTTGCTCTTTATTCTTCCGTTCTGCCCCTTAACTTTCTGTAAATTCCAAACCATCAAATATAAACCTCATTCAGATAGAAGAAAGGCTTTAAGGCCATATATAGGAAACAGGAACGATAGAAAACGGTAGGGGGATCCTAGTAAAAGAGGCCTGCCTCGCCTGCTTAGATATTCGAATTTGGAGTTTACAAATTAATTCGTACTGTTTGTTTTTCAAAAATCGCACCCAAGTAACGATTTTTTTTTTTTGGTTTTAAATAGGTGCCGAAATTGCACACCAAGTGCCTGAGGAAAGGACTATATAGAAGAAATTGATCAATAAAAAAAAAGTAAGCATCACATTTTATTTATAATACACGGTAGTTAATACATCATCACACTTCTGATACATAGTACTTCAATACATCATACATTCATACTTAAATAATACTGTACATAGGAACCTCTCACCTAATGAAGATAGATTTAATCTTCCCAAATACTGAAAAGACAGGTGCCAAACAGGCTGCTGCTGCCAGAATCCACAGGCATGTCGGTCTCGCTATCGAAAGGATAAGGCTCTTCTGGTTTTGTAGCTTCTAATAATTCTTCTATTGGTATCTCTGCCTTGGACCTTGCCATTGGTTCTATTGGTGCGAAGTACTTGTCCGAATTTGGCAAGTAGTTCTGCAAATTATTTACAAAAAAAGAAAGAAGCAGAAAAGAAATCAAATTGTTGAACTTCATTTAACCATCCCATTGAATAAATTTGTCGATACCTAACCAATTTGGTGAGGTTATGTTTATCAGGGTATATGAGTGAATTACTCTCTACTTCTATAATATCATTCTAAGTTTAAAATGGCCAAGACTGGTACAAGAGCCAACAACTTAGGATTTATAAAATTTGCATACAAAAGGTATGCAAAATTTTCATGATCAATTCTACTTGGAAGCCGCTACCTAGTTTATCCAAACAAAAAGAAAAATCATGATTATTAAAGGATAATTGGTAAAAAGAAAATACAGTTTAGTACCAGATCAGCATTCATTTTCCTGACAAAAATTTTGGAAAGGCTGAAATTGTCTTCTTCGAGTAGTTAATCTGACAGCCGGAGATAGGTCATGCCAAAAATCCTCATTTGGTGGTCCGCACTTGTTTACTCCATTGGGCTGTGCGTTTTTATCTGATTGTATGCATATTTGTCATACCGGCCAAGGGCATTTTCATATGCCACCAGGATACCTTCTCTCAATCCTGCGCTTAGCACCTGTATACAGATTTAGTTAATTTCTTTACTTTTGAACAATTTGGTTTATAAAGCTAGTACAAAAATACTTTGGCCGTTAATGGAAAATAAAGTTATTGCTTTTGCTCAGGTTTGTATTTGTTCAATGCAGTTGATTGTTTGGGATTTTGAGTAAATTTGGTCGACTATCCAAACATTGTAGTTAGGGTTGAATTGAGGTGATTGACTTTTCTTCCAGTTGCAGTAGGGTTATGCTGGTACACATACTTAGAGCTGTCAAACGTTTAGAAATGGAACGGTACATACCAGTTTCGTTTTCGTTCCGTTTCTGGTAACGTAATAAAAACCATTCCGTTTCGTTAACTGTTCTGTTACTTATTTTCCACTGATTTCAGCATATTTTCCATTGATTTCAGTCATTTTTCGATGAAATGGAACACTAATGTGCATTTCAACCCGTTCCGTCTCTGAAAACATAAGTCATTTACCATTCAGTTTCTGTTCCGTTTCGGACGGAACGGAACGAAAAACATTGCAACGGCATCCGTTTGACAGCTCTACCCATACTTTCTTCCAGTCCTAGTAAGGTTACACGCTTATCACCTACTAGTCTCAGTACTAGTGCATGACAGCATGACTGAATAATTTGGTATGCTTAACATATCAGTATATGTACTATTACCAGATGCCAAAACTAGCTATTTTCTCCCATGATCATCTTCAGTTCTCGTTGTCCAAATGGTCTAATGTGCACTGACACACACTATCTACATCAGATATTGCCACCAAATTTTTAAAATACAAAATGTTGAAATTCCTTTCTACCTGCTGGACGAGCTCTTCAGGCGTTGCTCAGAAATGCGCATCTCAACACAGGTGAAATTAACAATCGCGTAATGCCTGGATAGCATGCACGCTATCAGTCCGTACCCATCTCTGTTAGTCAGATTATAGTATCCAGATGTCAGATCAGCTGCATGACTTCGATGAAAGACCACCAATGGATTCCTGCCACCTGGGACAAATTATCATAGTCAAATTAGTGTATTCTAAGATTAATTAACTATTTTTGCCTACCAAGGTTCTTTCAGGTGTTCACTAAAATATGTTTTAATCTATTTTACCTGTGACCTTTTAAAAAGCATACTTTTGAAAATATTTTTTCTTAAAAAAAAAGCTTACTCTTCTGGAATTATATACATCTGCTTTTTGGTTTTTAAACATAAGATAAAATCTATTGGTAATATAATAATTAACAACAATGAGAATAATTTTCTTATCAAAGCAGAATACCTTGAAAAAATAAATAAATAATAATAAAGGAAACTTTTAAGCTAAGGTGTTACAACATTTTACAACACTGATTTTAATTCCCCCAACATTAAACAAGTTGCCATCAACAAGAGGCATATCAGTCTCAGGTCAAATGGATAAGGTATCTCAGGGTTGCTTCTAATATTTTTCCAGGTAACCAATTCTTCTATTTTCTTTTTATCAGATATCATCTTATTCATAATCAATATAATTGGAATAACTGGGCTTCAAATTAGCCTCCCAAGTAATAATAGTCAGTAAGTACACAACCCTTTAAAAACTTCATCTGATATTATATATTTCTCTAGTAAGAGAATCTACCAAAATAAAACCATATCAAGGCATCAAATTTCAAACTTATTTAAAACCATCAATTTATCCCTAAATAACTCATAAGCCTACATCAAGCTATCCCTAAACTTCTTTATGGGACTTTAAAAGACAGATACTCTGCTGGGCAACCAGGATAGCACCAGAAAACCGGCTCAGATTTTGGTACTATACAATTATACATTCTTCCTCACTGAACGGACCCCATGGAAGAATGGGATCTGATGAAAGCTAGGTTTCTACATGTCGCTCTCACTTTTTGAACGGTGTAGACAGGATGTAGAGAGAGAAGTCTGGAGCTGCTGAGAATTTCCTGCACAGGCTCATTGTAGTTCGTGGCCCAATCCGAGTAGAATAATTTCCACCTGTATTTCATACGATTGGTCAGAACATCATGATCTATTATCAAAATAGGTTGGATCTCTGTCCATATAATTGTAAAAATTAATTTCTTTGTGATATTATTCTTCGATTGATTTCATATCAGGATCAGGTCAATTTTCCAACTACACTAGCACCAGTACTTTCTTCCAAACACAGTAGGAGACTTGCCCTGCCTAGTCCCATTAAATGTATACCTGAGCTGGACCTTCCCTTGTTGACTTCATGAAGCTTGAGTACCTCAGCCACATCTATCCTGTAAAAATTTACACTCCCCTATAAAACTGGAAAGGAAAAGCATATACAAGTATACAACAATAATGTAACTATTAAGTAATGATATGTCACTGAAAAAGGAAAACATGAAATATATATACAAATTTCAAATGTTTATTAATTTTTTTTTTAGTTTATACTTGCAAACGAAATTTTCCATATAAACTATTACAGACATACAGTATCACAACAATCATGCTATAAAAATAACAAAAGGATTCATTCTCAGCAAATTTCAATATGGTTTCCTCATTATTATATGATGAAGCTTAAAGCTTTTTGAAGATAAATTTCCTCATAATTACATGTCAATGAAAAAGCAGTACTATATAAACTTTATCTACTTAAACAGGGCAGTTCTCAGTCAATAATAGGTACAAGTATTTTTATAATATGTTCATGACTTGACTGACCTAAGAACATACTCTAATCTATTAAAATTCCTTGCATATCCCTCATACATAAACCCTAATATATTATAATAACCTATGATCAATGACTGTACAAATTAAAAGCTAATATAATCTTAATTACCTAAGGGTGCGTTTGGATGAGAGAAAAAGAAGAGGAAGAAGGAAGATGGGAAGAAAAAAAATTATAAACAATCCAAACTCTTCACAAAGTTACACACTTCCCAATACTTCTTCCCACTTCTTCCCTTCTTCCCTTCTTCCCACACCTATCCAAACGCACCCTAATATCTGTCAATTAACCAAGGGGTGTTTGGTTGGACAAGAGTAAGGCATAGGGAATAAGGGATAGGGTATAGGGCACAACCAAACATGGTATAGCTCGAGGGATGAGCCATTTTATCCCCTATTCCTTATACCATGTTTGCTTGTGTCATATACCCTATTCCTTATTCCCGATACCTTACTCTTGTCCAACCAAACACACCTATCAATACACCAACACACTGCATTGCTGAATAACGTCCATCATACATCAAATTACCATGAACTTAACCTTGGTTATGTCTATCTATCTAGTTTGCATGCATATCCATTTGACAAAGTAACTAAATTTCTGATCAAGCAATTCACAAAATCATCATAAATGGCACATAAATATAATTTATATTTATAATTTAAAAAGTAACGGACATAATAATGTATATTAATAGCACAATCTACCAAACAATTACCTATGTACATATATGCAGCTACCAATAAATGATCGCAAGTACTATCGCTATAACTGAAAAAAAATATATATTATAAGGTAATTATCAATTCACCAAAAACACATAATGACATCATGAAAGCAACTGACCAACTAGAGAACTAAAAAATTTTTTAACAAACCAAAGGATTGCCAAATATGTAGAGAAATTAATAAAAACAAAAAATTACCTTATAAAATCATCTTCTTGACCGATGTTGTGCAGACAAAATATGCTGTCAGTCCCCTTAAAAATTACCCTTGGCAAGGCACTCCTGAGTTGGTCTCCATAGACCACACTGCAAAGAGAGGTCAGAACCTAGGAGGTGGAGCAGGTGAAGCCTGGAAGAGCCAGATCTAGGAACTAGAATCGGGCAAGGGTTGGGAAGGTTAGATTATGAGGTGAAAATGATTAAGACGGGTGGTGGAAGAGAGGTCACAGCCTCAAAGGAAAGTGAAGGGATGATGACGCCGCCAAACCCTAGGTTATAAAAAAAGCAAACAAAGATTAGTTAAATATATAAGAATGGATTCTTTTTTATGCATTTGACCTTCCTTTTTCAATATTTTTGTATTCAACCCCTGCAGTCCTGGATAATTTGGAACAAAGATTACTTACAGGGATCATGGTTGTTATTTGATAAGAAAGACGCATGATAATGAAAAAACCCAAGAAATGTCAAAAAGGCAATGTATATGTTACTTCTTTTATATATAGAAAGATACCTCATCAAATTTTAAATTTTTTATAGATACATAGAAAGATGAACTTGAGTGACTTTTAACTTGCCTTAGATGAGATGAGAAACAAATTAATCCTTCTCTACAGACGAGAGGTTGTATGTGATGTGACTCTCAAGAGGGGTAGTTTATATCTTCTTCAGTTCATGGTTCAGGGTTGCATTTTTTGGTTGTTTGATGTTTCTCCCTTCTATGACACATAGGCTTCTTTGTCATCTGGATTTGCAATAGCTTGTCCAAGCCAGAAGCAGGTTTCTTCACTTTGCCATTACTTTTCTCACCTGAACATACAACAACAAAGTGAGGTTAGTAATGGATAATACTGTGGGTCATATGCTCGATATGTTTACATTGACATTGCTATGTTTGTCACCTGCACAAATTAAGCATAGTCTGCTTACAGAACCATCCAATGGTCTTAATTTCTCTTTATACCATCGTCCAAAGAAATTGAACACTTAACCAAAATCAACCATCAGGTCCATCACATTGCATCAAAGGATAGATCATAGAAGAGTAAAGCGGAAAGGGAAAAGGCAAATATTTTATTAAATGAAAACTAAGACTTTGAACCAATTATTAATTTCCCCATTTTGGGACTTTAAAAAAAGGTTATATAAGAGGATTAACATGATATAAGCCAAAAAACAAATTACTAACAACTAAAGCTCAACAAGAAATAGAGATACTGCCAATTCTTACCTCTGGGCCAGGTAGCAGTTCAACCCTGGATTCCTGGATAGTGTTAAGCATCTGGACCCACAAGTCAGACAGGATGGCAAGGCTTCTGCACAATACAAAACCTGCAAGTGAAAACCATTAGAAATTCCGAATATGCAAACCAGAAATTGCTCCAACTAATGCTATTATAGCTTTCCTTGAGATCAAATGCGTAATAAAGAAGGCATAAATGGATATATGAGAAAATTCTTTGATGGTACATACGGCTCATTTTATATTCTTTAGGAATTTATTAGGGTCGATAACCGTTTGTTTCTGTCTGTTGTGGGATGTACATGCTTCTTTTATGCAACACGTCGGGTTAAATAAATTCCACAATGTTTGCACAATTGAAGTCAAATATCAAATTGGGCTGCATTTGAACCACAATTTCCATGGACAATAGTATTGGAAACCATTAAATTTCTCACGAAAGTTCAATAAGCCAAAAATAGCCAAAGGATTCATGAAGTTCTGAACCCTTTCAACATTCATAAGAAAAGTATGCATTTCTCTTGCTAGAATCTACCAAATAAAACAATTTTCTTCCTACCATAAACCTGTCCTTTGATAACCCGTAAGCCTACATTAAGAATCAGCAAATAAAGAAGACAAGACAGAGAGAAATGAACTCACCGGGCAAACTGAATCTAGTCTCGGATTTCGGTACCATGCATTCTTCCTCGCTGAAAGGACGCCATAGCCACTCTAGATCAGGATCGGGATCCGATGTGTCCAGCTGCATTGGTGATGCCAAGGGTTTCCTGCGCCGGCGGATAGTGGCTCTTGGGCCGATCCCACCACAAATTATTTTCTTTTTTAATCAGCAGAATTTATATTTTGGAACGTGAATGTGTATACTGTATGGGGCTGTTTGGATGAGTTAGGAATTTGGAGATTTTCTAATTTCTAGACATAAATTTATTATAAACAATCTAAACTCTTCGTAAAGTTACACACTTTCTAATAAATTTATATCTAGGAATAGAAAATTCTCCAAATTTTCTAAATTTCTAAGCGATGTCCCTGTAATTGGGTTCGGAGATTTTCTTACACGAACGTGAAAATGGGGCGGGCGCTTTATTTAAAGATTTTCTTACGATCTTTTTTTGAATTTTGTAAAACATGTTATCTTTAGAATATCTCCACTACTTATAAAGCATCAGTAAAACAGGCATAAACTTCGAGATAAAAGGGAATTACACCCCTCTAATATCAAATATGGATCATTGATTTTGTTAATCTACTATGATCTACGGTTTAGATTCAAATATCAGAAAAAAAGATCGACCTTGTGCTAAAAGTCTAGGCGGTGCGTTGGTAAAGCGCGTTGGTTTGGCGCGCGACGGTTCGATTCCGTCTTTCTGCGCTTTTTTTTTTTCTTTGTCCTCCGAAATCTTAACAAATATAGCGCCATAAATTAACAAAAATCAGCGCCAGCGCCTTCCCCCTCCCCCTTTCTCCTCCGCCTTAACCCCAATACGCGAGAAAAGGAAAATATTCATAATCCTCCTTTACCATTTCTTTCCCGATCCATGAGCTGGCCATCCTTTCCTTTTTGTCCCTTTGCCTTCGCTTTCTATTTATTTCTCTAACCCTAGCTAAGCCGCCCAGCCAAATCAAGATTTAATCCACACCAAATGACCAGACGACAATAGGGAAAAGCCAAGGAGGTGATATGACGGCGATTTCGTTTGATATCCTTGGAGGCGATGATAACAACGACCCGTGAAACAAGGAAAGACGATCAATCAATTTTAAGAAGGCGGCGACTCCAGTTGTCACCTCATTCAAGGTGGCTTCATCAGGTAAAATTGTGATGCCAATCAACCTCTCTCTCGATCTCGATGTCGAACTTTAACGATTTGTTTTACAGATGAAAATAAATCCAGTCGCAAATCGCAATAGAATTGGATTTATTTCCTTCGTTCTTTGCTATTTCAGATAAATCGCAAGAATCGGATGAATTTACTTGCGTCGCTGCCTTCTCAAATCTAGGGTTTGCTCTGCTTCCGATTTCTTCTCAAATTTTCACTCGATTTTGAAAATTTCAGTTTCCGCTTACTTTTATTTCCTTATTATGCATAAGGTAGAGAAGATGTTCTGGGAGAAGGTTGAATTTGGGTTGGGATTTTTAAGCTCATTGCGTGTTTGTTTTTTTATGCTGATGATGGTTGCTTAGGGTTCAAATTATGCAAAAGAGAATTCCAATTTTAATTCATTCGTAGAACAATTTTAGTCTTGAGGATAAACTTAAAGAAGGATTATGTGATACCAGCTTTAATTTTCGTCTATTTACATATATGGTTATGTTATTCCTCTCGGAATATCTAACTATTTTGGTTGCTCTAATGTAGGCTCATCATATTTACTCAATCTCTCGGTTGTAACGACCTAGGTTTTGACCCATAGAGGCGGAGACAGTATGACATATTGCTATTGTATGTTGGTGGCATGCTGGTTGAGGCCAGAGTTACTAGAGGTGTGCCAAAGAAAAGAACTTGTACATGGGAGTCGACCATGATCAACTCCTAGACATATTCATTGACGAGGTCAACTTATTTCTTAGCTTTCATTTTCTGTTTACCAAGGATGGAACCACAATACATGGTCGATGAAAATTTTCTAATCCTACTAATGGCTGTACAACAAATTAACATGGGCACCTAAGTTGGCTGAGTACTTTAAAATAATTTATTAGAATTAGAGGTTTTGTTACTCAAATATCTCACTATCTAGAGTTCAATTTTGTAATATAGTTATTATTTATTTTATAAATAGTGGGTAGATAATGATAGAAAGATGCCATTAATTCTTGCTTGCTCAAGAAGTGATTTGCGGAATGTGGCTGAGGCTTTGATTGAATTGGGTGTGGATGTCAATACATACCAGGTAAAGGACATCAGTCCTTCCTATCTGATAAAGAAAATGAAAAATAGAGACTTGGTAAAACATCAGAAGTATGAGAGCTATGGGTAAAAAAAAAATGCAATGCATTGAAAGTTTCAGTAAATGTTTGATTGTTTGTAGTGTTTGCAATAAACGAATTTTAGTAGGCTTGATCATATGCTAATATAGCAATTGGATATTAGCCTATTAGGTGCCCATGCTAATTATTACTATCTATCAATCAAAATGTTAATGTTGGTTTGAACTTCTCATATTTTGCTGTAATGTAGGAAGGCGTGCAAGAACGCCCTTTCACCATGCAGCTAGAAAAGGTCTAGAACGAACTGTTCATCTACTTTTGTCTCATGGAGGTAGTGTGGAATAAAAGATTAAACAAACATGAACTTCATTTTTTTTTCTTTGTAAATTAATTACTTTTTACGCCTTTCTTAGTACTAATTTAAGTTCTGGTTTTATGTTTCATTAAGTGTAAATAAATTCCCCCTTCTACTTGTGCTTTAAAACCCTAAAGCATGGTGTCATGGTGTCCGCTCCTCTCCTTCTCCAATGGTATGTCTTGATGCTCTCCTCTCCTTTGCTCTGAGATTGACATTGCTCTTGTATCTGCTTAAGAAGCTGGTGTTTGTAGGCGATGTCTTATCCAGTGCGTCAAGAGCTGTCTGGGTATGTCTTCTCCAGTGTGTCAGCCTTTTTATCTAAACATTGGTATTTGCTCTTTCTTTTTATCTTGTCAGATTTGTACATTTATGGATCTTAAATTAAGATACTGTAAGGAAAAGAATGATCTTTGTAAGATTTTATTGTACAAGGCATGTAATGTTGTTAAATCTATTTCTCTGAATTGTTAAGCATATGTGATAATTTATACTTTCTAATTGATGGATCAATTAAAAAGATAGTTTTCATGAGACTAAACCGCTGAAAGGTAGCCTAAAAACTATTGTCAGTTTAGATAATTTTTTTTTTAAATTTAGATAAAAAGATTATTATTATTGCAGTATTGTAGTGTGATCAAGAAGCGTGGTCAAACGAGTAATGCAATCTGTGATCAAGAAGCATGGTCAAGACGTTACCAATGTTGGTGATGAGGGCAACCAAGATACTGCCAATGTTGGTGCTATCTAGCATGAGCTGCTACTGATACATGTTGATACTGACCAGTAAATAAATTATACGGTAATATCTTATTTTCAACTTATTACGCCCCAAAATGTTGCACAATTGCTTTATGGTACAAATAATTAATTTCATTATTTGTTTTTCTATTGTAGCATTTTGAGGTAACCAAGCTTACGAAGAGTTGTCATCTTGATAATCTGGAGTCCCTTAAATACCTGAAGCACGATTGTGACTCAATTATTTGTGGAATCGCATATGATTATGTTATCCTTCTTTTATGATTGTGATATCTTTTTTGAAATTAATTATAATTATAAATAAAGAGTTTGTTGTTCTTTTTCTTAGGGACTACAACCCAGTGGAGAGTGCCTTTGTTTTTCCTACAAGCTGCCAAAATACTACAAGCTAATTCTTGATGGCATGATGCTATGTTTTTTCGTACGGTGACTAACTATTGGTTAGTTTTACTTTGAGTTTATATTTATTATTTGATTAATTGCATTATTAGATTTGCTATTCTTTTTTGCTGCGGTCTTTTAATTTGCCTCCTCAGGTCCAAAAATGACAAAAGGTAGATAATTCTGATAAAGAACAACATATTAAGAAGGTATGTATAGACATGCTACATATAGCATCAATTGTTTACCCCTTTTAAAAGCATTGTTAATCATAATTATATATTTTATTTCTGTCCTTCAGTACTAATGATTTTGAATGTTTTTTCTCTGGCATATGGTTTTTTCTGATTCTGACGAACAGGCGTAGCCACAACGGTCAGTTAAGGGATTATATGGCTGGTGATTGATGCCGCTTTCAAGTACTTTCTTTTTCCTCCTTCGTCGCAACTTCTACCTTCTACATGGTTCAGGTATCATCACTGTTTTATTTAGATATTTTCTCTTCAATTAATAGATAGGTTCAGCTATTTTCTTCAATTAATAGATAGATTTTTATATTTGGGGATTTCATAGCTCAATTGCACTAATTGATCTTTTATATATTTGAAGTTTGGAGAACATGCAAAAATGGGAGAAGCTAATGCATGCTGTGATAAGAACGAATCGAGATTCGCATCTCCGATCGAGACCATGAGTGGACCTAGAGAGAGTGCTTGTTTGCTTTTTGATTTTTTTTTTATCAAATTAGTGCCACACCTATCTCAGGCTAGCGGTAGTACTGGTTCAGGTCAGTACTTTTTCGAAATTTTTGGTGAATTTGGTTTGAAATTTGAATTTTGAAAGGCTAAGAATGGTATTCAACATTTTATTTTGTCTAATTACATAGTGGGTTGTGTCCCTTCTAGGTCTGAAGGGCTGCAATACCAGGTTACACTAGATTTTAGTTCTAATTTTTTCTTTAAAAAAAGTAGCAGAACAAGAATCAGCTATATTTATCAAATTAGATGTCATTATAGCTAATAGCCTAATAGTGCTTGAATGCTACTATGCCACTTGACATTATTTGGTGATGCATAAAGTCGTCTGAATTTGTATATAGGAGAATATTTTATTTTGCAAGTTTGGCATTTTTCATGTTTTGAGATTTTCATATTACGATTGTCAGGGGTGTATTAACACTACTTTTGGAATAAATAAAGAAATAATATTGTCTTATTTTGATAAATTACATGCCAGCTAGCATACTAGAAATTAGAAGAAAGGCTAGAGAAATTCATGACAT
Organism: Rhynchospora pubera; assembly: GCA_028095005.1. Classification (NCBI taxonomy): domain Eukaryota; kingdom Viridiplantae; phylum Streptophyta; class Magnoliopsida; order Poales; family Cyperaceae; genus Rhynchospora; species Rhynchospora pubera. The sequence goes on along the minus strand of CM051463.1, from coordinate 9,494,317 downwards.
ATGGGGCCTTTTCAAAACTGATGAAAGCAAGAATAAAATCAGTGGTGCAGATGATGTATTTATTGGAGATATCAGAACTTCTGGTCGGAATTAGATGTTACAATTCATCTTGGATATAAATTTGGTTTGAGATGCATTTAGGATAGTTTTTAATTTACTTTCTATATTTTCTATGTAATGGAGGAGTTTATTCCACATTCGCATTTTGGTTCGCAATTAGCATTAGCTAAGTTAAACATCTGTTGGACTTACTTATGGCATGTTCGAATTTTTTTTTTAATAAAAGATATGGTTGTTTACCATATGCGTATATATATTGAACCATTTCAATGTTTAACTATTTTCATTAGTTGGAATATTGGTAACTCTTGGTACGATCTCTTTTTCAAATTATAGTAACATATTCTTAAAATGTAATTAATGATAATTACTCATTTGATCTCATGCAAGTTTTACCATTAATAAATATATTAAAATCATCCTTGATATAGTGATTTATCCTTTCTATTAAATTAAATGGTAAATTAATTTAGGAGATTCAAGTTTTAGAAATTGATGACAAATACCACTATCATTTTCTGTCGCAACTTTCCATTTCAATTAATTGGCAGCCGTTGTCAATTATTCTAAAAAAAACTTTCCATTTCAAATGGCCAAAGAGATTTGTTTGTATATTACACACACGCAATTTAAGGCTAATTAAGTGATATTTCTTAAATTAGTGCCAAGAAGGTATGCATATTTATTTCTTCTTTTTTTTTTACTCATAAATCTGAAGGTAAGTCACAAAAATTTATGGATTCATTTGATAATAAAAGTCTTTATTAGATCATGTGTAGCATATAATTTATATAATTTATTTAAGAACAAAAAAAATTCACATAAAAAGAATGTGTACTTAAAGTCTTTTTAACTTTTTTAAATAGATCTAATAATCTAATAAAAAATTGTCCGCACATTGAGCGGGCACTGCTGCTAGTTTTAAATAGTATAATAGTTTATTCCAAAAATGACATGTTTTACAAAATAAAAAAAAAATAATAATAAAATTTTAAAATTTATAAAATTTAGTTTATTATAAAATTTCAATATTTAAACATACTGATGAAAAAGAATACAATGCATAAATAGGCCTATGCATCGTGAATCAATATCCTCTACAGTGCTTTCTATCTGTCCAATGCATTATAGGTGCTCCGTGATTAATATCGAATTCACACGGTCCGTAAATCTTAACCGTCGAGATTGAATCAGATGGTGATGATGAAATGCAGAGGACAAGTGCTGCAGAGGCCGCTCTCCCTATGCATCATAGACTCAGAGTCACGGTGCATATTTAACTTTTTTTTTTTCCGTTACCAAAATATTGCATATTACTTGGAACCTTCACATCAGTATCAGTATTCAGTAGTCATCAGTATTATAAATAAAAAACCCGTGGGTGTCGTTGATTGGTTTTAAATGTTTTGTCAGATACGTTCAGGTCCTACAATGCATGATTAAAAAAATTTTATTTCTGTAACGGATTATTCTGCGACTGTTCGTGTACCGATTATTATTGATCATGCAAAATGATCCGTTTTTTAAATAAGCAATTATCAGGAACCTCATTTGATCCTTTACATTTTTTGCGCGTGCGGCCCAATTTTTTTTTCTTATCCATATCTTGGTCTTGTTCGGAAGTCGCAAGTCGCAACCTCTGGGAGAACTGTGTATCATTTTCTCTGTTAATACTCCTTGCCGCTCTTTTCTATCTCGCCTCTAGATTCTTTCTTCGTTAACTAGCACAAGTGCACAACATACCTCTGGAGCAAGGAATCTGGGCTTATTGTAATTTTGATCTTATTTTCTTTTATGAGATATCAGAAATGAAAATGATTTTGGTTTCCTTTTCTCTATTTCTCTCTAAGCAATGATAGATCCCCTCCTTCCCTATTCGTCATGTATCCATTTCTGATTTGTATCCGATTCTAATCATTTAAAAAAAAATGCATTTTTCCTTCGATGCATTTTTATCTTATTTTTGGGTGAAATTAAAGATGTTTAAAATTGTATGGATTGCAACGCTTCTGTGATCCTATATTTCATGATTTCTGCGTAATTTGAACTTTTTTATTTCCAAACTATATTATGTTCTTTGATTCTAGATGCTGATAGAGACGCATATTGCATAATTTTTTTGATCGATAACAGTCCCACGACAGAAAGTTTTTTGGTACTAGCTTTTTCCTACAAAAATATTTTTATATTTTCTTTATTTGGTCGTTTAAATGAGTTTAAAGAGTTTGGAACCACAGGTGAGAATTTTTTTCAGAATTTTATGTGTATAAAACGACTGTATGTGTTGTTAGAAATATATTTTAATAGTTTGGAAAACTCAAAATTCATTAAAACATATTCTATGAAAATCCGTTTGAGTAATATAAATAAATATCAATCATGAAATTTATTTCCCTCAGTTTTACAATATATCCATTTAATTCAATCAATATATTTATATGTTGTTCCATTGGATTATCACTCATTTATATGTTGTTCCGTTGTATTATCACTCATCTAATAAAGTTGTTAATTAATTCTTTACCGTTTATGCTTTGGCCTAATAATGCACTAAATACCCATTAGCGTTTTACTAATATCGTGCTGTTTTTATTAGGCCAATTAAATCATGAAATTATTAAGCCAATTAAATCATCAAGTTATTGGGGCACTATTAGCAATTTGTGAATTGGCTATATATACACAAGTTCATTCGACAAAATATAATCATTCTGAAAAGAGATTTAAGCTATAAGCAATTTCCATTAAATATTATATTCCAATATTTTTTTATAATTCTTTTCCAAAATCTATTGTCATTATTCAAATTATTTATGCTGGATATTTTTGGAGGCTTTCATCAGTTGCTTTCATGGTTATGTCCTAAAGCGACATCCTCGAATTATCTTGATTGCGGTTTTGTCTCACTTTGAGACGGAATACGCTTAAGGACAACGCCTAGCGCAATTCGGGTAACTCTATTCCTTTTATTTGTTTAACTATTATCTGATTTGTTAAATTCAATTTGCACCAACAATTTTAAGCGTATTATTAATTATTTGGATAATAATAAGTATAAAAATTTATTTTACATCAGGCAACTTTTGAATTAAAATTAATTGTTGTTTGTCTGAATTAAAATTGCAAGTGAAATTGAAATATTGTTTGAATTGTGACCACTGTTATAAAAATATATCAAATTTCATAACTACGGTATCATAAAATATTAAATGTTAGGTTTCGTATAAAGTTAGGTTTGTGAATATACTGCTTAGTTTAATTGTATTATTTAATTATATTATGATATAATTGAGCAGAATAAAATTTGGTCGCAGGAATTACTTTAATTATATTAATGACATGTGTGAACCTATAAGGAGATTAAACTATTGATCATAAAATTGTATTAATTACAATGTTGATAAGATTACTTGGAATGTATATATTTATTAATATAACCACTAAAGTAAATTGTAGAATTGTTTTTCTAGAAAAAAAGATAATAAATAAATTTATAATAAAATGGTTAAGATTCAAAATATGTTTCAAGTAACTGAAGGAGAGAAATTTATATCCGGCATAAATCGAGAATCAAATAAAAATAATTTCAAGCGAATATGATGCAAACAAATTATTTAGACTATTTAATGTAGTTCTAACAAATCCTGTAATTAAGAAATATTGATATTGATTAAAAAAAAGCTATCTGAATCATTATTAAATAAAATTCTATGATCAATAAATCATTTTTTCCCCCTTATTGCCACGTTATAAGTGGAGGAAGTGTGACCACGGTAAAAATGAAAATGTCTCGAACATCCTCATTCAGTAACTGGAAATCTGTCAATTGATTAATCTATCTAATGGAAAAAAAAGTCACAAAAGTCGTAGCATTTTTTTTATATGATTTATAAGGATTAAATGTATTTGGAAATCTTAGATGCGTGACAAATCATGCTTAATTATTTTTGGCCCTCTTCAGTCGTCGCTTTAAATCCTCTCTATATGTGACTATAATAACCCCAATAATTTTTTATGCAACCGATCAGTTATGAATTTCAGAGAAATTCTCATAGAGTGAAACTTGATTAGTTGCAAGCAATCAATAATAAAAAGTTAGTAAAATTTTATATAAATTTTCCAATTTCTATTTTTTTTTCATTGTAATACTCTCTTATTGTCAAATAACTTCACAAAAATTTGGTCATCAATAGAAAACATTTTATTACTATTTCAAATATCGAGCAAAGCTCGATTAATCCCGCTAGTATAAATAAAAACTCGTGGGAGTCTGGATTAATTTTTTTAAAATTTTCACCGACACGGCATCTGAACCGTCTATGATTCGATCTTATACGTCATTTTTCCTGAGCGACATCCTATTAGGTCTTTCCTTCATTTCCTTCTCAGCCTCTCTTTCTCCATCGCCTCTCCGGCTCTCCCCTTCCTCCATTTGACCTCTTTTTTGTTCTCACTCACCTTCCGTTTAGCCAAAACCGCCCCGTCCCAACCCCCCACACTCAGCTCTCCAAATCCTTTCTCTCTCGCGATTGTAAATGGAGCAAGCCCTAGCTTCGAGAGATATAAGAGACAAGGCGTTTATTGTTTATTGACACGAAACCACGGCTCGCGATCCATAGCGATACACTCAGTTCTCTCTTTCCTTCTTTATTTTCCTCATACTACCTTCACTTCCTTCCGAGTAGGGTGAGAGATTTGGGTGTTCTTTTGGTTTTTCGTTATTGATTTCTGTTTCGGTTTATACGTATGTACATTTTGTTCTCCTTTCCTCTTTGTCGATAGTTAATTGTTACTGATTTTGTTAAGCTCGCAGGTTTTTTCGATAGTTAATTGACCCAATAAAATCATTCACTTATTTTTTTTTTTCGGTTTTGTAGGTTTTCTCAACCTTGCATACTGCTTTCTGCATACAAAGAAAATATCAAAGCTATATATTTTTTTTCCTTTTAGAAAAAACAGTAATCCAGTGACATACAAAGAAAATAGACAGTACAAATGAACATGTTTAATTTGAAAGACAGTAGATATTGACAAAATATAGAGAGATAACGAGAAAGAGACAAAATTCTTTTAACTCAAACTTTCATATTATTTTCTCTCATACATAAAACAAAGTTACGTGAGACTCTTTTATAGCCATACAACCACATTCTAATGCTGGACTTAACAAATATAGCACTACTAAATATAATAATCCTATTTGCTAATTTCCTAAAATAATTAGATTAATTATGACTCATGCTAGAATTACATTTCCTAAAATAGGCGCTGTAGTTTTTTTTAGTTTAATTTTCAACAAATCCCTCCTTTAAACTCAAATCTCTTCCATCCTTTATTTCGATCTTCATTACTGCTTCATCCCGACTTGCCACATGACTCATTTGCTCTTCTCTTTTCTTCACATGTTTAGCATAAACTTTCATACCATTTGATGCAATATAATTCTTCATATTCGTCTCAGCAATCTCTTCATCACTCTCTTTGTTAGATCTCCCTGAATTCAGTTCTTCTCTCACCTTGACTACTAGCTCAGCAAGCTTTGCATTCTTCTCTGTAGCTATCAGTTTCTTATTTTCCTCATTCCTTTTGGGAGCAACTGTTGGCACAATATTGATAGGAACAATCTTTGATTTCAACTTTTCATCTTCATAATCATCATCAAAATCACTTCCATAATATTCATTATCATTGGACTCTTTTTTAGCAATTACTTGAGCAACCTTAGGTGTCCAAATAAGCTTCTTAACAGGTGCAACATGCTTTTCTTCGCTGCTTCTATTACTGCCACAAGTCTTTGCCTTCTTCAATCCATTTGTGACAGGTCGTGTGGGCATCTTTGCTGGCCTCTTATTCCATAACGAAGTTTTGTTGGTCAAGTCACTTTTTAAGTAAGTTTGTAGTAGATTCCTCAAATCAATTTTGTACATTCGATTCTTGCTCATTTCCACTCGTGCAATTAACCGACCTCGTTTATCCTTTAGATGCATGATGCGATCTTTCATAAAGACCGAATAACCCCTTTTCATTAATTTTCCTATGCTTAGGATATTACTTTTTAAGCCTGGCACATAATATACATTTTCAACTGCACCTCTTTTATCACCATGACCAAAATAGATTTTTCCTTTTTCTTTCACTTGAATTTTTGAGGCATTACCAAAAGAGACATAACATTCTTCTATTTTTTGCATCTCCATAAATAGATGTCTATTACCGCTCATATGATTGCTAGCACCAGTATCAAGATACCATGTTGTGTCGTCGTTGGAGATGGTGTCTTCGTATGCCATTAAAAGTACGCCTTCATCATTCGTCTCTTCTTCTTTAATGAGATTTGTGTTCTCTTCTATCTTCTCCGGCGATCTACAATCTCTAGCATAATGTCCATATTTACCACAATTGTAACAATCAACATTTGGATGGTATACATAACCATCTCTCCCACCGACCACGTCCTCTACCGCGACCAAATCCACGACCTCTAAAATTATCTCTTCCTCGGTGGTTATAATTAACATACATAACCTCCTCTTCTTTAGTTGTGGCATTTGCTTGTAGTGCCTCATTAAGCGACTCTTGCATTTTCTTCTTCTTTCTTTGCTCATGCGCCTCAAGTGAACCAGCTAACTTGTCAATTGTCATCTCTTCAAGATTTTTCGACTCTTCAATAGCACACACCACGTTCTCAAAATTCTCGGTTAATGACAGCAGAATTTTCTCAACAACCCTTGCATTTGTAAGTGGTTCACCATTGCGCTTGAGTTGATTCACCACCGTTTGCACACGTGTAATGTAATCGGAGACTCCTTCTGTCTCTTTCATCTTCATGCCCTCCAACTCGCCGCGAAGAGGTTGGAGGCGTACTTGCTTGACTCGACTGGCACCTTTAAACACGTTTTGTAGTATGGCCCATGCCTCTTTTGTTGTTGTCGCACCGGCAATTCTCTCAAATCATGATTCATCCACCGCTTGAAACATGAGATAGAGAGCGGTCTTGTCCTTCATGCGCTTCTCCTTCCATGCCTTGGTTTGAACCAGAGTCACAGTGTCGATCTCGTTGTTGGTAGGTTCTTTGTAGCCGGTCGTGACAATTTTTCACGCATCTTGTGCACCGAGCAATGCTCGCATCTGAATACTCCAATTGTCATAATTTAACTTGGTGAGTTTTGGCAAATGTATTTGATCCAACGCACTTTCCGGATTCATCTTTCAACCAACGCTCTGATACCAATTTGACAAAATATAGAGAGATAACGAGGAAGAGATAAAATTCTTTTAACTCAAACTTTCATATTATTTTCTCTCATACATAAAACAAAGTTACATGAGACTCTTTTATAGCCATACAACCACATTCTAATGCTGGACTTAACAAATATAGCACTACTAAATATAATAATCCTATTTGCTAATTTCCTAAAATAATTAGATTAATTATGACTCATGCTAGAATTATATTTCCTAAAATAGGCGCTGCAGTTTTTTTTGAGTTTAATTTTCAACAGATATGAAGTGATCTAATTTGATCCTGACAACAGTTCACTTTGTTCCATGGGATGGCATGTTGTCAGAAAGGAGAAATAAATAGGCCTGATAAACTTTGTTGTCCCCTTCTGATCTTCAAAACACTAGGCCAGTCTAACGATATAATTAAAGGTTCAAATGAACTTGACTTATTCATTTTATATTAGTCAATGATGTATGATATAATTATTGTAAATAATTATGAAACACTAATTAATTGATCTTTTTTACAGGTCATATTGTGGTTCCTTGATCAGGTAAGCAGTGGTGTTGTTATCAATATGAGCCCTTTGGGGGATGGACTGGTCGAATCTAATGTGCTTGGCCTAAAAAAAAATAAACATGCATAGGAAAAGATGTGCTCATGAACCACATGTTGGTAAAAGTAAAATCTAATTACAACCTTTTTAGAGATCTGATGTATAGGTGGCATTAGGTTGGCCATATAGTTTTGTTTGAAAATTACTTCCAACTAAAACTTCTTATGTACTTTCCGTTGCTTACGAACTTTTTGTAAGAAGAACCTTCACATGTGTGTAGCAGGGCCATTGCCATTCCCTTCTGGTCTGCTTTGCTTTTGTTGCCTTCATTGTTTCTTCTGTTTTCGTTCCTGCAGGTAACCATACCTTCTCCTGTTCTTGGATTTATGTGTTCATCGGATTGCATTTTCTGTGTGCCAGTACCTAGGTTGTGTTATGAGTTATTTGTAGGATTTAGCTTTTACTTTACCATTTTTGTTCTTTGTTGCTATTTTTTTATTGTGTATGTGTTCTTCATTCATCTCATGAAAAGGCCTATCTAGCACTTGCAACTTGCAAGGTAAATTAGCCTGTCTTTCTAATGTTTCCTGCAAAAGTATAGCAACAAATATACCAAATACATGGAGAAGCCTCAGAACCAAAACCAAAAAGAATAACAAACAATTTGCACAGGAAACCCAAACAAACTTTTTTTTTTTTAACAAAAAGGAGATGAAGATAAGAAAGATAAATTTTAACTAATCATTGGTTCTCAACGTTTCCTTTTATTTAATGCTTTAACGATTTTGCTTTCTTTTAGCTTCTATTTTCAGGAAAAATGACCATCTCAATGGCATCTTACGGAGAGGAAAAACACCAACAAAAGAAGGTACTTAAAATGATTTTTTTAGTAATGAAGTAGTCAGGCCAGAAACTGAAGTCTACTTTGATGGACTGATATTTTAAGTAATGAAATAGTCAGGCCAGAAAGTTGTATCATCTTTTGATTTCTTTGGTACCTATGATGTGTGCTGGAAGGTTATTACAGAATATATGTTCAGTTGGTTAGATTCCCATTCTTTCCGATTCATGTGATTTTGTAATCTTCTTTGCCTATTTTGCTATGCAATTTCTAAATTTCCTTGCTAATCAACCTTAATGTTTTTCCTCATTCTGTATTTTAGTACTTACTAATATCTATAGATGGTGGTGAGGTTTGGCATGTGGTGAAGAGATGAGGAAGAGTTTCAAAGCTATGATCAGCAGGCAGTGTTTTTTCATATTCCATCACACGTCTGTGTTGATGCCAGTCAACATGATTTTACATAATTCGGTTGGTGATTTTTCGTATCTGCTGTGATTTGTTTTTTCTGGGGCTTAAAATCTAATGCAGCTGTTCAGTTTAGTAGTACATAGCAATATATAGCAGTATGTTAAAAAAAAAAGTAATTATTTATCGATTTTTTCTCAGATAAAAGGTTCGTTACCAGACTTCTTTTTCCCTCTCAAAGTGCTTTTGTCAACCGCTTTAGGGAGATGGTAATTGACAATTAATTATTTTTTCTGGATTAGTGAAACACATTAATAACATATATCTAAATAAAAGTGGACAGATCATTACAGTACACTTATGAAAACATGCATATATTGTATACCTAAAATACTTATAGACGTATATGATTTGATATTAAATAAGAAGATATTTTAATCATTTTGACATTTAATATTGGTCTATTTTGTTGTTCATTTGAGTAACCATGCTGGGCAAAAAGCCTAGATATAAATCTTATGCATTTTCCTAAACTTTCAGGTGTTTCTGATGAACTAACTGAAGATTTTTAGTTCGACTTACTTTATATAGTTGATCTGAAATTTGGTCCACCAGTTAGTTCTCATTCTTTTTATTTTATTTTTTAAGTACATAGTATGGGAAAAAGAACTGATCCTTTGTCCTAATGCCTCGCATAAGTATACTCAATGGAATAATTTGAAAATTGTATTACACAAACAGATTGTTATCCTTCTATGATTTGAAGCTGATAAACAGTGATAATACTTTATATACTGCAACTTAATTTAGAGATAGTGTGTATTTGATTGTGCTGAAGGTTTGATTGTACTGATTAAAGGCAGTGAGAGAAAGTATACTGGTTTAATTTAGAGATTTTAGCATCACTAAGCATACTGGTAAGGTTTGATTGTACTGATTAAAGGCAGTGAGAGAAAACTTTTTTTCCCCTTTAATCAAGTATTTTAATTGTACAGCACAAATCCTGTACATGTAGACATGATCTCAACTCTATCTAGGAACTGATATATATGATATATCAAATCATAAAACAGTATTTCTGGACAAATGCATTGTATTCAAGTTCGAAGGGCAGAATTGTCATTTGTATTGCGTTGTTGTGTTCAATTTCTGGTTTAAGAAGTGTGTTATTTTTTTTCAATAGCATAGCTGAAATTGATACATCTTCATTTCTTTTTCTAATTTGAAGATTGTAATGAGATGCCTAATGTATTAGTTATTTCTGTGTAGTTATTGAAGACCAAAGAAATGATGCCGAAGGTCTTACAGGAATGGAAGAATTCAGATGCCCAAACAACAAATGGAAAGAAAACTAACTCATCTTACACAAATATAAAGAAAGAAAACAACGATAAGCTGAAATAAAGGTGTACTCCTGATATATTTATGCTTTTAATGGTCATACTTCAGAATATTTTCAGCTAGACATACAAAAATCAAGGTGAACTTTTAATGCTCATTCTTATTCACACCAAACGAAGGTGAATTATTTGCTGGATTGATGGTTGATGTACTAAAATATTGAGTAAACGTTTGTTTTGTTTTGTGTGCTGTTTTGATGTATAAACATGCTCATATCTCTAATCTGAAATCATATAATCTGATTACAGAATTTAGGGTTACTTGCATTGAAAAGTGGACCAATATTATATTTATGGGTTTATTTTTGTTCTCATATGACATACGATTATGTTGTATTTATATGTTCTTTATTTATTCAGTAGTTTGAAGGGAAAAAAAATGTGCTGTTTCTATTTTCTTTCAATATAATCAGATTATATTTAATTTTCAATTTGGATTTGAAATAGCTGAAGTAACATTATTATTATTTTCCTCTGTTTAATATATGGTGACAAATGAAATTAGGTCGCGCAACGCACGACAACCCCACTAGTATAGTTATAAGATCTAATTCAAAAAAAACAAAAGTAACATAGGCCAAGCTTCTATACAGCTATCCTAACACACAACTTTGCTTATTTATTTTTTTGGATATTTTATTACACGGCAGTGAGAGCAAAAATAAAAATAAAAAGCTAAACTCAAAAAAAAAAAAAAAAGTAACAAGAGAGACCTAGCGTCTTTTTTTCATCTATAATATTTTCTTTTTTTTAATATGCTTTCTTTTAGATATAAATCCAATCTGTCATATAAAATAAAAAAATAAAAAGAAAAATAAAGGATAAACACAATACAACATGAGCCATCTTCAATAGAGGCCTGCTTGTTGAACACAATAATAGGAACTAAAGTCTAAAGTGTAGACAAGTCCATATAAATGACTTGACTTGTTTAAAAACCCAAAGCTTAGGTTTGGATTAGAATAACACATGGTTTTTATAGGCCTGATTTCAATTTATGCCTGGACTTAAAATTTCCTAAACTCACCATTTCTTCAAATAAAGTTGGAGTGAAGATCTGTGGGTACTATCTTCCATTTCAACATTATCCCACCATTCTTCAGTTCCTATTATATACTTCAAACTTTTTGGAGGGTCTCCGGTTTTGAAAGGCAATTTCTTCAAATTATCGCAATAATGAATTTTCAAAATTTCCAAGACTGGAAAAGTAATTATGGGGTCAGAAATTCTTACAAGTTTTTTAACTTGAGATAAGTGTATTATCTTCAAAGATGGAAATGAAAGTTGATTCACAATAATTTCACCATTATTCAGTTCATCGATGCGGAATAATTGCTCCATCCAGCGGTCACATCCTAGTACATAGAGTTCTCGAATGCACGGGAGATTAATAACCCAAGAGATGCTTGTTAGATAAGGGATATTATCAAATGTCAGGACCCGGAGTCTGGGAAAGACATCTTTTGGGTTTAGCCTCTTCCACTTTACTTCTGTCATACCCAACATCCACTCAAAGGATAGATGCTCGAGTCTGTCAAGGCAACAGTTGCTTCGGTGTTCACTTGCACTTTCAAACTCTACCCATGACGCAACACCCGAGGCTCTTATTCTAAGAGAAAATAAGTTTCTTTGCAATTGGGAGTTCCCTAGAAAGCTATTTGAAAAGGACATGTAACCTCCATTGTATCCCAAAACATCAAGCCATCTGACTGGGACACTTACATTTTTAGACAGCTCATAATAAAAATCATATTCTGAAATAGTGATTCCCAATGCTTGAAAGTTATGAAGCTGTTCTAAGTCTTCCTCTAGCGCTGGAAATATTTTCTCAGGAAGGTACCTTAGATATTTGTCTGAAGTTGAATATCCCAGACCATCAGCATCATCATAACAGTTGCTGAGGTCTAGCATTCTTAAAGCTTTCAGTTTTGATAGGACCCCTTTTGGCAAGATACATTTTGTTTTTCTAAGAAGCAGGTATTTCAAATTGCTAAGAGCCACTAATTCTTCTGGCAATAATGACCTCAAATTAAAGTTATATGATAGGTTGAGATACTGAAGATGTACTAATTTGCATATCTCATCCGGAAAAGCTTCTAAACTATTCCATGACAAATTTAGAACAGTAATTTCAGAAAACAACTCAAGTTGAAGGGTTTTTGTGTTTCTATGTCCATTATCGACAATACATTTGTTCAAATCAACTTTGTCATTACTTGCAATCCATAATGCCATATCACGAATCACATCATGCATTTTACATTGCCAACTATCATCCGCAATTTCAACAATTTCTAAGAGGCTAACAGCTTGGAGTGTTCTCATGTAATTGTATCCAACGTTGTAAGCTTCTTGTATGTCTGCCTTATCAATTAATCCTAAACCCATCCAGAGCTCGACGAGATCATTTTTCTCGATGTGACGCCATAATGACCAGTGTAGAAAGCATTGTTTGAGATTCTCATTGTGTAAACTATCATAACTAAACCTTAATGTTTTGAATACCGATTGATACTCATCCGAGAGTTCAACATCATCATTGCATACTTGCTTAAGCTGTACAACAGCTTGCTCCCATTCACTAGGATCTTTTTTATCATACATGGCTTTACCAACTACAATAAGAGCCAATGGTAACCCACCTAGTTTTTTCACAACATCCCTTGCACACTTTTCTATTAGTGGGTGAGAATTGATGGTTTCCTCGGACACATTCTTTTTGAACAGAGACCATGCAGTCTCCCAGTTCAGAACATCTAATTTAATTATTTTCTTTGCCCCCATTTTTCTGCATACCTTCTCTGATCGTGTCGTCAGAACAACTTTTCTTTTGTATGCACCACCTGCTTCCATTGGGTCAGGGATCCCAATTGTTTTGAGATTAACACTGCTCCAAAGGTCATCCAAGAGAAGCACAAAGCTTTTTTCTTTCAAGAAGTTGTATATCGTAAGCTGGTTTACCGCCCTATTATCGCTCTTACTCAGGCGAAGCTTTTCAATTATTGTATTTTGAACGTTTTCTTCATAATACTCTTTAGAATATGTGACAAAAACAACAAAAACTTTGGATGCAAGGTCTTTGGAAAGCGCATTGTTAATTTGCTCCAAGAGATGTGTCTTTCCAATGCCACCCATGCCCCAAATGCCAATGATACTGTGTACATCATCTATCACATCATGAAGTACTGATTCGAGATAGGATGATTTTGATGAGGAAGCCGGCATCTCTTGAACCTGTGGCAGCAGCATCATGATCACTTGAATAGTTGCTTTTTCTTCACACAAATCCATCGCCTCATTATGTTTCTTTGCTGCTCTTTTACTTATCTTATAATTTGAGCAGAGATTAGGAGAAATGTTCCAGATGCACCGGCACATTTGCTGGTACTTTTGAACAATATCGGCTGCTTCATTTTCAATGGTCTCTACCCGGTGCAACCATCCTTGAACTTGGTTTGTGGGTGTGCCATTCACCCGCTCGGCATCTGCTATCTCAATTTCCACATCCTTTTTCAGGTCCTTTAATTTGCTGGTGGCCAACTCCATGACTCTTACGTTTTTGCGGACTTTAAAGGGATATACCACGTGTGGACTGACTTTACTGGCAACCCAGGGCAGGAGGCTACCAATTGCCCTCGAGCACCCCAACATATCCATCAATTTTGAGTTTAGATAGAGAAGAATGTAAGGAATTGAAGTTGTATGAGTGGAAAGGGATAACTTCGATGAATTTCAAGGAATTAGAGTATTTTTTTTTCTTTGGGTTTCGGAAATAGTGTAGAGTAGAGAAAGGAAAAATAAATAAGGTTCAAGGAAAACGAAGAGGTCTGGTTTGCTAGGTTTTTGGGTTTTATCTTGCGGAAGGTACTGGAAATCTACTTCAAAATATGAAAAGAAATTCCAAATATTATGCAAGGGGATCTCTTTTCCCCTTTATTTCCCTGAAACTGAGTAGCAGAAAAGATCGAATCGAATGAATGAACACTTACTTGTAAAATGATTATGACTGCTTTGATTGGTGATCGCGAGAAATTAAGCTCTTAGTCTCGAGAAGCCAATAACAACTTAACAAAGGGGAGAGTTCTTGCCACCTGGCCTCAAAAAAACGGGAATTGCTCAGAGCACGCCCCCTTACTCAATCACTCCCAATAAGACGAAATTACCTTTCTCTTCCATTTTTATTTTCCAGACTTCAGTCCAATGAGGATATTTTAGTCATTTTAAAAAAAATAGAGGAGTGAATGAGTAAGAAGGGAGTGGCCTGAACAATTCCAAAAAAAAAAAAAACAAGGGGAGAGTTGACAAACTAAGTTTTATTGTTATTTTCAGACGTAATTTTTTTTAATGAGCATATCTCAATTTATTTTATTTAATTCTAATTATTTTTAAAAAAAAAATTTATTATAAACATATATCAAGGTGCGGATGTCGTGTTATGCCGCATTCTTACCACTAGGAATGGCACTGCCATGCTTCAGAGAAAGCAAGCATCACTCCTACCGACGTTGCCAAAAAAGTTTATTATTAAAAATAGTAATTATTTTTTTTCAAAAATAATAAGCGTGACTGATACTACCGTTGGAATAAATTTCGGAAATTGATTACCGATATCATTCTTGCCATGGTTAAATAAAAAATGAATAAAAATCTGAACAAAAGAAACAACATCTTATCTGTTTGTAAGTGTTCACTTTGATCGTTTATATGTTTGTCTTGTCTGTTTTACGTGTTTATTTTATATTTAACTATGGAAAGAGCTGACAAAACTACTAACGATAGTTATCTTTTATGATAAATTTCAATTATTTTTCAAACTTGAAAAACAAACAGGACAAAACGGCATGGCTAGACGTCTAGTGGGAGTGACGTCGCTACCAGGCACCAGCGCACAACTGAAAAGGGTTTTTATTTAGTATTAAATTAAATTTCTTTAATACGTTTAGTATTAAATGAAAATTTTCAATTAGATATAAATTGTTTAAATCCGGTATTTTCAACATCGAAACATATATTAATCCCGGCCTATTGGATCCGGATCCGTTACTATTCATAAGCACTGTTGCGGAATAGTAACCGATCTGGACCGTTCAATCTGCGCGTAACATCCTGACCACTCGATTAATGGTATCTTCTCCGTCCGATCAGCATCTTTCTGGAGAGTTCGCTTCCTTGACTGCCTCTCTCTCCTCTCTCTCTCCCTGGTGCATTCGACAGACCGGTATGTGGGAGGAGCCATGTAGCTGCTGTACGGAGCTATGTTCCAAGCTGGTCTCGGTGCTGCGCACCTCTGCGCTTTCATCTTTCAAAGGTGTGCTCCGGTGTTTGCTCAGCGCTGAATTTCACTGTTTTTCGCAGCTTTTCGTCCTTTTTTTCTTCTCTCACTTTCATTCTGTCGACTCACTTTTTCTCTCTCTCTCTCTCTCTCTCTCAGCCACTATTCCACTAACACAAAAGAGAAAGAAAAGTTGCTGGTGCTACTGGTGGCCTATGGATCTTGATTGTCTCCGGCCTCCGTTGGAATCACGGATTTCCTATTTCGGTTTTATCTCTCTACCTCAGAGACACAGGTATGTTGCCCTTTCCTGTAATTTTGTTCTTTCGCACCAAATAATCCCTTTGAAAGGGATTATTTTTCCGTCTCCCTTGATTCTGTTCATTTTTATCTCTATTTTCGAATGTGATTCTCGATTTTGGTTCCTTCTTAAGCAAATTTGGTTGCTTCCCGTTCTTTTCCAGGTTGGCTATTTCAGAATTTGGAAGATGTTGTCACTCAGGTCGGATTGTTACCATGTTCAAAGTCTTAGATTAAGATTTTGGTCTTATTGCTCTTGCTCCTTCATGATTAAATTTGGTTTGAAATATTTTGCATGCTACCATTTTTAACGTTTTATTTTTACTTTTTTGCTATTGTTACAGGAGTCTGCCGTGGGATGAAAGAGTTCCTGCTTTTACATATTTCAGCCACGTATGTATATTTATTTTACTGAGTTGTGTATTTATTCTTTGGTTTAGAGAAAATCAAAATTAGTTCAAGATTTGGTGTTCATTATTTATCTTTCAATAGAGAGAAAATTGACTCAGTTATCATTGTTTATTATTATTATTTCCAGATTAAGATTTTCGTGGAGTGTCTTCAATAGTATGAACTGTCTCCAAGCCAAGAAATTTGAAGGATTTTCAGCTGAATTTCAGAGCCGTGCTATTTTTCAGTGGTATTTGTTGATCCACCTTGAGTGTTTGTTGTAATTGGACTTTTTAAAAAAATTTTTTGTAAATTCCAACCTGTTTTGTTTGATATTTTCACTATAGAACAAGTTGTGGATGAAATGAAAATGATTGTTGTGCAGATCGGATGGGCCATTCACATGTGCAGAATAGAGGAGTTTAGAGATGAAGATCAGAAATGGGAGGGGTTTGACCATGTTATAAGCGTCAGACTTTTTTAAGGTATATATTCTTCATATATACTTAAATTTTGTTGATATATTTTTATTCTTATTGTCTTTTACTTTCTATGATCATGTTCTTATTCTTATATGTATAGATCAAATGATGACAAAAATAATATTGAGATATGACTATGGAGATAGTGAACCTGAGTGTTTGTCCATCTTATTTTTCCCTTGAATTGAATCATTTTGATTTTTTGGTTCCTTATTATTGTTGGGTAAATTGGGAGAATTAAATATGTGCTTCTCTTTCAAAAATTGTAGTTATACTGGCTTAGCCCATGAAGAATGCGCAGCTCTACAACTGTTAAGTTATCAATTTTTTATCTGATTTCTGAACCCAATTTTTTAGCCATTAAGAGAAATGGATCTTTTGGTGCCTTCAGTGATAACAAGTTTGGGTTGATATAATATAATCATGATTTATGGTTCTTCCTATAAAATAATGCATCATATTCCTTATTTTATAGTTTTTTCTTTCTTTCTTTTTAGATATCTTTTGTGGGTATCTGATGCTCATAGACAATTCGCAAAAGGATTTGTGGCACAAGGGGTCCATTCTTAAGCCTATTTGTACAATATCTTACACTGAGCACTTCTATCTGGTACGGTGAATTTCAGCTGTTGTTTATATTATTTGTGATTAATTTGCATTTCAATCTGTTTTTGTTAGATGTTTGGTTAAGCTTCTGTTTTATTATTTAAGAATAAAATTAGGTTCAGTAAAGCTAATTGTAAATAATTTCATGTGTACAAGTTCCTCAACTCAGATTCTTAAAACAATCAGCTTTACAATATCTCACATTTGTAGCTAAAAATATGGTATATGTAAACTAACAGTAAGTTAATTTTAACTTTGCCAGTAAGTAGGTTATGCTTTATAACTTAACATTTGAGCTTAATGCTGAGAGTCAGTTTGAGATGAATATTAGGTATGTTTAAATTTCTTAACTATGTAATGTTTATTTTCTTTTCAAGAGTTGTTTTTTCATGGCCGATCTGTGAATTTTTTTGAAGAAATTTCTTATTTCGTCTTTCCCTCTTTGCTTTCTTACTTTCCTTTCCTTTCATATAGTGCTACATAATTTTTTTCCTCCATATTTGCTTTTTTTTAACATATGGTTTCCTTTTCCTTAGTTCTTTCCTTCATTTCTTTGGTCTGATTGACTTCTTCCTCTCTCTATTGCAGGATTCTGAGGTTGTCTCGCGGATTGCTGTCGCTGGTTCCACATGGGCGATAGTATCTCTCTATTGCAGGATTTCTTCCTCTCTTTAGTCATTAAGAGTAATATTTTCAACAATTATAAATGTAATTAAAAAATGTGATCAGCTCACAATAATTTACTTCCATTTCTTTCGCCTTTGTACTTTTAATAAATTTCTTTTTTCTTATAGTATCATATGTACCTGACTGTGTTTCTGATTTGTACTTCTTAATGAACTTTCATTTTTTTTTTTAGCTTTTGCACATCTTTTATTTTTTTTATGTAATTTCTCCTTTAATTCTTATTTCATTTAAATTTCTTCAATTCACAAAGATTTAAGATATCAATGCCTTCAATTCAGCTTGGAGGTTCCTTAATAAGTGAAAAACGAGTAGTCCAGCCATAAATCAAACAAAAGTAATCTGATAAAAAAACATGTGCTTTCTTTCCATGCTTCGTGACCAATTCCAATCAAGAATAACAAATCTTTTTGGTTGAGAATTTTTGTATACTCCTAATTTAATTTTGCTTCACTTTATTTCCATAGAAAAAATTATTCTTATCTGATTTTCTTATTATGGCTCTGCAGTGCCGATTGTGTGCACGATTACAGAGAGTTTTGCTGTCAGATCACCATTTGAAGGTATTGGTATTGTCACATCTCTATACTAGCCTTATTTTTTAGGCACAATCTTACCTTTATGCTAAGGTTAATGAAATGTGACTGAATTTTCCTTTTAATATTAGTTCAATCAATATATGAATCCCATTCTCATGATTATTATTGTTATTTCAAACTTTCTTGGTATCGAGAAAGAATTCGGATTAGGAAAAGTTGTCAATGACTCAGTGGATATGCACCTGTACAAGAAGCCAATAGTTAGCTGTTATTTGGTAGAAATGATAAGTTTAATTTGTAAACCCAAAAAGTTTTTCTTTTCCTTTACACAAAGAAGTTCTTTTTATCTTCAATATGCAACTTTATATATATATATATATATATAGAGAGAGAGAGAGAGAGAGAGAGAGAGAGAGATTGGCTAAAGTATACTCCAGCATACAGATAGCCCGTATGCTGGAGTCGTTTCTCACAATCTAAAATGCATACAGTCGATCCGAAACTTTCAAATTGTTCTTCATATTGAAATCTCATAGGAAACTAAAATTTATATTTTTTCGAATTTTTTTACTATATATTATGCTATTTTAAAAAAACATTGTAAAGGACTATTTCTGACCATTCAATTTTAAAATAGCATAATATATAGCAAAAAAATTCGAAAAAATGTAAAATTTGGTCTTGAAAGATATTTTTACATGGAGAACAACTTGAACGGTTTGGATCGACTGTTTGAATTTTAGATTTTGAGAAACGACTCCAGCATACGGGTTTAATCCGTATGCTGGAGTATACTTTAGCCAATCTCTATATATATATCTATCAAGATTTACAGTGATAAAAGATATATTCAGTTCTATTACCAATCAGCTTGGTTCCCTACAATTTGGAGCTATTTCCTTATCTTTTCTTTCCTTTCTTTTTTTCCTTATGTCTTTCGGAATGATGTTGTGCTGTTATGATTCAGTATGGTTAGCATATGATTTATTGATATCGAGAAAACAAAAGTCAAATCTTATTAAGATTAAGTGGTGTTGATACGTACTGAAATGGTCTAAATACTGCTGTATATTCTTACTAATCATCGTACAATATCTAAATTTTACTATTATAATACTTATTAGTTATTATTGAATTCTATTTATAACTCAATTCTGAGTGTCTGCAATTTTTATATCTGTTCCTCAACCATTTTCTATATAATGGTTTCTTCTTTTTCTAGGCTGCAGCTGTGGCTTCATTTGCATATAGAACAAGAATTAACTTGGTCATCGTTTTTAGCTGATGCATTGCCAAAGTAAGATCGGTCGTACTTTCTTTATTGTCTGTTGATATTATTTCCTATTCTAAAATTAATTAATGCTTTTTGGAAGCACAGTAAATAAGGAAGAATGTACTGCATAGTCGGTGCTGCATGTTTGGAGTCTAAAGTTTTGCATGCACTATGTTCATGTTTTAAGTAAATGCACGTTTACCTTTTTACATTGGTCCATTTGTGCCGCATAGTTGCATACGAAGGCACAAATGGACCAATGTAAAACAAGCTTTGTTTTCTGTCATAATGAGGGATGAATTGTTATTAATACTGATATGAACTATTATATCAACAAGATGTAACAACACCGGGCCAAATCACTCTTAGGCAAGTTGCATTTAAGGCTTCAGCTTTTCTGCTTTCAATTCAAGATCCTACTTTTATTTTGTAGTTTAATATTATTATTCACAATGGTGGTGTGTGGAAAATGATGATTGGGTCGATGTCTTATATTAGTCAAAAATTAAAACAAAATATTTAAAATTCAGCTGTATTTCACCCCTTAAAATCAAATTTAGGTAACAGTATCCATGTGTTTCAGCTATCAGAATGGAATAATATCTCAATAATTTTCCCAATTTCAACTACCATAATAATTAGTTGAACTTTTTATCTTAAATTGTGCAGACCTAAAACTTACTGCCTTGGGACCTATGTAGAAAGCATGGCATTTAAATCAGGTATTCATCACACTTATCAATTTTTCTCTTGATATCCTTGCATATTTGATTATTTTCTATACTCTATCTTTGTAATTAGGTTTTCAGGTACAGAGGATGTTTACCACGAATCTTTGCAGATTTCGTTGGTGGAAATGATATTGAAATACAAACGAAGGATATAAAGGTATTTAAATTAAAGAATGTATTTAGATTTTGATTCGTTGAGGCCTTTGCCAAATTGAAAGCACATAACTTTTTCCATATAAATTAAAGAATGTATTTGGATTTTGGATTGCTTGAGGGCTTTGCCAAATTTATTTATACTAATTTTATGATCTTTTGTGACACAATAATTTGTGCTCTTAATTCTATTGGTATTCTCAAATCTTTACTTTGCGCAAAAAAAAAAAGATCGCGCAACGCGCGAATGCCCCCTAGTATATAAAAAATTTGAGCCATTTGCTTGGAAGACCCAGCAACCTACGTGTAGACCTGTCAAAATTCCGTTCCATCATGGTGCTCCGTTCCGTTAACAGAACGGAACGTTAAATGGAAGATATTTCAGTTTCGTTTCTGAAAACGGAACGGAAACGAAACTGAAATTTATAAATATTACTGAAACAGAAACCGAAATTCAGCTGAAATCAATGATAAATGAAGGACGGAACGTTAAATGGAATGAAAAACTGTTACGTTTGACGAAACAGAACGTTAAACAGAATGAATTTCAGTTACGTTGACTGGAACGGAACGGAACGGAATCGGAACAGGCATATTTCGTATTCTGTTTCAACGTTTGACAGGTATACCTACATGCATCTTTTATATATTCTAATTTGTTGTTATTAATAAGTGGGACAATGAGAGAACAACAAACATTTAATAAAGAATGGGCCAGATCTGAACGATTCAACAAAAAAAAAATTGGAAGCTGGAAAACTTAAACAAGATTTTGAGTTGATCTGAGCCATTCAATTTCAATAGGCCGTTTTTCGGATGCATTAGCACTTATATTCAGTGAACGAAGACAACTAATATTTTTCTTTCAAAAAAAAAAAAAGACAGCTAATATTTTTATAAGCAAATGGAGCGAAACTCGACTTGCATGTTTGCCGGACTAAAAAATTTCTTTGTGCGTTAACAGTTGCTCTCTTGCGTGAAAAATCTCGCGCTTTTATTGCTACGGTAATATTTATTATATAGACTAGAGCAGTGTCTATCTAATGTGTGGGCGAACTTTAATATGTGATAGATGAAAATAAAAATATTATTTGATACATATATGTTGCTCATTTTTAATAATACCATAATACCCACATACTGTGTTAAATATTATATTGAAAATTGTAATTCAATCTTGGAGACAAATAATAAAGTAACCTTACATAATTTAGTAGAAATGTTTTAATCTATATATATTCCCTTTAAAAATTAAGAAAAATAAATTATACATAATAACATATCATTTATTTAGAACTTTGTTCCCATGGCCTAGTGTGTCTACAACACCAGCTCAAGCTTGGTGATAGCTGGTGCCTGTTGCTCACTCCTGGAAGATAGAGGGATGAATGCGTGTAGGTCATCTCCTCCTTGCCATGCTCAGTTGTAACCACCCAAGGCAAAAGGCCAGATGTCTTATTTTTATTTTTCATTCTTTTTAGAACAATAATAAACAATCTAAAAATTGATTTAATCAATTATTGGATTAGCTGATTAATATGGAACAACAAAATAAACAATTCACGTGTCTTATCTGAGGTCATCATTCTAAAAAATATTAATCAACAAATCAAAAAAATAAATAATTAATAAAAAATATGTGGACCTAATTAAGTTTTATTTTCGTTAATAACTTACTGGACAGAAGCATGGATTTACTATCATATTTGAGGAAACAAAAAAATATTGTGATCATAACCAAGAGTGTGGTTGAACTTTGTGACCAATTTCACCATTGAACAACATTAAATTGCTAGTCAGGTTTGAAGCTGCCCATAGTATCATAATTATTGTATCAGTTAGGTTTCCTAACATGTGAGTAGTAATGAAAAATGAACTACAAAGATTTCCATCTCTTAACTCAGTTTCATATTTCTCCATGTCGTGCGTTGCAAGTTGCAACTAAATTTGTTTTATTATTACAAATTGTACCTGTTGTCAATGGGCACAACTCTTGGTTGTGCCTTTGAGATTGGAAATTATACAACAAGGAAATAACTGATAGCAATAGATAAAAAAAAGACTTGTGTGTAATCAGAAGAGAACATAAAATGTGATGAATAAGTTACCTTCAATTTACATTCTTTCGGATACTCCTCGACTTCTTCTCTGAGGCTCCGTTTGGATGGCTTCTTCCCGGAATAAGGAATAAGGAATAACCACTTTTTACCAATAAATTTATTTCTAACCATCCAAACTCTTCACAAAAGTTACACACTTCCCAATAAATTTACCCATTCCCAATAAATTTCTTCCCTTCTTCCTTCTTCCTACCTTATTCTCAACGCATCCAAACGGAGCCAGATGCAATCTTATTTTAGTGCCACGACCGCTCATGTTCCGTACCCTCAGATGCAGGGAATGAACCATCAGCCTTGTATTCCCGTACATGCCTGACACCAAAATCAAACAAAATATTTTTATCCTACAAAAAAATCAAACAAAATATTTAGCTTCCTTCAGTGTCCATAATTAAGGACACCACAAACCCAAATTTGTCTACAATTCCATAAGTCCTATTCCTGCTTTTTCAATTTGCTGCTGATGGAATAATTTCAAATAGCATGTGATAAATAGAAACGGTGGAAATTATAAATGTAAGAACGAGAAAATTAAAGTATGGTACGATTACACAAATTAAAATGGTGAAAACGAATAGAACAATGTTAAGAAACCTCAAGAAAAATTTAAGAGCACAAATTGGTGCATCATCCTTCATCTAGCTCCACGAGTTCACAACAAGAGCCTCCTGTTTTGCGATGATAACCATTTTTTTTGTTTTGTTAAACTGACCCAAAAACTCCGCAAATTCTCTCTGCGTGTGTCTACAATTGCTTATGCTTGCTATGAAAAGCTATGAGAGTAATCCACTTATACACACAACCTGATAAGGGCATAATGGAAATTTTTATTGGTCAAACCCTGACCAAGTACGTGTGGAACAGTCAATAGTGCAATATCCAAAATGGAGAGGAAGTGCTCCATAAGACATGAGCCTTCTAAAATTGGTTATTATGGACGTGGTATGTACTGGCCTCTACTAAGACCCATTCCAGGGGCAATACCAGATTCCCAGATAATTCTATATTTCTATGCATTGCCTTTTAAACAATAACTTAGTTCTTTTGTGCATCACGACTCGGGAGCTCATATACCTAGCCCATAACATTTAGTTTGGTCTATCATTTTAGCCGGATAACCTGAAGACTACATTCAATTTTTCTATTCAAGTTTTCATTTCAAGGCAATCTAATGACGACCAAGCATCCGACTGAGAAGTATTATTCAAGTTTTCATTTCAAGGCGAGTCGCTAGCCTATCAGAACAGAACATAGAAAGAAAAATTAACTAATAAACTTTATTCAAGTTACCAAAAAGTATTTATTATAAAATAGGCGAGAGGAGGAGAAATCTTGCCATCGACGATCTGATGAAGACCAAGCATCTGATTTTTGGGATTTGTCTCCACTAATACACTGTACGGGGGTTGGGGGTGGGGTAGGGGTGACACTGGTCCATCAGAAGGTTTAGGGATGGAGATGGGAAGGGAGCGGCGGCCGGCAGGTTACAGGAAAGAGAGGCTTCTCGCCGGCTGAACAGAGTTCTAGGCGAGCGGGTGTCGGGGGTGATGATGGTGACTCAGAGTTTGACATACAAGAAAGGACAGTACCTTAAGATCATTCATAGGAATTTGATATATCAATCAATTTAACAAGTTCTTCTGGCGACAAATCAATGGAAGGACAGTACCTTTAGGGGCCTTCTTCTCTGAGTTCTTCTGGCGAGCCATCTTAGCATCAGAGGGTTACGGGAACTCGGTAAGTGGATAGTTAAGGCAAGAACCAAGAGGCAAGATGTACGATTGAAAAGGGAAATTTCAAAGGGGAGAGGAGAATATTCGAATTTCAAAATTGAAATCAAAGGCTGCGACCTGCGAGCAATTGAACGGGGTGCTCAGCTTGACGATCGAGCGCTTGCTCGTTCTGCGACACAATCAAGAGATAAATATCCTTTCGTTCTGCGACACAATCTGAGCGGCAGATCAAGTTTCTCTTTTAATAATCAATGGGATAGAATATAAATTAAAAACAATCAATGGTACAGATCGTTCAGATGAAGATTGTATCATGAGATGTTACATCTTTCCATTGGTGCTTTTAATATAAGTAGAGAAGAGATTAGTATTGGATCATGTTATGGTGGACAGAATTTAAGCCCGGTTTGAGTTGAAATAAATCAAAACTGTCCATTATTTCAAGGGCAAAATAGACATTAGCATTTTTAGGTTAATCTCCGTTACTCTCCGTGCTCTCCCTTCCTTCCGTCCGATCCTTCCATCCGATAGGAAGATCTTCTCTTCTTCGTTAACCCCCAGATCTTCTCTTCTTTGTTAGCCTCTTCTTCACTCCTCAAAACCTCCAGCGGCCGCATCCGCAAGAGCCAACAACACCCGTGTGCGGTGCCACGGCATTGATGCCATGGGACGCACAAGGGTTTCGCCCAAAATTCGGCTGCCCCTGCAGACAATGAAATTATCAGCAAGGCAAGCAAAAGCATACATCGTCGGACAGATCATGTTTCCCGCTTGGATAGAACGGCACAGACAAAGACGGTACCCACAATCCCTCCCAGGCGAAATTTCACACCGGACGAGAGGGATAATGAAGAGGCGGCCCCATGACAGTCTGCCACGCCGATGCGCAGGAGTTCTGCCATGCAGAGCACGCCAAAAACAACTCATGCCTCTCTCCGGTGCCACGCTGTCGTGTCGGAGAAAAGACTATCGAAGTAATTTTCTTTGCTCTCTAGCGCTCCAATTTTCATCGCATCAGCGCTACCATTTTTTTTGTAAGTCCTCTTCCAATTTTCACACTGGTGGGAAAAAAGGTTTGATTTGAAGGTCAAATTTGACTTGATAATTAGCACTGGAATATATATGTTGTTCTTTTATTTTTATTTTTTTC
Organism: Rhynchospora pubera; assembly: GCA_028095005.1. NCBI lineage: Eukaryota > Viridiplantae > Streptophyta > Magnoliopsida > Poales > Cyperaceae > Rhynchospora > Rhynchospora pubera. Next base: position 9,468,391 of record CM051463.1, on the reverse strand, counting down.
TCCTCAGATTATTACCAGTAAGTGAACTTCTAAGACCAGATTACAATCTTATATATCTAAATTTATGTAAAAACAATTGTTTAGTCTGTATGTGTTGTGTCTGGTGTTCAGAATTTTGGTAACATTAAGATAAGGAAATTTGATGAACAACTTGATACCTGATATTTCAACCAGTTATTTGGTTTTTTCACTTGACCTATTAAAGAAAATCATTTCATATTTGATAAAATACTGGCAAGCATAAGCCAAAACAAAATGCAATACTTGTGTTGGTTTTATCTATTTGAGAAGCATCTAATGGATCATATATTATCAGTTGTATTTTCTGGTATCTATTGTGTAAAATTTATGCTTTTTCCGTCAATTATTACAAGCTTGTAAGCAATCCCAATCTTTGCATCTCTATTTCATTATGCTGCTCTACTTTCACAATTTTACCTGTTACATGCTTGTTGTTATGTTGCTTAATTCTAAGTGTGTCGAAATGATTTATTTTGTCATTGAATTTGGTGCAACTGGACTTCCAATTTGTCGAAATGAGGCATCTTTTAGTTGAATTAGTATTCGAAGATGGAGGCATTTACTGGTCTTATTTTGGTGCAATCAACTTTTACTGGTCATTGAGAACTAGCTCTTGGTCTAGTGGCAAAGAACAATGCTCTTTGACTCCTTGAGTAAAGGTCGCAGGTTCGAAACCCGGCTGGGGAGTTTTTCATAGACATTTAATTTAAAAATAAGTTGGGTGGCTTAGACCTCCAATTTATCTTCCAAAAAAACTTTTACTGGTCATTGATGTCATGGTAAGATAAAAATTATAGCTGAGGGCGCATCTAGGTATTAGTAAGATTGATTTGGTAGAGGTAAAATGAAGTGCTAGGGGTTTTGGCGTTTAATATATGTGGGTTTCAGGCAATGAGATTATTTCTCATCGGTACAGAACAGTGACACGTAACAGCTGAGGATGGATAGAGGTATAAGGTAGAGACCCCTTTCTTTCTTTCTTTCTTTCTTTCTTTCTTTTTCACATTAATTGAAAGTATCTTGCAATGAGTACTTTGGGTTTTGCTGATATTGGTACAAAGGGTTGTGAGGCACAAGACAGTAAATTGAGGAATCCTTATCTCCTCCCGCGCGGGACCATCCAGCGCAGCCTACGAACCGTCCGATCTAATCTGGACGGTTCGGGCCTACCAATCAGGTTACATGCACGGGGCTTCCTTTGCCATTGAGATTAAATCACACGGCTCACAGAACTGCGCTGGACAGTCCCGCGCGGGACGGGATTTCATTTCGTAAATTGAGTGGTATAGAAAAGCATGGTTTGTTTGGGACAAGTACAAGGCCGGTACAGAGATCGGCTAAGATGACTTTAGAAATCAGTAAATGGGAATTTGGTACAAGCAAAATAGGCTCTGGGATTGCATTTGTATTTGATAAGATCTATGAACGTACAACATTCTGTATTCATAAAGCTTAAAATTCTATGTTTCAATGTTTCTTGCTTGAACACACAGTATTAGCTGGACAACTTGTTTATCTTAGGCTCCGTTTGGATAGGTGTGGGAAGAAGGGAAGAAAAAAAAAAGTGGGAAGAAGTATTGGGAAGAAGTATTTGGACCTTCTTCTTTCTTCCTATATCCAAACGGTGCCTTAGAGAAAAATTTCTATAAGATATATTTTATTTGTTGCAAGCAAATATATTTTAAAACAATGGAGAGAACAACATTCTCAAAAGCATCAAACATCATGGGAACATAATGCAAATAGCAAATCCAATATCATGGAACAAAAACATTAATTAAAAGCCTAATTTTAAATGTTATAATCACCCTAATTGAACCTACAAGACAAAATACAAAAACATATGCAGATTTTATAATTAATTAGTGATAGTTAACCAAATTCGTTCATTTTTCAACCACTTGATCTAGTATCAAATCGAGTCCAAATTATCACCTGTAAAATTGAACAAGATCAACGGTTTAGATTCAATATTTTAAAAAATAAGACATGGATGCACGGAACAAATGTAGTAGTTCGATGAGTACAAATGTTATGTTCATCAAGTATAAATGTTCAGTTAGTTGTAATTCTGATTTCTTATCTATCATTTATTTATTCATCAATGTGCGATTTTTTATAAAGACATTTCAATTTAAGGTCGGTGTTGCAAAAAAAAATTTGTTAAGAAAAGAGTTGCTACGATGGATAGTGAACCCAATTTTAAAAAATTAATGACTCAAAATATCTAATAAACAACAATGAATATTTTGCATGATTTTTAAATTTTAGAAAACTTAAAAAAGTTTTACTTTCGATTTATCTAATAAAATTTAAAACAATTTTATATGGTTTTAAATATCAAATTCTATCTTGAAGTAAGTATCATCATTTTAGCAATTTAAAAATCAAAATGTAAATCATCAAGGAAAAAAAAATGATCGGCACAACACGTGGTTGTTACCCTAGCAAATAAAGTATATGTTTTCCAATGCAAAAGAGATCATCTAACACTAAAGAAATGCAAATAAATTTGGTTGATTTGAAATGAACTTTTTAGTTGATTTAAAAATGAGGAAAAGTTTTTATAAAAAAACATGTGATGAATGAAATTTGAAGAAGTTTGAATGAAGAAATAGCAGATCAACTATGTACTTCGATAATTTAAGGATATATAGGGTTTAAATTTTAAGGGATTAACTTATTGATTTTTTTAATAATTTTTTAAAGCAACCTTCAATTTTAAATTATTAAAATTGAAGTAGTAATCTTTACCATCCCAAAGACCCAAACATCATGTCTATATGTAGTTTTTAAGTTTTAGGGATTAACTTATTGATTTTTTTTATCAACCTTCAATTTTAAATTAAGAAACGGAAGTAATAATCTGTACCATCCCAAACATCATGTCTATAAATGTACTTTTTGGCATATGCAATTTGCAACTGCAAGTTTACAAAATTATACTTCAAATATATATATTTTTTTCATAGAGTTTTGCTATGGTGAGTTGCAACTCGCTAAAGGGTCCGTGAGTCGCACTCAAAATTTCGAAATTTAGTTCAAATTAACCGATCCAAACCATCTAATACGATCTCCCTATTGAAATCTCCATGCAGACCAAATTTATATTTTTTCGAAATTTTTAAGTATTTTTTTTGAAATTTTTTTAAATCATTAATCTAATTAGTTCTGAGCCGTTCAAAAATAACAGTTTTTACAAATCCGAAATAAATACTTAAAAATTTCAAAAAAAATATAAAATTTGGTTTGCATGGAGATTTCAATAAGGAGATCGTATTAGATAGTTTGGATCGGTCATTTTGAACTAAATTTTTAAATTTTGAGCGCGAATTATGGACCCTTTGGTGAGTTGCAAGTCACCATAGCAAAACTCTTTTTTCAAATGAATGTCGATTATAACACTAATAGTAATTATGTCAAAACTTGATGAAAATTAAAGAATTCGTATATGAACAATAAAGTTTATTAAAATCTTGATGAAATTTAATCATTCTACAAGGCGTTTGAAGTAATATTGTTTTTTTCCGTGCATTAATCAATGATATTTTCAAACTAAAAATATCGTTGTTTAATTTATTTAATATTCACTCTTCTTTATTGGTTTTTTGAAATATATTTAATTTCTAAATTAAATGATGATTGGTTTGACTATTTAAAATATTTAGCCAAAAAAAACTATTTAATTATAGAAAATACAAAAGTAAAAAACTATTTAAATTAAAAAAATACAAAAAAAAACTATTTTCGATCATACAAAATAAATGTCAAAAAGAGGGAAAAAATATCGCAACTTTATTAAGATTATAGATTTGTATTTAAATCGAAGTTAATGTGAAAGTCAATTTTTATTGAAATTTTATTAAAAAAATAGGGATAAAATAGAAATCAGACCATTTTATACACCATTAGATTGAGGTGAATAAGGTGCTGTTACTTCATGTATAATTCCATTATTTTCACAGAAAATTGCTACTTCATTTGATGTATATTCTCCTCCTCTATATGATCTTAATATTTTAATTGATTTTTCTTGCTGATTTTCTACTTCTAATTTAAGAATTGTAAATTTACGAAGTACCTCATCTTTAGTTTTCATGAGATATGTATAACAAAATCTAGAATAATCATCTATAAAAGTTACAAAATATCTACTGCCTCCTCGAGTGAAACCTCTATTGGAGTCGGATACATTACTGTGTATTAATTCTAGTTTTGTAGTATTTCTAAACTGGACAGATTTAAAAGGTTTTCTTGGCATTTTAGACTGAACACAAATTTCACATTTAGAATTAAGATTTGCTTTAAATTGAGGGATCAAATGAAGATTTGATAATGTTGCAAGTTTTCTAGGATTTATGTGACCCAAATGTCCATGCCAAATACCAAATGGATTATCATCTAAAACAATTTCAGAAGATGGTAAAGGATCTGAAATTATAGAAACTTCATTAACCAAATGAGAAATAATATTAAATTTAAATAATCCATCTATTACATAGACTTTTCCAATAAAAACATCATTCTTAGAAATTACAACTTTATTTGATTCAAGAACAATTTTATATCCTAATTGCACTAATAAAGATCCACTAATTAATTTTTTTTCCAATATCAGGAACATGTTGTACATCACGAAGCAAAATACTTTTTCCAGAAGTAAATTTTAATTTGATATCTCCAATGCCCATGACTTTAACAGATGTTCCATTTGCTACAGTTACACTTCCTCCACTTGTGATCTGATATGTTGAAAAACAAGATTTATTAGCACATACATGTGTATTTGCACCACTATCTAACCACCAATCAGAATTTTGATAAGTAAGATTAATTGAGGGATTAAGAGAAACAGACCTAAAAGAGGATCCAGAAGGCTTAGTTTCAATCATTCGAACTTGATTTTTAATTTGATTGAAGTCCTTCATCTTGTTGGGTTCAAATTTCTTTTTCTTCCGATAATAACAATCCTTTGCCCAGTGATTATCTCGGCCACATACATAGCAGAACTTGTCATCATCTTTTTTCCTTTTCTCATTTTTGGGTCTATTAGATTCCTTTGCTTTATTTTTCCATTATTTATTTCTGTTGAACTTCTTATTATTTTTTAAATTTCCTTTCTGTTTATAATTTTTGTTTTGATTTTTCTCACCATTTTGAGATTTTGTTAGATTAACTTTTGAAGACATTTTATTCTCTTATACTTGCCGATGCCTAATTGATCTTCAATTCTAATAGATTGAATGACATTTCTCATGGTCAGTTTAGTTTGTGTCTTTCTAAGATCTTGAGCAAAGTTAGACAGTTTAGTTTGTGTCTTTCTAAGATCTTGAGCAAAGTTAGACCATGAAGGTGGTAATTTATCTAACAGACATGTTACTTGATAGTTTTCATTCAATTTAGTTTCTCCACCTCTATGAATTTTTTGAACCATGTTTTGAAACTTGTGAATCTGATCATTAATTGGTTCATTATCAACCATCTTGTAGTTATGAAAATCTGAAATAGTAAATCTAATTATTCCTTCATTATCTCTACTGTATATGCATCATCTAAAGCATTCCACAAGTCTAATGCTTTTTCATGTTTTCTATATGTTTCATAAAGTTCATCAGAGAGACAACTTAAAATTCTGAAACGACAATGAAACTCAATTTCTTCTGCACTTTTAGATGTGCTACCTCTACTATATGTTATAGCAAAAGGTGGTGTTTTTCCTATTGCAGTTATTAGACCTAATGTGATTAACCATGTTTCCATTTGTTCTTGCCATCTATTAAATCCTGACCCATTAAACTTTTCTTGTTTAAGCATATGGATATCATCAAGACCCATTTTTGAGTAAGGAAGAAATCAGATGTAAAAAATAACTGCAACAGAGTAGAACACAAAAGGATTTAGAATAATTAATTTGTAACTGTAAATACAATCGGTAAAAGTAATTTATGAAAAATTACTAAATGAAGAAAGTGCTACTACTTTGCAAGATTTTCAAAACTGTAGATTACGAAATTGTCAAACCTCTTTGTTTAATTAATATAAATAGTTTTAGTAACCAGATACGGTTTGTACAAAATTATATAATTTATTTTTTTAATCAAATACTATCTAAATTATTTATCCCTTAGATTGTTGAGAAAACAGTCAACAAAATTCAGTTAGTAAATGAAATAAAATTAAAGAAATGAAACGTTGTTATCCAGATCGTGATGAAGATCACTGTCCTAAGGCGTATTCCGTCCCTACCGTGCGAGATGCTAGAATCGCCCCAAGATAATCAGGGTGTTGTCGCTCCTTGAGGCACGTGCTCTGGAAGCGACTGACAATAACTCCACAATATCCAGCTGAGTGTTTGAGAATTGTTTAGAAAATAGAATGAATGGATGGGTAATTCGGTGAATTACCAGTATGGTTTTTAGCATAGATTTTTTTATGTCAATTAGCAGAGGGGTCTGTATATAGAGAGAAAAGCTAGAGTAACTTTAGGACCTCATATGGAAATACCAACGTACAAATGAAATAGGTATTTTTTATTAATTCTAACAGATAGGACAATTATTAATGGACAGAGAATTCTCAGTATCAATGCCTGTAAATATCGGAATTGCTTAAGACCATCCTCTAGATTCCATCATCCTCCATCATCCCCAGTGTGAACAAACATTTTTTGTCCCCACTATTTTGGTGAATTTATTCGAAATTGTTTTTCCTCTCATCCTTTCTATTTTTGGTCCCCACTGTTTCTCTTCTTCTCATCCTTTCCTATTTTGATCCCACTATTTCTCTCTCTCTCATTTTTTTTATTTTTGGTCCCCACTGTTTTTCTTAATAGTTTATATATATAACTATTGAAGTTATATATGTAATTGTTGAAGTTAATATATATAACTGTTGAAGTTATATGTACTATTGAAATTATATATGTAACATTTTAGGTTAATATGTTATATATGTAACTGTTGAAGTTAATATATATAACTGTTGAAGTCATATATGTAACTATTGAAGTTATATATGTAATTATTGAAGTTAATATGTTATATATGTAACTGTTGAAGTTAATATATATAACTGTTGAAGTTATTCATGTAGCTGTTGTAGTTAATATAAGTAATTGTTGTCCCAAATATATTGGAGATTGACTTGTGTTCCCACTGGAATAGGAGAGGGAGAAAAATAGTGGGGACAAAAAATATTCTAAAAATAAAAAAAACTAAAATGTGTTTCCATTGGAGATGATGGGGATGATGGATCTTGGAGATGATCCTTATCACCCCCGTAGGAAATATGGGGAGATATTTAAGGCAATGTATAAGTAGATGAAAGAATGCAAGCCAGCTTAGAATGAAAATCTCAAATGGAAAGATATTGCGCCAGAGATTAAGTTGGATACAAATTGAGAAACTACAAAATCATTCTAACGTTATGGAGTTTGGACAATATAATTTTTTGAGTTTTACTTATTTAGCCGTAACAAGAAGAGGTGAAGAGAAGAGGCTTTTACTCTCACTTTCGATCTCTCTCTCTGGAAGCGGCAAGATTTGGAGGAGAAAGTAGATGAGACATATAAGATCGCCACGCCAGCAGTTTTTGGAGGAGAAGGGTTTTTGGAGAGAGAGGCGGAGGGTCGCGGAGGGTGCTACGAAATGAAATAGTCGCCAGGTGTTCGACTGGACAATTTTACCCTTCTGCCAAAACTTTTCAGTTTAATTTAACGGAGACGTAGAAGATCGGAATTGATTTACAGCCGTCGGATCTGCTAATAATTGACAGTTAGTATTTTTCGTGTCCACATTAGAATTTTCCTTTAGTTTTTGGATGGAAGTTGGAATTTGAGGAATTTGAAATTTTTTTTATTTTTAGACATAAATTTATTATAAACAATCCAAACTCTTCACAAAGTTACACACTTCTCAATAAATTTATACCTAGGAATATGAAATTCTCCAAATTCCTCAAATTCCTAAGCGATCCAAACGGCCCCTATATTATAATATAAAATTATATTAAAATCATTCAAAACGTCAAAAATCCATTTCTACCAGGAATCCTAGATTTCGTAACTAGCTAAGATCGGAATTCGGGCGGTCGGAATCTGCCCAACAAAGAAAAGGGTGGAGTCATATCCTCCGAATGATTTTTATACGTCTCGCAATCTCAGCCATATAATTCAAACAAACGGTTGGATATCTAAATCCATCGAAAGAAATAAAAAATAAAAAAAAAGTAGGTCGTATTCTCTTCCCTTCTTCGTATTCCCTTTTTCTTGTCCTATTAGTGAGGCTGTTTGAATTCTTTTGGGAATTTGGAGAATTTCATCTCCCTAGCATAAATTTATTATAAACAATCCAAATTCTTTACAAATTTACACACTTCCCAATAAATTTACGTCTAGGAATAAGAAATTTACACATTTCTCTCTAGAGTTTTTAGAGAGAAAACTCTAGCTTTCGTCTCTCCATTCCGATCCGTACCCTTGTTCGCTCTAACTCCGCCTTGATCTCGTTTCGATCGCCTCTCGAAGCACCACTGTCTCCACCTTGATCTCCTCTCGAAGCAACTTTCTAGGATTTCGCTCTCACTCGAACCAGGTAATTCTCTCTATTTCTTCCGATTTTTTGTCTCTCTCTTTCTCTCGATTTTGGTCTCTCTTTTTTTTCTATTTTTGGTCTTTGCGTGTCACGAACTGGTTCAAGCAATTTAAATTATTTCTCATATGGTCTTTGCAAAATCTGAGTAATTGCAGGTGCAAGCAATTCAAAAGCTCTTGGGCACGAAACTTCCATTAAAGAGTAAAAATAAGTAGTACATATTACAAATTGCCTGCAAGTCGCTAGATAATTGCTGGTGCTACAAACAAAAGCTGATATTGACAGCTGAAACCAACTGCAATATTCATGTATAGATAAATAAGAGCTAGTGCTACATACTATCATGTGTGGTTGTTTGAGAGGTAAATTTTGAGCTTGGTGTTAAGGCGATATATCATCTGTCATATGTGCAACTGCAATCCAACAAATGAATAGGTCAATCTGAAATCTAATTAGTACCCATGAAGTAGTTTCTGTACTGACAGAATTACCAAAACAACTTGTGTTTTAGAGAATTATCAAAACAAATGAAATAAGATAACAACTAGTGTCTCACATAATTATCCATGAAGTATGATATCAAATTTTATCTTACATAATTATCAACTTCTGTCTTACATAATTATCAACCTCTGACAGAGAAATTAACTTTTTTTTGCCTTTGTTTATTAGTTGATTGAGAAATGAAAGCAAGGGATGACAGAAGTTGTTCCTCACCAAAGTATGTGTCGTACATTTGCGGAAAATGTAAATTCTAGTGTGATGTGGCTGTATCTAGATCAACACATAATCCGGGTCAGAATTTTATGCATGCAATTGTGTTGAAAGTAGTTATTTTCGTGAATGGTGTGACAAAGTTCAATGTCAAAAATCTTATGGCTCAAAGCAATCGGGACGACGTCAAATTTTGAGTACCACTGTGTTAAACTTCGATATGTAGTGCCACATCAAATCTCAACTGAGCATTCTCAGAAGATTCACTAGCGCCACAATTGTGTTTATTTCCTTTCATTCTTATGATTTGTTTCTATATTTGGATTTAGTGTAATTTTCATGTATAGCTCTATTTCCAATTTTACAGATGGACAGAATGTATAAATCTATGTAACTTGTAATAGAGAGTAGCAGAAAAAGAATTCTACTTCTTGCTCAATCCAATTTATCTATACTGTACAATTTTTCTCACATTGGTTCAATTTTGCCTTGTCAGAAGGTGGTACCAGTGTGTACCAGTATCACCGTACCGATTTAAGTACTACTAGGATTGGATCAAAATTTCATAGCATTACAAAATTTTTCAAGCAAAATAAATAAGAAGGAAAATGTTAAATGGGTTGAGACTCGAAGCATAATTACTAATTTATTCACATCCATCCAGAAGCTAAAGCAGCAAGAGATTTAGAAAAAAAAGAAAAAAGAAAAGCAATGATGTGTACCATCTGCCCATGGTACCCCATGGTACCAGTAAGAAAACACTGTGATTTTTAACACCAAATAGAAGAAATGCTTAAGCAAATTCGGATCCAGAGAGAAGAAATGACAAAATAACACCGTTTCAGCAATTGTGTCCTTGATTTTTACAAAATAACACAATTAACTTCTTTGAACAATATACTAATATAACTTTTTACAAAATGTTGCCAAAATCATCTAAAGCAGCTTGTCTACTCTTCGCTCCAAAATATGGCCAAAATGATCCAAAACAAGTTGTCTACTATTCTATAATTGTAATGTTGCTGCAGAAAAAGAACTTGCAAGTAATTACACTATCTTGTTTGCTCTTATTCTCAAGGCCCGTCTTACTCCAAAACTATTTCTTCCACCATAATCACTCCAAACCGACCATACTTCATCTAATGTTCCTCCATAACCTTCATGAAAATAACATATAAGAAATTAGAAAAATTGTAAGAAAACAATTATTTGCCTCAACAGCCACTGATTATTAGAAAAATTATTTTCACTTGTTTATTATTCAATTGTCCACAACAGCCACTGATTATTCAATTATTTGCTTATTTGGGTTGAAAAAATAAAAGAAAAAAATTCACTAGTCTTGAGCATAATTTCTTGGTCTAAACTGTTACATACAAACTTCATGTGCCTCTGGTGTGATATTTCAGTACACCCAAGAAGTGATATGTGCCTCTGGTTTACCAGTAACGAGATGCGCCCAGCGTATACTGATTAAGGGTTAGTTAGGCTAATGACAGTGTCTAAGATTGAGTTTAGTTGGGTTGCAACTTCTTGATGTATTACTAAAACCTAATAATCGAGAAAATTGGTTTTAGTTGGTACTGGCAAGGCTGTACAACAACATTGGGCGTTTTATTTTCATTAAAATTTTGCAATGTTTCGGAATCAATGCTACCTCAACCCTACTATATGTATTTAGCTTATACTTTTTTCTCTAGTTACTTTTGGAGTTTTGGTTATATTGTGTTGTCGATTGACCTATGGCACTGAAACCTAATAATCGAGAAGAGAGGAGAATCACACCTTTTGATGTGGACATAATATCTTCCGTGTGGGCGAAGAGAAGAGAAGAGAAGAGAATGATTCGCTGACAGAAGAGAAGGAATTGCGAAAAGGAAAATTTGAGCAAACTCTAAAAGTTGCATTTCAATATATTCTTACGGAGACGAAGAGACATATACGCTTCGTATACACATTTCTCTTTTTTTTTATTTCTTTCAATAGATTCAGAGATCCAGCCGTCCGTTTGGATTATACGGCTGAGACTGCGAGACGTCCACTGGACGGTTTTTATTAACCATCCAGAGGATACGACTCCAGAAAAGGGTACGGATCCAGGTTAATGGGTTTCGGTTCTCAAATCCGAATCCGACAGCAACAATCAACTACATTTTTAGTTTAACCTCTCTAAACACTGAAATAACAGATCTTTGTAAGACAGTCCAAAAAAGTCCCTGAACCAGAAGATATTCACAAACAAGTACTCTAAGCCACAGATATCGTAGCAGCAAGAAAAACAGAAGTGTACCGAACTGGTACCAAGTACTACACGACCAACAGACAAGCAACAGGATAACGGATATCATATAACTCATGCAACTCACAATCATTTGAGTTTTTTTAATCACAGATAAGCAATAAATGGACAAGAACAGTTGAGATAATCAACTAGATGGCAATCACACATCCAACATTCAAAAGCACATAACAGATTTATATGGCCACTAGCCTCCATTCATCACACATACAGCCACAGAAAATAGAACAAAAGAGATCGATTGTCAAAAGGGTTTACCAAACATGGAAAATGGGTTGTATGAAGAGAAGGGAAGACAGGAGAGAAATAGAGCAAATCGGACGGCTCACAATAATCCATGTTTCCGAAATTCGGTCCAACAGTTCAGATTAACAGAAATTTTGAATTGATTGATCGGTGGATTTTTCAGATTTTAATAGAAATTAAAGTCACCAAAATTTATAAACAGTTAATTAAAATTCTCGAGGCATAATTTGGATTATTCATTCAAATACTCTCCTTTGTGATTTGCTAGAAAGTAAACATAAACTATAAACAAATTAAATTTTCGACAAACTTAATTTGATAATCATCGTTTTCTCAATTAAATAATATTTTTAAAAAGCACACGACATTTTCAATTTGTGTGTCAATTTTCAATTAATTAAAATATGTCATTAGATAATAGATCAAGTATCATTAAATATAAATTGCTGTATTAAATATAAGTCGTTGCAAATTTTTAGTACTGTGTTAAATGATAAGTTTTGCATAATTTTTTTACCATTTTCTACGTCAATATGTATAAAATACAGATTACATATAATTGTTAAATTTCAAATATATATACTGTTTATGGTAATGAAATTTGAGTAATGCTAGAATCAAACATATAGGACGACAAATACGATCCAAACGTCGATCATTAAAATTTCAAACGGCCGATCAAAACCGCTCAATGTTGTCTCTTTATTAAAATATCCTTGAAAACAAAAATTTATATTTTTTTCGAATTTCCAAAATTGGAGGGTTCAGAACTTTTTAGATTAAGCATATAAAAATATTCCAAAAAAATAGTAAAAAAATTTTAAAAAATATAAAATTTGCTCTCCACGGAGATTTTATAACATACAACAGTTTGAGCGGTTTGGATCGACCATTCTAACCTTAAAAATTAAAATTTAATCATGTTGGACAAGTGCTTGTGTCATATATGTTTGACACTAGCCACTTCCAATTTTATCAAACTATTTTTTTTTTTATCAGAAAATTCGGAAGAGAACTCAAAGAGTGATAACCTTCTTTCATCAGTTTGCTCTTTATTCTTCCGTTCTGCCCCTTAACTTTCTGTAAATTCCAAACCATCAACTATAAACGTCATTCAGATAGAAGAAAGGCTTTAAGGCCATAGGAAACAGGAACGATAGAAAACGGTAGGGGGATCCTAGTAAAAGAGGCCTGCCTCGCCTGCTTAGATATTCGAATTTGGAGTTTACAAATTAAGTCGTACTGTTATTTTTCAAAAATCGCACCCAAGTAACGATTTTTTTTTTTTTTGGGGTTTAAATAGGAGCTGAAAGTGCACACCAAGTGCCTGAGGAAAGGACTATATAGAAGAAATTGATCAATCAAAGAAAAGTAAGCATCACATTTTATTTATAATACACAGTAGTTAATACATCATCACACTTCTGATACATAGTACATCATACATTCATACTTAAATAATACTTCACATAGGACCTCTCACCTAATGAAGATAGATTTAATCTTCCCAAATACTGAAAAGACGTTTACTCCATTGGGCCGTGCATTTTTCAGTATCTGAAGATAGGTCATGCTAAAAATAATGAAGATAGGTCATGCCAAAAATCCTCAGTTTTGGTGGGCCACACTTGTTTACTCCATTGGGCCGTGCGTTTTTCAGTATCTGATTGTATGCATATTTTTCATACCGGCCAAGGGCGTTTTCACATGCCACCAGAATACCTTCTCGCCATCCTGCGCTTAGAACCTGTATACAGATTAAGAATAGTTAATTTCTTAACTTTTAAACAATTTGATTTATAAGGCTACTACATATACTGAAAATATTCCAGCGTATATAACCACTTATACTACCAGCATGACCAGTATTGAGTACCAAAATACTGTGGCCGTTAATGGAAAATGAAATTATTGCTCTTGTTCAGGTTTGTATTTGTTTAATGCAGTTCGTTGTTTGGGATTTTGGTCGATTTCATAAAGTTGGACTATCCAAACATTTTAGTTAGTGTTGAGTTGAGGTGATTGGTTTTTCTTCCAGTCCCAATAGGGTTATGCTGGTACCCATACTTTCTTCCAGTCCTAGTAAGGTAACACGCTTGTCACCTAGTCTCGGTACTAGTGCATGACTGAATAATTTGGTATGCTTAACATATCAGTATATGTAATATTACCAGATGCCAAAACTAGCTATTTTCTCCCATGATCATCTTCAGTTCTCGTTGTCCAAATGGTCTAATGTGTGACACACACTATCTACATCAGATATTGCCAGTTTGCCACCAATTTTTTAAATGCTGGACAAGCTCTTCGGGCCCACTTTTGGCCTCTTCTGGTTGCTCAGAATTGCGCATCTCAACACAGGTGAAATTAAGAATCGCGTAATGCCTGGATAGCATGCATGCTATCCGTCTGTACCCATCTCTGTCAGTCAGATTATAGTATCCAGAAGTCAGCTCAGCTGCATGACTTGGATGAAAGTACCACCAATGGATTCCTGCTAAGTGCAACCTGGCAAAAATTATCAATTATCATAGTCAAATTAGTGTATTCTAAGATTTTTGCACTGTTTTTGCCTATCAAGGTTCTTTGAGGTGTTCATTAACTTCTAAATGAATCACCACATTTAGTTAAGGCTAAGTTAGAATAAACAAAAATAGTTTGAAATAAGTACATGGGATAAATCGTAGATCCTTTCAAAAATTAATTAACATAAAAGTGTAATTTTTAGACAATGCAAAAGACTTCTAAATATTCTTATGAAAATCATTAAACAAGTTTAAGCTAATTGTTTTCCCTATACCAAATGTTTGGGTTAGTTAGTTTAATTAAAAGAAGTTGTTATTAAACCATTTCCTAATCCAAAAAGCGAACGTTAAGCGTTAATAAATCTAGGTTTAGCTAACCAATACTTGCATGATTCATAACAGACCAAACCAAGTCAACTCAATTCTCAACTAGGACCGAGATAGACACAACTCTGACCGATATGAGGTATTGTTGTCTATAAAACTTAAATTTTTGCATGAAAATGTTAAACTGTGTGTTTCAAAAGTCCAAACTAAAACGAAATCTGATCCCTAAGACGTTTTTATACTGTTTGAAAACCCAAAAACAATCTTTAAATTTCTTAATTAATTCAATATGCAAAAACACCAAAAACATTTACTTTATTCCATGTTAATTAATTTATTTTATTTTACAATCAAATTTGATTCATTTTTCACTATCTAGCTTCAGGGAAAAAAAATCCGGTATTCGTTAATCGTCCTTTGAGTCCGATCCTAAAACTAAATTACAAACAATTAGTGATGTTAGATCTAGATACAAATTTTATTTAGTGCTGGGATTCAATTCCTTCATCATCTACCTATCACTATAACTGAAAACAATATATATATATATATATATATATATATATATATAGTGGATTGATAAAATACACTCTGGTGTATGGATCGTCTCCCGTACACCAAAGTCGTTTATGAAATCCAAAAATCAAACAGTCGATCCGAACTATTCAAGTTATTCTCCATATTGAAAAACTCTCGGAGACCAAATTTTACCATTTTTCGAATTTTTTTGCTATATATTATGATATTTTCAAAAAACACTACAATTGGAATATTTCAGACCCTCCAATTTGAAAATATCATAATATATAGCAAAAAAATTCGAAAAAATATAAAATGTGGTCTCCGAGAGTTTTTCAATATGGAGAACAAGTTGAACGGTTCGGATCGACCGTTTGATTTTTGGATTTCAAAAGCGACTCTGGTGTACGAGGACGATCCGTACACCAGAGTGTATTTTATCACCCCTCTATATATATATATATATATATATATATATATATATATATATATATATATATGAGAAAGCCTTCAATCAAAGCGCTTTGACCGGAGTCTCGGTTAAACCCCGTCAGATCTCAATTTTGAAAGTTCAAACGACCGATCCAAACCGTCAAATATGATCTCCATATTGAAATCTCTTTACTGACCAAAAATTTTATTTTTTTGAAAGTTTTAAGCATTTTTTTCAAAATTTTAAAAATCATTAATCTAATTTGTTCTGAACCCTAAAAAAATTACTGTTTTTGAAAATCCGAAAAAAATACTTAAAAATTAAAAAAAACGAAAATTTTGGTCGGCAAGGAGATTTTAATATGGTGATCATATTTGACGGTTCGGATCGGTCATTTGAACTTTCAAAATCGAGAACTGACGGGGTTTAACCGGGACTCCGGTCAAAGCGCTTTGATTAAATCCTTTCTCTCTCTCTCTCTCTCTCTCTCTCTCTATATATATATATATATATATATATATATAATTTTGCTATGGTGAGATGCATCACACCAGTCCTTCTATGAGTCACAATCTGGATTGTCCGAACTGTTTTAAAATTCGTGTGGATCGCTGAGATTGATTTGCGATAGAATGGCGCTGGATGCATTAAAATTTTTCGTTCCATCTATCCTTCTCCGTTATCTTCTCCTCTTTATTTCGTCTCTTTCAATCTCTCCTCTTTCTTGATTTGCTTAAATTTTTGTGAATTCCTTCTCTTAAACCATGTCTAACGGTTAGCAATGCTTTGAATTGGAAGAGGGAAAACCGAGTTACCTTAGTCAGTTTGTTTCTCTTAAAAATAATAACTTAGAAACCAGCTTTTTATTTTGGCAATTGATGATTAAATTTTCTTATTTTTCAACCATGGATGTATACTTTTACTTATTTGTGTACAGTTTTATTATATGTCCTTATAATTTTCTCTGAAACATCTTCTTTTTCTGCATGTCCTTATATTTTTTATTTATTTTTCTTATATTTGACCATAGAGCATCGATTGATAGGCATCAACAAATGCTGGATCAAAAGAGAGCATCGATTGACAGGAATCAACAAACGTTGGGTCAAAAGAGTGCATCGATTGATAGGCTGAGACGGATAAAAAATGGGTCGTGGGAAGTTAGTGTATTTGTATTGTTTAATTAGGCCCTTGGAAATGGAGACAAGTGAAGAATCAGATAAAACCAACAAAGGCCAAATTTTTTTTTATTTAAATTTGTTATTTGTTAAGATACTACTTCTGTGATGATAGTTGAGATACCAAGCTTGTTTTGTAAGATACTATTTCTATGATGTATGTTAAGATATTATTTATGTTTCTAAGTTTGTTTTATGTCATGTGCTTGTTAAGACACAATTTCTGTGATGTACTGTGATATACTTGTTAAGTTTATATGATGGTTCATTTTGTGAATTTGATAAGATGAGTTTAATTAGCTCATTCGGTTGCACTTTCCTTTTTGTTTGGAATTTTTTTATTACTGGTTTTTTTTTTTTAAGAAATCCAGTTACATTCATTTGGTACAAGCATATATTGGTACATGCATTTGGTGTTTAATGGATCTCAACTTACCTCAAACAATCTCAACTATTGCAAGAATATTGATTAAATGGTATAAGCATAACTGAATAAACAAAGAGAATGGCACAAGCTAATAAACAATCTAACACTCAAGTTAATGGTACAAGCATATTGAATATATCAGAGTACATCCATTATACACTCAAGAGAACGATTAAGCAATAAGCAATCAAATAAATAGCGCCAGCAAAAATAAGATAACAATAACAATAATCTAGAAATAGCTATAAAGTACAAACCAATAGCTCTCAAAAGAAAGAAATGAAAATTACAACATAACTTATAATCATCAACTCCCGTTGTTCTCTAATGAAAGGTACCCCTCTTCTCTAATTAAAGGTACCAGACACTTATTTATTCATTTCTTCTAATTGCTTCAACTTATCATCCAATTGCTTCTTTACTTCGTCATTTCTTTATTTAACGAGTTGCTCCATCCAAATTCATCCATGGCTACTTTGAGTGCTCATTTCTTATCCTAAAAGAAAAAAATAACAGACTTTCGTTAGTTCTCATGACTCCCTTAATTACCAAATAATATAATTTCAGTTAGCATACCAGTAAGTAATGTTCCAATAAGAACTAAGCAAACAACATTCAAAGTGTTTCAATCATGGTTTGAAAACTCGGCCGAGTCCGAGTCGACTCGGGCGAGTCAGAACGGACTCGGCGGAGGATGAGCCGATTTTTGGCGAGTTGGAACGGAATCGAGACAGAAAGTTGAAATAAGGCGAAATCTAACTGAAATCAGGCAAAATTAGATGGAAACTACCAATTGAACACAAATACTATCAATTATTGTTACCATTTCACCACATAAACAGCTGGAATTTGAGAATTAATGCGATTCAAGTATGCGGCAGGGAAGAAAAACAGAAAGGGAAGCACGGAAAAAAAAGGGGGGCGGGGGTAAATTAGTGGCATAGTGGGAATAGGAAGACGGGACTCTGGGAGAGAGAAAGGGGTCTGATATGTAGGATCCAATGTGGCTATATCGATGGAGAAAAGGTGAAGCGGGTTAAATGGGTCATTTTAATGATATAATATTTCAAAATTGTATTTTTTATATAATTTTATCTTATGTTATGATTTCGAGTATGTAATATTTTCGTTATTTTTTTCATAATATTTTATTACTTTTTAACAAGCTTTTAAATTTCGGTTTTTTCGGTATGACGGTCCAGGTCCCCATGTTATTTCGGTGTTATTTCGATGTTATAACGGAGATATAACGGTGTAGTGTTTTTTCAAAATTTGACACACATCAATTCTATAACTATCAACTTATATGTTTATACATCTCCAATACTCCATACAAATAGCATACGGCCACACCAAATTCAATATACTGCAGTGTACCAATATTAAGCAGCAGTAGCAGCTTGTACCAATTTAACAATAGTTCAATATTGAATACACAATTTAACAATAGTAGCAATAACAGCTTGTTATTTCGCCGAAATAACTGAAATAACGCGTTATATCGCCGAAATAACTGAAATAACGCGTTACGTCATTTTCTCAATTAAGACTATAACGTTCATGCGGTTTGACACAGAATACCGCTATTTCTGTTATTTCGCCATTATTTCGGAGAAATTTAGAAGCTTGCTTTTTAAAGATAAACTATGCTTTAATTTGAACCATATTAGAGTTGAACAATTTTATTTTCAATAAATTGATATTATATAATTTATCTAGTGGTTTATTTTTCACTCATCAAAATATTCACTTTATTATTTATTTTTAAATAAATAATTTTTCTCAATATTTTATAATTTTTTTCTAATTTTATGAAATTGAAAACCATAATTTATGAAAATCCGAGTTTTCGATCCGAGTCACCCGAGTTTTTCCGAGTCATCCGATTCGACTCCTTTGTCCAACACTCCGAGTCCGAGTCCGAGTCTGATTCCGAGTTTCAGAACCATGGTTTCAATAAGCCAAATTATAGCATGAGGCAAGAGAGAAACCAGGTGTAGTAGTTTCAAGAGTGCTATATGAAAGATAGATGAGAAAATTGCAATAATAAAAATCTGGAATGAGAAAAATTAATATTACTGATAGGAAACGAGTGTGAAGAGTAAGAAAAGAGGTAATACTGATGTCTCCATAAACCAATAAGAACTCTAAATTAAAATCAGAAATATCTAAAAAAAAAACCGTAGCCAGATTACTGGTAAAATTAAGTTTCTTAAGCTAAAGAAAAAAATATTCGTCTACAAAGTTACACCCATGGCTGAGCAAAGATTACACCCATTAAGATCAGATTCATTGATTATTTTTTGAAGAAAGAGAGAGGACATTTTTAGGATTATCTGTCTATATAAATATATGCTGAAGCAAAAGTCAAAGAGAGAGCTTATTTGGATCGTTAAAATTGAAGAGGGGAAAGCTACATACGAAAAGAAATTGAAAAGGGAAAAACAGTGCTTGTTGGATCGCTTATTGTTGTCCTTGAGATTGGCTTCTAAGTGAGAGAGGGAAATCTAGAATTCCGCCAAATCGAGCAAGAGAGATCGAGACGGACGTCGGAAAGAAGAGAAATCGAAGAGCGCCACCTTTCTAGGTTGCTACCGAGAGATCAGAGTTACTCATGTGTGAGGGGGCAGTGAAGCTAATCAAAGAGCTAGGGGGCCGTTTGGATGAACCCGGAATTTACAAGAATAGCAAATTCCGGAATTTAATTTATTATAAACAATCCAAACTCTTCACAAAGTTACACACTTCCCAATAAATTTATGCCTAAAATTGGCTATTCCCCCAATTCCCAACCCATCCAAACGCCCCCTAGGTTTTTTTTCCTCTTTTGTCGAGAGCGTAATCTGTGATTCTATTTCAAAGAAAGGGAGAGATGAAGGCAAAGAGAAGGTGACGGAGATACGGAACAGAAAAATTTTAATCGATCCAGCGCCGATCCATCTCAGCGATCTGTTCGAATTTTAAAATAGATCAGACGCTTTGATCTGAACGTATTAGAATTAATCAGTGATAGTTAACCATATTCGTTCATTTGTTGACCACTTGATCTAGTATCAAATCAACTCCAAATTTTATAAAACTTATATGAAAACGCAGCGCTCGTAAAATTGAACAAGATCAACGGTTTGGATTCAACATTTGAACTTTAAAATTTAAAAAAAAAAAAGGCCGGCTGTAGGTGATGGCTGTAGAGGCCGGCTGCTGAGGATGCGTATCCGTAACGGAGGTGCGGAACGAAAATTTTTAAATAACATTTCCTTTTCAGCGCCTCAATCTGAACTGTTAATTTTAATCAACGCGCGAATCTTGACACCATCCGACGGTCTGAAACTGGATAGGAAAATGGTTGAGTCCTATCCAAAGGACAATAGCCTATCTCTCTCTCTCTCTCTATATATATAGCCTATCTCTTGCTAAAATGCTACGTGCTACGGATTCGTTCTTGCATTTCATGCTTTAAAAAACCGATCCAAACCGTTCATTATCTTCTACATATTGAAATCTCATTAGAAACCAAATTTTACATTTTTTTTGAATTTTTTTACTATCTTGTGTTTGGTCTGCATAGACCACACTACAAACAGAGGTCCGATGTGTCCAGCTCCATTGTCGCTCCGTATCGGACTCAGAGTATGCCATGGTGGTTCTAGATCAGGATCCGATGTGCCCAGCTCCATTGTTGCTCCGACTGTGGTAACCGAGGAGATCTTGGGTTACTTCACTGCTGATGCCAAGGGTTTCCTGCTCCGGTGATAGTAGTAACTCTTGAGCCGATCCCAGCACAAATCATTAATTTCTTTGGTTTTTTTAGAAATCATCAGAATTTTGTCGTGTCTCAACTTGAATATTGTAATTTGTTTTGTAGTTTCCAAAAAAGAATTACAAAGAAAAGAAAAATAATAACGAAAAAAGGAATGACAAGAAAATTATAAACAGAATTTCTGATTGTTGATTGATTTCTTACAAAGATTTAGAGCAATATTTAAATAGGTACAAGACCTTTGCATAATTAGAAACATAATAAAATTACTAAATAAAATACTGCCATATTAAAAAAATTTCTTTTATCACACCTTAAACCTAAAACCTGACATTACTTTCCCCTTCAAAACTTCCTCGACCTCGAGGAACTTCTTCAAATCAAAATTTGGAATTTTCAAGATCTGACAACAACAACTCATATGCATTGGGCTCATTCTTTTCTTCTTCCTCCATCATGCAACGCACCTTTTTCTCATCAAACTCCTCTCCTATCATGGCATTCAATCCATTGTCCTTACACTTGTGTCCATGGAACCAAGGATTATGACATTTACAACATTTGTTTGTGATTTTGTTATGGTTTTGTGGTTCTTGATGTAGATTTGTAGATTCTAAATTAAACTTCTGTTTTTTTATTATTTTCAACTATCAATTCTTGGTAAAACGCCACCTCATATACCTCTTTAAGACTTTTGGGCCAACAACTTAAGACTGCTAGTTTCAAATCTTCTCTTAATCCACTCATAAAGCTAGATATGAAATAAGATTCATCTAAAATGGGGTTACTCCTCATCAGCAACAGTTTTAATTCCTCAAACTTGCATCTATAGCTGTCTACATCAGACCATTGCCTTAACTTGTTGAATTCTCCAACTAGTCCCAATGTTGATTTCCTTTCAAACCTCTCAATTACCTCATGTGCAAATTCCTCCCATAGCATTCCAGGCCACACTATTCCTTGCACCCATGTGTCAGCTTTATCTTGCATATGCATTGAAGCTACATGCACTTTTAAGTTTTCCGCAATAGGGCTTAACTGAAAGTATTTCTCGCACTTGAATAACCATCCTCTTGGATTATTTCCATTAAACACAGGAAATTCTAGTTTAGGAAATGGTAAATTTAATGGATGTTTTAGGCCTTGGTTGATGCTCTGCATATTAAAGGGTGTGTTCATAAAATTTTGTGGATTGATTTGCATTTTTGGAGGGTTGTTGTGCTGGTTAAAGGGAAAATTAGGAATCTGAATTTGAGGATGTGTTGGGTGTGGTACAAATTGATAAGGATTAGCATTCAGATTGGTGCTGGGGTTGGTCAAGGGTATTTGTGGAATATGTGTTTCTGTCGGATTTTGCGAGATAGGAATGGATGAATTTGTAGTTGTGGTTGTAGATAAGGTGGGGGTGCTTTGGACAATTTGTGAAGTTTGAAGTGTTGAGTTTTCGCTAAGGATTTGGTTGGGTCCATGCGAGCTTGTGTTGAGAGAGATGGCATGTGTACTATTCACCCTATCATCTATTGTACTAATGGTTCCTCCTCCATCTCCTATTTTTTTCATTATCAAATTGAACATGTTTCCGATTTGATCAAATTGAGATTTGGTCTCACCTACATGCTGATCAATTTGCTTTTGAATATCTTCTCGTTGGTTGTTCATCTTCTCTGTCAAGTCAGTTTGCACTTCTCTATTATTTCCTTCATTTGCTTGAGTTGCTCATCATAATGCTTAGATCTTGTTTGCATCCCATCTTGTGCCATGATCGTGGCTCTGATACCAATTGTCGTGTCTCAACTTGAATATTGTAATTTGTTTTGTAGTTTCCAAAAAAGAATTACAAAGAAAAGAAAAATAATAACGAAAGAAGGAATGACAAGAAAATTGTAAATAGAATTTCTGATTGTTGATTGATTTCTTACAAAGATTTAGAGCAATATTTAAATAGGTACAAGACCTTTGCATAATTAGAAACATAATAAAATTACTAAATAAAATACTGCCATATAAAAAAATTTTCTTTTATCACACCTTAAACCTAAAACCTGACAAATTTCTTACACGAATGTGATTGTGCGGCGCCTTATTTAAAAAAAAAAGACCTAACGGCTAGCATCTCTTTTGTAGAAAAATAAAATCCCTATAATATTTTCTTTTTCTTTTTTTTTATATTTTTTATGATACAGATACAATATTGTCTTAAAATAAAGAATATCAGTATATCACAATAAAATCATCAGCTGCCTTCCATATCTTGTTTGGTCACTGATGTGTACGGTAGGCACTGGACTAATTAAAAAGATTTCCTAAAGTCGCTGGTATAAAAAAGTTGGAGTGAAGATCTTGTTAGGAAATTGTCCAATTTTAATTTTGTGACTAATTACGCTTAATTAATCCAATTAAAACACAAGCAACACGAGATCTAGTACTTTAAGCAATAGACACAAAGAGAAAGAGGAGAAATCGATACCTCCCGCGAAATCGTATTCGCGGGGCTCGACCAAGGCATGGGAATCGATGGCGTGCCTTCTCCACCGTCTCCACCACATCTCGTAACCGCCCTCGAGTCCACCAAGGAGGATTAATCACGTTCTACAAGGTACGTGCTAGCATACCCAAAGAACAAGCCTAATCCCTATGGTTTTCTCTCTTGCATCAATCAACAACCTTGATTTAGTGGAGAGAAAATAGCTCAACACATGAGCAAAAGAGAGAAGAAGAGGGTGAAAAATGGCGGCCTCATGGGAGGAAATGAGAGGAGAGAGAAAGCTAGGTGGAGGCTCTCATAAGTGGTCCTTATATAGAGCACAAAACCTAATTGACCTCTTGCATAATTACAACTATGCCATCCCACCTACCACCATAATGGGCAGCCACGAAATGGGCCTTTATGGGCCATTTAACCCCTTCATTTGGACCATTAATTCATATAATTAAGGTCCCTCAACTTTGCTCTTTAATTGGGCTATATATTTGTTATTTAAATAACGGCCCAATTCATCAATATAACCATTTATATTAATAAGTGTTGAACTAAATTAATTATTAACTCATTAATAATTGTTTTAGGATTAGTTAATGCATTAATTTATTTCTATATGATCCATTGACTTAATTAATTATAACGGTTCGCAACGGTATATAATTAATTAATCAATCTTATCATATTTCTACAGAACTTACTGCTGTGAATAAATAAATAATGCACTGTGTGATTAATGTCCTATTTGTGTGACCCATTGAGGATTTATGCTATGTTGGCCATGGAATTAAATCGTTATTTAATTCCAATAATCATAAGTGGTATCTAGCAACACGTTATGATTCCCAATTCGCATAAATAGTGTACTGCTACAATATTTCAATCCTGCATAAGAGAATAATTATGTTTCTCTATTTTGATTCTTATGTCTCACGATATCATCGTATAATCCAAGATAGGAATGTGTCATTCTTGCAGATTATATGTTTCTTGATCTAGAGTTGATCGCTTAGTTGCGCGCATACGATCCAACTCCATCAAGGGGCCCAAACAGATATCGTCACTCACTAAGTGAATTAATGAGGGACATACGGTTTTCTTGATGATTAGCTTTTCCCCGCACAATTCAAGAGAACGTAAATCAAGTCCGTATAGCAGCCCTTAACGGGAATCAGCGGTAGACGAGATTTATAGAACCTATCCTCATGTAGAAAAGATAATCATCTCAAACTTAGAACCAAAATCATAACGAAATAAACAATGACACATAACACAATCCATATGTTTATTTCGTTGGGTCAAGTCCTGTATTATGTTCCATAACATATACATATGCAATTAAGTTGGTAACTCTTTACCTATGATTTGTAGAACTTAATCATCACTTAACTTGCATACTAATCTTATATGATAATTAATGTTCCTTGTTAATTATCAAGATTATGGACCGTTTAGATTTATTATTGTCATTCTAAAGAATGATCTACAGAGATCTACAATTCAGATCCTCAACCTGAATGATCTGTCAATAATAAACCTAGGAACAAATGATAAAATATCATCCAAAACATAAACTAATATTTAAGTCATTAAATTATTGACTTCTAGGACATAACTCCAACAGATCTGTGGGTACTATCTTCCATTTCAACATTCTCCCACCATTTCTGAGCTCCCCTTATATACTTTAAACTTTTGGGAGGGTCGCCGGTTTTGAATGGCAGTTTCTTCAATTTTTCACACAAGAAAATTTCTAAAATTTCCATGGCTGGAAAGGCAATCGTGAAATCAGAAATTCTTACGAGCTCCTCAAGTATAGTTAAGCTCATTCTTTTCAAGGATGGAAATGAATGTTGACTCACATTAATTTCACTATTATTCAGCTCATCGATGCTGAATAATTGCTTTATCGATCTGCAATCTTCTACAGCGAGTTCTCGAATGCATGGGAGATTAATAACCCAAGATATGCTTGTTAGATGAGGGATTTCTGCAAATTTCAGGATCCGGAGCCTGGGAAAGACATCTTTTGGGTCCAAACTCTTCCACTTAACTTCTCGCATACTCGTCATCCACCGAAAGGATAGATGCTCGAGTCTTTCAAGGCAACAATTGCTTAGATGTTCACCTGCACTTTCAAAATGTACCCACGATGCAAATTCACAACTTTGTATTGAAAGGGAGAACAAGTGTCTTCGCAATTGGGAGTTACTTAAAAAGCTACTTGAAAAGTTTAAGTAGCTTCCATCGTGTCCCTCAACATCAAGCCATCTAACCGGCACATTTACATTTTTAGACAGCCCATCATAAAAATGATGGAAAGAAATAGTGATTCCCAATGCTTGAAAGTTATGAAGGTGATTTAAATCTTCTTCCAGATCATCATTGTTGGCATAATAACCGTGTCTCAAGTCTAGCACCCTTAACGCTTTCAGTTTCGATAGGACCCCATTATAAAGAGTACATTTTGTTCCTCTTAAAAGTAGATATTTCAACTTGGTAAGGGCACCAAATTCTTTCGGAAATAATAATCTTTTAGTAAAGTTATATGATAGATTGAGAAACTGAAGATGCACTAAATTGCATATCTCAACCGGAAAGGCTTTTAACGTATAAGCCCATGACAAATCTAAAAAAGTTAGTTTAGAAAGCAACTTAAGTTGAATACCTTCGTTATAAATACCACGAAAAGTGGCAAGTTTGGTAGAGGTATCCGCAATGAAAAAGGAAGTTCCCACTTCGTACGGTACAGACACTATTTCAGTGTCACTAGAGATTACTATTTGTTGCCCTCTCTGGTATGTACTAGCTCCAACAATCCATTTGTTCATGACTTCTTTTTTATCATTTGCAATCCATAGTGCCATATCATGGATCACATCATGCATTTTAGTAAACTTGTCATCAACAATTTCTAAAAGGGAAACGGTTTGGAGAGCACCTATGTAACTATATCCAACATTGTAAGCATCTTCAAACGTTGGCATATCAATCAATCCTAGCCCCATCCAAAGCTCAACGAGGTCGTCTTTCTCAATTATATGACCCTCAGGCCACAGTGAGCAATGTATAAAACATTGTTTGAGTTTCTCATTTTCTAAACTATCGTAACTGAAACTTAACATTTTGAATACCGATGTATACTCATCCGAGACTTCAACATCACGAAGGCGTATCTTCTTTAGCTGCTTAACAGCTACCTCCCATTCACTAAGATCTTTTTTATCACGCATGGCTTTACCAACTGTAATAAGAGCCAATGGTAACCCACCTAGTTTCTTGGCAACATCCATTGCACACTTTCTAATTTGTGGGTCAGAATCAATGGTTTCCTTGGACACATTCTTTTCGAACAGAGACCACGCAGCCTCCCATTCGAGAATATCTAATTTAACTTTTTTCTCTACCCCCATTATTCTGCAGACTTTTTCTAATCGTGTCGTCAGAACAACTTTTCTTTTGTACCTAACTGCTTCCTTTATGTTAGGGATCCCAATTGCTTTGAGATCAACACTTCTCCAAAGGTTATCCAAAAGAAGCACAAAGCTTTTTTCTCGCAAGAAGTTGTATATCGTAAGCTGCTTTACCTCCCTATTATCGCTCTTATTCAGGCCAAGCTTTTCAATTATTGTATTTTGAATGTTTTCTTCATGATATTCTTTAGAACATGTGACAAAAACAACAAAAACTTTTGATGCAAGATTATTGCGAGGCTCTTCACAAAGCGCGTTGTTAATTTGCTCCAATAGATGTGTCTTTCCAACACCACCCATACCCCAAATGCCAATGATGTTTTCATCTGCTTTCACACCATTAAGTACTGATTCGAGATAGGATGATTTTGATGAGGATGCTGGCATCTGTTGGCCCTGTGGCAACTGTTTACTGATCACTTGAATTGTCAATTTTTCTTGCCACAAATCCTTCGCATCATCAAGATTCTTTACTGCTCTTTTACTGATATTGTAATTCGAGTAGAGATTAGGAGAAATGTTCCAGATGCACCGGAACAATTGCTGGTACTCTTCAACAATATCTTCTGCTTCTTTTATAATGATCTCTACTTGGTCCAACCATCCTAGAACTTCGTGTGTGGGAGTGTCGTTTATCCCCCGAGCATTTTCTATCTGAATTTCAACATCCTTTTTCAGATTCTTTAATCTCTTATTGGCCAACTGCATGGTTCTTACGTTGCTGCCAAAGGTAAAGGGATATACCATGTGCGGCATACTGGCAACCAGGGGCACGACCTTAACAGTTTCCCTGAAGCACTCTGACCAATCCATCAGTTTTGTGTTTTGACAGAGAACACAGTTGGGAATTGATATTTTATATGTGGAAGGGGATAACTTCGAATGAATTTCAATGAATTGTAGTAGTTTCTTTTGTTCTTTTTTTGGTTTTGGAAGCAGTGTATAGTAGCGAAAGTAAAAGTAGATTTGGTTTGATAGGTTTTTTTAGGTTTTTCTTATGGAAAATTGGACATATCAAGCTCTTCGAAAATGTGAAAAGAAATACAAAAAATTATGCAAGGAAACTTTTTTTTTCTTTTTGTTGAAATTGAGTAATAGAAAAGATCGAAAGAAGAGAGTTGGTTTGCTAGGATTTTGGGTTATCTTATAGAAGTACTGGAAATCAAGCTCTTGGTAAATGTGAAAAGAAACACCAACGATTATGCAAGGGTTTTTTTTTCTTTTTTTTGTTGAAATTGAGTAACAAAAAAAAAAATCAAACGAAGAGATATGGTTTGATAGATTTTTGGGTTTATCTTACGGAAGGTATTTGGAAATCAAGCTCTTGGAATATGTGATAAAAGAAAAATACCAAAGAATATGCAAGGGGATTTTTTTTTCTTTTTTTTTTGTTGAAATTGAGTAACAGAAAAGATCGATTGAATGAATACTTACATGTAAAATGGATATGAGTGCTTGGATTTGTGCTTGCAAGAAATTAACCTCTCAGTCCTGAAAAAAACAACATGGAAATGGATCGAGCATCTAATAACAAAAAAAGAGTTGACAAACCAAGTCCTAGGGCTATTGTTATTTTCAGCATATATAAAAAAATTGAACCATTTGCGTCATTACCATTAGTGCTGTCAACCGTGCAGAACGGCACAAAAGGATTATTTTAGTTTTCGTTCCATTTCAGTCAATGAAACAGATCAAGTGTTTCGTTTCAATTACGTTTCGGTATACGTAACAGTTTTCGATTTCGTTTTTTGTTATGTCCTTCATTTCCCACTAATTTTAGCCCATTTCATGTTTTGTTTCAAGTAATGTTTATAAAATCGGCATTTCATTTATCAGAAACTAAACACATTTCTTCTTTTGTTTTCTGTTCCGTCTGGGCGGAAGGAAACAGAAACGTCTGAAATGAAAGATCGAAAGACCCAGCGACCCACATGCAATTTTTTTTTTTTTTTTGGTGTGGCGTGATTACTAAGTGGGAGAACGAAAGGACAGCTAAGATTCATTAACAAATGAAAGCTGGAAACCTCAACCAGAGTGAGTTTGAGTCATCGGGCATTTTTCAGATACATTAGAAATTTAGTACTCATATATATTGAGTATTCAAATATATCTTGCTAAATTGGCATGGACATCCACAATGTTTGACTTATCATCGCAGCAAATATTTTTATAAGCAAATGGAGAGAAATTTGACTTGTTATCACATACAATTTTTGCCAGACTAAAAAAGTTTATTTGTGCATTAACAATTGCTCTCTTGCAAGAAAAACCCTCATGCTTTTATTGCTATGGTAATCTTTATTATATTTTTTGAAAAGAAATAATATTAAATTCAAAACTACGAAATGAAGCCCACTTATACCTATTATTTAAGAAGTTTGTAGCATCTATCGAGTCTTCTTCTGTATTGATTTTCCATTTTAATAATATGATCATCAAATTTTATTTATAATATACAAAGTTTATACACGATCGCACTTCTGATACATAATACATCATACTCTAATACTTGGCATAGGAACTCCTCAATGAAGATTCATTTAATTCTCCACAGACGAGTGGTTGTACGTAATATGATTTCAACAGGAGTTGTTTACTTGTTTCTGTCTTCTTCAGTTCATGGTTTGGGGTTGCATTTTTGGTCGTTTGATGTTTCTCTCTTCTATGACACACGATGGCTTCTTAGCAATAGCTCGTGTAATACGTGTAATATTTTCTTCTGAACTAGTAGAAGGCTTCTTGATAGAGAAAGAGAATTTGTATTGAATTGTGATGAAAAAAGATTACAATTACATTGTATTTATAGGCTACTCTAAGTTTACTACTAACCATCTCCAATAGTGCATCTCCTACCAACTCTCTACAATCTCCATTGTTATCAATCTCCAACAATCATACAATCTTTATATCTCCTACCTAATACAACCATACTCTAACATCCCCCCTCAAGCTCATCGTAGTGACACACGATTGAGCTTGCCATCTTCGAATGGTTCAACCCTCGTCGAAATTTAATCGCCAACTTGTATTTGTACTCCTTGAAGAAAGAAAAGAGAAGAAAAGAGAGCTCTTTTGGCTCAATTGAAAGAGAAAAAGATCGAGAGCTCTTGTGGCTCAAATGAAGAAGATGAGCTCTTTTGGCTCAAGAAAGAAGAGAAATGAGCTCTTTTGGCTCAAGAAAGAAAGGAAGTGAGTTCTTTTGACTCATGTAGAAGAGAGGAGCTCTTTTGGCTCATGCATGCTTTTTAAAAGACTTTTTGCCTAGCATGTTTGTAAAGAGGCTCGTGAGGA
The DNA here is from genome assembly GCA_028095005.1 of Rhynchospora pubera. Classification (NCBI taxonomy): domain Eukaryota; kingdom Viridiplantae; phylum Streptophyta; class Magnoliopsida; order Poales; family Cyperaceae; genus Rhynchospora; species Rhynchospora pubera. The sequence continues at coordinate 9,438,108 of CM051463.1, read as the reverse complement.
GTCCTCATGGAAAGAAAAAGAAAAAAATTGAGAACTCTTGGCTCAATTGGCTTTTGCCAACATACGTTCTTAGCTCGTTTGAGCATTTGGAGTAATTCAAGAGGAGAAGGAAGAGGAGTCCAATGCTTTTGTGGCATATATATGTTTTTGAAAAGTAGAGGGCGTTCATAATTTGCTCGGTTTGACATGGTAGGTCAAGGCATACATTTTAGTATCGTACGATTCACGTTACGAATCGCACGGTACGGTACGAGTCAAAGCCTAATCGAGACGTACCGTGCCTTTGTATCGGAGATGGAGGGTATCGCCGGAATCGTGCGCGATTCAACGAGCGATACACGTATCGTATCGAATCGTGCGATACGAACGATACGGTAGTAACCAATCAGATAACGAGATAGATATTTCCTTTTCTTTTCTTCGTGCGCCAGAGCCCAGAGGAGAAAAATGTGAATGGGAAAGAGAAAAAACTGACAGGTGGGACCCATATTAATTGGACATAAGAAATGGGCTCAAGTGGGCTTTACCCCTCTGTTTGTCACTTTGTCTTATTTCAACTAGAGAATTATACTATATTTATATTAATTAACTTATAGATATTTATATTCCAACTATACCAATTAACTTTCAGATATATTATAATTATAATTATATTATATAATCCACATTATTAATCATTAATGATTATACTAATTATAAATTTATAATTTATATAAGTTACATAGTATAATAAATTAATAATATATAAAATACAATATAATAATTATGATAATTATAATATAATATATTATATAGTATAATATTTTATAAACAATATAATAATTAGTAATGAATATGAAATAATAATAATATAATATTATACAAGTACAAGTACAAATATAATGATTAAAATGACTACAATTTTTATATTTTATATAGTAAAAATGATATAATAATGTTAATAATAATACAGTAATTTACAATATAATTTTATAAATTACGCAGATGATGTTACTCAAATAAATTAGACAAATTATACAGTAATAACCAATACTTCCACCTAATGATGACTAAATGGATGAACATATCATTGTTAACGTATCTTTAACGATTCGTTACGATACACGATACACGGTTCGATACTAAATCCATCGATACACGATACATTTTACGATTCTAAAAGTATGGGTCAAGGGCTTTTGGAAGAATGCATAGCATTTTGAGCACTTGAATTTGCATCTTATTCTGGAACAAAGTTTCCATTTATTTGCATCATTTTCAGTTTTGAGACCAGGATTAACAACAAACACATGAACTAAGCAATCAGAATTTGAGAAGAAAAACACACAGTCTCGGTTTGCAAGTCTAAGAATGTGACAGTTTTGAATAAACCTCCATGGTGTCCCCACATGTCTGAATCTTCTATGTAATGCACCAAGTCGGTCTTGTTCTTGAATTTGAAGCTACAAACCAGCCGTCGATGAAAGCAATGACATGAGTAGTCGCTTGGACCTTCTGCAATCACCATGTCAGCAGACTCAACACCTCCTATGAAGCGGGTTGAAATCGTTGAAACGGGTCGGATCTTGAAATTGATCTTGGATCCTTGAGCAGCGGAACTGGTTCGAACCTCTCGGAGAACTAAAACGGAGGTTGAATGTCACGTCACCACTGGTTGGGTATAAAGTAAGCGTGAAGACAGTGGTGGTCATGGCACAACTCAGATCTGGAACTTGGATCTGGAATAGGTTTAGTGATCGTCACAGATGCGGAGGTGGCAAGATCAGAGAGCGATGCAGAGATGCCCTTGGCGACGGAGATGCGATCGTCTGATCTGGTCAGTTGTGAACAAAGCAAAGTCGAGTAGGGCGGCGCCGATGCAGAGGAGGCGGTGGTCGAGCACGAGCATTGAGATCGGTGGTGAAGCTGACGATGATCGACTCGGATCTGTTGGATTTGGTCAACACTGTGTAGGATGCGTCGATTCTAGTAAAGAGAGGTGGAGCTCGGTTGCACTGCGCCGGTGTAAGGTCGAGGCGGTGGTCCGGCGGGGTAGGGTGCGACGGCGCACAGAGGTCGGCGATCGTGAATCTTGATCGGGTTTGGTTTCGTGCGTAGAGAGAGATGGAGAGACTTAGATCTAGAATAGTCTATCGGAATAGAGAGAGGTGGTTTGAGAATAGGCAGAAAGACAGGATTTGAGTTATTGTAGAAGAAGTAGAAATAACGAGAATAAATTCTAGAATAGAAAGAACAATAGCAATTTATTCTATTTATTAAGTGGAATAGGTGGGCTGAAATTCATTATTTCTGGAATAGGCGTGAGTCTAATTCCAGAATAGTTCTGGCTCAGATACCATGATAGAGAAAGAGAATTTGTATTGAATTGTGATGAAAAAGATTACAATTGCATTGTATTTATAGGCTACTCTAAGTTTACTACTAACCATCTCCAATAGTGCATCTCCTACCAACTCTCTACAATCTCCATTGTTATCAATCTCCAACAATCATACAATCTTTATATTTCCTACCTAATACAACCATACTCTAACACTTCTTCATGTCGCCTCTACTTCTCTCGCCTGAATTATCCCACAAAACAACAAACCGAGGTTAGTAATAGATAATACTGTGGGTCATTTGCTGTCGATATATTATTACTAGTTCTATTCTCACGCGTTGCACGATGCATTTCTATCTGAATATACGGCGAAATGATCTCCTCAAATGCGTGCAATAAAAGTACTATGATATAATAGTGTAGTTTCTGATAGCATTTTTGTGAAACATCTGACAGGTCCACCCCTCAATTATATCATAGTGCTAATATCGCGCGTTGAGTGATTGCTCTTTACTTATGTTTGTTGCTAATAGCATGGTATGATTATAACGACCATGTGTGACTAAAAGGTGTGATCAGCATTACTATATATTTAAATGGACTAATTATTGGATAGAATGTAATTACTATCGCAAGAAAATAACGCATGGCTAATTAACATTACAAAGAGAGGCAGAAATGTACTATAGCTTGAAGGGCAGGATGAGGCATGAACATGAAATGATAGTTTTCATAATAAAACACGATCAGGGGAAATGGTATAAGAAAAAAATATGAGATGAGACGAACAAACGGAGAGATTTCTTGCTCATTGACAGTCCCCAGCAATGCTGCTCAAAATGCGAAGCAACGCCAGTCCGGATTTGTTCGATCTTGGCTGGTCCTGAAAAAGAAAGACCATAGAAATTTAAGCTCGGAGACAATTCTGCTTTTCGAAGTACATTTACGTAAACAGAATCGTTTATGGTTTTGGATAATGAAATAATCTCAATCCTCAATCAGTTGTACTAATTAGTCTTGTGTACATAGTTATACCCCTTATCTGAGACTTCACAACATTGTTAGTTCTATTGTGAGGGTATATCATATGAATAAAAAGGTGATAATTTTTGTATGCAAAGTACAGATCCAAAATTCCACCCCTTAAACTCTCTCTCTCTCTCTCTCTCTCTCTCTCTCTCTCTCTCTCTGAAAACCTGACTGACTCACTCCAATACAGAAAATTCAAAGCAAAATAATCCTTGCAAGAATTGTCAGCCACAGCTCACCAGCTTTACTGACCTAAGATATCTCTCATTAATGTATATCAAATATTTTTCATTAATGTGTACCAATTCATTAATACAAATATAATTAATTACGATTTTCACTAATATATCTCACTGGTTATACAAAAATATTGCTGAAATCTATTATTTTCGTTTTTTTTATATCTTTCTTCATACATTAATTGCTACATGCTGAAACACATTTACAACATCAGATTTAGGAGATACAATTGATTCAAAATATAAAGTTTCATTCTTTGTCTATTGTTTTATCTCACATAATTTGGTAATTAGATTACATCCATATATTAATATCGGCTAAATAAAATCAAAACATTTATTCTGAAATTATAATATTTTCTACAATGGTTGTAACATATAACGGTGGATGATAAATTTATTAACAGTACATATTTCTTCCCATTTCTATCACATTTATATTTCCAATGAATCCAATTTGAGCAACTGACAAAATTGCGGTGGAATTTAGAAGGAAATATCCATAAACACTTTTGGAATTTATAAGGAAATAATATCACACTGATTGGAAATTTACTTCCTTTAAATTATTTTACTCGCCACATATAGAAAGCAATCTAAGAGTTTGAAGCATCCTCATATTGCAACCTTCCTAAATAAAAAACGACATATATGACTTGTTTACGTAAATTCAAATGAAGTCGAAAATTTTACTGTAGATAAACCATGGTCATATACATCTTCTGTAAAGTTTTCTGAATTTTTGGACATACGGATTAATTATAACAATTTTTTTAAGTCAAGCGAATTAAATTCAGGAACCCGTACTAGCAAATGTGTCTGAAGTCTTATGGCCTAAATCTCTAATAAGAAAGAGACGTCTAAACTTTCTCCAAAATTTACTTTAACTGTATCTTGATGTCTATTTTTAGATCTAAAAATTCCAAAACCAAATTCCAAACAGTGAATAAATGAAAATTCGGGAATTGAAGTGAGGTCTGATTGTACTGAAAAGAGATACCAGTAAACTGGTCTGATTTCAATGCTGTAGATAAACCAAATCCCAGCTTTTTGTTACTCCATTCAAATGAAGTCAGAAAATTTCAAAAAGGATTAAATATCTATCTCAATTCTAAACAGATCATGTCGAAAGTTTGAGGAAAAGAGTCATACAGTTTTACGAAAGGAGCCATGGCTTAGGCAATGGTCGATTAGATGGGAATAAGAAGCCGGCACAATCATTTCTCATTTTCCAGGCGGTGGCGACTGTTTCTCTTTTTATTTTTTTTAAATATAAATTATCAGCACAATCCTTTCATAATCTTACTGAGATAGCGTGGTAAGCTAGATGTCCACCTGTTCAATTTAGCGTTTAGTTTCCCGTTGAATAGATGTACTTCTATCAAAAGCAAAAATAAAAATATTAAACTGGCATTACCCATAAATTACTGTAGAAAGCAATATTTGAAAACCAACTGTCTATATGTGCGACATATATCAGCGATACTGGTCAAATGACATGGGAGGGAAGAGCAGTTTGTGATTTCTATAGAAAACATACAAAAGCTGCATATCTTCTGACAAACATTCTTAACAATGCTCTAAATATTAAACTGCTTGATGGTGAGTACATATATATATAGCTACAGTCTCCAAAGTCCAATGTTTAATAATTTGACCTCGTTTTGTATGTGAAAAGATTGATGAACAATCTGAAAAAAATCTAAGCAAACAAATTATTTAACTGTTATTAGTACCTTTCCTACTGACAAAAATATCAATGTTATGGAATAGCAGATGAAGATTTTTTTAGAAGATTGTTGGTTCCTTTCAGTTGTAATTTTGAATAAGAAATTAACATTATAAATGATAAGGAAAAATTTAATTAATCACAATTAAGAGACTAATAATATAAAGTACAAAGATAAGAAAGTACCACAAAACACTGTATATACATGCATTTCCTATCACACTGTACTGCTAAATTGAAAATTACCTGAGGCAATGAAGCGACTTGTCCACCTTTGCAGTACCTTCTCATTCCTCTTCTCCACCCCTTCCATAATTGCAGCAATGAACTTCTGTTTAGGGTTTCCGTGCAGGACCTCATTTGCAGTAAATAGATAAGTCGGCAATGTCGATTCAATACATCTTGGCATGCGCAAGGGTTTCTCTCTTTATCTTTCACATCATCGTCATCTCTACGGCTTTGGCTGAGAGGAAGTGGCGAGGAGGAAGTGCCAGCGGAGAAGAGAGGATGAATGTCAGTTTTTTCAAATTTTTCATCAATCTTTTCATATACTAATAACTCGTTGGCCCGGTGGATGTGGACTAGTTGGCTGGGGCGAGCGACAAAAACGAAGTGGATTAGAGTTAAGAGAGGCGACGAGAGGAGAAAGGGGAGAGAGAGAGAGAGAGATAAGAGTGTTCGCAATATTAAAAAAAAAAAAAAGTTTTTCCAGATTTTGCTGATTTCAAGCATTGAGTTTAAAGCTAATGTTTGTTGAGACGGGTCATTTTGACATCTTCTATTGACGGCAACACTTTTTGCTACATAGCTTCTGTATCAAGATAGACCAAATTATTACCACCGTAAAATTTCTATCTGCCGTGTCGAGTTATCGTTAAACTTTTCTATGCGGACTCCCACGGTTTTTTATTTATAATATAATATAATACTGATGATTTAGATTGACAATGCTTTGTGTGTTACCTGACAAATTACATAGCTTATTACAGAACCATCCGACTGCTATACACTCTGATCGGAATTGTTCTTTAATGGAATTTGATTTGATTTCATTAGAATAGAGTTGATCGTAGAGGATTTTCAAATGAAGTTTGATGATCAGAACAATATAAGAAGAATTGATGGGATTTTGAAAAGGAATAATTTGAACAATTGAAATGTGACCATTTCACCCTCTTTTATTGACGTACATGATGATCTGTTTAAATTAGAAATGCAAATTGCTATCTAAATATTTTCTCGCCATTGGCCAAAGGCTTCTCTTTCTAGATTTTAATCAGCAGACGATTTTTAAATCAAGCCTTTTAAGTGACATTCTTTGAAGTTTATCTATTACTTGACATAAGTGTACAGTACTTCATTTATTTTTTGTTGAAAGGATCGATCACTGATATGAAATGGGATGGGGATAAAACAGAATACTGGTAAGCATCACATTTTATTTATAATACACAGTAGTAAATACATCATCACACTTCTGATACATAGTACATCATACTTAAATAATACTCTACATAGGAACCTCTCACCTAATTAAGATAGATTTAATCTTCCCAAATACTGAAAAGATGGTGCCCAACAGGCTGCTTCCACCAGTATCCACAGGCATGTCGGTCTCGCTATTGAAAGGATAAGGCTCTTCTGGTTTTGTAGCTTCTAATAATTCTTCTATTGGTATCTCTGCCTTGGACCTTGCCATTGGTTCTATTGGTGCGAAGTACTTGTCGGAATTTGGCAAGTAGTTCTGCAAAATTATTTACAAAAAAGAAAGAAGTAGAAAAGAAATCAAATTCTTGAACTTCATTTCACTATCCCATTGGATAAATTTGTTAATGCCAAACCAATTTGGTGAGGCTATGTTTATGGCCAAGACCCACAAAAGCCAACAACTAGTGATTTATGAAATTTGCCTACAGAAGATACTTTTGGCAGTTCATGATTAATAAACAAGCTTTTAAAATTCGTTTTTTTTCAGTATGACGGTCCGGAGTTAAGTTAACGGTGCGGCGTTTTTTCGGTGAAAAAAAGGCGGAAAAACAGTGTGTATATGCGAACATTTGTGTCAAACTCATATGTATTCTTGTGTGCAGTAATAGAGTACAAGTCGAAATTCTATGTTCTTTTTTTAATATCTAATATCTAATTTTTTAATATGATAATAATCTATGTTTTTTTTTTCAATATGTAATCTTAAGCAAAGAAATTAACCAAAGAGCACAATTAAATTACTAATCCTAATGTTGTGTAATCTTTCTGTCTAACAAACAGAAATTAAGCAAAGAGAATAACAAAGAAAAGGAGGATAACAAACAGTAAGCACAAAATCTAAAGAAAAAAAATTACTCTGTATAATACATTAATACTATAATATAAAATTATATTGTATAAAAAGCCTCTCTTGTCTCCGTTTTTTCTCCGCAAAAATAAATTTTTTTTGCTGAAATAATAGTGTTATTTCGGAAATGAAGTATTATGCATTTTTTTTATTTGAAACTGTAACGTTGGTGCGCTTTTGTCTGGAAAATCGAAATTTCGAAAATAACGTCGTTATTTCAGAGAAATTCAAAAGCTTGTTAATAAAGGATAATCGGTGAATAAAAATAGAGTTCAGTACCAGATCAGCATGCATTTTCTTGACAAAAATTTTGAAAAGGCTGAAATGGTCTTCTTTGAGTAGTTCATCTGACAGCCGGAGATAGGTCATGCCAAAAATCCTCAGTTTTGGTGGGCCGCACTTGTTTACTCCATTGGGCCGTGCATTTTTCAGTATCTGATTGTATGCATATTTGTCATACCGGCTGAGGGCGTTTTCACATGCCACCAGAATACCTTCTCTCCATCCCGCGCTTAGCACCTGTATACAGATTAAGTATAGTTAATTTCTTAACCTTCGAACAATTTGATTTATAAGGCTAGTACATACTGAAAATATTCTAGCATATATAAACAGTTATAATACCAGCATGACCAGTATTGAGTACCAAAATACTTCGGCCGTTAACCAGTTAGAAATTGGGCCTAGTATAACTGGTTATATATGATACAATTTTTTGGTTGTATAACGTTATATTTTGGTATTTGTTCGGGTTTGTATTTATTGAATGCAGTTCACTGTTTGGGATTCTTAGTAAATTTGGTCGATTTCACAAAGTTGGACTATCTAACATTTTTGTTAGGGTTGCGTTGAGGTTACTGGCTTTTCTTCCGGTCCCAGTAGGATTATGCTGGTAACCATACTTTCTTCCAGTCCTAGTAAGGTTACATGCTTGTCACCTAGTCTCAGTACGAGTGCATGACTGAATAATTTGGTATGCTTAGCATGTCAGTATACGTACTATTACCAGATGCTAAAACTAGCTATTTTCTCCCATGATCGTCTTCAGTTCTCATTGTCCAAATGGTCTAATGTGCACTGTCACACACTATCTACATCAGATATTGCCACCAACTTTTCTAAATAAACTACAAAATGTTGAAATTCCTTTCTACCTGCTGGACAAGCTCTTCCGGCCCACTTTTGGCCTCTTCTGGTTGCTCAGAATTGCGCATCTCAGCACAGGTGAAATTAAGAATCACGTAATGCCTGGATAGCATGCGCGCTATCGGTCTGTACCCATCTCTGTCAGTCAGATTATAGTATCCAGATGTCAGTTCAGCTGCATGACTTGGATGAAAGTACCACCAATGGATTCCTGCCACCTGGCACAAATTATCATAGTCAAATTAGTGTATTCTAAGATTATTGCACTGTTTTTGTCTACCAAGGTTCTTTCAGGTATTCACTAATACTATGTTTTAATCTATTTTACCTGTGTCCTTTTAAAAAAGCATACTTTGTTGCAAGGGTGTTACTGTCATTTTAACAACAAAATTCATTTTTGTAATTTTTATTTGTAACTTATATTGTAATAAAATTATTCCATTTTCTTTTAAAAACCAGAAACTAAAGTACTTATTTCTACAAAAACAAAGCCCTTTGATATCAAGCTCTATGGTAGGCTTTCTAAACAACATTTGCTGTGGACATATGATTTGTATAATAGGATTATGGATTTTATCTTAAAAAAACTCAATGAGGTAATATCCAGCTGTACCAACCTTAGTAGCAAGCTTAACCTTGCAGCCCAAGAATACCAGATTCGCCTTGTCAAGGATCTGATCGGCATGTACTATAAGCTTGCTAGAGTACCATTTAAGAAAAAATTTCCCTTCTTCTGTGAGGTATGTGCCGTTGGTCTCGAAGAAATTAGTGGATTCAGGTTTATCATTGTACTCGCCAGCATCTGCACCTGGCATCTCCCACTCTGGATGGCCCACCTCAGCTGCTGCCTCTTTGAAATCCTCTTGGAGATACTTATCATAACACTAAAGTAAGCCGATCATAGAACTTCTGTTAGTTAGTTATATTTTCTCCTTCTATCTCTTGATTCTCTTCTTAATTGATTTTATCTCTTATTGTAAGTACTTAATTATTCTATTATCACAATTTGCAAATAGCATTAGTATTGTCTTCTTCTGGCATCATCATCGGTGACTGCTCATACATTGATGTCTGTTGATTGAACTCTTTTGGTACCATGAGTACTAAAAGTAAATAAACCAGGTTCCATACAAAATACAAAGAAAAAATATCTTAGTTCTTACCTGAAATTCTCCAATTCCAGGAAAAGCCCATCCTTGGGCCTCAGGGTATGATGGATATCTCATCTCTCCAGCAGGTCCCAGGCCGACCTCTATATCTTTAATTAGGCCCGCAGCCAGAAAGTCTGCCATGTTCTCTCTGAAGCTCTTCATATAATCATGGTACATCTATCATATACAAAAACAAACCTGTCATATCTGTTTCCTAATTGTTATACCTCAACCAGTAAAATATATATTTACAACATATTAACAACCAAAATACATCAAATGTACCTCAATTGCTGTGCGGCCAAAAAATAAAGGCTGATTATCAACACCTAGACTTAAGCACTCTTCATTCTTTGTACCCCTATAATTGGTGTAGAAAATGTCTGGGTTCGATTCGCCAATTTCCCGGATCCATTTTGGTATGGGTATGTAGATAATGTCACCAACATTTCCCCCACATTGGTGAAATGACATGATAGCTTGCAATGCCAGCCCTTCTTCTTTGATCATTTGGAATAGTGCTCGGTAAGCACTCCAATCATACATCTCTGGGCCTTCATTCTCTACTATACCCCACCATACATCAAGCATGACACCATCCACGTCAGCACTTTTCAGGCATTTCAGCATTTCTCTCAACTCATCTGGCTTCTGAAGTTGGTTGTCAGTACTGACCACATCCAACTGCAGCAAAAAAAAAATATTATAGGTATCAGAAATTATAAAAAATAATACTTAGTTTTCATTACAAGGTACCAAAAATTAGCATCAGAGCAAAGCAGAAACTGAGCTGTTGATTTTGTAAGAAATCTTTGAAATTAAGAGTTCACTTTTAGACAAGTTCTTTTGATAATTCAAACTTTCAGATGGGTATCATGTAGGACTGATAAATTCTAAATATACAGGGGAAAAACCGGAAAAAAAAATTGAGAAAGAAATTTACTGAAAGCATCACATGACAGGGACATAGTCGGTTATAAATCTAAAACATACAGGGGCAAAATGAAAAAAAAAATTGACAAGAGAACTTACAGGAAGCATAACATAGACAGGGACATAGTTGGCCTCCATCTCTCTCTGAGTGAGAAACCTTGGAGTCAGATCCTGTATTTTAGAATACCAACTTTTAGAGGCCTTTCAAGGAAATGTGCTCTTGGTGAACAGAGTGTTTAATTAGAACGAATATATAGCCTACAGGATTGCTTGTACTGCACAGAGAAGTGGGTAAGACATGAACTGATCTTATCTCCTTATCTCTTTCAGTACAATTGCTTGCTTCTCTGGGCTTTTTAACACTTTAACGGTTTGTTAATGATGACATTACACAGTTTCTGCTTTTTTGTAGGTGTAAACCCTAGAGACTACACACTTCTTTTGTCTTATACACTTTTCACCCCTTTATTTAGGGAAATGGTTTAGGTGGCAACATGTATAAGTAACTACAGTGATCAGTTACTAAATTGATTCGGGGATGCGGCCACGCGGCACCACTCTTGCTTCATTTGTATATTTTTTTGCTCCCTTCTCTCTATCCGATCATTGTTGTTTGCTGTGTAACATCAAATTGGTTCCTCTGCCAAAAGTTTTACAAATGAAGTCCTCAACATTTGTACTCGTTTTTTAAATTATAATAAAGAAAATTTTTAATTACACCTTAATTTAATAATTGTGGGAATTTTTAATTTAATAAGAAAAAAATGCTTTCAAAGAGTCATTGTTAATGGGTATATATATGAGAGACAAATTAACAAACCTGTGGATGATGCCACGTGCAATTAGGTACGCAATTTGTGGGATGTTCAAATAGAAGCACGTGAATTTTAAATGATTGTTTGCCGAATATGTCTAATATTTCCAAATTTGCAACCCGGTATATAGAAAAAAAATTATTTCTAATTTGAGAATAATTCTAAACGTTAAATATTGAATTCAGTAAATCGGTTGATACTGACCGAATGTTCTCGTGCTTCAATTCGTCAATTCACTGATGAATGAGTGAAAGAGAACATGTGAACTATGGCCAACAAAATTTTACGGAAGAGAGAAAAGGGTAAGGTACTGAAGTAAGGTTTAATCTTCATTTTTCCAAACATGTAAAAAATTATAATACTGCAAATCACGGTATAGGAAAATTAGAATAGAACAAGAATCAATAGTGCAAAATTTTAGTGCTTCATCCTAAAACCTTTTTCAAAAATTGTGCGAGGTAATTACATTAAAAAAAAAAGAGGGAGCATCTTTACCAGGGGCGGATCCAAGTGAAGGCAAGTGATTGTTTTCTCCAAAATATAAGGCCCAGTTATTAGTTGTTACTTGTTACTTGTTAATTGTGTTCCTGGGCTTGAATTGATTATGTACCTGGGCTTCTTCGGCCTGGATGACAATTGTGCCATGGGCCCATGGGCAATTGCTCATGTTTCTCAGTTCTCACTTTGCGACAGATTTTGTTTTCTGTTTGTAATAAGGATAATTGATTTTTTTTTTTTTTTGTAGTTTTTGTGGAATGCAAGTATGCAACTATGCAAGTGGTGAGGGATACCACTTAGTTTGCTTTCTTTCGTATATTAGATAACAAAGAGTGGTAGATACCACGATTACTGGTACCAAAATAATATTGTGGCCTTGTGGTTGTGGGTACAGATTAGATATTGAGCATTAATTGTCGCAAAAAACACAGTTTGATTTTTTATTGTCAACGATGTTTTTCAAAAAAAAAAAAAATTAATTGCTCATATTTTACTTGTTGACCTAAAAGTTGTAATGCATTTAAAAAAAAAAAAAAGTTCAAACGAGTCTCGAATTCAATTTATCAACATGAAGCGCACATAGCTTGAACTCAAAATCAACTAAATGGTACAAGTGCGACTGTATTTATGCTTTGTAATGGAGGCAGTAACAAATATTTTTAAGGGCTTTTCTTCATAGAAAAGAGGTAGAGTATATCTCTACTCAAGGTATTAAAAACGAGCCTTTGCATCTTTAATTTAGAGAACCAGATCTTAGTCTAGTGACAAAGAGCAATGCATCTCAATTGAGAGATGTAGCTTCGAAACTCGGCTGGGGGTCTTTTATAAGTTCCGTTTGGATGGTGTGGGAATAAGAGGAATAAGGGAAGAAGTATTAGGAAATGTATACCTTTGTGAAGAGTTTAGATTGTTTATAATAAATTTATTCATTTATTCTCTAATTCATAGGACTCATCCAAACGGAGCCATAGACATTTAGGGTATGTTTGGAAGTTCATAGAATAAAAACAAGGGAATAAGAACAAGCTTTTTCTTGTTTGGCACAATTTAGAATAAAAAAATAAGAACAAAATGAACCTTGTTCTTGTTCCAACAAAAATATGAAACTAGAACAAGAACAAAAATAAACTTGTACTTGTTTTTGTTCTTATTCCACACCACTTCCAAACATTATCTTAATTTAAAAATAAGTTGGAAGGCTTGACCCTCAATTTATCTTTAAAAAAAACGAGCCTTTGCGGATGCTGATTGGCTGGTATCCGGATGATGATCACCTTTTTTTTTTTGAAATTTAAGTGCTCGTAGGCGTGATGATGATCGCCGCTTGCCGACCGCTTACTATGCATTCCTAAGGCTCCGTTTGGATTGGTTGAAAATAAGGTAGGAAGAAGGAATAAAGGAAGAAAGAAAAGGAAATTTATTATAAACAATTCAAACTCTTCACAAATTATACACTTCCCAATACTTCTTCCCACTTCTTCCCTTCTTCCTTTCTTCCCACACCTATCCAAACGGAGCCTAAGCTAATTATGTAAAACTTTAGGGCCCGCTGAAAAAAGCGTACTTTCCTCGTGGTTTTTTTTTTATCTTTTCAGGTCTTCTGCAAATATTAGTATGAAACTATCCTTGGGGCATACTTAATGGAGTACACTCACCGAAGTATACTAACCGAACACACGAAAGAGACATAAAAGATACTACATATGATCACTCGAGTTCGGCAAAAATTAAGTGAGTTTGTCACAATTCCATTGCAGAGTCTCCAAGAGCGTTTCGTACAGCGGGTCAATTAACAGTTTTTTCTTAACTTGTAACACACTGGATCATGTGTGTCAGCTGCGCAGAAAATAAAATGAGACACCGTAGTATTCTTTGAGATGTAAATAAATGTATCTATCCTTCCGACAAGTAAATTTAGAAGAATTTGAGATAGAAATAATAGAATTCATGACTTTTGCTACAATTATTTAATATATTATTTTTTTCTGAAATCTTTACAAAAATTGCGTCTGATACAATCTTAATTAACAAAATATGGTGTCACGCACCAGTCCCTTGAAGAAAATCTTAGCAGAATATCAATATGAAATCTCACAGCTGCCATTTTTATCAAGCATTTCATGTTTATCATTGAAAAAAAAAAAAGCAAAAAGGAATTTGATTCTTTATACAGAACATTATCTTTAAAGTTTGAACACAGTTTCACACTAACCTTTTCTTCCTCCCAATGAGAAAGAATCAAATAAAGCAACTTAAAAAGGGTGCAAAACCCATTAAAGCAATGTTGCATCAAAAGCATTCTTTTTCATACACATCAGCTGTATCTCCTACACACCTTGCATATATTCCCAAAGTCTTTTCTTCCTACGAGCACACCAAAATAGTAAAACCAAATAACAAGCGATTTCTTCACTAGTAGAAAAGCCATGGCAAAAGTAGAAGCGGTTATTGTATGTATATTGCCTTTGTTTGGATGGGGTTGGAAGAAGGAAGAAGGAAGAAGGAAGAAGGAAAAAGGTAAAAAAAAAATTATAAACAATCCAAACTCTTCACAAAGTTACACACTTCCCAATACTTCTTCCCACTTCTTCCCTTCTTCCCTTCTTCCCACACCTATCCAAACGCACCCATTGATTATAATCATGGATGCAATTGCAGGAATTCTTGGTATTGAAGCAGAGAAGGCTGAAAATCATGTATGAACTTCTTCATTTTTCTTTTTATTTCAAAAATATACTATGTTTATTGTTCTTAACTCCTTTAATTTGAAGCATCTGTTTTAATTTGCAAAACCAAGCAGCACGGTCGCAATTTAAAAAATAATGCTGGATTCTTGTAGTTTTCTATCATTTTTCAAAACACAGTTCCTGTTTTAAAAATAAATAAATAAAGCAAGGACCCTCAAAAAAAATAAAGCAACAAAGTATAATTTTAATTTGATAATTATTATTTATTACTCCTATTCGACAAAACACCACTTGAATTTAGGAAGTATTTTGCCTCAGGACTGTTCACAGGCTGATAAAAATATCTCAGAAGGGCCATGCAGAAGTCCCCCAAGGAAAAACTAAATCAAATTATGTTCATTGAAATTCAAAACCACTCGGTACTCATGATCCATTTTTTATCCTAATTAAATTTTCAGGGAAGGCACTTGAGGGTGCTATTCATAGAATGCAAGGAACCTGTACACCAAGCATACCGACTTGGTATTGCAGCTGCCACACTCCTTGCATTGTCACATTTCATTGCCAATTTGCTTGGAGGTTGCATGTGCATTTGTTCCAGGGACGACCTCGACCGGTCAAGTGCTAACCGTCAGATGGCTGCAATCACCATGGTTATCTCATGGTAATTAATTGAACATAAATATTTATGAATAACTAATTAACACTAATTCGAGTAATGCGAACTGTGTTACTTACAATTAATTTTTATATATAGGGAATTAATAAGTGAAACACAAAGGACTACCACAGTGAGCAAATGGCCACTGATTCTCCAAATTTTATTATATCATATTCTGTCAAAAAAAAAAAAGTAATTTCAATCAAGGAAAATAATGTCATAGTCTACTAGAGTCTTCTCTGATGTTACTTTAATTTTGCTTAACTAGGTTAATTTTGGCTATTGGTTTTACTCTGCTGATAATGGGAGCATTGTCAAATTCCAAGTCGAGAGCGACATGCAGCTTCCCGCACCATCATTTTCTCTCCATTGGCGGGATTTTGTGCTTCATCCACGGCCTTTTCTGTCTTGCTTACTTTGTATCTGCACATGCCACAAAAAAAGAAGAAGTGAAACCACAAAGAAGCATTGCTTCTCATGGTGTTCATCCTTGATTGTAACCAAGTACAGATACCCTGTTGCAAATTTTACCCAATATTTTCATGTTACAAATGACACATGTAGTTCCCTTTTTTCCTTTTTTGATGTATGGTTTGCAGCATTTCTTGGTTTGTGTAATAGTACTGATTACTGAACAACTGGAGAGCAAGTTAAATTAATGAAAAATGGCCAACCAATTTGCGCTAATTGTGCTTTAATTCAATGGACTAACTTCATATATATCTTGCTTAGACTTTGGGAATTCAAAAGGAAATTGTATACATGTTCATCTTTGAATAGCTCATATATAATATACTCCGAGCTTAGATAAAGCTAGACAGGTATCACGGGGGTCTGCTTTGATATTCATATTTAGCAAACTGTTAATGACAGCAAGACAACTAAATATAACAATTTTAAGTTGGTTAGATCAATGATGGAGAAGAAACTTTAGTCTGCGGTGTCAACCAAAAAGATTTTAAAATATTTTTTGCAATAAAGTTAAAATTTCATACAAATTCAACATTTTTTTGAGTCAATATAATTTACACCAAAAACGGAGTTGTTAAACGAAATTCCTAGGTAGAATTATGTAAAAAATCGTTCTAGATCAGGCCATGTAGTTGCTGCTCATGATATCTCAAGCAATTGTGGTATACAAGAGTTAATCTTCAAAGTAGATAACAGAAGTTATATTCTGGAGTAGAGAAGCCATGGCAAATGTACAAGCGATAATTGTATGCATATTGATCATTATCATGGATGGGGCTGCAGGAATTCTAGGTCTTCAAGCAGAGGAGACTCAAAAACATGTATGAACTTTTTACATTTTTATTTTATTTCCATTGTGTACAATGTTTGTTTGTTCTAATCTCTCCAAAAGTTCAAGCACCCGTTGTAATATTCAAACAAATCTTAAGAACCAATTAGCACACTTTTGTAAATTAAAATTTATGCTTGTTTCTTGTAGTTTTTCTTTTCTTTTATCAATTTAAAAATATGGGAACTTTTGCATCCTGAATGTCAACAGGCCTGTTAAAAGTATTTTGAGGCAATACAGACAAAAAAAAATTAGTAGAAAATAAAACAAAGAATCCAAATTGTGCTCATAAAAAAATTTTAAACGACTCATGACCCATTCTTTCCTCATAAAAATTTTCAGGGGAAGCACGTAAAGATGCTATTCGTAGAATGCAAGAAACCGGTACACGAAGCATATCAGCTCGGTATTGCAGCCACCGCGCTCCTCACAATATCGCACGCCATTGCCAATTTACTTGGAGGCTGTTTTTGCGTCTGCACTTTGTATGACATCTGCATGTCAAGTACTAAACGTCTGATAGCAACAATAACCATGTTTGCCTCCTTGTGAGTAGTTGATAGACATTATGCTTAATTAATTAAACTAATTTGAGAAACATCATGAATCTTCACTGCCCTTCGTTTGGCAGTCTTAGATGAAAATAAATTGTTATATCAACCCTCATTAGGATGCAATTTGAACTGTGTTAAAAATGTCTTTTGCAAAAGAGAAACAATAAGCGAAATACAAAGGACCTGGACGCAAGGCAATGAACTGATTCTTCATGCATATTCATTATGTCACATTTTGTAAAATATATAATATGATAATATCAAACTCATATGATACTTCTTTAATGTTACTTAATACTGATTTAACTAGGTTAACTTGGGTATCTGGTTTTGGTCTTCTGATAATCGCTGCCATGCCAAATTCCAAGTCGAAAGGGAGTTGCAGCTTGCGGCACCGCAGTTTCTTCTATTTTGGTGGAATTTTGTGCTTCGTTCATGGTATCGTCTCTATAGTTTTTTATTTAACAGCAGATGCAATAAAAAAAGAAGAAGCGAAGCCGCAAAGAAGCATTGCTTGATTAAAACTTAGAACAGATGTTCTCTTGCAAATTATACAGTAAAATACTTGTTACAAATGACATGTACATGTAGTTTCTTTTCTTTTTCTTCTTCTTTTTTGTTTTTGGTTTTTTGTTTGATATGTTTTATACTTCTATTCTACATTTCTGGTTCATAATGAATACTGAACAACTGGAAGCTAAAGCTACAATGAGAAAAGGGCAAACCATTTTGTGCTAATCTTATGCGTCAATTCAACGGACCGACTTCAAATTTTCTTGGATTTTGGTAATTGAAAGGAAACTCTAAATCGACTATCTTTGAATAATTCACATTATTCTAAGATTACAAATATAACAAATTGGCAAAATTAGTCATATGCCCCTCAATTCTTCTCCAATCAGTCATATACCCTCCTAATCTTTAATATTAGCCATTTAACCCTGTAATCATCAAATATATTGATATTTACCCTTTTTATTCATTTAAATGAAATATTATTATTAAAATTCAAACTTTTTAAAATTAGGACTAAAATACCCTGACCCTCTCTCTTACAATTTATCTTCTCGTAAATTTAACATAGCATGCAATATGGAAAAGAAACGAATATGTTTAGAGAGTCAAGGCCAAATCAATTGTCAAAATTGGGAGTCAAGGTCAAATCAATTGTCAAAATTGATTTCTCTCTCTTTCAAATTGCATCTTCATAACTATTGCAGCACTTTTCAAGGATGAACGGTGACCAAAACAATGAGAATAATAAAAGATATATATTTTTTACAGAATAAATTAATACAAGTAAAGAGAAGGGACAGAAGTAATAACAAAAAAAAAAATTTGTTCTTGCGCTCGTCTCTGAATCATCAGGTTCAATTTTGACATCCATATCTTTATTGAGGCAGCATTTTAAATAAATAATGGTTTCTAAGTGATGACTTGCATAATTTTATCAGAATGATGAATGTGCCAAAGTTAATACGAAAGAAAACTTTTTCCCCTGGAATGGCAAAGCTTAGGGTCATTTTTCCCTTCCTTCTTGAACGACAAGTTAAAAAAAACATCAGGAAAGTTGTGACCGAGGGGACAGGGTTATTTTAGTCTTATATTTGAAATATTGAATTTTCAGAGTTAATGTTTCATTAAATTAATTAAAAGGGTAAATAACAATATGTTTGATGATTAGAGAGGTAAATGACCAATATTTAATATTAGCAGGGTAAATAGCTGATTGAGGAAGAATTGAGGGGCATATGACTGATTTTGCCTAACAAATTCTAGCAAACTGTTATGGCAGCAAAACAACTAGCTAGATAATGCATGTGGCCTAGTGATTCAGTGGTAAGAGCACTAGGCTAGCTTTCAAGAGATCAAGAGTTCAAATCCCGCATGCACTTTTAATTTCAGAAAAAATTAGATGACTGATGCACGAACAACGGAGAAAGATTATGGAAAAATACGAACAAGAGAAATTTTGATTGAGATCACACAGATTCTCAAGAAAATGGCTGCTGCCGACTTTTCGATATCAATTATTTTCTGAAATTTTTCTGCCGCCTCTTACATTTGGGCCTCCCTTTTATACTTGTCCTCATTAAACAATATTTCTTAAATGGAAATAATTAACCTAAATTAACCTAAACACTACCGGTTCATAAAAATAAAATACAAGGCCCAATTAAGCCAGCCCATATATTGCATTCGGCCATCATTCTCCCCCTCTAAGAAAAAGATTCGTCCTCGAATTTGTCACTTCATCCTCTGCTTCAGATGTCTCTTTTTCGCTGTCAGTAATGTATGGAGATAGGTCTGCCACATTAAAGGTCCCCGAGACATTATATTCACCTGGCAAGTCCACCTTGTATGCATTGTCATTGATCCTTTCGAGCACTCGAAATGGTCCATCGGCTCGAGGTTGTAGCTTGCCATACCTACCAGTTGGAAAGCGTGCCTTTCTCAAATGAATCCATATTAAATCTCCTTCTTTAAACACCACCTTCTTGCGATGTTTGTCTGCTCGCTCCTTGTACTTCTTGTTGGATTTCTCAATCTGATCACGAACTTGTGAATGCACTTATTTGATGTGTTCAGCATGTTCTTCTGCATCACCACTGAATTGACGCTGGACAGGCAATGGTGTGAGCTCGAGAGGTGTTATTGGGTTGAATCCATAAACAACCTCAAAGGGACTTTTTCCTGTAGTCCTGCTCTGTGATAGGTTGTAAGCAAATTCAGCTTGAGATAAGGTGAGATCTCATTAGCGTGGACTGTCACCTACCAGACTCCTCAACAGATTTCCCAGACTTCGATTGACCACCTATGTTTGTCCACCAGTTTGGGGGTGATGAGATGAGCTAAACTGCAACTGAGTGCCCATCTTGCGCCCAGAGTGCGCCAAAAGTGACCTACAAACTTCACATCTCGATCCGAGGTGATTGTTTTGGGCACACCATGCAATCTGACAATTTCCTGCAAAAACAAACGAGCTACCTGTGAAGCATCAAAGGTTTTGTTGCAAGCAATGAAGTGTGCCATTTTAGAGAACCGGTCCACCACCACCATGATTGAATTCTTGTTTCTCTGAGTTCTGGGTAACCCGAGAACAAAGTCGAGTCTGACATCTTCCCAAGGAGCCACTGGAACGGGTAGAGGTTGATATAGACCCGCATTAGTCCCTCGTGTTTTGGCCAGCTTACAAGTCCTGCATCTCCCCCAGGGACGGAGCTATGTAGAGGCAAGCCCAGGCACTTGCCTGGGCTTGTTCTCTGGAAAATAAGGCCCGACTATGTTATTTTAATCATGTGCCTGGGCTTAAAATCTGAATGTGCCTTGGCTTGGGCTTTTGGCCTGTAAATTCTTTCCCTCTTTTTGCCTGGCCGACTGGCCCCATCTGAATTGCTCCATTAGGAAAACAGAAAAATAAATTTGTCTTGATTACTTGCTGTCCCTCTTTGTTTGTGTGCCTATGCTTAAAAAATATCTGCGTGTCGGAGCTGGTGCTCCGGTGTACCTCGCAAGACCTCAAAGACTTGTATCAAGTGTTGCAAATGCTGATCCTCAGAAGAACTGTACACCAAAATGTCATCAAAATAAACAACCACTGTTGTCCCTAAAGGAGGCGGCTTAACTAAGGTTTAGCGGAAGCAATTAAAGTTTTAGACCGGTTTGGTATGAACTATCCTAACACGATTCAATTGGCACCCAATACAAGCAAGCACACAAGCAATTCAAGTATAGCAAGATAATAAAGAGAGAAAGAGAGAGAGAAATTGAACACGCGATGTGATTACGGAGTTCCGACCCGCTAGAAGAAGCTAGCCTTAGTCGTACGTCTCCGGGAGTTTCGCTACCACGAAAGGGCGCGCTCCGTTCAATTCCAATAATAACGGGACTACAACTTTTAAATTGTGTGTTTTACAACGGAAATACTCGCATAAAACGGTTATACGGTGCAAACAAAAATATAAATAAAACATTAAAAACGGAATTTTTTAAAAGCTTGGTGTTTTATCTTTTAGCTTTTTCTAGCATTTTTTACTGTCAATGATCATTTTTATTCAGAATTAATTTTAAGCGTTTTAGCATTTTTGTTTCTTCTTTTTTTACATTTAAAGAACCTTTTAGTTTATTTTAGCGTTTATGGATAAAGATTATTACTATTTTACTGAGCAACATATATAGTATACTACAAGTAGAAAGGCTTGATAGTAGTGAAAGTCTAAATGGTCGGGGCATCAAAGGACCAAACTCAACAGTTTTGGTAGAAAGGTCGGGTCGGACCAAGTTTAGAAAAAAGGTTAAAAAAGACCGGATTATATAGGTTTTTTTTTTAAAAAAAAGAAGACCAACCTTTGAAAATTTAGTCCAAGTCCTTGGTTCTTCTAATTCTTCTAAAATAATATCAGTATTTTATTTTTTTAATCTCTACTTTCTAATTATGATCAAATGATCACTATGATTGAAGCATTATGTCAGATCCGGCCCTTCAAAATCTAACCCTTCAACATCTATTTTTAAAAAAATATAACTGGTCTGGTCTGGTCTGAA
This sequence comes from Rhynchospora pubera, assembly GCA_028095005.1. NCBI lineage: Eukaryota > Viridiplantae > Streptophyta > Magnoliopsida > Poales > Cyperaceae > Rhynchospora > Rhynchospora pubera. The sequence continues at coordinate 9,416,163 of CM051463.1, read as the reverse complement.
TTTTATAATAATATGTACCAAAGACCAAAAATTTTTGTACTATCACTACTTGATAGTTACCGCTTACCAAAGAAGACTACTCCGCAAGAACACATACAAGTACACGAGAAGTAACAAGTATTAGAACTTCCTTTACCATATATACATTCAGAACTCTAATAAGCAATAGATCTACAAGTATTACAGTCAACAAAAATTTTCTTAAACGTGTAAGAATTTCAAAACATTTTAACTTTTGCAAATGACTAAATCGCATTATTGAAAATCAATACTAGAGAGTAGAGAGGCAGGCAACCCACCCGTATAAAAATTCTACAAGTTCGTTTAACGTACGACCTCCAAAATGCACACAAAAATTTCCCTCATAGACACGTGGCACTTGAAATAATCCACGTCAACCCAATAATTCCTACCCCTCCTGAGTCCAGACCGACACGTGTCCTCCGAATACCGCTCGCGTCCGTCACCGCTTTCCAAACCCAAAACGCCAATCCAAAGCCAATTCCCACCCTCATCGAACCGTTCATTTCTTTTAAATCCAACGCTCCAAATCTACGATCCGTGTGCTTCCACCTGATTGGTCGACCTCCTCTCACTCCAATCCTATATAAAGAAAACAATCCCCTTACGAATCTCTTACCTTTATTTATTTATCTCTTCTTCTCTTCTCTTTCAAAGCTTCCATTCCACAAAACCCTAACCCTAGCCTAATTCAAGCTCTGTTCTGCGTCAATGGCGGGAAGAGGAAAGGCGATTGGCTCCGGCGCCGCGAAGAAGGCGACCTCGAGGAGTAGCAAGGCGGGTCTCCAGTTCCCCGTTGGTCGTATTGCGCGATTTCTCAAGGCTGGGAAGTACGCCGAGCGTGTCGGAGCTGGTGCTCCGGTGTACCTCGCCGCCGTCCTCGAGTACCTCGCCGCTGAGGTATGAATTTAGATCCGGAGATGTTAATTTTTTATTCAGGTTGTGGGTTTTTAACATTGTTGGTTTTGCCCCAATTTTTGGGGAATTTCTTGAATTCATTGTTCAATTAGACAAATTCTTGTGTCATTGTTTGGTAATTGTGTTTGGGTTGGATTCAATTGTTGTTGGGTCCCTTAAATTGTTCAAATTAGGATGGTAAAATCCGATTTTGTGATGATCTATTCACAAGAAAACATACATTGTCTGAATTTAGTTTCTTTCTACATCTAATTTAAAGGTTGAATCAGATCTGAATTGAAAGTGTTGATCTTTTCTTTCAGGTGCTTGAATTGGCTGGAAACGCTGCCAGAGATAACAAGAAGACCAGGATTGTGCCACGTCACATCCAATTGGCTGTACGGAATGATGATGAGCTGTCAAAGCTTCTTGGGTCAGCCACCATTGCCAGTGGAGGTGTGATGCCAAACATCCACAACTTGCTTCTTCCCAAGAAAACCTCCAAAGCCTCTGCCTCAGGCGAAGATGACAGTTAAATTTGAAGAAGGAGAGATCAAAAGAGATGGGTTTTTTAGATTTACATATGTCAGTATGTATCTTACAAGAAGAGAGGAGGGGGTGGTTAGGTGTAGGTTAGGTTAATGTTCTCTCAAATCTTGGTGTCTTTCTTTGTTGGGTTTGGGTTTCTCTAATTCTATGTTTGAGATGTAAGGTAGGGATGTGGATGGTTAGTGGTGTATTTGTGAATACAAACGATGGCGTTTGGGATCAATGGTGTAATCTGGTTTTGGTAGTTATTTCTATAAAAGATATTTGTTTGGTAATATGCTTGATGATAATGATCTATAATTGCTGTTTGGTAATTATTAATTATCTCTGTTATGTAGTTTTATAATTAATGAGTTGACTTGTTATAATTGTAATGTGGTGTTCTTCTTGTGCGACCAATTGCATTCATGATGATTTTTGAGTTAATTTATTTGGCTTATATTTTTAATCTTAATGCCGACTGTTATTGAAATGGTACTAGTCTTCAACAAAAGCCAGCTTTATGTTTGAAAAAATACTCTGAAATGGCTAGGATTAGATTTGTTCTAATTTTGTCTGTGTGCTTAGATGAGTGGTCAAACTGTTTCTGATCAAATCCAAATCCCAGAACTTGTCTATCCTTTTTTAGGAAAAAAAAATATTACAAGGTACTTTCGTGGCGGGAAAAATATTTATAATTTTATTTTTAGAGGGAAAAAGGTGTCTTAGATGGTTTTATTTGATTACAGTTGATGGTTTTATTTGTCTTTCTAAATATAAGCCCGGGAAACAAATTGGGGAAAAAAGACTGCTGGTTCGAGTCATAACACAAGTACATAACAAACCATATATGAATACCAGCGGATACATGGTGGTTCCAGTTCCAGACTTCCAGTTACATGCAAGGTGAGATGTTTGTACCAGTATGGCTGATTCACACACATACCAGCAAGCAATGGTAGCACCGGGCAATCAGCGACAACTAAATTGAACTGAACTGAGAATCTTTTCTTGAGAATAATTCTTGGAAATTGATTATTCCTATCTGCAGTTTTATCATCTCTGCCATCGTTAAATATAAAATAAACATATACAATAAACAAAGTGAACATATAGACGATCTAAGTGAACACATACAAATAAATAAGTTCAATGAAAATAAGTTGAATATGCATGTAAACTTCTGAACAAGTGATGACAACACTTATTTATTTGTAAGTGTTCACTTAGAATCTCTATATGTTAACTTTATTTATTGTATATGTTCATTTTGTATTTAGCGATGGCTGGAATGGTATATTTGCCGATGACACTTATAATTCCTGAATTTTTCTCTTAGATATTTTCATGTTTTACATTGGGCCCTAAAATAGACTTTAAGTATGGGTCATTAATTGAGCCTAACTTAGGTTCATGAATTCAATATTAAAAGCCCAAGTCTTACAAGGTATGCCGTATGCATGGTATCGTTGGTACCTCAGTTCCTCAGCTCAATATTGCACTAAATATTTTAAGCGCATATTCTCACACCGTTGATTTGATAGCACGCGAGTGTGATTACGTGAAGGTATCGCTCGTTCATCTATGTTATAGTGCTTCACTTTTTTTTTTTTTTTCCTTCAGCGCAGCTATAATCTCTATCTTAACCAAACACACAGGTATAAACTATAAAATAAAACTGTGCTGCCATGAAAAGTCGATTAAATTAATAAAATAAACAATATGACGAAAAAAACCGAAGGGCAAGGTGAGCATATCATACTCAGGGAAGTATGATTGATTTAATGGAAAAAAATTGTAAAATATAAATGGTAGACTATAATATGAAGGTCACCCCTTCAAATAAACCAATCGGTCAGCTATTAAAAGAGTAGCTCAACTGCTTGAGAACATTCCTTTGTAATTGCGTTGTGATCACGATTGAAAATGCTTCTCATGTTCGCCAATTTATTAGTATGAAAATTTAGATGCTTCATTCTTCATAAACATGCATGACTCGAGATACAATCATGAGCAAGACGATTTGGTGGGGCAAATTGATGGTGACTTAAATTCAAACGAAACACAAATACATTTCTCACCAAACTAGTTATTGCATAAACGGAATAGTAACACTGTTCACCAAACTAGTCCTTATTTGACCCTGAAATAAGTCATGAGAAAAGTTTGACAATAGCGAAAAATTCAACGCATCCAACAAATTTTTGCTATATTACAATATAGTGAAACAGACATTTCCGTACAGTACATGTGTACATATGAGAGAGAACACGTTGAATTCAAATTATTTCCAAATCTTTACCTTGCAACTTGTCATAATTGTTAGTGCATGATCAGGTGTTCTATAGCTAGGAACCAATTTTGACAATTTCACTGAAATGTTGTTAGATTGGTCAAAACATATTTACTATTTCGGTATAGATTTAAAATTTAAAGGCCACCAAAGTTTTGAAATTTCGTCTCATGTAATATAAGATCTTTTATACAGGTTCCCTTGTTTGAAAAAACAAAAACGAGTCTTGGACTATTCACTTCGGAGGATTTCTGTCATCCAAAATGTCTATCCTTAAATATCTTGTTGGTTGGTTGGTTGGTTTGTTTGGTTGTGTGTTTCAACTCTTTGGGGGAAATTTTTTATCAATGACAAAAATATTCTTAACATTATTAAAAAAGAGAAAATATTATTTTTTTAAAAAAAAATAGCACAGTTATAGTGCCACTGTAAAAACAAAAAATTTACAGTGCCGCTATAACATTGCCTTAAAATGTTATTTTTTTATCATTGCCGCTATAGCATTGCCTTAAAAACAAAAAATTTGCCTATACGGCAATAGTAGTGCCGCTATAAGACTATTTTTTTTTTGACGGCTGAAATTTTTTTCGGTTTTTTTTACTTTTACTTTTATTTTTGTGTTTTTTAATATTTTTACATTTTAATAAATTGTATAATATAGTAGTGCCGTGTCGTGTCAACACGTCGTGTCCGGATCATTTGTCATGCCATTAGTGTTCTTCAATCGTGCGTATCGTGTCGTGTCAAACACGATCGTGTTGACACGAACTATTTTTTTAATCGTGTCGTGCTTAGTGGTGAGAAGAGACAACACGACATGCATTCTAACACGACATGCATTCTAACACGACACGACTGACGCGATCGTGTCGTGTTGTGTTAGTCGTGTCAAATCGTATCAGATTATTTTATTATTTTTTAATTAAAAAATTATTAAAAATCGTGTCAACACGCACATCGTGTTGTGCCAACATGATCGCGTCGTGTAATTTTGGAGAACACTATGTGTCGTGCCGGTGCCGTGTCGTGACTAAATATTTCATGTGTCGTGTCCATTTTGGAGAACACAAATTTAATTATTAATGTTGATTATTTAAGTAAAATTAATACTTTAATTTCTATTTATAATACTACATCATATTATTTACCATCATTTAAATCATAATATAGTTCTAATGCAATTATTATTTTTTTATAAAAATATTAATAAAAAGTTTAAACTTAATCAGATAATAAATTATTACGTTTAGTAATTTTTCGCTTACTTTTAATTTTTTAATAATTTTTTAATCTAAAAAATAATATACTTTAATTTGACACGGTTTAACACGACTTCTCACCACTAAGTACGACACGACGCGACACAATTAAACATATAGTTCGTGTCAACACGATCGTGTTTGACACGACAAAAACGATTGAAGAACACTAATGACACGACAAATGATCCGGACACGACGTGCTGGACACGGCACGTATTTAAAATACTATATATTATAATTTTTTTAAAATGTAAAAATATTAAAAAACACAAAAATAAAAGTAAAAGCAAAAAAACAAACCGAAAAAAGGATAAAAAATTCAGTCGGCAAAAAAAAAAGAAGAAGTCCTATAGCGGCACTACTATTGCTGCTATAGGCAAATTTTTTTTTAAGGCGCTGCTATAGCAGTAATGTCAGTGCCGCTATAGCTATATTATTTTTAAAAAAGAAATTAACGTTTGTCCTTTTTAATAATGTTGAGAATATTTTTGTCTTTGATAAAAATTTTCTCTCTTTGGGCCATATTCATTAATATGAAACTAGACCAAAATATCACCAAAAGAAAGTTCTATGTTTTCATATCAATAGGGAGTCGTCGTAATTTCGAAGCCTAAATTTATGAATACCAACATTATTATTTTTCTGTATAATTCTTGCATACAATTAAATTATAGTGACCAAATGAATGGCTAAAAATTTGAATTATACACAATACATTTATTGACCGGATTAACTTCAGATACATACAATTAACTTCACATATTTGCTGAAAAGTTCCATTTAAAAGTTAAGTCTACCGTGGTACTATAAATATTAATGATCAACCGATGTTATGCTTCAAAAGTTGTTGTTAGAAATTCAATGGACCATTCCGAGAGTCGACATCTTTTATGATTATTTTATCATTTTTTGATATCGAAAAAAATCACATGCTGTTGAATGGTCTATCATTTTTATTTTTTTTTACATGTGTTGAATTAAGCAGATACAAATGGCCGTTTAGATTTAAGGTCGTTTGATTTTCATATTTTTTTTTACAAAAAAATTATCTTGCTGCAATGCGTATATCTGTTGCCTACAAACATTACTTTCTTGTTGCACAAACTTTAATTATCAGGCGCATATTATTGTTTTGTAATTAAAATTAAGATATATATGTTAAAAAATTATTATAGTCAATCACAAACATTACTTCATTTTTTCCTCTATTCGTACATTCCCAACCCAGTTACTGGTTGAGAAATGTTAAAAAGTCAAACATACATAATGAATACTTCCTTTTGCATAAATGATGCTAGATATCCCAGTATCCCACTCAAAAGAAACATACCAGTAAGATTAAAAAAAAAAAAATTGTAGGAATGTGGTGTTTGCGCTTGCGCATGAGAAATTTCTATGGTTGTATTTGTATAGAATACAGAGAGAAAAGAGAATGTGGAATGTGTACGTGTAGAATGATATGATCCTTATCTATGGTTGGTGGGATATAGACATATAGTTCCTGTCAATTAAATAAGCTTGGTGGCTTCGTCAAATTCATGATTTTATTAGATACTTCATATATTTTATAAAACAATTATAAAATACGACGTCTGTTTTTTTTTTCCCTAACAAAAACAAGTTTAGTTTCAGATAAATACATTATTTTATTTTTCATTATGCGCTCTAAAATAAAATCTTACCTCATTAATTATTGATCCTAACTTGTTCATCATTTTCGATTTAAAATTAAAAGTATACGAGACAATTCAATTATCTTACACTTGCTAATTAATGTGCGGGTTGGATGTGAGTTGTCATCCACAACTAAACGTTTTTCTTGTGTACAGTAAATTAATTATTCAGAGTAGAGTTCATTTATTATTATTATTATTTTTTTTGAAATGTAGAATTTATAAATCGTATATCCATTAGAAATGTTAGGAATAATCAATACACCTACTTTAAAGAAAAAAGGAAGCGTTTTAATTTAGACGAAAATAATAGAAGAATTAAAGTAGACGTTGTTATGTAATCAAACTGATGAATTTGCATTAATGAGTTAATTATATGAATTAGTGAATTACTGAATTGCAAAAGTTTATAAGAATTTTGGAAGATACGCTGAACCTTATTAGTTGGAATGATGACATGGTTTGTGCTATAATAATGCAGTACGGAACAAAAGTTTCTTTTATCTATGTTTTTATAATCTTAGTGCAAATGGGGTTTCAAACGTGACGTAATGTATCTTGTGACAACAAAACTAAATATATATCAGAGCTTTCTTGGTTACAGTTAGTTAAACAATCAATGAATCATCTCATTTAACAACAAACTAATTATTATCAGAGCTTTCTCGGTTTTTGATTGTATTTTGCTTCCGATAAATGGAGGTGGTAGGCAGTGTTGGCCTACTTGTTTCAAAAAAAAAATACATAAAAGCAAAATATCTTCGGCAAGTTAACGGGATAAAAACCGAGGTATCAAAATTTTCTAATGTAATCAACGGTGTATTTTATTTTGGGTTTTCTTGATTTTACATGAAAATGATTCAAAAATCAAATTTTACTGTATGTACGTATACTGCTATAAATAGTACTGTAAAACGAAATAAACTTTAATTAATTGAATCAGTTTTTGGGGAAAAAAAAAAAGAAAACAGAAGCTCTCTCTTTTTAATATTCGCCTGCTCACAAAACGAACGAACTTTTTGAGCAGCTTAACAATTAAATTAGCAAATTAAATCTATCCACCTATGATATCTCAATTTGCATCGAATTCAATGCACAAACATATTAAATTAAATGATATTAAGAATGTCTTTATTTTATGATTTAAATGGACTTTATTGTCAGGTTGTTGTGGTTATCGAAATAAATGAATTTATCGTCGTTAACCTTTTTGTTTTACGAACTATATATGATTATTAGATAATAAAGCTGCATATAAGTAGATTGGATAGGCGAATTCTTCGATATATGAATTTAAAAAATGATGTGAAATTCATTTGTCAAATTGAAAAAAATGTCATATGCAAAATTTGTTGTCTGAAAAACCCTCATAAAAATAATGCTGAATTACCAAATTTCCAATTGACATAATAAATTTATTTAGAATTAAAAGATTAAAAGTCTAGGACTCTAAGTAAGGATTCTTGCTGCCTTAAAGTAGGCTATTGTCGGGGTAAAAAATGGGTATCAATTTCTGGAGGAAGATACCATTGCCAGATTCTTTCACTAATCATGCTAGTTTGTCGGCTTTGTTTGATAATGAAAAGATCAAACGATGCGTGCATGAACGATACTAAATTAAACACATCTTTATTACCCAAGTTGAACAATGCGCACAAAGAAGCAGCATCCATTTGAACAGTACAAACTAAATATAGAATTCAATTGTGGCACTAAAAGCGATACGATAGCTTTTCAAAGACACCTCACCAATGAGTTCTTTTTTTTTTTTTTTTTTTTCCTCTTGAATGGTTCACCAATGAGTGTGTACTAAAATTTTCAAGTAGAAGTTTAGGCTTTAGACCAATAATATATCGCACCTATGCATGTGTGTGTATCGAAAATAAAAATAATTATTTTTTATGCATGTAATGAATTGATAACATCTTATTGTTTTTTTTTAATTATATAATTTTACATTAAATTTCTATTTCTATTTTCTAAAGAACATAAAAATATCATCTATACCTCTTTTGTCTTATTTAAATTTAATCCACTTTCATCACTGTGCTGTTCTATTAAATACTTGAAGTCATATCTCAAAAGTTACAGACTTACAGTAAAAATGTCAGACATTTCGTAGATTCGTGAAAATACTAATCTTGATATTTAATTTTTAATCCGTGCTGCTTTCCCAATTTGACATTATGCTATACAGATTTTTTTAATGCGTCGTTGCGTTTCTTGTTAAGGGTACATCTAGCAGGGATCTTTAATAATTGACCACTTAAATCATTAGGCGTCACGATTTCTTGATTCTAAACCAAAAGTTTAAGCGAGATATCTATGTAAGAAGGGAATAAAGGCTATTAAGCAACTACTACTAAAGGTACGAAGGATTAGATCTTAGTGCAAGTTCAACTTATGTTTTGTTCTCGTGCAATGAATCTGATGTTTTTTATTTTTAAATTCCACACTTTCATGTATGTTGCAATTTCAATAACCTTTTCTATAGTCGGTATTATGTTATTACTGAAAATAATAGCCAAATGTACATCTCAAAGGTCGCATAAAAAAAGTTCTAAATTCTTGTCTCAAATTAACTGCCTAAGCCTCCGTTTGGATGAGAGAAGGAGGAAGAAAGAAGAATGAAAAAAAAAAATTATAAACAATCCAAACTCTTCACAAAGTTACACACTTCCCAATACTTCTTCCCTTCTTCCATTCTTCCCACACCTATCCAAACGGAGCCTAATAGCTTCAAACACCACAATGGAAAAAAAAACAAATCGTGTCTCAAAATTTAATTGAGTACATCAAACGTCACCTCTTTTTACAGGCAAAGAAGTTATTTGCTTACAATTTTTTTTTAAGATTTGAAGCTAAAATCTTCAAATTTTGGAATCAAGCATCTCAACTTATTTTTGAATTAAATGTTTATGCAAGACCTGTAAGTCGGATTTCGAAGAGCTAGTTTTTTATTTCATTTAAGATGCATTGTTTTTTGTCACTAGACCAAGAGCTAGTTCTTTATTTCATTACGAAATTATTTATATTGGCAATAAATATGTTTGATAATCCAGATAATTGATGCAACTTATCATATTAAAAAAAAAAGGTCATGTTGTTTCTGATATAAATAAATTTGCATAAAATTCTATAACGAAAATTAGTTTTTCATTTATGAAGTGATTTGAATGTGATGGTTTAGTTTTGTCAATACCTGGTTGGTATGACAAAAACTTCAAAGTTGCAATTTTCTTGTTAGCAACCGAGCATTTAATTAGTTACTAGCGGGGTCTCGCGCATTGCGCGATCTATATTTTTTTATCGACTATCTATTTGCGCAAATATTTACAATAATAATATGATCATTATAATAATATTGGGTTATAGAAAAGTAACTGATGTAATAAGATCAGTAGTGCGAGAGTATTGCACAATTAATTTCATTCCATCTGTTTAGATTGGATGACTAACAATATTTTTTAATTTTAAAAATTGGCAAAATCATATATTTACTTCTAAAATAGAATATCCTTTTAAACCTATAAAATTATTTGAACATTACAAATATAAAACTTTAGCATCAATAATCAAATATATTATCTATAGCATCAATATAATTTATATTGCACAAATAAATCTATAAAAAGCATAAAACGTTTTATGAGATAAAAAAAAATCGTTGGTGCAATCACTAAAATATGAAAATTCATGCGAAATATTTTAAAATCTTGGATAATAGAAAATTGTATAGCAGCAAATTATCAATCCTTTTTTTTAGATAACCCAACAATTTTATTACCATGCTCATAAAATTTAATAAAGCACCTAATATGCAGCCATTCACGTGTGCGCTCAAAACTCAAAAGCTCCATGCGCTCTACAGGCCTAATGTGGATTCCTAATGCTCCAGCAGAACTGATGGATTAATGGGTGAATTTTTTGTCTTTTCCTCTTTATTTTTTTTTTGGTTGGGAAAATAGGTAAGCTATACACAACTTTTTATGCACGTGGCACGTTTTCTTTCGCCGTACTGTCCCTGACCAGAAAAAGTAAGAGAGAAAGAGAGTGGGTCCTACTCTATTTCTCATTTTCAAGAGAGAGTACACGTGAAATCGAATGGACAGGATCTCCTGAATAATAAATCAACGGATCAGATTCAATTCACTGCACACCAACATAATGGATTCGGATCATTAGTGAGTGGGTCACAGTTGTCAGCCACACTGTTAATCAACAGTGCTTAGCTACAGTGTTCGGATTCGGATCATATACCCAGGATTAATATATGTATTGATTAGAGATAAATTAGGAGTGTTAACCAGGTCAAGTTTCACGGATTTTATTTAGGTCGTCAAACTGATTCACCATTGTACGATTACAACAAATTTGAATATAATTGTTAATTAATACATATTTTTCTTTGCGATAGCTAAATAACCTAATACGCTAAACTGGAGATAAAAATTGCACTTATGACATGATCTTTTGGAATTTACCTAATATGCTAAACTGGAGCTAAATAACCTAATATGCTCGCAACAGACACCAGTTCATAAAATATTGAGATTGGAATTTATAAACTAGCAATTTTGTGACAAAATTTTGACTTCTGTAAGTAGCAAAATTATATTCTTTTTAGCAAAAACTATATTTTTCTGTAGCTAGCAAAAATTTGACTCCTGTAAGTAGCAAAATTTTTTACTTCCGTAAGTATCAAAATACAGCATTTAATAAGGTCAAACATTTTTTTAATCTTAAAAGGTAAGAAAAAAGAAAAATTGGGAATATAAGCATCTTCTAGAAGCTTAATAAAGTTATGTTTCTAATTATATTTGGGAGCCGCAATTTATTTTGAGAATCCGAGTTTTGAGTGAATCATGAAGCCGAGTTAAGTTAACGCCAGAGCCTCCCGCATACGGAATTTCCGATTCTTTGTTGCTTCTATTTATGCAACCTATTCTAAATTCACCGAATAAGAACCTACAAACACCGAGCATAGTTTGTGACACACAAACGTCAACAAGAATGGTAACAGAAGATCGAGATTCCATTCTTATCCATTTGTCGTTTTCTCACCAGTGGTCCCACACGAGATAACGATTCACGGACCACTCGCCGATCCCCGGTCCTCCCAATTCGACGGTCTCGATCAAGTCAATCCGGTCAAACCAGGCAGCTTCGTCCCTTCCTCCTCGACCCAATCTCCACCGTCGGATACAAATCTGAGGCAGAGATGAGCCGTCAAGGACTCGCCACGTCAGGTCAAAAGGCCATTGCCGCGTGTCAAAGTAACCGCAACAGATCGTCACGCGTGTCGTGCAGAGTTGGTGGTGGGACCCATCACGTGACCTGTGCGTGGTGGAAGGGGTATGCGGTATGCCGTATGTGATGTCTCGGTGGGGTTGGGATGGAATCCGCACGTGGGTTCTTCACCAGTTGCATCCGTCAGATCAGAAATGGACGGTCGGATGAATCCGAGCGCATGCGCTGTTGTGTTGGGACTTGGAAATTTGGAATGATCAGTCGGCGTGGCTCTCCTCATCTCATCTCATTTGTCATGCTGAGTGGCGTTAGTGGAGCCTGTTAATTAAGGATCCGAACCCGATAAGGAATGCCCTTGCTGAGTGGCGTTAGTGGATCCTATTAATTAACGATCTGAACCCGATAAGTAATGAGCTTGTCCTCATCTCATCTGTCATGCTGAGTGGCGTTAGTGGAGCCTGTTAATTAAGGATCCGAACCCGATAAGGAATGCGCTTGCTGAGTGGCGTTAGTGGATCCTATTAATTAATGATCCGAACCCGATAAGGAATGCGCTTGTCCTCATCTCATCTGTCATGGTGAGTGGCGTTAGTGGAGCTAGTTAATTAAGGATCTGAACCCGATAAGGAATGTGCTTGTCCTAGTGCGCGTCAGCTGTGATTCTATATAAAAGAAGCGACAATTGTTGATATCACGCGGGAACGCTGACTGCGGGCCCCACTAGTGGGGATAGATAGATGATGATAATTAACCCGACTCGTGAGGTGATTCGTGACGCCGTTAAATAGGAATCGTACGGTCGTAAATCCGTGAGCGTGAGGCGCACTTCGCCTCCTTTATAAGCTCCGTTTCCACACAGACATTTTCCACTTCACCTCCGAGAAATTAGATTGAAAATAAAGAAAAGAAAAGATAAAAGAACTGAGATAATCATTTTTGAAGAAAGCACACACAGAGAGAGAGAAAGAGACTGAGAGTTGCCAGTGAATCGATTGGAGAAAGTTTTGAGGTAACTTTTTGTTGCTTTTCTGATTAATTATTGGTTTGAGATGTAGGAAGTATGAGTTATTGGGGATTTCGTTTACAAATTTCCTTTTTTAGCCTTAGTTTGAGGGAAAGGTAAGGCTTTGAAGGGGCAAAAGGGGAATAACTTTAACTTCCATTCCTTTGTATCTTATCCCATTTATGTTCTTTCCTCTGTGATCCACATAAAGTGTTGTGTTACTGTCAAACTTCACACAATGGGTTGAATTAGGTGATTTTTTTTTGTTTTTTGTTTTTACTTTTCTTCTTTGTGGTTTTGTGGGTTTATATTCTGCTTGAAAATTGGGCCAAATTAAGCAAAATAATTCATTGTTTTTCTATTTTCCTAAGCATTGGGGGGAGATTGAAGCTTCTAGATTGGTAGTGTTTGCTTATTTGTAATAACAATGGAAAATTAGGGTTCAACAATTCAACAAACAACAATGGAATAGTTGGGTTCAACAAGGGAAAACTGAACAGGGATTAGAAAATTTCAATAGGAATTGTCCTTGTTTCTTATTCCTCAAGCATAGCAAAATGGGTTCCTGTTAATTGCTTTTCCTGTTATGTTTGACATAGTTTTCAATTCAAGTTTTAAGTGGTGGTCAAAACTAAATATCTTTGACTTCAAACTGGGAAATTTTCAACCTTTTTATATGGTTTGTACATGCTGTTCCTAATAATGCATCATTTGTATTCTTTTTTTTTTTCAGGATTTTTGATGAAATAACATATGCAAGCAATCTATTATGGATTTACACCAGCTGTTAAAACACGAAGTTACGCCTGAATCAAGTGTCCCTTACAGTTACACTACCTCCTTTCCCAATTCTTTATGGCCTAATAACAATCCGCGCAGGTCGCCTTACTCTCCTTACTCTCCCCTCTCTAGCGAAACACTTTCAATAGGCTACAGCCCAGGAGAAGCCACCTCTTCCCATTCTCCTCTTGAACCCAATAGCCCCTTTAACCCCCCGCTCGGGTACAGTTTTAATAGGCCAGCTGGTACTATCTCAGGTCAATCTGGGTACGAATTTGGGTCCCCTTATGTGATTTCTCGCCAAAACATGCACCACGCTTTGCAAGAACTTGAGACTGTGTTGATGGCACCAGATCCAGTACCTGAACCTGCTTCGAGGGAATCCAAACGGTCAAGGACACAGAGCCCAGAGTACCCCTTAGGAGCACCTGTTTCGTTTGTAACCCGACCCATTAAACAAGAGCCTCTAAATGTGGTCAAACAACTACTAATAAGATGTGCCGAGGCATTGGACGAGGGTCGAATTGGTGATTTTAAAATGCTTGAACAAGAAACCAGAAACATGGTTTCTATAACGGGAGATCCGGTACAGCGGATCGGGGCTTATCTTTTAGAAGGGCTTGTGGCCAGGCATGAAAATTCAGGTAACAACATATACCGTACCTTGAAATGCCGTGAACCTGAGAGCAAGGAGCTATTGTCATATATGCGAATTTTATATGATGTATGCCCGTACTTCAAATTTGGGTACATGGCAGCCAATGGGGCGATTGCAGAGGCAGTACGCAATGAGGACAGGATCCACATAGTTGATTTTCAAATTGCACAAGGGACACAATGGATAACTCTAATTCAAGCCCTGGCAGCCCGTCCCGGGGGCCCGCCTCATGTTCGCATAACAGGTATAGATGACCCAGTATCCAAATTTGCTCGTGGAGATGGGTTGCAGGTGGTCAGTAAGATGTTGCAAGATATGTCAAAGAAATTTAATATTCCATTGGAGTTCACTGGTTTACCGGTTTATGCATCAGAAGTGACCCCTGAGATGCTCAATATAAGGCCTGGTGAAGCATTAGCAGTCAATTTTACCCTTCAGTTGCACCACACACCTGATGAGAGTGTGGATGTGAATAACCCTAGAGACGGGTTGTTACGGATGGTAAAAAGTTTGTCACCAAAAGTAACTACCATCGTAGAACAAGAGTCGAATACCAACACTACCCTTTTCCTGAACCGTTTCATGGAAACTCTAGATTACTATGCTGCCATGTTCGAGTCAATTGATGTGACCTTGCCGAGAGAGAGTAGAGAGAGAATCAATGTAGAGCAACATTGTTTGGCGAAGGATATAGTAAATGTGATCGCATGCGAAGGGAAAGAGAGGGTGGAGAGGCATGAGTTATTGGGTAAATGGAAGTCGAGACTTACCATGGCCGGTTTCAAACCTTTCCCTTTAAGCACTTACGTGAACTCAGTTATCAGAAAGCTGCTTGGTTGTTACTCTGACAAGTACACACTGGTAGAGAAGGATGGTGCTATGCTTCTTGGGTGGAAGAACAGGAACTTGATATCAGCATCAGCATGGCATTGAGAGTGTTGTTTTAAATTGAATAGGGGTCTGTTATGAAATGTGATGTGTTTTGTAGTCTCATTAGTTTGTTTCTCTTGTAAATGCTATGTAACAGTAATCCACTGGTTTGATAATATAATAATGTAGGATGTAAAGGTTGGTTTTATGCTTTTCTATTGGTATGAATATAGGCTATTTTCTAATGAGATAGTTGTTTCTGTTGTTCATTTTGATAAGACGATTCAAAAAAAAAAAAATCCCGGTGAAATTTTAGCTTAATTGCTTTAATTCTACAAAAATATGGTGTTCTCAGTTCTTGAAACAATAAACAATGCATCTTGAGAGCGCTTCAGCACTGCTTTCTTAATTGCTGTCGATTTTTACTAGTATTTATCACTTATAACACTTATATAAGTGTATCTACATGTCGTTTTATTCCAGCTTTTTTTTTTCAAGGCTCACCCAATATTTTATAAAATCATTAATTTTAGGAAGGTAAACAGATACATGTTGCCTTTATTTTTTGAGAAATTCTAGAGTCCAATATATAGAACGGATGGGTCCGTCCAATATGATCGTTTTTACGTTTTAAAATTTCAAATAACTGATCCGAACCGTTCAGTATATATTCTCCATATTGAAAACTTACAAGAAACCAATTTTTATATTTTTTTCGAACTTTTTACTATTTTTTTGGTATTTTTGAAAATTCATAATACAAACATTATGGATCGTCCAATAACAGCGATTTTCTAAAATACCAAAAAAATAGTAAAAAATTTCGAAAAAATGTAAAAATAGGTTTATTATAAGTTTTCAACATGGAGAACATATTGAACGGTTTGGATCGGTCATTTGAAATTTAAAAACGTGAATCGATCGTATTGGACGGAGCCCATCCGTCCTATATATTGGACTCTAGCATTTCTCTTATTTTTTAAGCCACTGGACCGAAGGGTATGAGCTACTAATTAATTCCGAACATTTCCAGGGGCTAATACGAAAATTTCCTTTCCACAATAGAGACTCTCCTGGAAGCTGTGATGTGAAAGTGTCAACGAATATCTATTTTAATCTGATATATCTCAAATCTTAATAAATGAACTAAACCCTCTCTCGCAGCCTCGTTTTCTCCGCCTCCCTCTCTCTCTCTCTCTCTCCTCCATGGCGGAACTATCATTCAAATCATGGCCACGAATGTTTCTCCTTGATCAGACCACCGCGTCTCCTTCATCAAGAGCTGTCGTTGTGAGTTTTCATTTCATTCTTTTCTCCTCCTCTTTTCCTTTTCCTGCGCAATTTCAATTACGTCTCTCAATTATGCTTTGATTTTTTATTGTTATCAGGTTGCAGTAATGCGTCATAACCAGAGCAATGATGTAAAGTCCATGTAAGGAAACACTTAATTAAACAAAGAACATTCTTCATTTTTTGTTTACTTTTAAACACTACTCATTCCTTCATACAAAACAAAGTGCATCGTGTGTTTTTCTATTAATGGTTTGAAATTCATAGAAAATTGAGGAGACCAGCAATAAAAGAGCACCATTTGTGGAAGAGAAGAGATCGAGCCCAATCATTTCAGAAAGCTTCTGAGCTTGTTCGAATTGTAAGTGATGGTCTACGTTTATTGCTTTTCCTTGGTTTATTTCTATTTGTCAATCATGCATCAATATCTAAAAAAAATGCTAGATAGTCAATTAGAAAATTTTGGGGTCATCAGTCTTTACTATGGAACATAAGTTAACCCCAATTAGACCTGAAAAGTACAATCACATTTTATCTTTTCTATTTTCTCATTACTAGGAGAATTTCTTGATGACTTTTTTTTATTTCAATTTGCTTTTCTAGATTAGAAATTTACCAGACGAAAAAAATGCAATTTATGGTGCTCTGGACAGGTGGACAGCATTTCAGGATGAGTTTCCAATCATAGCCATTGCTAAATCCCTACAAATTTTGAAAAAAAATCGTCTCTGGTTGCGCATAATTCAGGTATGATACGTCAGCATTTGGTAACATTATACTTGCATAAATGAATGCCGCAATTTGATTTTGGTACTATTAATTTTCAGAAGATTCTGGTCTTGTGTTGACTGCACAAGAATGTAAGAATAAGAAATTACTGTGGTACATACTGGTACACTGCAATACCAATATGGCCCCTGTAGCATGATGCATATGTAGGTTAATTTGTGTAGTTTATTAACCATGAAAGAAGGGTTCCATTAGAATAAGCCAAGAATTAAAAAAATTTGTGCCAACTTTTATGGGTATCAGATGTACAGACTGCAATGGGCGACCAGTGCAGTGTTTTCAAGTTACCAGCTTTTAGGTTGTTCAAAATTTGATGTACTTCCGAAACATATGAATCTATCTATCTATTTAGGTTTGTAAGTGGCTATTCAGCAAGGGGCGGATTTTGACATGGTCGACATATGATGCCTTGCTAATAGCATTTAACATGGAAGGAAGGGTAGATGAGGCAGAGTTGGTTTATAATAAAGTAATTAAGGATTACACCCGTTCTACACCAAAAAGATTATTTTCACGCATGATCTCCATGTATGACTATCACCATCTTCCCCACAAAATTTTAGAGGTAAATCCCCTTTTTGTCCTTATCAAGTTAACAGATCCATGAAATTTTCACAAGAGAGTTCTAAACTTCTAATCAAGCACTACTTTTGCTATAAAAGTTGGTAACTCATAAAACTTATATGCAAGTAAAGAAAATAATTTGATAGAAGTAAATGATAATATAAAAAGTAATTGCTGATATATACTAGATAAACAAGTGAATCCAAAGAGTGAAAAAAAGATTCTTCTCCATGCCAGCAGTGCAGCATTTAGTACATACAAACTAAAAGAAGAAAGTTGTACTGAGAAATAAATTATTACTTAGAAAATAGTCGTCAAATCATAACTATGTTTGTTATTGTTTCCATTTTAATCCATAATGTGATGGCTAGTTTTCTTGTAAATTTTCTTATTACTGCAATCAATTTATAAAATATTCAAAATATATTTTTGTGCTTTTCTTATTTCTGAAGCCTGTTAGTTTGTGTAAAAGTCGAGCAAGCAAGAGAGATAGGAAGTGGTGGGATGCATTGCTGGATTGTCTGAACCAAACTCTGAACTGAATACTCGCAAAACACTAGTTAGCATTTAATTGGGTTCTATTACTCATTAAATGATAGTAAAATTGGATGCTAATTTTGTACGAGGCAAATAAATTATCACTTCAGTGTGAAATTTTTGTTTGTAGCTGCTACTCGCAATAATTTCTGTTACCCATGTCAGTCTGAGGATTGTAACAGCAAAAAAATATAACCTCCAATGCCGTGACCTACATTTTATATTAATTTAGCGCGCAAAATTAATGCTAGGATAACCTATCAATTTAATATGAAAATTTTCCATTTTCCATTTTTCTAATATTTGAATTCTTTAGGTTTTTGCTGACATGGAAGAATTTGGTATATGTCCAGACAGCGACACGACCTGGAGAATAGGAAGGGCATTGGTAAAATTAAACCAACCAGAGAAAGTAAAACAGCTTCTGGAGAAATATTTGACAAAGTGGAAGTACCTATATTTTGATGGCAAACGGGTTCGTGTGAAAAGAGGTGGACCGTCTGATCCATTTGCCGATCAATCAAAAATTGATCAACCCAAATTTGATCAACTCAAAATTGAATAATGTATGCATTATTCTCTACCATGCTAACTTCTAATAGAACATTGTAGGTTAACTTTATTATCTGTCATTCTAATTTCTATTAGAACATTGTAGTTTATTTTTCTCTAAAATCATGTACTGTTTGAAATTTCGTTATGATAATAAGCTAATATAGGGGTTGGAGGTCTTCCGAAGTATAAGCTAGCTCCAAATTTGGTTGAATTTGCTGGTCGGTACTTCATTTTGATTTATTAAATAATGTAAACAAAGAGCACTATTCAGCTTGATAGTCCAGTAGTGTACAATTGGGTGTCTGCTATTTCGAAAAAAAAAAGGTTAACCATTTACATGGACCATATTGGTCATCATGTCACTGGCTAGAATCAATCACCTCCTTTTTTTTGTTGTATATGCACCATTTGTATATACACACTCTATATCATACATATGCTTAATTCATATTTAAATCATGTTCTAATTAACTGGTGGTTGCATGATACACTTTAATTCCATGTCGATTTAGCTGAGATGAAATGTATAGCGTTCAAACCTTCCCAGCTAACGTTTTTTAATCTCTACTCCTAAAAGTACGGATCCAAAAATAGTTACATGCTAAATCTAGTGTGTAAATATATGTTTGTGTCGTTGGATCAATTCAATAATATGTTTTGTTTTTTCTTCTAATAAGACAACAAATTGAGTAACATACCTTCATCGTCTAATATTATTTTGGACAGCATCGCTAATCTAACATTCTAGCTGTTTTTTTTGTAAAAATGAAAGTAAGTATTTGGACCGGACATCATTAATTGGACCAAATGGCCCAATCCAGAACCTAGTTTACAATCTAAAATTTTGTAGTTAAAAAAGTTTAGTGGTGAAAAATCTAAAATTTCTACTTAGCCCAATTTATCCTGACGGATAAAGGAGCAATTCGGCTGTTCCCTGCTCAAGGCACATTCTCGCGGCCTAATCAACACTCCCCACCTGTCAGGCAACGAATGATAATATGCCATGTGCACTTGATATGCACAAAAACTCTCCAAACCCCCATTTCACAATTCTATCGGCGTATGTGTATCGAACATACTCTATATTCTATTTCAACTCGCTACACAATTGTCTTCTTATAAACAACCACAGAAAGTTCCGATTCCTCCGCCTCTCGTCTCTCTTTCTCTTCTCACACACCGAATCTCAGAAGAGAGAAAAAGAGAAACCAAATTTAGAGAGAATTTGCGAAAAGGATAAATATACCAAACACTCTCTACAAAAACAGTAGCGCGCAAGAAAGATCAAACAAAAGTCGCATAAATAAAATCAGACGAGTGCTTGTTCTTCTTCAAGGGGAAGAGAAGAGAAGAGAAGAGAAGAGAAGAGAAGAGAAGGAAGGAAGGAAGAATGTCGAAGAAGAAATCCGCCACCACGATGACTCTCAAGGACTTCCATGGCGGCTCCATCCCTTCCGATCTTCCTCTTCCCTCCGCTCCTGGCGTGTACTAAACCCTAACTCTTCTTTTCATTACAATTTTGCTTTTGTTATAGTCGTGCTTAGATTAGATCGACAATCTTAAATTAGCTATAATTGTTAAAGTTGTGTTGTTCTTCTCCTTTATTCACTTCCTTGTATTTGTTTCTCAGCTCGGTGCGGCCCTCGCAGGAACGGCCGACTGCTGCACCTTCCAGATCAGAGCGTATGCGTCACATATCAGCCTCTACAGCTGCCATCTCACCTCTTCCTGCTCCGCCTCGAGTAATCGGTCGCCACTTTGATGAAGACGAGCGCACGCCTTTCGATGCACCACCGCGGGTTACTGCTACCATGCCTGTGGCGACTGGGGCGTGGGCCCAGAGAAAGGAGCAGTCGAATCCTGCCATGGGTCTGGCGCCTGCTGGTTCTGGTGCTGGTACTACAGTTTGGTCTCCTAGCAGGGTTGCACAGGCAAGTGCAGTGGAGAAAGTCATATCAGGTCGGTGGCATTCCAGTTCTAGGTCGGACCATCTAGTCCCTCCTGTCAGTGATTCAGACATTAGACCACCAGGTGCTGTTGGATTTGGTTCAGGAGATTCATATGCTCCTGGGTTTGGATTGGATCAAAGAGCTGTTCCATATGGAAGTGTTTTTTCTGAGAATAGGATCATGCCGCCAGTTGAGCAACAAAGATTCATGTCAGGACCCAGTTATGGATTTGATTTGAAGGTACCTCAGCAAACTGACACTGTTGTATCTGGATATGGTGATGTCCACTTTTCTGGAATTGGGTCTGATCAGAGACAGGTTCACCGAACAGGTCTTGTTGGAGAGAATCAGGTTAGGTCTGTGGCTGACGAACCTCAGGTCAAACAGGTTGGATTAGGATCTGAGTTGAACTTACCTGAGCGAACTCGTATTACTGGACCTGGTATTGATGATTCATATAGGCATGGATCTAGTTTTGAGTTAAGACAGAGGCCTGTTGCACGGACTGGTGTAATTGGTGAGAACCGAGTTAAGTCAGTAGCGCCTGAGACGAGACGAGTTGGGTCTGGAACAGAAGATATGTATGGGTTTGGGATTAATAGGAAACATAATTATAACAATTGGGAGGAGAGGCCGAGATCAGTTGGAGTATTGGAGCAGAAAGATAAGATAGGATTGGCCATTGATTCTGAAGGAAAAGAGATTGAAAGGCCAGCATCCCATGAAGGTCGATTTGTGGCTGGACCCAGTGATCAGAAAGGAGCTGAAAGGCCTCGGCTCAAGCTCTTGCCAAGGACTAAACCGATTGAGAACCAAGAGATTAGAGTAACTGAGGACAAAGTGGTAACCATTTGAAAATACTCTATTTTCATATTTTTCTGTGCTTGGTTAGGGAAATTTTGAACCAAAATATTTTGTGTGACTGCTTAGTGGGTACTGAATTTAGGGTTTTTAACTTTTAAGTTTTTCTAAAGTGTGATTTAAGTAACAATGCACAGTTCATAATTTAGGGTTTTGAGCTATATTCAAGTCCTAATGTGCCTGCTGGGAATGATTTACATGACATGGATGGAATTGAGAATGCGAATGCAAACAAAGGAGGAAATAATGTGACTGAGGTGGGGCTACTGCCAAATGAACGGCCACGATTGAATCTGAAGCCTCGGTCCCAGCCTGTTGGACCTCAATCTGAAGAGACTGGAGGAAATGAAAGGTAAGAGAAATTGCAAGTCAGTATACAGATTCTAATAAATGGTAGCAACTCATTCTTGTAATACAGTAGTTTCACTAATACAAGGTGTGGCAACATCATATATGGTTGGAAGGTAGTGAAAAGAATGGAAGGGGAAAGGGAAAGGTTTTCATTAATTAATCTTGCCTGGTTGGAATTTTGAATAGGTTAAGGATAATGCAGGTTTACTAGTTATCCTTCTGTAACCTCCAGATTATGGTTTGTCACTCCTCAAATTGGAGTTTAATGGAAGGAAATGGAATGAATTTACAGCCAACCTTACAAGAGGGAGAGAAAATATAGGCCCTGATCAAAATGTTTTTATGTGGGATTTCATTTCATTTCATTTCAATTGAATTGATTCCGTTGGATATAATTATATAGAAATTTCGACCAAATGACACCAAATCCATCATTTTGATCAGAAATTTCTAATGAAATGAAATCCCACGTTTAAAAAGCAGGATTTTGATCGGGCCTATAATAACCTCTCTTACCTCCTTTCTCCTTAATCTATGGCTAATCAGACATTTGGAGGACAGAAAATGAAATGTAGTTTAGTTTCAACAAACTGCACACTAGCTTTTCTTTCAACTGGAAACAAATTGACACGACTAAACTAATTTACAGTTTATAAATTGTAGCCAATCATAGAAATGCTGGAAAACATGTCTTAACCAGATATCATAAATTGGTCAGTTGCAACTTAAGTTTTATTGACTGTTGATTCATTATTTGGGACATGTCTTTATGGGTTTCGAACTTGTTTGGGACTAAAAGCTTAGTTGTTGTTGTTGTTGAATGTTGATTCATTATTATAATCACGTAAGCAAGCTTGAGATGCCAACTTTTGGATTAGAACTATACTTATTTGTTTTATTGAACTTATTTATTTGCAGGCCATCTGTTTTTGGAGGGGCTCGACCACGAGAACTTGTACTCTCTCTCTCTCTCTCTCACCCTAATTGTCCGATATTTAAAAACTGTCCAGTATTAATTCTTGACCTTAATAATAATCTGATAATTTTTTTATCTTTACGTTTGTACTGCTGCAACTATTTAAAGTACATTACCTGACCATTTGAGTACTTTGAGAACATAGTTAGCACGGCTAGAATTATTATTGTCTTATTATTAAGTTATAGATGTATTAATTATGAATTTATGATTTATGCTCTGTGTTTTGTTTCAAATAAATGATCTGATGACAAATGCCAGTATGCTAGTTTTCGATGGTGATAAAATGCTAAACCTTAAATCACCCCCAACAACTCAGCAAGCCGCTATTTGAAACCTTGGATATGATAGAAGTACTATATTTCGTTGATTATGCCAAATTGCCAATAACTTCGGTTATTTATTGCCTCAATAGGTTTTGAAGGACCGTGGGGTAGACCTTGCCGTTGATGACGTTGACAATAATTTGCCTCCCAACAGGTACCTTGTTGAGTCATTATTGGTAAATGCATGCTCTTGTAAACTCAGAAAGAGGCCTTCTACTAATAAAATATCTAGAAGGTTATATTGGGATGAGGTACGAGGTACAGGGTGCCAAGTATCTTTGTATAAAATTGTACTATTTCCTAACATTCTCTGTTATTATCTAACCAGCGTACTTCTTTGTTTGAGTAGGCCTAATAGCAGCTCTGTAAAGCCTGACACAAAACCTGAACCAATCCCAACCAAAACTGTTGGCAACTGGTCTGAAAGTTATCAGTCGCAACAAAGGAACATCCGAAACCCTAACACCAACCAAAAGGAGCACCACCCTTCCAGGCATCAGCATCAACCTGACCCACAGAGAACCACATGGCGTGACAACATGCACAATGGTGCCAACAATAGGAGGGGACCACATCAGAACCAGCATCAGCAACCACCTCGTCCTGATCCGGACACCTGGCGCAAACCAGAGCCAGCCAAGCAGGAGGATCTGGGAGGTGCTCGACCTGGTAAGGGTGCAAGTGCACTGGAGCTTGCTGAGGCCTTCTCTAAAAGGGTCTCGGTTGGAAAGCCAGAATTGGTTGGTAGAAACAATAGCCCGGTTGTGTTTTCACGGCTTGTGGGGGGCGAGAGGGAGCTGTATAAGGGCCCTCCACCACATCAGCAGATTAATGGCTACTAATTGAACAGTAGATGTACAATTGTTTCTGCCAAAATCTGTGGATTCTTTTAATTCCTTTTTTTTCATTGAACAAAAGAAAATGAAAATGGAAAAAATTTAAATTGATGGGTCTTTGGTTAATGGGGTTGGGGTTGGGGGTGTTGCTTGATTTCATTGAAACTGCCCAATAATTGATTTTTTTGGGTACCTGAGAAACAAAAAGTACATCAGTTTTAGAACTGAATTGAGATTTCCGAGACTGAGATATTGAAAGGGCTAAAAAATTCTGTTTGGGTGGTCAGCTTCTTTAGGAAATGATTCTAGAGGACCTGTCTGGTGGGTCCCACTTTGTAGTAGCAGTTGAATGAACAAATTGTTTGTCTGTAGTTTGTCAGAATTGTAGGGGCTAGAATCTAGGACATGATAGCAAGTATTGAACAATTTATGATGGATGCATCATGTGATCACATTTATGGGGTAGAAACCAGAAAAGGTGGAGAGTTGCTGCTTAAAAGTTAAAAGTGCTTCTCAAGAAGTCCTTTGATCTGTATCTTTAATTTCTTTTCTTTTTTAATGTGATAGTATGATTGGTTTAGTTCGCTTTCAAGAAATATTTGATAGCTTTTAACTCAAAAGTGAATTGCTTTTTGGCAATTTGATCTTGATTCTGTATGTGTGATGACTTGTTTCACATTGCAGTTTCTTGTATGCATGACAATCTATCTATTTTCCTTTTTAATCCTGGAGTTTGGCATGTAGATGTTGCTTTTTCCCTTTTTTTTTTCCTTCTCTTTTCTCTTCTTTTTGTTCTCCAAGCATATTCGCACCTGCACGTACTACTCTCCTGCACTCCAGTATGATTGTCTTGTGCTCAACCAATTAAATGTTATTAAGTGTTATGCATAGGTTTGGCCGTTTGGCTTTGTTCTTGTCAAGGTTTCTCTCATGTACGGCTGTTTTTACTACCAGAGTTTATATAATTTTTTCTTCTTCTACTCGGCTTATGTCAGTGTAGTCAATAAATCCATTTCGTGTAATCTCTTCCATTCCCTTTTTATTAAGATGCACCGAGTCAACATTCTACGTGGACGAAGCATGAGTGTAAACATAAATGATTTATCCTGTTTTGGAATTTGGCGAGTTGCAGAAGTGTGAAAGTCGCATAATTTTTTTTTTTTGAGAATCCACAGCCCGTAGGCTGGGCCTTATGTCGGCCCAATAAGCAAAGAAATAGAGAAAGAAGAAAAAAAAAATAATAATTCCGGAGAGGGTTTTCGTCGCAGCGAATGCCTGGTCCCTTCCCCAATAGCCTCCTGATTTCCATTCGCTCTCAAGTCTCAATAGCAGGCGATGTGCCTATCAGAATCGTATACCTTCCTTGCAACACGTCTTCTTTCCAAAAACAGCCATCATAAATCTTGAGCTCCGATCGATTGATACCCTCACGATGGTAGTTCAACTTCTCATAATCCATTGTAACCTCTATCTTTAAATAAAAAAAACAGCTCACGGCTCATAACTCCTCATCAATGGCCTATCTGCCCCAATGTGCTAGTTGTTTATTCAATTGTTGTTGTGGCTGATTTGAAGGTATGATATATGCCAGCTTTCATAATTTTTATTTTGGGGTTAAATGTTTTCGGATCTAATGAAATACGAGGGATTAAGTTCAAGGGGGGTTTGTGGGCAGAGGCTATTTGGAGGCGTCTCATGAGGCGTAGTAGTCAGTTGGGTTCGTCGAGTCCAGTTAGCCAGATTATGGGCATCAGTTAGTGATTCTCTGACAGCAAATTGGATCTGTACTCGGAATTGTAGTTGCCTTAACATAGCAAGGAGCGCAGAGAAGTCGTGTTCTGCATGCCAATCTGGTAAGTCCTCTGAGTGTTGATTTTTAACCAAGTCTACTAAGGTTTTGCAGTCTGTAAATAGATGTATACCATTGATAAGGTTTTGATTTTGTTGCATGATGTATTTGATGGCCATGAGCACTGCTTGCAATTCAGTATGAAATGGAGAGTGTGATGTGGTATTCTGTGTCAATCTCCATTTGCATACGTTCTCTGCTCCATAGCAGATGGCTGCTAAACCAGATGTACCAGAGATGTCCCATGAACCATCAACTAAAATGATGTCTGCCCGAATAGGTATCATATATTGTTTCAGCCTCAACGATTTTGTGATCATATTATTTCCTGTGGATATGTTCATTAACTGGGGGAGTTGATCTAGTATTTCCATTGGATTTGAAACTTTTTCGTGAAAAATGATCTTGTTCCTTGCTATCCATATTGCCCACATTATGTTGGAGAAAGTGGAGAATTGAGAGGCGTTGAGTTGATCCATCATAATTTTCATGATTTGTGTTATTTGGAGAGGCAAATTTTCTGTTCTGATGGCTAGTTGTGATATGAACCAGGTAGCTCTGGCTAGCGGACAGAAGAAGAGTATATGTGAGTCATCTTCCACTGCTATCCCACAAATTTGGCAGGTATTGTGTCCTGATTTGAATATTTTGTGCAACTTAGCCAGAGTAATAAGTCCTCCATTTATTGTTCTCCACAAAAAAACCTTCACTTTAGGAATTAATTGCTTGTTATTCCAGATCTTACCCCAATCTATTAGGGTTGATGGTGTGTCAAGTGATGTTTCAGTGGGCTGTTGGCATAGGAATTTATATCCCAACTTTGATGTATAAGTTCCAGTTGGGGAGTAGCTCCAAATTAATCTATCCTGGGTCTCTGACTGTGGGTTGGGTTTGTTGGCATTTTGCAGGATGCATCGACAATGGTTGGCACTCAAGAAGCTGAGAAGAGTCTGATAGTTCCAATCCTGGGTTGTTTCATCAAGACATTCTGCTACTGTAGGTATGTATTCTGCCTTTTTTCGATTTGGCATATCCCACATTGGATACCATGGCTGGAATTTAGCTCGCACGCTCTTACCATTTCGGATGTCCCAGTGGATTGTATCTTTTAAATTAATTTTTAAGCTCTGAATGTCTTTCCATAATTTACTGCATCCTCGTTTCATTGTGGTTGCCCATAACCCTTTTTCTTGGCAGTATTTTGCTTGAACGAGTTGAACCCAGGTGGTCTGTTTGTTGATTGCTACCGTCCAGACCGCTTTCATCATAAGTGCTTGATTGAATTTCTGTAAGTTTCTGATGCCAAGTCCTCCATTTTCTTTTTCCTTTGTTGCCTTAGTCCATTTGATCGGTGCTAGGTATCTGTTTTGTGTTTTACCCCAGAAGAATTTTTTGATAATGGAGTCCAACGCATTTGTTGTTTTTTTTGGAAGCAGGGACACACTCGATATGTAGACTGGCAGGGATGTAAGCGTAGCTTTGATCAGGACCAGCCTCCCTGCATGAGAAAGAAGGTCTCTCTTCCATCCCCCTAATTTGTTTCTGAATGATTGTATTAATTTGTTGTGTATTGCAGCATTGTAACTTGGGGGTTGGGAAAGAGTTACGCCCAGGTATGAGTCTGTTTTCTCTCCTATCTGTGCTTGCCAAATATCCATGATGCTGGTTTTGATATGTTGTGTGCATCCCTGACTGAACCAAATTTTTGATTTTTGTGGATTGATCCGTAAACCTGAAGTTTCTGCAAAGAACTCAAGTACCTGTTTTAGGGAGTGAGATTGTAGTAGAGTACCTTTACAAAATAGAATGAGGTCATCTGCATATAAGGAGTGTGTTAGTGGTGGTGCTTGTGACGCAAGTACAACCCCTTCAAGTGGTCCATTCTGTTCTTCCCATTTTATAAGTCGCGAAAGTCCTTCCATTGCTATGACAAAAAGAAACGGTGAGAGGGGGCAGCCTTGTCTAAGACCCCTCGTTGGATTGATGAAACCTCCTCCTTTAAACTCTCCATTAATGTCTAGCATGAGCTTACTGTTTGCAAGGCAAAACATTATCAAGTTAATGATGTTCTGTGGCATTCCAATGTGCAAGAGTATTTGTTTCAGGTATAGCCATCGAACTGTATCAAAAGCTTTTTGGATATCAGCTTTTAACAAATAAGCCGGTTCGTTAAAGTGATGAGATTCATATGAGTGCATAACCTCTCTTATGAGATGAATATTGTCAGTTATGCACCGTCCCTTGATGAATGCCGTTTGGTTATTGTCAATGAGATGGTTCATGTGTGGGCTCAAACGGTTTGCGATGATCTTCATGATTAGTCTATATAGAATATTTCCCACACTAATCGGCCTGAAGTCCGAGGGGTTAGAAGCATGGTCATGTTTTTTAATGAGCACTACCCGACATTCCAACCATTTAGATGGAACAGTTTCCGTTTGGAAACATCTTTTGATTTCAAAAGTTAGGTCCTCGGCCATGGTGCTCCACAATTCTTGGAAGAATCTGGCCGTAAGACCATCTGGCCCCGGCGCCCTATCAGATCCTAATTGAAAAAGAGCGTTTTCAATTTCTTCTCTAGAGGGAATTTGACTAATGGACGAGATTGAGTCAGGAAGTAGTCTAGGAGCATTTAGGGACTCAAGTCTTGTGAAAAATTGATCATAATTATAACCATCTTGTATCCCTTGCATATTTATATGAGGCTCAGAGTATAAGTTTTTATAGAAAGTAGTAAAAGACTTTCTAATAAGTCTATCTTCGGTTATCTGGTCCCCTTGCTCGGAAGTAATCTCAGTGATTTGGTTTTGCTTCCTATGTATTGTTGCTATAGTATGAAAAAATCTCGTGTTCTGGTCTCCCTCCCGAGCCCATCGTATCCTTGAACGCTGTCTCCAAAACTCATGTAACGCCTCAGTTTCTTGCATTCGCTCCTTGATTAACTTCTGTTCTTCAGCAATAGATGTTTCAGTCGGGGTTTTGGTTTGTTGTTCAAGGATTTGCTCATCTAGTCTCCTTATTTTTTGTTGTGGTGTTGGTGAAGCGCGAGACCACTGGTCAATTGTCTTTGTGAGTAGGGTCAGTTTGTGTTGCCAGTCTCCATGTCTTGTCGCCTGCCATTTTTGTTGACAAAGTTGTTTGAATTCTTCTTTTTGGAACCACAGATGCTCAATTCTGAATTTTCTTTGTCTTCGCATGATACCTTGAGTGCGCAAGATTATAGGACAGTGGTCACTGTAGAGTCTGGGCAGGTGGTTAACTTTAGAGTTTGGGAATAGATGAAGCCAAGATGGAGTGGCAAAGAAACGGTCGAGCCTTTGGAAGATGGGCTGGGTGGTGTGTTGCTGGCCTACCCACGTGTATGCTGGGCCCGAATATCCCAAATCCAAGAGTCCTGAGTCAGAGATAAATCTTTGAAACCTTCTGTTATTTGCGTCTAATTCTGCACGGCCACCATGCTTGTCAGATTTAGATGTGATAGCATTGAAGTCACCCGCAATACAGGTGGGTGTATCGAGATTTAGGACCTCTTGGATAAATTGCCAAATCTCACTGTTGCGCCTCTTTGCTGGATCTCCATATATACCTAGAAAATACCACGTTCCTTTATTGGGTGTAGCTACCTTCGCCCATATATAGAACTTTGTTACCTCTAAAACTGTTAGTGTAATATCTCGATGCCACAAAAGCGCAGTACCACCAGATAACCCCTGAGCAGGTTGGTAAACATAATGGTACTGATGCATGTTGGAAAGTGCCACTTGTATCCTCTCTCTTGAACTTTTAGTTTCAGATAAGAATACAATATCTGCTCGTGTGGAGTGGAGTAGATCTTTCATGAACTGTTGCTTCCGGGGTCCCCCAATACCGCGGCAGTTCCAACTGAGAATATTCATGGATGGGGTGGAGGCGGATCAGGGTTCGCCTCCTTCACCCGTTTGATGAGTGGTGCTGGGGAAGATTGTTCATTGGATGTATACGATACTTCTTTCTTTTGTAATGACAAAGTCGGGATTTTGTTATCTCTTTGTTCAGCTTGTCTCCTGAGCACTTTTGTGCGTTCAGGGCATTGAAATTGGTCATGGGATATGTAGCCACAGTGGATGCAAATATGTTTAAGACGCTCATAGACAATGCGAATGTTGCACTGTTCATACCCCTCAAAATCCACTAGTATTTCTTCCTCAAAGCTACCATCCACCTTCAATAACACTCGCTGTCTATAGTATGTGGAGTTGGCTTTTGATACTTTTTTTATGTCTGACAGAGGTTGGCCTAAGGAAGAGAATAGAATGTTGAGGCCCTCCTCCGTGGTGTGATCATTTGGCATGTTATGCACTTGCAACCATACTTCCATCTTATCGACTTTGGGCCTATCTAGTTCGAGTTGGCTATAGATTTGTTTAATGACAACTGGATCTCCATTCAAGTCTAGTAAACCTCGATCCAGTGCTCTGTCGAGATCCTCGATGTTGATAAATTGCACCACGAATATGTTGGCAGTATTGGTATGGGATATTGATGTGTTATTGTGTGTACGCCAAGCTCTTTTCATCGCTGTCGCTAAGTGGTCGCTATCGATGATCTTATTAGACACCACTCTAAGTAAGGCCATGAGGTTCCAGTCATATGTGCGATTAGATTGGGTAGGCAAACGGATTGGCTCACGGCGTCTGAGGTTGCCAGGTGATACAGCTGCAAACTTGGTGATAATATCAGCATTTGGGGTAACTTGGAGGGGTGGGTGATGTATGGAAGTGGTCGATGGGTGCGGGCCTAGGATAGACGCGGTGTGGACAGTTGTGTGTTGATGGGAATAAGGTTGGTAGGAGGAGCTACTTGGGGGGCGTTGTTTGGGTATGGTAAGTGGAGAGGTTCGGCTTAGTATCTGCCTTGGCAACTTTTCATTTTTTTGGAAAAAATCATTAATTGTAGATTCAATGTTTGTTGGGTTATGTTGAGTTGGGTTTGTTTTAAGACTGGCCAGGGGGCTTGCATCCAGAAACCGAGAAGGTATGTTATTAGCACTAATTTCATTTTGTTTTTGCTGCCCATTAATTGCAGGTTGAAGATTGTGTACCTCTTTTGTGTATGGGACCTGTTGATTATCTCTTATCATTAATTCTAAGTTAAAGTCTAGGGGAGATGCATCTGCAAGAGAGTACAAGCGAGGAGGTGCTTGCAAAAATCGAGAAGCCAATTCATGTGAATTAATGTCCCCTTGATCTTGTCTTGGTTCCTGAATTTGTGGTGCACTGGGTGTATGAGTTTGTTTATGGACCGTTGTTTGTAAAATCGGCTTCCATGGAATGTAGGGGCGCAAGTGTTGCTTAGCAGTACTGGTTGCTGCTCCTAGGGGTACATCTCCCGCTTGTATGTTAGCTATCTCATTCTGTAATGTCGAAATCATCTGATCCTTTTCTTTCACCCTCTTTCTTAGACTTTTAACTTCTCCATTTAATCGATAGATAATGTTGCAAGGAGAGAATTTCTTTTCTAAAATAAACTCCTGCTTCCTTTGTAGGGTAGGCCTTTTAAATTTAATTGCCATCTTAGATTTATTAAGCTTACTTGGCTTTGATTGCAGGGTTGCTGAATTCACCGATGCTTTTTTCTCTAAAATCCTGATCTTAGCAGCAAGGGCTGTTATGCATGTTCGAGCAACTTCCAACTCAGTTATATTAAGAACCTCTGTTGATTCTGGATTCGATGACTTTAGAGAAGTGGGTATGGTGAGGGAGGAGAACTGTGAAAGGGAAGAAGAGTTGTCTAATTTTTGTACAGCTAGAAAGGATGGAGAAGATCGGAAAGCCATGGAAGAAGAGCAAAGAGAGAAGATAGGTAGGAAAGACAGCTTGAAAGTCGCATAATTGAGTTGTGGGCCTTGTCATGTATTTATCTTGGCGCTTCTACCGGTGATGATCAGCATTAAATTTGAAGAAGGGGTGTTGGGTTGGCTGGTTAGGCCTGGGTGTGGTATACCGTTATACGCGAATTTGTACCGTTCCGTCCAAATGAAACATGTAAAAGAATGCAATTTCATTTCGTTTTATTTCGCGAACGGAACGATAAACGGAATGTGTTTCATGATTCATTTGAGTAAAATACAATTATATAATTGTTTTGTCACGTTCCGTCGAAACAGAACAAATAATGAATCGTTCTGATACATACCGTTATTAAAATGGAACAGAAAATGGAACGATCCATTTTGTTTTCATTTTCAACGTTACCCACCCCTAGCTGGTCATCATGTTCTCACATGTGCCATGGGGACCTTTGACTAGGAATAAAAGTTGCCTTTCTTCTAATTAAGAATCGATTAGTGTGGTCAATCGAACGGTCTGGACATTCGTTTTACACAATTCATGTCTTGAATATGGTATAGAGTGTCCGAATTTAAGTGGAAGCGAATTTCGGATGTGATGCTTTTTGTGATCCAAAGCAGGATTTTGATATTACAATTTAATTTATCCGACCTGAAATGGACGAATGGTATTTAGGATCTATAATTGTCCTAATACTAATTATCGCTAATGATATAACATTTGATTCGTTTTCATTTTATAAGGGACGCACCATATTAGAAAACATGTCTTACTTTTGAAGAACAAAATCAGCAAAAATACGAAGGAAGAACGGAGAAAGAGGCATGTATAATTATAGCCAGCCACTCAAATAAGAGGAATAAATTTTGGTCGTCAGAAATAACTTCGCTTAGAATTTGGAAGCAGCAACATTTACAATTGTTAATGCTTGGTTTTTACCAATGTTAGAACTCCTCTAGAATGTGAACATAAGAAAAAAAATGAAATAGTCCATTGCTAACAATGATAGAGATTGCTGAAAATGAGTCAATTTCAGTAGTAATTTTAGATATAGGTTTTGAAGACGATGATGTGGTGTCACGTTATTGATGGACTAAGTCAAGAATGAAAATATCTTGGACGATTGTTAGCAGCCTTCAAAAGATGTATGAATAAAAAGAAACAAGCAAAACAGAGAAGCATGTACAAAAACTGATTTTACTGCATAATTTCATGCTTCAAAAAGGAAAAAGAAAAAGACACCAAAAAGGTAAAAGGGAGGAACATAGCTTAAAATCTAAAACAAGAAAGCCGTAGGAGTAAAGGATGGCATCATTCCAGTGGATCCAAAATGCCTGCAGATCACAATAAAGAGTAATTAGCTCAGAAAAAAGAAAAAAAATAATTGTTAATGCTCTACAAGCATTATACTTGTAAACTATTTAATTTTATTAATACAGTTAATATTGTTTTAGTATTAGTACAATATTCTCCATTCTACAGAGAGATAATATGAGGAGGATCCCAAGCCACAAAGTGCTATAGAATTTTTTTAAAAAAATTTAAACGTTGATATCAAATCGTTGATAGTGTTTAATTTCATGAGAACTAGTTTGTATTAATTTTCTATAGATTTAGAGTTCAATGATATGTACACGAACAGATCTGATATATAACTATGTTTTATTATTAGATTAATTATAGTGTGTTCACTTTTTGCCTTTAATTTGGTCAAATGAACTTCAAAAATATAAAATTTTTTTGGGAACATATCTTTCGTAAATTTGAACTAGATCAACGATTTAAATTTGACGTTTTAATTTTCAAGTTTTGATATAACAAAAAAACAATTAAGATAGTGGAATTTGATGACATTTAAAGTTCTTTTAGTTAGCATGACGTTTCGTTTTCAATACTGGTTTTGCATTCGGTAGCGTTTTAGTTTGGTCTTTGGGCCTGTCTTAGAGACTCGATTTACAAATATAATTTGCTATATAGCCTTAAGTTTAAAATTTTAAATTCTTTATTGAAACATCCATGTAAAAAAAAAAAAAAGGGAGACGGAGTATATACATCCTATATATTCAATCTTTGAAAATTTAGAAGCAGTTTTTAGCTTTTTCTTTTTGACAGATTAGCTTAGTCTTGCACGACAAATTGATTCATTTGGTAAATTATAAATATAGAACCAAACATTCATTCTTTAGCGTTTTTATATTTTACCAACAGAAAGACAAAATTTTAAATTTAAGAAACTAAAAAGAAGCATATTGAACTAACCTTAAATCATCACAACCAGTATAAACAGTGACTTTTTTCGCCTTGGCCTTTTTACCCCTACTCTTCCTCTCTCCCTCCTTCCCTGCGGCCTCTGTCGGTGCGGCTCTCAGAGCGGCGTTCTCTGATATCGCATCCAAAGACGGCCTCCATGTCTTACACTGCCCCGACGACCTCCTCCTCTTCCTCTCTGTCGCGTCATTACCTACCGCCGTAGTATCCGTACCTACCGGTACCGTTGGCTCGGTACATGTCATGGCCGGAACTGAACTAGTACTGGTACGTGCCACTGCTGGATCCAGCTGGGCAGATCGTCTTGTCCATGGTACAAGGTTGAGAAACTTCATCTCTTATCTTTGTACCTCTCTTTGATGAAGTACGAAATGGAACTTTGATAGGGTTATGAAATCATCTATTGTAGTTGTATATTAGGGATATGCCAAAATGTTTGATTATTATATAGGTAGTTTGGCCGTTGACTGTGTAAATGACTAAACTAACCATGAATAAGCTTGGACGGAGCACACTTTTTGAGGGTAATTTGGGAAATTACTAGTTTTAGCTGGTCAATTAATTTCAAATTATGAAAATATTGTGGGTATAGATGAAAAAGATCATGAAACGTGTTGTGCGAGTAGAGTGGGGACGGATAGGATGGATTATAGGTGGGATAATTTAATAGGTCTCAAACTTTGGACAGGGATCAGTGGGCTAATCCCGGAATTGGGTACTAAGATCCAACGGTGGTGAATTCTAGATGGATGACTCTGCCACATAAGACAAAATAACGCTCTTAGTTTGACTTGATAAGGAATGTGATTATCTGAGTATATAAGTTGGGTGTGATACCTGTGGCATGAACATAAATGATATATATGAGATTCCAAATTTTGCAACACTAGGGGTGTGTTTGGTTGGAGTGAGAATAGAAAATAGAAATAGAGAAAAGTTTATTCCCTATTCCTTATCTAAATTTCTTGATTTTGTTAGAATATGGATAAGGGCCGAAATAAGTCTAAATTTCCTATTCCTTATTGTTTGATTTTCACCGGAATAAGAAATAAGAATAAGGCATAAGGGGCTTATTCCTTATTCCCACTCCAACAAAACACACCCTTAGAAAGATACGAATAGTGTCTGGCTGAGATGTCAAGTTGTCAATATAGCCTTGGTGCAATCTAATTTATTCATTAACTTCGATGTTAATTGAATCCATAACCAACTTGCAAATAATATTTAAGGCATTTAACCTCTACTAGTTTTTTTTTTACCATTTATTAATTATGTGCACTTGTTTTATACTTTTATTCAAAAAAATTTCGATTAGTGGTATGTATTTTATATTGTGTTGTTGAACTATAGTTTTTTAACTGATATAGTTTCGAGCTAAAAAACTGACAAATCAGTTTGAACTCAACCATTTAAAACATGATCGTGTTAAACGTCTTAAACTTATAATTGGTCAGTCATAAAATGTAACACTTCTAGGAATTTTAGAAGAAACAAAACAATCCGAATATCATACAACCTTTGTGCCACAACTAATCTACCAAAAGGGAAAATAAATTAGAAAATAAGTATCATATGACCCGGTCTAACGGCTCCCATAAGACAGTCATACTAATTGGAAGATTAAGCCTTAGTCCCAATCATTCCCAAATAAATATAAACCAAAATTCCCCTTATTATTTTATTATATCAAAAAGATATTGCTAAAAATACAACCCAGCAGCTAGCCAATACTACCGTTACACGCTCCCGTGATATCTGTTCTTGAGGCTTGATGGCAAAAGGAAACATATTTTTAAACCAACAATAAATTTATATAAACAATATGTAAATATGCTCCTTCAAGCTTTTATATATGAAGGCCCAGAGAAAACGACCGTTTAACAGCTAATTCTTTGGATTTTAATAGTAGTCCAGTACCTTGTTATTATCAGCTAGCAGTGAATTTGAAACATTCAAAAATGCCCCTTTTGCCATGGATGTCATGTGCCATTTGGTTTGTGAGGAAAGGTTTATTTACAAACAACTAGAGAGGATCCAAACGTAAAATTGAGTATTGAAAAAACCATATATCTAGAATGTCTAATGAACAGTGCGGGTTGGTGTTTTTTTGTGTTTTTTCTGTGTGCAATTTGTGTGGTGGATTCCACTGACTCATTTTGCTGTTAAAATATTGATCGTTATATGAAGAGATGCAAAGAGACGGCCTTCTAAGCAGATTCTAGTTTTTTAGAATATGATGTTCTGTTGTGCCTGAAAATTTGGTCTACGGGCTTGCTCTTCTGGAAAGTTGGGCCCCATTTCATTCCAATGCGTGGTCTAAACAGAACCAAGTTCATGTTTATACAATCTAAAACTTTGAAGATTTAATATGGCCATTCTATTTGTTGAAATTTGAATGACTATAAGTCGAAATTTATTGTTATAGTGGTTCGCTACATGATTTTCTATGTGGATGTGGTCTCATATATTTTGGTTGTATTTTTAAGGAGTTTGCTCTCGGTCTATTTGTTTAAATGGGGCACAGGTTCATCATGCCTTTGGATGTTGTTTTGTTTCTTTCACTGGC
The DNA here is from genome assembly GCA_028095005.1 of Rhynchospora pubera. NCBI lineage: Eukaryota > Viridiplantae > Streptophyta > Magnoliopsida > Poales > Cyperaceae > Rhynchospora > Rhynchospora pubera. Next base: position 9,379,383 of record CM051463.1, on the reverse strand, counting down.
CACTGACCACTGACCACTGTGTTGATCTTGGACCGTATTGGTGTGCGATAAGTCTTCTCAAAAAGTAAAAGAAGTGAGAGAGAGAGGGACGGAGGGAAAATTGTACTACAATTGGCTAGTCGCCCTGTTAGAGAATTGTACTCTACTCGGCGCACAAGGGCTCAACCGAGACCCATCTCTGATATCTTGTATTCCATGATTTTTTCAGTCCCTCAGATGGTACTGATTTTTTTTTGTTTTCTCAGCCATAATGATGGTCAACAATGATATTTTTTTTTCTGAATTCAATGACAAAATTATGAAAAAAGGTGCCTTTGATTTTCAAATTTTAAAGTATTTATTGCTAAGGTAACCAAAGAGATCAAGTACAAATAAATTTGGTCCATTAAAATTTTCATCAAATTATGATGCACTCTTTAAGTTAATTATCTTAAATTAACTTGGCTTACACATTAATTATCATACGCCACATTAAATATTCCAACAATAATTGGATTTCTTGGAGATGTACTTTCATAAACGTACTTCCACGATATATAATTTGATTTACTGAGTTAAATTCTTGAATTACATTTATCACTGGGTATTAGTATCATAGAGGTTTACAATTTATCATTGGGTATGGCTTTGCTATTATGGAGGTTTTCCAATTTATTATCATTGGGTATTACCACTGTAGAGGTTTGCAAATTGGAAGCAATCTTCACTTTTAGGTCTTTTCAGAATATTTAGAAATAATCTTTCAGTATTTTTGGTTTGTCTACCAAAGAAGTAATAACCAAATCATAAATAGTTCTATAAATTAAATGATAGGTTCACGTCTTTTGGTGAGATAAAGAAATTATAGATTTACAGGTTCATCGTAAGGAAGTTACTTTAGCTTTTACAATTTTATATAATTGTTTTATTTTTTTAGTCTTTTTTTTTGTATCTTTTTACTTTTTGTGGATATATTTTAATGAGCAAAAAAATATATAAGAAGAATAATGTAAACTTATTTTTGCAACAAGCTTCACTTATAAGTGAACATGCAAGATTCAGCGTATTAATTATTTTCTAGATCGAGCTAATGGAAATGATAGTGAATGAAATAGAATATAATTATAAATTTATAATTATATCTATATAAACGAGCAGTGATGCAGACATATCAGAAGAGAGCCTAGCATATGATTGTAAATTGAATCTTGTAAATGTTCAGCTACGCAATCATTAATTGCAAAAATATTAATTGTCACAAAAGAATGTAGCAACATATGCAACAATAAAGATACGTGTCGCGGCGGAGCCGCGACGGAAGGATCTAGTCCAATTGAAAATTCAATATTTTAAAATATTTAACTTAATTTACTAAATTAAGTGTGCATGCATAACGGTAAAAGGACGCTATTACAAAGATATGCAAGAAAATTAAAATGATTGATGATTGGTAACAAAATTTTCAATTATCATTAGTTTAGTAATTAAACATAAGTGGACCTTTCTAAACATTATAATAGGTCCTAGCTATAGAAGTTAGACTTCAAGAAAATTTAATAGGAAAAAAATACAGGGCTATATCGGATTTGTAATTTACAAAAAAGGATGGGTGGTGGTAATCCAAATTAATATCCAAAATACTAATTTTTATTTTAAAAAATAAATGTAGCATAAGTTGTGTCTTTGCGTACCTTCAATAATTAACTTTTTAAACATTTTTATTTTTAGAATTTAGCTATTTAGTAAATATAAATATAATATGTACCTCTAACGTTAGATTGCTGCCAATGAAATATAGAGGACATCTCCAAATTGTAGATTGTAAGCACTATTTTGTGCGTAACCAGTATACTTAATTGATTTTTACCAAATATTGAAAAATCTTACACCAACACAGAAAAAAATATATATAACGTCCTTGAATTAGAAAATATTATATGATTTTATTTTCACTTTCGCATTTATTCATGTATTTCCAAAGAAATTGTGCTATCCATATAAGATCCATGAAGTTCCAATACCACTTGATGATAAAATTTTGCTTCAAGACAACTTCCTTGGATTTTGAGGTGATCGCATGTCCTAGTGATATATAAAATTTGCAAGTCATCATTTTAAAAGCTGTTGTATTCAATTACTTATATAATAACATATGACTTTTCCTACACACCCAGGGACGGAGTCAGCCAAAATTTAAAACTGGGCACCATCACAAATTAATAAATTAAATATTAAAAATTATTTTAAATAATAAAATAAAATAATTAAAGAATATTACCTTTTTAGCATAAATAAAAGTGTCATGTATTTTTAAAGACAATTGTTTTATATTCTATTCTTTTCCATGTTATTTGAGCATGAATTGAACAAAAGTTGGAAGTTTCAACTCATGTAGCAACATGCGTTGATGCACGTAGTTGAACTGTGGTTCCGTTTGGATAGGTGTCGGAAGAAGGGAAGAAGGGAAGAAGTGAGAATAAGTATTGGGAAGTGTGTAACTTTGTGAAGAGTTTGGATTGTTTATAATTTTTTTCTTCTCTTCTTCCTTCTTCCTACTTCTTATCAACGCATCCAAACGGAAGCTGTGGAAGGAGGAAAAAATAATCAAGAACAATGGTCTCTTCTGATTTTGTCGTTTTCCTTTTTAATCAATGATGCATTAAATGTAGCAAACTCCAACAATAGAATAGTATAAAATACAGAAGAAAAATAAAGGAAAACTAGTCGTTTCATTTGAGAAGGAGAGCGCCTGAGCAGACTGTAGAGAAATTAGACCAAAGCCAAGGCACATGTATAATCTAAGCCCAGGCACTCTCAGGTCTTTCAGTTTTTAACGTGCAAAAGTCTTAACTGCACCACAAATTTCGACAAACAAGCCCAGACACGTATCTGGACTTGCCCCTATATAGCTCCGTCCCTGTACACACCAATGGAAAACAAAAGAACTAAATCTTCTAACGAGGCCCTTCTTATGTTCTCCATTGTGCATTTGTGCTAGTTTAATTAAATTATACAGTCACCAATAAACTGCAATTCTAAAACCAAGATTAATTGCAAACGACTCTCATAAAATAAACTTTTTATTTCTGCAGCTCTCTTGTTTTTAAACATAAGCCGATATGCGTTTGAAAACCTTGTGATATTTTGTTAATTTTACTTTAGTATTTTTTCATCAATCAACTTCCATCAATTAAGAAAAGTTTTCGACTTTCGTATAGCATCCGTATTTTAATTTATTGCAACTACTGCGTTAATTCCAGGCCAGGCAAATCAAGGGCTTTATTGCAAGTGTAACAATTGCAAACTTACCCTCTATGTATGATTGAGCTTACAAGTTGTTGCGAAGTTTTCTCCATAAAACTTATCAGTAGGTATGATTCTTGACAGTTTAAATCACCTATTAAGTATAATTGGACAAAACTGTAAGTTATTTGAAATGTTATGTTCGGTCTGAAATAAAATTTTAATTTGAACAATTTTTAATCTTGGGTGCGGCACATATCTTAATCTTAAATTTTAAAATGCGCATGTCAACTATTAATCTTTGCAATTTATCTTATGGGGAGCAAGAAATTGTTCCCAGAAAACAGCCAAGAATATATCATTTATTTACAAAGGTATATCATACAAAATAGAAAAATGTAAAGAAAGGTTTATTATATTAAAAAAGAAATACAGTTTTTAGGGGCCACAATATTTATTTGTAGTTTCCAATCAAACAATTGGTAGGCAAACAAATAATGTACCTAACTTATAAATATGTATGTTTAATTATAAAAAAAATGTAATCTGCATTTTGTTTGTGAATACAATAAAAAATGTTGCATATGCAACAGTACCAAATATAAAACTTGTGCAATAGCTGTCAAGGAGCTTGATAAGTTCATGTGTGAGAGAGAGAGAGAGATTCATCGTAGGAAATTATACTTATTGTATTTCCCATGAACTCATGATGAGCCCATGAAGTCAAATTTTGTCAGCCTGGTTTCACCGGCGACGTCTGATTCTATTTGGATAATCATATACAGCGCAACACAACTGATTATTAATGAAGTACATAATCTTCAGCGTAAATATTTGGTTATTCGAGAAAATTAAATTTCAGGGATTCTAAGTGATAACAGTAAGTGTTCTAGAATATAATAATTAATTAATATCTTAAAAAAAGGAATATAATAATTAAAAATGTATATTTTTGGGTTGCATAAAAGAAAAATAGGTTCAATAGTAATGACTTCCTCTAAAGTTTCATCCTTCAAGTATATCCTATATTTTTAACATATATATATTTATTCCGCTGAAATGAGCACTTGGTTTGACTTAGAATGCCCTTTTACTTAATCATATAAATAGTTATCTATTTTAGTTCAAAATTGTTGCTGTTCTGCCAAAATTTATGCACGTTACTTCTTTGATTCATTATCAAATGCCATTCGCCCTTTGAAAGTTCACATTTTTTTTCGTTAATTAGAATAAAAAGAATTGGCAAATTTTGATTAAAATAAAATTTATCAGACAATTTTTGGAAATGACAAAATTTCGTAAAAAAATATTTATGAGTTGAAGATAAAAGACTTAATATAACATTAAATATTGTAAAATTTTTTATTGTTTAGTCATTAAAAAATATTTTTTACCTCGGTATACGTAATTAAAACATTCGTATCTTATAAGAATTTGTTATTAGTTTAAATCGGACCAATTCCATTTGCTAATTATAAATCTTAAGGTGTTAATTAGTTGAAGGTAGGGCACAACTATCTGAAGAGTTTTGTAAATTGCCTGGGGTTGTAACTACTTGAGAGTCGAGACAAAGTCATCTTCACAAATAGTGCTTAATTAATAAGAAAGCGCTATTCCCCCCTTTTATGAGTTTTGTCAACTGCAAATTGGCCCCGGAATAGGAACTTGCATATAGGGTAGTGTGACGTTTTTCCACGTCTTCTTTTTAAAGTGGAGATCCATTAATAACAAATTAATTTCACAAATTTTAAAATCATTAAAAAAAGTATATGAAAAATTTGAAAACTGAAACTTTGAAATATGATAGATACATTGTACGCATTATACTCGTAAGAAATGATAGAATTTAATTTAATGAAAAATTTAAATATTCATTAAGCGAGTTAGAATAATCCTTGTTCATATTTTAGTGCCATCATTTTGTGGTGCCACCAAATATCACAACTCTCTTTTTATTAATATTTTAAAATTTATTAGATGTCAAATTCAAACCGTTGATCTTGATTCATATAAAGAGTGATGTGTTTTCATATAAACTTGTAAAATTTGGAGTTCATTCGGTACTCGATCAAGAGATAAAAAAAAAATGAATGAATTTTATAACTATGACATGTTAATTTTAATAAGTTCATGTTTGACATCTTGATTGAATATCAAATAAACTCCAAATTCTATAAAATTTATATGAAAATGCATCGTTCGTTAAATTGAATAAGATCAACGGTTGGATTCGTCATTTTCATTTTTAAATTTTAAAATTTTAGTAAAAAGAGAGTTGAGATATTTGGTGGCATAAAAAATGGTGGCAGTAAAATCTTACTTTACTCTTTAATGAAATATCAATAACACTGAAAGCGTATAAAATTAATACAGTCTTATAAGTCTACTAACAAGTTATGGATATTTTTATTTTACAAAAAGTTTTGTGAATTGATTTAAGAAAGACAAGGATCCTACCTTTTTCTGCTGGTTTATAGTTAGACGTGTTCAAGTTAGTGGAATTCATGAATTTTGTATTCTTTGATGTATAAAAATTATCCACTTTCGTTGCAGTTAACAAATAATTAAATTGTTCTTAGAGGTTGTTTTTCCGTTGAAAGTTTTTACTATTTATTTTTCAAAATTGTACATTTATTTTATATATCAGATGATTTCTTAGTAACAGGAGCAGTTTTATCTGGAGCCATTGAGTGCCCTAGTTTATGGGTCATCAACTCATGTGAAAGTCGGCAAAGTTGCAAGGGCTCACGTGTAAATTTGCAAAAAAAAAAAAGTTGGTTATCTTCTTTACCACTTTTCAATGATTATATACTGTACGATTACTTCAAGAAACACCTTGATTGAAAGGATAGACATTGATGATTGTAAGCATTAGCCACATGAATAATAAAGCATGTATTGAATTTGCAATATAGTACTTGGTGTTTGGTAATTGTTAGATTACTGTCATTTTCCATCTTTTTTCCTATCTGATGGCAACGAAAATGACTCTTTCATAATTTTAATATACTTTTTGAAAGAATTATAAAGAAATACAATAACAATTGTTAGATTGATGTCATTATGGTAATTTTGTGGCAAAGTAGTCTCCGGATAACATTGATTAATAGCTAGTGCGCAACGAAACATTCACACTAACGAAGCAGGACCCCCAAAATTAATATCTAAAATTTATTTTCCTAAAATTAATTATAAAAATAAAATTAAACAAAAATTACTATATGTAGTATTGAGCCGGATAAAATCAATAGCAATGAAAATGCCAATTTTGTTATCATATCAAATATCCTATGGTATTGTGAAATAAAAATAACAAACCATTATACAGCTAACAATCTCTCAAATATTTTTCAGCGAAACACTACATCTGAATTATTTGATCATTTGAAATGCAATTTTTTTATGAGCAGTCCAAATATTATCTATTTTAACAATATATCTAAAGGTGATACGAAGTTACCAAAGAAACTTCTTCCTAGTTGGTTGAGTCAAATCTAGTAGGACCTGTCTGAAGAGGTTTCAAGTTAATTTCTGTGACCTGACAACTTACTTGATTGATTGATAATATAAGCATAATTTGTTCCAGACTTTTTTTTTAGTCAAATCAATCAATAGAAACAAATGTGCTCTAATAAAAGCAACTTTTCTTTAACAAAAAAATAAATAATATTTTATTAGCACATAAAGTATACATGATTTGATTAATGTTTAATTAACCTGATACATATTGTCCTGTTATTCAAATTTGATAAACCTTCCATCCCATTTATTAGGAACTGCCTAGATCTGATGCACCAATTTAAATAATACAGGTCAGTTCTTTAGCTAAAAAAAAAAGTAATCTTTCATTGGCATCCAGGCACACTTTCATAGTTGGTTTCTGCATCGAGAGTTAAAAAAAAGAAAATTGAAGATCTTAAATGTGATATAAAATGAATGTGGAGGTAGCAAATTACATGGCTGTTAAGTGGCCAGTACATGCATCATATCACAAAATGGGACTACCATTAATAATTTTTTTCTTTTTTTAAACTCACAGTGGCAGACAACAGCACCAGATCAACAGATCTAATTAACTTTCAATAATATGGGAAAAGCATAAACATAATCAAGTTGGGTGTTATGAGTGGAGGTTAGTATATTTACGCTCCCCACTTGCCAACTTCATTTTTCCAACACGCCTACCACACCTTAATAAAACAAAATTAAAAAAGAACAATCTTTTTGTTACTTATGACCTCTCAGGAAACTGATATTATGGAACGTATAAACCGCTGATAAAATTGCTTGATTTGCCGTTATTATGTGAGTCAATTTATGTAAAATGCTAATATTTGCAAAAAAAAAAAAGAAAATGATACTTAAAAGTTCAATCTTAATTTGTATTTCAAACTCCAAAAGAGTAGTTAAAATGTGTAGGTCATATGTACAATCGTGCCAAGAGAATTAATTTTCTTATTTATACATTTTGTGAGAGTAGTTGTACGTAGGCGTCAAATTCAACCAATTGCTGTTTAAAACTTATAATAACTAATAATTATGGCTTTGTTTTAATAATTCAACCTGTCAGTAACTCAGTAGAGATTCCCGTGTCCTAAGAAAGACAACAAAGTACTTATTATTTATTATTTTTTTCTGAAGGCTAGCAAAAAGCTAGCAATTTTCATTAAAAAAGAAAAATTTACAAAAGGAAGAAAATAAAACTCAGAACTCATACATGTAATATAATACTGGTACGAAGGAAAAATAAAAACAAGGTCTTTACCTAACAAGTTTACTATCTAGCCGTCAACTACTAACTACTAACAAGTTTACAGCCTAGTTGGTATTAATATCGTACTAATATAAACCTCGCCTAAATCTAATAAACACCTACCAGTCACCAAAATACTTTTTTTTTAAGATAAATTAGGAGTCTAAGTCACCCAACTTATTTTTAAATTAATTAAATGTCTATGAAAACATCCGATCTGGATTTCGAACCTATGATCTTTTACTCAAGGTGACCAAAGTACTTTGTTTTTATCAAAATCTGATTTTCCAAATTTAATAAATTCAATATAACTTATGTTAAACACGGGAGAGATCAAGTGCTATATATTAGACAAGAAAAAATCAAAATTGAATATAAATTTTTTCTGTAAGACGTTCACGGTAATTTACCATGGAATGATTTCACAGTTAAAGACCATTTGGATCACTGCAACTGGTAACCTCATCTTCGTCTTAATTAAAGAATGCCATAAACCAAAATCATGGGCCCAAAATCTCCACTTTCCCAATTTATTGCACGTTGAATAAAAAATGATCGGTATTGATAGTGCTCGCGTTGGCAAGTTATCCAACATAGGAATTATAGTCATTGCAACTCCTTAACATTTTTTATTTTATTCCTACTTAAACTCTGATGTCAAATGGGTCCTTTACATGAGTAAGTTGTAACAGATCCACATTGTCTCAAAAATTTGAGCACAAAACCAAATCAGATTCATATATTCATGTATTATAATCTATAGATAAATTGATGTAATTAATGCCCTTTCATCAATAAAAAAAATAATGATCTATAATTGATTTTAAAATAAGACTTCGAGACTAGTTTTCTCAGCTCGATTTCAGCCATCATCACAGCCATTAATTCATTGTAAATTTAAACCGAAATATATATTTATTTTTCAATCCAAATTATTGATCCATATCGCAGAATTTGTCTTTTTAAATTTAAGTTTAAACTTTTGTCTAGACTTTCTTTCGTTGAGATTTAACATGGATATATATAACCTATAACTTATATATCCCCACAAATAAAATAATTGTTGCCAAATTGCAATATTGGTTTGTTTTGGTCTATCATACAAAAAATATATCTGTATTTTTTCTTTTCCGAAAGCATATATATTCTTTCTCTCGTAGCTACATCAAGAAGTAATTTAATTTCATAGCAATAAATTTCCAAAGGCAAGTTGTTAGATGTCCTTGTCGAAAAATATTGCAACTAGCTAGCTTGATATATGTTTGATCTGAATCACGGTAGACCCATGAGCTATGTCCATCCAACAAGTGGTGCTATTCTGACTTCTTCATTCACGTCCCACTCCAACTCCAAGGCTCCAAATACTACTATGGGGCCGTTTAGATCAAGTGGAAATTCGAGAAATTTTATATTCCTAAGCATAAATTTATTATAAATAATTTAAACTCTTTTATAAAATTACACACTTCTCAATACAAAATTCCTCCTATTCCTAACCGATCCAAAATGCCCCTATTTTCTTTGTTTGGGACTTTCAAGTCAAACCATACACGAGATGAACACGGTAATAACGCTTTCTCGCACTAAATTCTCTCCAACCCACCAAAAATATATGTATGGGCGCCAACTAAACCAATTGTACTTTATCTAAAAGAATGACCTTCACTAATTTTGAAAAATAAGACAGGCAAATAACAAAAATCACAAAAAGAAAAGATGAGATTTCAGTTCAGACCCTCGCAACCGCTAAAGCTCATAATAAGTAACAACCTTTTCTCAATCAATAACATATCTTATTTAAACTATATATATATAATATACTTGTAACTTCAGTCTTTTCTTAGGGTGTGTTTGGATATAGGAAGAAGGAAGAAGAAGAAGAAAGAAGGAAGAAAAAAAATTATAAACAATTCAAACTCTTCACAAAGTTACACACTTCCCAATACTTCTTCCCACTTCTTCCCTTCTTCTCTTCTTCCCACACCTATCCAAACAGAGCCTTAATCAATAACAACTTGTTTTTATTGTCTATAATATACTTGTGAAATTTTTTTTTTTTTGAGAACTATTTTGAGTTGGGCAAGATCTATGTTGCATGGATACTGTACAAGTATCGTATCTTACGGAGATATGAAAATTTTAAAAAATCTCAGATACGCGTGTGTAAATTTTTTAAAATCTAATGAAAATTGTTGTATATGAAAATTTTGAAATTTCTTATTTTCTTTCTTTGTTTTAATCTAATATTTAATTAATAATTTATATATCATTAAATATAATGAGAATTGGTGTGATAATATGTAAGTTTTGATTTTTTTATTTAAAAATCTATAAAACTTTTAATATTTTGTAGTTTAAAATAATCAGATTCCCACCGTGGCGCACCCGATACGAGTATCGGTTAGTCAAATAAATTAAAATAATTAGATTTGCCACATGGAGTATCAGATATGTATCACACGAGTATTTATATCGGGTACATATCCAGTCAGTACGGATACGTACATGTACCGGTGTAACATAGGGAGGATCGAGAAATGTTTATTTTACCTAGCTATATAATCCCTTCAAAAATGATAATGAAAAATCATACCAAACAAAAACAAATTTTTCTTAGATTTGGCTTAGGCATAGAATCTACAGTGGGGAGCATATTTTCTAGAAGATTTTGTTGGACATTATCTTGTGATATTATCATATGAGGCTTCAAAAAGGAACTCCAACTTTGTCACTTTAATTCTAGAAGATTTCGAAAAAGGTGTTCCCAGGTCGGGGTGATTTTGATATTTGATTCAATCAATCAAACTTGAATCAACACTAAACAGATCAACTTTTCTCCGTTTCTCGTAATTACAGGAGATATCCTAGAAGAATTTTTATTCGTATATTATTTTATCATTACACTTTTCATTGCAAATGGCAATTTTTGATAGTGATATTGATTCTGATGTTAGAGAGATCGTTCTGCGTTCATTAATTTTCTAGAGGGAGAGATGTGCAAGCATTTTTGAGTTTGACAGATCAAACAAATCTGTCAATATACTTGCTCAAGAAATATGGCAAGAAAATACAAAATATATATATATATATATATAAAACTAAACTTCAATTTCAATTCGACTTTTCTGTTATGAGCTACATGTAGCTAACTGCCAAACCTATTAGGAATCTTCAACATTCTTTACGAAAGTTATTTAGATAATCCAATTTACTTTCAGATGTATATTGTTAAAGGACTCAAAGGAGTATATTGTTAAAGGTTTAAATGCCAGAATGGTAGATCCATGATTATTACTATATATTTTCTAAAAGTAAAAAAGATTTGAAAGGGGAAGCTGTAATTTGACTAATTTCTCACGTTACTTCTCTAGTGCACCCCCAAAAGATGCATTTGCCCACCAAAGCAAATGATATGTTTGGATCAATAAGAATCTTTAATTTGATGATTATAACACAATAATTATCGTCATTAATTCTATTTGTCTTGTCTGTCTGCACCATAATTTCGGTGGGGTCGTTCTTCTTCATATATTATATAAGCCTGGTTCTTCAAAACCATGCCAATCAATTAACTGGGCTTTATTGGCCCATTTCTAGCTTGTGCATGTGCTTGTCTTTTTGAGTCGTTGAAATGGAATAGTCGTCAATTCCATACAAAACTTTGTATGCAACTAAAACGTGAAATCAGTATGAATTAAAATATAACCATACAAAATTTATGATTTTCTGGGATAGACTACGTCGAGATAAAAATGGCCTAGAGATTATTAGCAAGCATCTTCTATAAAACTATCGGCATCTTCTTATCCATGCTTGCCTGGCAGTCATCTTTTATATCCAATTTTTTGAATTCACGGTGGTCGGAATTAGAAAGATAAATAAAATACAAACATTGATTAGAACTATCAATCCACGAACTACTTTCTTGTGCTCCGAGATGATTGACTGGTTTCCTTGCTTGCTTACCAATGGAAGATCTGTTTATGTCGTAAATAATACAATGCCAGGTTATTCTTATTCAAATTACAAAGAGAAGGGAATAACAACTATCAGGATAATTTGCAAAAATAAAACTGCACAATAATATACAGTCAGAAAGGAGTCCTTTCCGCCCTATCCCCCTGTAGTCTGAATGAGGCAAGCGTCCTTGTGTCAGTATGTCGATCGATTGTGTTGGCATGTGCACAGAACAGCCCAGTGCCACTGGCAGACTACTTTTGGAATAGCCTGAGGTTCCAATCTGGCATTCTCACTCCGGTTAGGTTGACACACTGAGTTCACTTATGGCCTGGTTATATTTGAATAAATTATGGACAGAAATTGAGCATCTCAATCGGAATTTATTCTTTGTTATTTTTTTCTTTTCTTTTTTCGTTTTTGAAGGAGCATATATACCATTTGTAATCACTCAAATTCTGAGGACTCTCTGGGAGTGCACATATATTGAAGAGCATATTTACAACCAAGTTTAAAGCTTATGTATAAAATAATAGGAAGCCCTTTAAGGAGCTGAGGTAAGTTTTTTTTCTTTTTTTAAAGTTTGGGTATTGAGTACCAAGTGAGAGCTATGGGTAAAGCTCCTAAGAAAGCTGGAGCAATGGATTTCATTTTATTTTTTTACAATAAGTATCTTAGAGAAAGCCCCCTATTAGCATAATTGACCAGATATTAGCTTGTATGGTGCAGTTCAATTGCATGTATAATTCTGTAGCAAGGTCGGAAAATGTTCAGATCTGATTATAAATATATTTTAAGGTGATAACCTCACTGGGCCCCAATTTTTCTCTGTAGTCAGAAAGACTTAATTACAATGAGTTATAAATTGGGCCTGAGTACTCTGATTTAGTTATTTATCATTTTCATTTAACTTCATGGCTAGATTTTAGTTGGATTTTCCAGTTGGGTCTTTTCACATATTGGGCTTACAGACTCAAAAAAAAGTTAAAAGTCCTTCACAAATTTTAGTTTAGGGCTTTATGCACATCAAAACTTCTGATGTATAATTTGGAAATAATAACAGTACTCATTTCCAATTTTGCTTTTGTTTCGGTAGGTTGAATTAGGTTGTTCTACTTTCTACAACAAACACTTTCAGACATATTGGCTAATTAAAAAGATTGCTTGCCACTCCACAATGCCTTCAGAGATGTCAAATTTCGTTTTCTTGATCTAATGGAGATATTCACCTAATCTAAAGAGTATGTTGGAACCAGTAGGCTTAAACGAAGATGGATTGGTTTTTCTAAATCTTGTTTATTATAATTAAAATGTTCTTACAAACTGGTGACGCTGTTGCTTGGAAGTTCAATGGAATAATGTTAGATAACTTCAACCCGGAGAACCAGCTCTTGGTCTAGTGGTAAAGAGCAATGCTCCTTGACTCCTTGAGTGAAAGGTCGCAGGTTCGAAACCCGACTGAGGGGTCTTTTATAGACATTTAATTAATTTAAGACCTCCAATTTATCTTAAAAAAAAAAAAGATAACTTCAACCCAGTCATCATGTTTTAATTTATATTGGCACATCTCTGAAGTTGTATTGCAATTTAACGATATTTCCTCAACAAAAACTCTATTTTTCTTTTGAACCACTTCTTTCTTCCCAGCGACTGAATCAAACAAACCAAAAGAGGCAAAAGAAGAAGAAAAAAAGACAAAAATACCTGTCCTTATATTTTCTTTTATAGCGATCACTTTTAGCATTTTCGTTATTTTCTTTTTAGTTTGGTAAACAGAACGCACATGATCCATGCTAATCCAGTGATTTGGTGGGGTGACTTCCGTACGCGTAATAAACTATCCCGGTACGTTGGTACTACGCACAACCTGTCAGTAATAATAAATTGGAAAATAAATACTGGAAGAAGAAGTAGAGTAAATAATGATCAGATTTTCTATATATGTCAGGCGAGGTCTATCATACAATTCCTCTGGAGCTTCTGCTACCCACCTACCTTCCTCTGGTTCTTTAATTTTAAAAAAAAAATTACCGTTATTTAATTACCACACGATAATGAATTTAAACAAACCACAGGAAATCACATACAGTACAAATTGGTTGGGGGGACTTTTTTCAAGGTAAAATCAAGCCAGGAGTAACTGTGGTAGGTGACAGTAAACGACCATAAAACAGTAAAAGGAATAAAAATGTACAATACACATGCCATGAGCATCATTCAGGAAAGGGAAAGCTTTGAATTTTGTCCAATTTATTGAACCCATAAATAAAGGCCAATTTGGGTTGAAATAAGCAATAATGAGTAAAAAATTTAGAAAATGATTTGTACATTCTAACTTTCTTTATGGTTCGTAATTTCTACTTTATTTCAAAAAAGTGAAAAGGAATAAAAATTGAAAACTGTTGCAAGGGCTAAGGAGTACAGTAATGATATAATGTATACAGACAACAAATTTTGGAGCAGCTAAAGCTGGAGGGAGTACAGAATTTCCAAGAAACTCCTCAGTAGGGCAAACAGTATCAGTTCAAAAAGGGCAAAAAAAAGTTTATTAACCCAAGAGAGTTTTAATTTAGTTACACGTACTTGCCTTAGTACATTTAACATGTTTAGAGACATGACACTTATACAACATGGCTCAAATGAATCATTATCATGACACTTTCTGTATGATAAGTGCCGGACTGCACTTCAATGATAAAGAACCTATTCATTTCAAAAATATATGTTATGTACACCATGTACCACTTGTTTTTAATTTTATTAATGAATAGGTTCTTTATAACAATAAGAAGCTTTTAGTCCCAAATAAATTATAATATGTTAGAAATGAATCCCAACCATACTAGAGTCACCAAAATATAAGTATGAAAATAATACTGATTTATAAAAAATAATAACAATTATCTAGTTCACAATTTCCTCCTCAATGAAAAATTACGCAGTTGTCTTAGTCCTATACAATTCCCTCTCAAGCTAACTGCACATGAGATCAGAAAGTATATTATTTTTTTACTGTCATAAAACAAAAAAAATAAAGACGAAAAAGGAAGACTCGCCACTCCAGTGGTACCAAGTGAAACCAATAGTCTAGTACTAAACAGAGGCGAAGAAATATAAACCACACTTCAACCAATCCGAATTTGCTCCCGCGCGGGACCGTCCAGCGCAGCCTACGAACCGTCCGATCTGATCTGGACGGTTCGGGCATATCGATCAGGTTACATGCACGGGACTCCCTTTGCCATTGAAATTAAATCACACAGCTGTGATTTATGCGCCGGACGGTCCCGCGCGGGACCAGATCTCATTTCCACTTCAACCACTCACTCTTTCATAAAAGAAGAAACACAAATGAATATCAGGGGCCATTTTGCACTTATGATTAGGGCTGTCAAACGTGGTATGTGGCAACGGAACAGGCCGTTCCGTTTGCCGTGCCACAAATGAAACGGCACAATTTCGGTGTTTCGTTTGCCGTTCCATTTACCATTTCGCTAAACGGCATGTACAAAATATACGATTTCAATAAACGGCATGTGCTATTCCATTCCACTATCCATTTCGTTTGCCGTTCCATTATCGAAACGTCACAATTTTCGCTGCCACTTACCGTTCCATTTACCGTTAACGTGACGGCATAACGGCGAAACGGTTGCCGTTGACACCCATACAAAAAATCCAAACTAAAGGTGTCCTTCAGCAAGACTCTGTCAGATCCTCCATACCATACCATACCGTACCGATATCCCACAACAACTCTCTCTCTCTCTCTCTCTAAAACGCACAAAGGTGGCACCCTTTCTGTCGCTCTCAACCAAGGTTCTCTCTCTCTCCTCTCTCTCCCTTGACTGTTCAGAGAAGAAGGAGAAAGACCCTCTGTGCACCTTTGTCTCCTTACCCTTTTCTCAACTCCCCATCCCCTTTGCGCCTTAATTTCCTCTATTTCTGAGCTCCATTCAGGTTTTGGATACCCTTTTGCAAAACAGAGTATCGGTTTTCTTGCGTGGAAGCTAGCGCGTGTGTTTTATTCCTCTCTATCTCTCCTCATCTGAACTCCCTAAGTGGGGTTTTAGTGCTTTGTGGGCATCTCCTTTTCGCAGCAGCCTTGTCTAAATCGCCATGATTAAAGCCTTTTCGAGTCTAGAATCTAGAGATTGCTAATTGGAGAAAAGGTGCCAACTTGTCAAGATCGTAGCTGTTACTCTGTAACTCTGCTTCGTCTCTGATCACTGTCAGTTTAGCCCATCTTTTGTCGTCGGAGGGAAATGGGTTCGTTTTAAATTGGTGAAAGACTCGACCAATTTTGGCAACAAGTGCAGAAATGACTTGCGACCTAGAGGTAGACGTTAATGGAGAAGAGACATTCTTCGTCAGCAAGGTACAGTTTTGTGAAATTTTGCATATTTTTGTCTTGTTTTGTTTGTTATCTGAAATTGACTTAATTTGCATAAATATGTCCTGTTTATGGCAGCAAGGTACATTCTTTCCTGTGATAATTTGCATAAATTTGTCTTGTTTTGTTTGTTCTCTGAAATGCGATAAACTAATATAAAATGGGTTTTTGTTTGTTTCTTGTTAGGAATTAGGCATGCATTCCAAGACTGAATTTGTTTCAATATTTGTTTTCTTGCGTGGACTTTACTAACTTGTTCTTTTGCATCCCGTGATAGCTCTGTTGTTTCTATTCTGTAATTGTGTGTGTGCTATCTATCCCAATTCGGCTTGATCCAAAAAAACTGAACAGTTCTACTCTGCTTATTTTCTCAGTTAAATGCTCTTTCTTATCTCTCTCTACTGGGCATGGTTTTACAACTGCCTTCTAGTCTCCAGTTCTCAGTGTTTTTCATGTCAGACGGAGGATCTTTTTGTTTGCTTATAGGTAGGATTTGTACAAAGAAATATATAGTATTTTCTAAGCATGAAACTAAAAGTTTAATAAAGTCGAGGGTTTCTATAAACATGTCAAAGAAGAAACGAACTATATTACTAAAAAATTTCAAGGACTTTATTGAACTGAAAGTTATCACTCAACATGCCAAATAGGAAACTTTAGAAACCAACTTCAATTGCAAGTTCGGATATTTCTCTGCACAGTTTGTTAATTAGTCTCTATACTCACTCACATGGTAAGTTTAAAAAAAATACTCAAACGGGAACGTGGGATCCAGGAACCTGTATGATTTAATTATAATAGTTAGGTTTGATGCTTCTAAGGTTCTAATATGTGAACTTTTATTTTTTTTTCTTTTTTACATTGATAGATGTCGAGTAAAGATTTTAATTCTGTTAGCATATCAAATCAATGCCAACATTCTTCTCTGCTCTATTCATAGAGAACCATGGGATTTAGTGCCATATGCTTTTCATTTAATTTTTATCTGCTTTTTTTCCCGATTATTATTCAGTAGTTTGAACTTTGATTCTTTGAACATGGCTTTTTTTTGCTATCATTTATGACTGGTTTGTTGGTTCCATTATTACAATTCTTTCCCCTTCTCTCTCACAATAAATGCGAGCTCGTGGGTCTGGGATGATTGTTTCTTATCCAAATCTGTTAATTATTTAAAGCAATCAGACATATATTTCATTTACACCGAAATATGAAATTACCTTTGTTATTTCAATACATGCATATTTAATGATAATATAGCTAAACTTTACCAAATTACTCCTCAGATGTTACCTTCAACATTAATTAGGAGACACAAACATTCTCTCTCCATTTAGTTTCTTCACAATCTAATTACTGTTTTACAAACTTTTCTCAGGAAATTTTATCCTCTTTCTCTTACCGAATCAAAAGCTTATTCACCACATTACCTACCGTAGAACCAGTTACATTTCCCTTGAAAGTGATTCTACATGAATTTCCTGGTGGGGCTGAGGCATTTGAGCTTTTTGTCCAGTATTGTTACAGCTTTGGGAATTTTCAGATAACCCCCTGCAACATCTTAACTCTTTTCTGTGCTGGGAGTTTCATGGATACTAGTGAAACCAATCTGACAAACTTCAGAGAATACCTTGAATCAATTCAAACTTGGTCTTGGTTTGATTTAGTTACTGGGTTGAAGCAATGCCAGGAAACATTTCCTCTTTCTGAAACACTTGGCCTGTTTGAAAAGGTCACAGGGGCTATTTTAGAAAAAGTGGCTTTTTCTAATGACACTACTCCCATGGATGCATCTCCTGATAGCTCTATGTATCGATTTTCTTGTGATACAAAAAGTACAATTAGCACAAAAAATGGTACCAATTCAAGGAACTGGTGGTTTGAAGATCTCTTGTTTCTAAAGCCTGAAATTTTGGAGAGAGTTGTTAGAATCATGGTATTACACAAATTTGATCATGGCATAACTGCTAGATTTTTGTTTTACTATATAAAATCCGGGCTGTCCTGTCTCACAATTGAGGAGAAAAAATTTGCAATAGAGGCCACAATTGGGTTACTGGATTCTCTCAATAGGGAGTCACTGTCTTGCAGGGGCTTATTTGGGATATTAAGTGTTTCTGCTCCTCTGAAGATAAATATATCTCATAGAGACAAATTGGAAGCCATGATAGGTTGCAAAATTTACCAAGCAACCTTAGATAATTTGTTGATCCCAGCCCCAATGGGATCGGGTAGCTTGTATGATGTGAATTTGGTGTTAAGGTTTTTGTGTTATTTTTCAAAAAGTATAATGTGTGAAGTTATACCAAGGCTGAAGAAGGTCGGATCATTGATGGACTTGTATTTGGCTGAGGTGGCACCCGATCCAGCGTTGAAACCCGCAAAATTTGCCGAGTTGACCTCAGCTTTGCCTCCCTTAGCTAGAGACTGCCACGACTCTTTGTATCGAGCTATTGATATCTTTTTCCAGGTACTTTGATATCATTTGTTATTATTATGTGTGTTTTATTCCTTTAGAATTTTGTCCATATAAAGCTCAATGACTTGATTAACAACATTTGATGATATAGTATTCATTTCGAGTTATTTTCATAGTTTGCAGTGAATCTAATTAGCACCATTCTGTTAACCTTCACATTGATGAAAGTCTTTTGTAAATTATTAGGTTCATAGTCGTTTAACCGAGGAAGAGAAGACCAAGATTTGCAGTGCTATAAGTTATGAGAAACTCACTTCTGACTGCTGCAAACAACTCACAAAAAACCCAAAGTTCCCGCCAAGAACTGCAATTCGAGCTCTTGCATCTCAGCACTCAATGCTCAAAACCCTCTTGCATGAACCAAATTCACAACCCCTGAATTCAATCTCGAGCAACTACGATGACGACCAAGTGATATTGTATGCAAAAAGGGTTGATCTCACAATGGAGAATGAGAATCTCAAGGCAGTTTTAGAAGGCATGCATTGGAGAGTCATGGAGTTGGAGAAGATTTGTGGGAAGTTGAAGGGGCAAATGGCAAATATGAAGAATACTAGAAAGCATAACTCTATTATGTGTAGATCATCACTGCCTAGGCTTTGTTCTTGATAAAGTAGCTTGATTGCGGAGTTATAAAATTTTTATATGTATCTTTGTGCATATAGCCTGCTTGTATGCTGTTCTATGAGATGTTTATTATTTGTGCATAAATTTTGAGGTGGTTCACATGGTTGAAGTATCTTTGCTCTTAATATAGAATCTGAGCTTAAGCATATGGTTCTAGCAACAAATATTTTGGTTATGTAGTGTTTGAATATAGTACTTATCAATAAAAAAGAAGTGTCAAATACTCACCATGTTTACTATATTTCGTCAATCATTGAAAACCGAATGTATGAGTTCATCTCACAGTGGTACATATGTTGGATTGATTTAGATCATTTGTCGTGTGGGACATGGAATTAGTTGGATAATTAATGCTAAGATAAAATTAATGTTACCTTTGTTGGATTAATTAAGCACCATGGTTATAGTGTAAATTAATATATTATCACAACCAAAACATTGTTCTTTATAAAAAAAAAATGATTTCTTATCTATGATGTTTTGCTAATTAAATTATATATAAGGTGTTTATAAATTTTCGTGCATAGCAAAATGCTTGGAGTGATGTTGAAGTTAGTGTTTGAAATTTTTTGAACTTCTGTTTTGTTTGCGTAATTGCGTTCCTTTTTTCTGTGTCTTCCACATTGCATGATCTACAAATATTAAATGGTACGCCAAAAGAGAAAGGTTTTCTTTAGTACACTTGAAGGTTATCATCTCACAAGATAGAAAAAAATAAAGAATAATATGTTGGGGTTCAAAATTTATTTATGCTGGGGTTGAAAATTAATATTTTGAAATATATAAAGAGTTCCTTTATATTATTATATACCTATACTACATGTTATGTAGGATTCCTTGTACTTAATTGTGAAAAAGGCCGACAAAGATATGACACAAGTTGACTTGGTATTATGCATGGGCTTTTATAGGCTTGTGCATACATGATACATGCACATGTCTCCTAAAATAACACCAAAAATTTTTAAAAAAAATAACAATCTGGTACCATTTTATTATAATTGCAACTCTGCATTATTAGGTAAAAGAGACTTAAGAACCAGATCTTGGTGTAATGGTAAAAAGCAATGCATCTTGACTTCTTGAGTGAAAAGTCGCAGGTTCTAAATCCAGATGAGGGTCTTTTATAGACATTTAATTTAAAAATAAGTTGGGTGGCTTAGATCTCCAATTTATCTTAAAAAAAAGGTAAAAGAGAGTTCTCAATTGAGGGAGAATATATTTTGTGACTTAAACATTCGAGGTGGTATCTAAACTGTCTGATTATAATCGTAGGTCATGACTTCGGACGATCTAAACTGTCTGATCATAATGATAGACATTTCTACTCAAAAATTGAGTTGATCAATTCAGATGATCATGATCTAGACCGTCTACAATTATGAACAAAGGAAATAGGCGGCTTTAAAGTTCGCAATGAAGTAATGAACGGTCCGGATTTTGTCCAATTCCTTGGATCCTTTCAAAAAGATGTTAGTTGTAGTTGAGGGGCATCTACCTGGGGGGCTCTTAGTAAATTAATTAAAAAGTGCACATGAAAGCATGGTACCTCAGGGGGATCTTGGTAAATTAATCAAATGAACATGAAAGCATGGTATCATAATGTCATGTGACAAGTGTATGGAGGTCCAGTCATCTTGCACTGAGGTATATATATACATATACACAACCTGCCATAAAACAGATCATTTGTTCCATAACCTCACAAAGACTTGTTCAATGGCTTCTCTTGTTTTCTCTTTACCTTAATTGGTTCTGAAAGTCATTGAGGCATGTGTGATGTGTCCACTAAGAGTGTAAATTTAATTAAACAATTATAAATTAAAATATTATATATTATTAATTTGTTGTTTGTTGGCTTTTTAAGAAATGAACTTTAGCAATTGTATGAGGACATTTTCAGCCAACAGTTTTAAGTAGTTCCATCTAGGTAAGCCAACCTACATGCAATTTTCATGGATAGAACTCTAATCATGCTTCTTCAACTTTTAACGAACAAAAAACATCCATATGGAGGCTTTTCATGCAAAGATTGTGACATCAGAATTCTATAAACTTAGTCTCTGATTACTTTCATACTTTCTGTGGTCCCAAATTTGGATGGATACAACTCTATGCATGCTTTTTCGTGCTTGGGAAAATGTATTCACAATTCGTTGTGGTCCCAAATAGAAAACAAAATTTTTTTTCAGAGAAAAATTAATGTTAGTACCTTAATTAAAACTAATAATTCGGAAAAATAAGAAAAAAAAAATAGAGCAACTTAAAATACTACTGTTTATATTTTCAGAAAAATCTATATGTGAATATCCAATTGAAAGAATTTCCATAATTTTAGGGAAGCTTGGTAAGTGTCTTTGAAAAAGGAAAAAAAATATGTAAAAAATAATTTTAGCAAAGCTTTCCACAATTGTCATGTTAATTCTTGAAGGAAAAATGAAAATTTAAGTTTCTTTTTTGTTTTGAAAAAGGCAGGGCACATATCTACTAGTATCTAGAAATAGAAAATAATTATGCAAGATTCAGTGGTACCATAACCGGTTGGTACCAATAGATTCCTAGGCTAACTCTCAGATAATCAATCATGTCTTTGGCTGCAACACCATCAGCCATCGACTTCAATCTAACAGTATCAACCCAAACAACCAACCAAACCAGTATGTTAGAAAACGACCTTGGTGATCAGTTGAAGTCGTTGGTACATCATTTTTTTAATATTTTGAACACGTACATTTTGCTATCAGAATTAATCTGATCGTCGCATTTGATTAATTGACAGGTTAGTTTGATGAATTGTGCAATATTGTTGGGAGAAGTTCTTCATTATGCAATATATATGAGCTCTGCTTTTGATAGTCTAGGATTGCATAAGAGTAATGCTAGAATCAAACATATAGGACATCCAACACGATTCAAAAAGTTAACTGTTAAAAATTCAAATGGCCGATTCGAACCGCTCAATATGATCTATATATTAAACTACCCTTGCAAATCAAATTTTATAATTTTTCAAATTTTCTAACTATTTTTTTTCGAATTTTAAAAATTGGAGGGTTCATAACTTTTTAGATTGAGTATTTTCAAAAATTTCAAAAAAATAGTAAAAAAATCTGAAAAAATATAAAATTTGATCCCAATAAAAATTTTATTATGAAGAACAATTTGAGCGGTTCAGATCGACTATTTTAATCTCAAAAAATGAAATTTTATCATGTTAGACGAATGCTTGTGTCTAACATGTTGGACACTAGCCACTCCCTACATATGAGCTCTATGTTATTTCTTTTTATTTGGATAAGCAGAAAATTTTCTATGATTTTTAGTGTTTGCTAATTTCTATCTGAAAACGTTCTATCATCGCAGTTTATACCGTAACAAAATAAAACTACCTGCAAGACTGCAACTACGCCTTCAATAATTTATATATTTTTTTCAAAAAATTAAAACTATATTTCAGATTTTTGGCTCCGAAACAAAGATATTTGCAAAAAAGAATGAATATTTGATGTTGATGCTATCAAATACAAAATGACATAAAAAAATGTACTTAATAACAACATAAATAACATATTGACCGAGGCTGATAAAGACAATTACCGCAGTAATCTTTCGTTTTTGACCAGCTAGTCCAAATCAGCACTAACTATAACTTCTATTTTGTTTCTCACCTTCCCCTGCCGTCGGCCCATCCACCAACCGTAGGATTGTCAATGGATAGGATACGATACGGTAGAGACATTTTTCATACCCGTACTCATTAAAATTTTCTTTATTCATATCCTACCCTTACCCGTTAAAATTTGACTTTATCCGTATCCTATCCTTACCCGTTAAGAATTAACGGTAAGAGTAGAATAACGGTAGAAAATGAGTAATAATATTAATAACTCAATGAAAAAATATTATACAATAGGGATAAATAAATATTATCAGATAAATATATTAATAAAGTGCAATATTGAATAATACTTTAAATATAATAAAATCATATTATATCTTCTCATGTCAATTGTCACAAAAAAATTACATCACTAATTACTAATTATACAATATTTTCTCAAATGACAACTGAGAAGAAAGGATCTTCTGAAAAAATTTATTATTTTTTTAATGTAGCCCGTGAATGAAAAAATATAATTAACATATCAATTGAGTCTTACCATTATAACTTTCCAATTTAACGCAATATTATTTCAATCAAATCTTATAATTTAATTGCCTAGTTTAATTATTAACATAAATCTTACAAATATATGTTTGGAATTTTAGTTTGTTATTAACAATATTAATTGATCTTGTAATTATATTTTTTGGTTATGATAAAGATTAACGGTACGGGTAATTAACGAATACGAAATAGCCTTACCCATACCCTTACTCAATAAATTAACGAAAATTTTCTTTTATCCATATTCCATACCCATACCCGATAACTTAACGAAAATAAAACCTTACCCATACCCGTCTTATCGAATACGATACGGATAGGGTAAACGGTTAAAAGGATACCATTGACAGCCCTAACCAACCGCCCCTCCTTCCCCACACCTATCCCACCCCGTTAATTTAAAAGCATAATTATCAAGAAAACTAAGATAATTAATAAGACAATTAACTAACTAACTAATAAAACTAACAAGTCATTTGACAAAACTAATTAATGAGATAAATAACATAACTGTTCGTTCACCTATATTGTCTATTTATTATATTCGTCCACATCTAGTCATATAGTCTGTTTAATATGTTCATATATATATTTATATTTGTTTAATTCATACATAAGATAAGAAAGATTCATATTAATAGTTAAAATTAAATGGTTATAGTATTCTATGTGAATGATTTGATGATATCTCATTAATGATATATGATTATTGTAAATAATTGATAACTTAAGTTGTCTTGTAGACCTTGAAACTTAGCTTAACAATTTTGATGATATCTCCTATTTGCATATGACCGTGTCATAATTTCGGTAAAGTTAGAGGGCCAAAACTGAACATTGTAATGATCATGGTAAAATAAATAAATAAATAAACACAATAATAAGTTAATAATTGCCCGAAAATACAGCCTAAAACAAACGAGGCTAACAATGTACAAAAAGTAATTGTAGCCTATAAAAAAAAGGAAGTACAGAACCCAACAGATAGGTAAAAAGCATGAAAAAAAAAATTAAAAAATAAGAAGAAGCGAGTAATGCGCCAACGGTCACGCTACGTTTTGTTAATTCCATCCCCTCCCCACGCATTTAATGCTCGCATCAAATTTCCATGCTTTGTCTGATACCATGTTTTTTTTCACACCTCAAGACTACACAGTAGGAGCTTCCTCTGTTACGGAGAGAAGGTTTTAAAAATTTTGATGCCTCAAAATTAGATTTATTGTTTCCTTCAGTTCAAATCTTTTGACCGGACGGTACATTACCCATTTACTCCAATAATAATTTATTACTATATTTATCCGAGTCATACAGTCAGAAGAGAAGGATATGAGTTATTCAGTTTATTTGAATTTTTTTTTAAAATTTGAAAACGTAGAGTCCACCACCAATAACTACTAACTTCATTGTTATTCTAAAGTGTATGAATTTAAAATTTCTTTTTGAATAAAAATGAGGGTCAAGCCCTCATCTTTTCATTAATAAAAAGAGTACAAATTCAGCTAGTTGCTAAATTAGAAAAAAAATATTAATAAAAGAAAAAAAAACAACAGAATAAAATTCAATTTCTTTTAAAAACATCTAGTTTTAATTTTTTTTCCCCATTTGAAGCATGAATATAAACTATTTTTGGTCAAGTGTGTTAGTGGTTTTGGCTGGATTTTTATGCCGTCTTATTGTGAACCTAACTTAACTGTTAATTAATTGGATGAGAAAATTACACAGGTATTTACCAAAGAAATACTAGGAATAGGCCTTGTTGATAATTCATACACATGAACAAATTAGAGTAAATGCGCATCGATCCCGATTGTGTGAATTTTGCACCATAGTAAAAAAGATAAAACAAAAAAAATGAGCAATTATGGGTTAATGATTTGAAATCCAAACATCAATAGAGAGAAGCTCAAAAGACGAAGCAAAATGTCACACGGTGTTTAGCCCCGTACTTGAGCCGATGTGGCATCCCAATGGTTGCGAATTCCCTTCGGATTCACCGTTAATGGATCATCTCCAGTAGTATTTTTTTTTCAGCCACATGTATTATGGATTCACGAATACAATTTTTGTAAAGTAATATAGTATGTAGGGCTTAGTATATCTTCCATTTGTTATGTGAAATTTGTTTAATACTTTATTTCTGCTAATCTAAAATTACAATATTTGTTTGTTTGGTTTAATTTTAACAGTAGTCGATTAACATTTAATTCATTGATTCAAGAGACTAGAGAGACTAAAAATTATTTTGTGGTTTTGCACTATTTATTCTCCTTGATAATTTTTATTAATTAGAAACATGTTGATAATAGTATGTCAAAAACTAGCATACACATTTTGATTAACTTTAATTTAATATTTATTATAATTTTATTTTGTATCTATATAGTAATGTGATAGCAAATTTTAAAACTAGGTTGCAAGGTGTATTCATTCCTATCATCACTTCATAGGTGTGGTGACTTTTCTTAAATTATTTTTTTTATAAAAAATATTAATTTTTAGGAATAAAATTCAGAACTAATATATTATTTTGGCTTTTTTCCCCTTATTACAAACTAAAGGTGTCACCTTGTTTCAATATATATATATATATATATATATATAGAGAGAGAGAGAGAGAGAGAGAGAGAGAATATATATATAGAGAGAAAGCCTTCAATCAAAGCGTTTTGACCGGAGTCCCGGTTAAACCCCGTCAAATCTCAATGTTGAAAATTCAAATGACCGATCCAAACCGTCAAATATGATCTCCATAATGAAATCTCCTTACCAACCAAATTTTTCATTTTTTTGAAATTTTTAAGTATTTTTTTCGGATTTTAAAAAATCGTTAATCTAATTTGTTCTAAACCCTACAAAAATTGCTGTTTTTGAAAATCCGAAAAAAATACTTAAAAAATTAAAAAAATGAAAATTTTGGTCGGCAAGGAGATTTCAATATGGAGATCATATTTGACGGTTCGGATCGGTCATTTGAACTTTCAAAATTGAGAACTGACGGGGTTTAACTAAGACTCCGGTCAAAGCGCTTTGATTGAATCCATTCTCATATATATATATGTTAGGAAGTGTGTAATTTTTAATTTTTAGTGCTAATTACAAGCTAATTAACCAATTAAACATCACACACATAAAGATCTAGCACAAAAGCCATTCACACAAGAGAAAGGGTGGATTTTTACCTCTCTTGGTATAGCAACCAAGAGGCTTGAATCCTTGGCTTTGGAGTCGATCGAGAGCTCTCCAAACACCTCCTATTCGCGGCGCCTCGAGTCCACTATGGTATTAACCAAGTTCTTCTCAATTCGTGCTAGCGAAGAGAAGAACGAGTCTAATCCCAAGCGTTCCCTTTCTTCAACCAAAGAACCAAACCAATTTGTGGGAGAGAGGGATGCTCAACACAAGAGCTTGAGGGGAGAGGAGATGAGGGGGGCGGCGCACCCAAAGTGGGGGGCAAGGTGGCGGCTAGGATGAGAGGAGAGAGAAGAGAGCCAAGGAGCCTCCAATAGGTGCCTTATATAGCCTCTTAACCCTAGCTAGGAGTTCACACTATTTACAAGTGTGCCACTCCCACCTACCACCATCATGGCCGGCCTACTAGTGGGCCTCTTTGGGCCACTAGTCCATCTCCAATTTGTCCCTTAATTCTATTAATTAAAGGCCCACTCAAAGCTATTTAATTTTGGACATTTAATTTACCAATAAATTAAAGTCCAAATAACTTAATTAAATTAAGTGTGTTGTTTATATATAATTATTAACTTAATAATAATTATTTAGAGATTTGACAATGCATTAATTTATTTCTATATGATCCATTTGACTTAATTAATTATAACGGTCCATAACGCTATTTAATTAATTAATCAACTTATCATATTTTGCAATACTCATTATTGCAAATAAATAAATAATGCACGTATGATTAAATACCAATTTTGTGTGATCCTTTGAGGATTTATGCTATGTTGGACATGGAATTAAATTCCAATAATCATAAGCGGTATCTAGCAACACGTTATGATTCTCAATTCGCATAAATAGTGTACAGCTACAAAATTTCAATCCTGCATAAGAGAACAATTATGTTTCTCTATTTTGATTCTTATGTCACACGATATCATCGTATAATCCAAGATAGGAACGTGTCATTCTTGCAGATTATACGTTTCTTGATCTAGAGATAATTGTATCAGTTGCTAGCAAACAATCTATCTCCATCAAGGGGCCCAAGCAGATATCGTCACTCACTAAGTGAATTAATGAGGGACATACGGTTTTCTTGATAATTAGCTTTTCCCCGCACAATTCAAGAATACTTAAATCAAGTCCGTATAGCAGCCTTTATCAGGAATCAGCGGTAGACATGATTTATAGCATCTATCCTCATGTGGAAAAGATAATCATCTCAAACTTAGAACCAAAATCATAACGAAATAAATAATGACACGTAACACAATCCATACATTTATTTCGTGGGGTCCAGTCATGTACTATGTTCTATAACATATACATATGCAATCAAGTTGGTTACTCTTAACCTATGATTTATAGAACTTAATCATCACTTAACTTGCATACTAATCTTATTGATAATTAATGTCCTTTGTTAATTATCAAGATTATGGACTTTTAGATTTATCGTTGTCATTTACTACTAAATGAATAACAGTGATCTATAATTCAGATCCTCAACCTGAATGAACTGTCAACGAGTAAATCAAAGAACAAATGATCTAAAATCACCAATAACATAAACTATAGAAGTAGCCTAATAATATTGGCTTCTAGGACATATCTCAAACATATATATATATATATATATATATATATATATATATATATATATATATATATATATATATATATATATATATATAATGGCTAACGTGCCATCTATGGCACGGAGGGTCCCGTGCCATCAAGTCATTTTTCGAGATCCAAAATTCAAACGATCAATCCAAACCGTTCAAGTTGTTCTCCATATTGAAATATCTTTGGAGACCAAATTTTATATTTTTTCGAATTTTTTGCTATTTATTATGATATTTTTAAAAACATTATGATTAGAGTATTTCAGGCCCTCCAATTTGAAAATATTATAATAAATAGCAAAAAAATTTGAAAAAATGTAAAATTTTGTCTTCAAAGGAATTTCAATTTTTTTATCAACTTGAACGGTTTGGATCGACCGTTTGACTTCTGAATTTCGAAAAACGAGCCGATAGAAAATTGATGGCACGTGCCATCGATGGCGCGTTAGCCATTATATATATATATATATATATATATATATATATATATATATATATAGATAGATATATAACAAAATAATTCTTGATTAATAAAGTCATTTTATGATCTCAAAATGACAATAAATCGTAGTAAATAAAATGTGTAACAAAGCAAAATTTTTCGATTGTACATATTAGTAGTTTTAACGTTACTGCAGGAGAAAGATGCAACATATATGCGTGATAACGACAAATCTGGAGATCAAGAGTTCCAAAATGACTGGAGATGATAGGCACTAGTCTTTTGGTCTGGTCTAACTGTACAAAGTGATGGGTCTTATTTTGAAGTGTGTGTTTGTGGGCAGTTGAACCAAAATTTATTTTTATTTTTATCGCAGTGTTTTGTCGGGCAACTTTACAGTGTAACCCAAAAGAAATATTTTATCTGTCCTGCCTTTTCGACAAATTTTTTTTTTTAAATGTTATACTAAGGTTATATAGATTTAGGACTTTGGATGGATTATAATACAAGGCATGCTTGACCTCCCTTGAAGCAAGCATCTGCACATGGTTAGTTGACTGCTTAAATTATATTATTTTATATAAGAAACATCTTCTCTTGTTGGTGCAATTAGATCTCGCTTGATTAAGAAGCAGTGTCAATATATCCTTTGTGTTATAATTTATACATGTTCATGGTTAATCTTATTTTTTTTCTCCCCTGTATATGATTTATATTGT
The DNA here is from genome assembly GCA_028095005.1 of Rhynchospora pubera. Taxonomy (NCBI): domain Eukaryota; kingdom Viridiplantae; phylum Streptophyta; class Magnoliopsida; order Poales; family Cyperaceae; genus Rhynchospora; species Rhynchospora pubera. Next base: position 9,349,815 of record CM051463.1, on the reverse strand, counting down.
TATTTTATGTTTATATTAGATATGAAGTTAGTGTAAAAAGGAAGAGGATCCTTTACCAAAAATTGAAGTTTTCAGTTAATATTGCTTTATATCTCACTACTTAAACAAAAAAAAAATCATACAACAAGTTAAATTAATTGAAAGAAGAGTAAGGTTCTGGTGCCATCATTTTTTGGTGCAAATAAATGTCACAACTTTATATTTCATTAACATTTAAAAATTTTAAAATTCAAATTTTGAATTTAAACTGTTGATTTTGTTAATTTTAATGAACGATGAGTTTCTGTATAAGTTATATAAAATTTAGAATCGATTTGATACTTGATCAGGTTAACCCATGAACATCTTAAAATTAATTAAGCTATCATAGTTAACCGGGATTTTTTTCATGGTTTGACCTCTTGATTAGTATCTAAATCGAGTCAAAATTTTTATAATTTATACGAAAACACATCGCTCGTTAAAATTAACAAGATAAGCATTCAGATTTAAAATTTGAATTTTAAAAAATTTAAAATATTGATGACATATGATATTGTATCTAATGGCACAAAAAAATAGTGGCACTAGAATCTTACTTAAAAAAGATATGGTGTCGTCTTACCATGATAATAATTGGGAAACATTTAAAATCCTATTTGTTTATGCAATAAGGGGCTGCATAACTCACTACGCAATAAACTATTGGGTGATTTAGATTTATACCACTGTAAATATTTGAAATTGGGGATATGCCATCACTAAACGACAAATTATTTTTTTTGCCACTATAAAATTATAAAAATTAGTTTTTTGCCATCGAACAATTTTTTGACAATTTTACCCTTTTAAATATGGCATATGCCACTATAAAACTTGAAAATTAGTAATATGCCATCGCAAAAATTATAATTAGTTTTATGCCATTAAAATTCATTAACAATTAGTTTTATCAACTTAATACAAATTATTACAAATTCTAATTAGTAATATATTATTAGTTTTTATGTGAAAAAAATAAATAAGCATTATTATAGCGATGTTTTGTTTTTTGTTTTGTTTAGAATTAAAGTGACTATCACATGCATATATGCGTTCCAATATAACAATTCATTAGGATTCATACAAATTTGAAATGAGCAAGAAAGAAAACTTATTGTCAAATTTAATTTGGTAAACATGAACGCCGTTTATTTTTAATAAGGGTTAATTTTGTCATTGAAAAAAATTAATGACAAATTTGGTAATGGCATTTTAGAATTTAGTATGTTTTTGGAAAAATAGTGGCACAAAACTAATTTTAGCAATTCTATAATGGCATAAATTTAATTAGCAATTTAAGAAGGACAATTCTCTAATTAACAAAATTCACAGTGGCGTAAAACTAATTATCTCGTTTATTATAGAATGGTGCATTAACTCATTACATCTAAGGAGGCAGAATAACTAATGCAAACGATCTCTCCACTGTAAATTTCTAGTTGTACCACTTTCATTAATTTCTGACCAAACATTTTAGTATTTTCAAGAATATTTTAGTCTTTTTATATGAATATATGCATGCATAAATTATTTTTCCTTATTCCATAACTACATTTGCATTACATAACATTACATAAGCGCTTATGTTATTTAAACAATGCAACTATTTATTTCGCAATCAAACACCCCAAAGTAGTTGAACTATTTTTCAAGGAAAAAAACTTTTTTAATATAAAATATTTACAATAAAAGTAAATATAGGAATTAATGCAAAAATATATTCTGTACAATATTCTGGTGCATGCATCTTTATTATATTGATGGTGTTATTTAAATGCCATAGAGACCGTTGCTTGCTAAAATAGCAAACATAGAGTCAGAACGCATAGAGCAGAGCGCTAAAAGGAGGAAGACTGAGAGAGCATGGGCACGAGCTGACATGGATCCACTGATTGCCTCGAGATTCCCACACGTGTTGATGACGTAACCTCGCACGTGGGAAATCGGGTCCAAACCCTAAATTACCCGCTAAAGTCCCCGAATTTCTTGTGTTTCTAGCCGTGACAATTTATTATGTTGGTTTATTTATTTATTTATTTTTTTAAGATAAATTGGAGGTCTAAACCATCCAACTTATTTTTAAATTAAATGTCTATGAAAAATCCCCCAGTCGGGTTTCGAACCTGCGACCTTTCACTCAAGAAGTGAAGATGCATTGCTCATTGCCACTAGACCAAGAGCTGGCTCTCATTTATTTATTTTTTTATCTTGAGCTTAGTGTATTGTGATTTTGCTCATGAAAGTAGGAGGGTAAGTTAATCAAAATTTACCCCAAGCTGATGGGATCATTTTTTTTTATCAGAGTTTCATCCAAAAAATTAAATTATAAAAAATAAATATATGTTCATGCATGAAAATTGAAATATTTGTACACTAAAACATTGTTAATCAATACAGATCATTGATGGGTGAGGTGCAATTTATCCAATAAGAAAAGTGCTAAGTTATCATTTTAATAGTTGGATTGATGGGTCGCCTAATTTTTAATATAAAACTTGTGACCTAAGTTTGGAATCAAAACATTTGCAATGCCATGCTTTACTTTATAACTTCGTCCTTGGGAATGCGTTAATGGAACATGAGTAAATATTTGTTTATTAGTGCTGAACTTCAATGCAAAGGTTGCTTCCAATGGAATGTTCAGATTGACCAAGCACACTTGTTTGTTAAGTGAGAGTGTGGGTGTTTGGCTTTTAATGTTCTGTTGACCAAATGCATTACATCTGTATTATTTTGTATTATCAACTTTAGAAGTTTTGCATATACATCCAACTAGGGGTGTTTAAAGTATAAAACGGTAACGGAATAAGCAGGGGCAAAGCCTGGAAAAATAATATGAGTAGGACCAATCTATAAATTTTACTTTTTGAAGGGGCCATTCTACATATTTGTTCATACTTTTATACAATTTGCCTTGTAAATTTTAGTAAAATTTAAAAATATGGGGAGGCCAAGTCCACTGAGGCCCCTGCCTTAGCTCCGCCCCTGGGAATAAGGCATTTCTGTGTACCGTTTCATTCCAATAACGGTACAATCTGTATTTCATTTTTCATTTCGTTTTAGAAACAAAACATATTTTTGTTCCCTCAGTCGTTCCGTTTTGACATAACGGAATAGAACAACAAATAACAATTGTTCCATCAACATGTAATTTAATATTGTGTTTAAATGAATGCCGGATAAGATATTCCGTTTACCGGCAAACAATCCCTTTTGGTTCGTTCTGCTTCGACGGAACAGAACTACAAAATGAATGACGGTATACCGTAAACAGGTCTACACAAAACTATTGAACGGCTAAGACTAGCCGCTTAGTTAGACGTACAGTTATATCCTTAAGGTTTTTTTTTTTTTTTTTTGAATGGGTTACTTATATCCTTAAGGCTCCGTTTGGATTGGTTAGGAAGAAGGAATATGAGAAGAAAGAAGAAAAAATTTATTATAAACAATCCAAACTCTTAACAAATTTACACACTTCCCAATACTTCTTCTCACTTCTTCCTTTCTTCCCTTCTTCCCACACCTATCCAAACAGAACCTAAGGTAGTTAGAATTTATGTATAGATATGCAGAGTGCACGTTGGGCTGTCCGATATACATTATATATTTATAATCAATAATGAATAATTTGACTATATTTATAATATTCTCGATATGAATTAACAACAGAAGAGGAGGAGGAGGATGACGATAATAATAATAATAATAATAATAATAATAATAATAATAATAATAATATAAATATCTAGTTTTTATTTTTTTATTTTTTTGTCTTATTGATGACGATCCTATTTTAATATTGTTATTTTAGTCTAATTTATCATTAAAATTGCTGTCAATTTTATATGATTCGAAAAAAAAGGGTAAATATTTATATAAATGATTTTTTTTTCAAATGATTTGTACATATACATCCGTATCATGAAAGTCAAGGAAGACAGTTACCACAATTTGAACAACATGATGAATTTGGTGTTGGAATTCAAATTGTTATTCATTTTATATTTTTGATAAAGGAGGCGAAATAATTTTATAGTTTTGTTTCACACATAATTTTCTTCCCGAACATTATTTCATTTTTAAATTGAGTTTTTAGTTAACCGGATACCCGCAGAATAAGATGAAAATTGATTACTGTCATTTGCAGTTTTGCCATCGCTTCAATATAATGAACATATAAATGAGCAAAGTGAACACATAAAACTAATAAGTTCAATAAAAATAAGTTGAATATGCATATAAAAATCTGAACAATGGATGACAAAATTTTTATATATTTTTTTGTATATGTTCACTTTGATTAAATATGACAGTTATGTGGTCACTTTGCTCAAGAGATGATAACCGATTGTAAAATTTCATATGACAGTTATCACCACCTTATTTATTTCATGTGCTCATTTACTCAAGAGATGTAACTGATAAGCGATACCCAAATTTCAGATGACAATTATCATTTTTCGAATAAGATGAACATGCGTGCAGTTGGATTGCAAATTTGCAACTGCAACTATGGGTCAGATCGAAAGCCCAGAATTAATTCCAAGAGGCCCATTAGCTATAGCGGTCCCGAATTTTAGCTGATTCCTTGGATTGGATCCGTCTAGATAAATGCGATGAAGTACACGGGAGTCCAAATAAATTTTCCCATAACAGCGTCGTACATTTTAACTATCCGTCTGATTCAGAAGATAAAGATAATTAGTATCAATTTCTGTAAGATAATGTTTGGCATCAGTGGCTCATTATTTCTTATAGAGAACGAATTCAAACTAGGAGGAATGCACGGAAAAAGTTTGTATCAAAGATACAAATCATGTTTCTCTAAGTAAGACTTATTTATCAAAGATAAAAATAGTTCATTTCTAGAATGTGCAGTCATATCGGCGTTGGTCTACAAACAGAAACAGAAACTCAAGGAAACCACTTTTTTCTTAATAATTTGCACTAATTTTCGGAACATTTTCTATGCCAAGTTCAAAACCCAGTGGCCCATCTTTTAGTTAAAAAATATTGGGCTGGAGCCTATCAAGAGGAGGAAAAGGATTTTCATTTAAGATTTTACCTGGGCTTTGGGCCCTTTCAGCTATGTTTTGGATTTCTATAATTGTATTTTAATGACGAATCCAGAAAACTAATTTCAAAGTTGTGGCACATGTATCTGCGGAGCTGATAATATCTGCGGAGCTGATAATTGCAATCAACCTTTCAGGCAATCAAACAATCAAGACTCTAATTGCAATCAACCTTTCAGGCAATCAAACAATCAGACTCCAAAAATAGAAAAAAAATATATTCCGCTTCATGTCAAATACGGAAACTGCGTTTCACCTCTCCCTCACCCGCGTTTCCCTTCCCCCTTACCTCGTCGCACAGCCTTGCCGTTGTCGTCGCGCAGCCCTGCCATCGCCGTCGCGCAGTCCTGCCGTCGTAGCCATCCTGTCACCCAGCCCAGCCCAGCCCTGCCGTTATCAGAATCAGAAATGAATATTATTTACTCCTTCATTTGTATTAAATACTCCCTTACTACAAATTATTTACTCGCTTATAGTTATTTAGTTATTCCCAAACAATAGTAGAATCAGTTCTGAATGTTATTTATTCCCTTGTACATATTAGATACTCTTTTTATACTAGTTATTTACTCTCTTATAGCTATTTAGTTACTCCCAAACAACAACAAAATCAGAAATGAATATTATTTACCCCCTCACTGGTATTAAATACTCATTTACTACTAATTATTTACTCCCTTATAGTTATTTAGTTACTCGCAAACAACAGTAGAATCAGTTCTGAATGTTATTTACTCCCTCATACATATTAGATACTCCTTTTATACTAGTTATTTACTCCCTTATAGCTATTTAGTTACTCCCAAACAATAGCAAAATCATATATGAATATTATTTACTCTCTTATAGTAATTTAGTTACTCAAAAAAACAACAGAATCAGATATGAATGTTATTTACTCCCTTATACATATTAGATACTCTCCCATACTGATTAGTTTAATCCCTTATAGTAATTTAGTTACTCCCAAGTTGTAACAGAACTAGATCTAAACCTCTTTTCTCTTTTTATCCTTCTCGATTTCTACTTCTTTCTTCCTCAACCATATCTGATCGGTATAGGAGAGTGAGCAGTGAGGGGAGACGGAGGAGAGGCTGAGGTGAGGCGGAGGCGGAGGAGAGGAGAGGCGAAGCAGAGGCTGAGATGAGGCGGAGGCGGAGGTGAGGTAGAGGAGAGGAGAGACGGCGGAGAGGAGTGGCGAAGGAGAGACTGAGATGAGGCGGAGGCAGAGGTGAGGGGGAGGAGAGGAAAGACGGACGCGAGGAGAGGGGAGCGAAGGAGGTGATGGAGATCTGAATCGGAGATTTATTTTTGTGATTGTGAGGAGATCGAAAAGAGGGAGAGAGGAGACAGAGCGAAGAGAGGTTAAAAGGAGGGAGGGTGAGATGAGAGGAACGACTCACTGTGATTGCGTGATTGTACGAAATGTTGATTACATAGAGTAATTCCTATGTATTTGTATTTTTGCTTGATCGCAGCTGCAGGAGTTGACGATATAGGAATGTCACAAAATTGATTCTCTTTTTCTGTTGTACGCCTTAAACAATTTTATTTAGTCCAGATAACAAATCTGAAAGCAACTTTTAAACTTTATTTTACAAATTATTAGCCGGAGAAAACTCTAATATGTCACAAAATTATTGTTTACATAGTATGTATATCATATCAATGACATATTGTCTTAACAGAAGTTTCACGAAATTTTTTAAATAAAATCAACAAAAAATTCTTTTTAGTAGAAATAAGTGTCTGGTTTGAGTCTGCAAACAACCACTGAGTCGAATTTGTTTCGATACAAGTCAGATGGGTCATTTCCTAAGAAAAAGTATACATCATGCCAAACATGCTGATCTCAAGTCTAATTTCAGCATCTGATGTACTTCTAGAAGGCCTGACAAGAGTCGGAATTTGTACAATAAATAGGCAAAGTTTTAAATGTCATAAAGCTCTGTGTAGTTTTATGATCTGGGACTTGGATATTAGATCTTGGGAAAATTGTTCAAGGATTATGTAATCACTCATTTCCTTGCGCATCTTATTTAATCCCAACTTCCCAAATGTAATAAGGTTTTACAAGTTACTGTCAACAGATTAATTAATATGAATACGATTTGTTCTTGCTGATAGATGTTTTTTTTTAAGTAATCTTTATATATGTACATGATTTTTGACATTGGTGCGACAAACAATATAGGTGATAAAAACACAGGATGTAAAACTAGCAAATTAACCGTCAGGGGATAACTGCAGCAAATGTTGTCCTCTATGGTAGCACAGAATTTGGTATCATGCACTCCAGTTGCGGATTAAAAATTGAAAGGACTTATCAGAAATAAAAAAAATGATTGAATGTTTGTTATTAGTCATATTCGGTTTATTCATAAAAAAATAAAAAATTCGGTACTATAATTGTTTGCATAGGAAAAGTGGGTATAATAATCATTTTAGTACATCGTTGGATACTAATTTGAAAGTAGTGATATCTCTATATATGGCACCGATTGGATATAGGAAAAAGGAAGAAGGAAGAAGGCCCAAATTTATTATAAACAATCCAAACTCTTCACAAAGTTACACTTTCTAATACTTCTTCCCACTTCTTCCCTTCTTTCCTTCTTCCCTCACCTATCCAAACGGAGCCATACATATGCAGTGATTGTGTGCATAGTAAAGTATAATATTGATTGTTTGAATGACTAATGAAGTTATTGTGTGCATAATACAATGTTGAGTGTTTGAATGAATATTCCATAATAATGTTTGAATTTCTATATATCTCTTTCGTCCACCATATTTGATAATATACAAAGATCTTGTGATTGTCCTTAATCATTCCCGATATAACAACCTAGACGATCCAGAGTGTCCAAGCATGGTGAAAAATAAGTAGGCAAAAAAAAAAAAAAAGAATAGAAAATAAAAAAATTTCGTTTTATTGAAAATGGTAAGCTGGGCGAGAAAAAAAAATCAAAAAAATTACACACGTTTTCTTATATAAATATAAAAGCGGAACATTTTTTTTAATCATATACACACATCACACAATAATACATTTATTGTTGCTTGTTCCCTTACACAAGAGCGAAATGTGTTGTTTTTTTTTCTATTTTTTTAAACATAAGAGCGCAACACATAAATACGCCAAGCATGATACACTTTATTTAACCATGCACATATGACACAATATAGTAGCCATTGTAACGATAACCAAGTAACTTGAATTGAACGACTGGTCACTTAATGCAACAAATTAAACCCGGATGAAGCATAACCAATAGTAGCACGCGTGTTCATAGACGGCACCAACTGCTCCTTCAGATGCACAAAGGTTCAACATAAAGTAAACTTATATATTTTTTGACGTTGGTCGGCTCACTGAAGCCGTTGCGCATGTGAATGTACAAGACATGGATCATTGCAATGAAGTTAAATATTCGTTCTATCAGCACCGGGGAAACAGGAGTTGGCTCAAGGAATGCTTGGTTGAGCCGCCTCCAACCATCTTGAGTCCATTCTTCAAACTTGATAACTGCTGCATCTTTTGTCACATTTTGTTCCTTCATGTAGCAGCCCAGTACAGATGGTAATTCCTCCAATGAACGCTCACGCTGCATCAAACAAGCTAATTAATATAAGAGCTACAATGTATCAATCATCCATTTTCTTTACATCAATATGCCTTTAAGGAATCTAGATACGGAATTGTATCTAATAATTGAATCATTACAGCTGAATCAGAATTATATATTAGAAAAATCCTGTAAATAATACGTTAATTACATCATTAGAGGTTTGTTTGAATATTTGCATACCTCATATCCAACTACATCATCAATGAATCTGGCAACCTCACTTGCAGCCCTGACCATATCTGGGTTTTGGTTAACCCACAAAAACGCCTCTTTTGTAGCAACATCTCCCATTCCAACGAAAGAGGCACAGCACAGCACAGGGACCGCTGAAGATATTAGAGAAACTTCCAAACGCTCCTGAAAAGTGGGGAAATAGCCCTGTGCATGCCACTCTGCTTCTTGAATGTAAGATCTAATGAGAGTTTTCAACTGAAAAAGATAAATAAGCTGTTAGTGTTGGGGTGACCACTGACCAGTTTAAAACTTTTAAATCACAACAGAAGCATGCGCCACTCATGTTGCACAAGCAATCTTTATAAAAAATCACTAAGTTATATATTATTCTCTTTGTAAATCTTATAGATATTAATTATTTTGTGTCTAGTTATCTTAGTTGTAATTCTTTCCTGGAAAATATGATATTTAGCTTGGAAATTGTTTTACTTTTCGTTGTTGAAATTTGAAAGTTGAAACTTGAAACCGAGCTTGTTTCTGTTTGAAGAGAACTGGTAATTTCTACGTGCAAGTTAAAACTGAACTAAAATGGAACATAAATCTAATGCTTCATTAAAACCATCCTTGATCATGAGCAATCACTCACGTCCTTTTTTTTTATAGCCCAGTGCACCAGTCAACCTGTTAAATTAGAATATGAATCTATAACAGAATAAGAGAAAATACAAACCCCTTCAATCAAGTAAGATGCACGATACTTCTCACTAGGCTCTAATTCATTCTCAATCTCTTCACACAAGTTAATTAACGTGAGGTACACTAATGTTAGGTACTCGTCCAGTATCTCAGCAGATTTTTTATCCCACCTGCAAGTGTACAATAAACAGTTTCATTTGGGCACTAGGCACATATTGGGGAGGGAGAGAAAGAGATATAAACCTCTCAACAGCATCAGCCAGCTGTCGACATTCCTCTAAAGTTGCATGAACGTCATATGTATCATCCAATATTGTAATCAGAGCAATAACTTTTACAAGTATGATGCGGGCTCGAGAGAATTGTGGCTCGTAATATACGCCTGTTATCCAAAAGTATGACTCGATTATGCGATCGCGTGCATATCCTAACTTCTCTTTAGGATTAAAATCCTTCCACCATCTGCCACAAAGATAAATGTACATAAAACTAAAATTAAGGAGCAAGTCTATGAATTTATGTTTTCGGAACAACTGGATGATTGGTTAGTAGTATAATTAGTATTACAAACTTAATTCGTTACCATTGATGAAACATACTTTTTGTACCACTGTAATCTAAGTAGAAGAAAATGTTAACTAATAACTAATTAAATGAAAAACTGTCATTGAACTGAATTAACTCACAATGAAATGGCCTTCAGTTCTTCACAATGTAGAGCTTGGACAATATTGAAATCAAGCTTGGCAAGCTCCAATATCACATGATTAGGGGTTTCTTCCTCGTATTCATCAATATACCACCTTGCCTCGAGTCTCTTCATCATTTTAGGCAAAGGAGTATTTAAAGCACGTGACACTTGGTTTCTCAAAGGGGATTTCAGATCATGAACCAAATGTTTTAGACCATCGTGTGCAAAAACATTCGCTTTTTCAAGTATGTCCTCATCACGAATCTGAAGACTAGCTGCATTGTATAGGCTTAAAAGTCCCCTAGCATCTCTGCTCAATGTCGTTTTAAAACTTCCATCATCGTTTTGGAACTTGAGAAAAATTTCTGTAATAGTAAGATTTTAGCAAGATTTCATATGAGGATTGATCAAATAATGTATGGTGTCATCTGTCCAACTGTCCAAGGTTTTGTATGGATATTGCTTTCAAAAAAAAAAAAAGAAAAATCTAGATTACATGTCTGATTTAAGGGTGATGAGGATGATTTTTTTTTCAGAGAACTGATGATATATTCATTTTGACTTATCGAGTTGAGGCTGGTCTCCAGTCTCCACTGAGTCAACCTAATTTTGGTTCAAAGTGCTTGAGGATATATTGTATTATGTATGTTAGCTTTTTTTTTTAATGTATATGTAGAATGTAATTGCTTGAATAAAAGAATATAATCTAATTTTAGTTTACATGCGACATGTAATCATGGCTTTCTCTAATTGTCTCTCTTCCTCCCTTCTTTAATTAGCTGACTCTAACACATTAACTCGACTGCATCACAGGTTCCATGATGTTACAAGATTTTTACTATTTTAGGTTTAATGTGATAATCTGTAGCTTGATTTTGTGACTAATGGGTCTCAGAAACTTTCGAAAACTAGATGTAGCTAGGCAGCAGCCAAAAGTTTTTAACAACTTTTCAAGAATAAGTTGAGAGCCGGTTCCTGATTTAGTAGCAAAATGGAACATTACTTGATTTCACATGGACAAAATCCGAATGAAGATCATTTACAATTATAGATATATAAATTTCAAGTGAGTTGAGAGTCTTGACCCTCATATATCCTAACAAATAAATGCTTTAATAATTTTTGGAATTTTATGTGACCAGATATTGTGGGTATCAGATTCCTAGAATCTTGCGGGTAATTTCAGTGGCCAAAATTTTTTATGGTCAACGATCGACAACTTGCATCTCTCTTTTCTTATATTATCATATCTTCCCTGCAGAAGAAACTCTAGATAATAAATTAATTTTTTAAAGTAAAGTAGTATGGACAAGTTAGATTCAAAATCAAAATTTGAAATAATATTGCAGCACTATCAGTTACTTATCGGTATTCGGTTGACATAAATATTCCGATCGAAGAAGGTAGACAGCATTGGATTAATTTCACACTACAAAGTATATATGGATCTAATTTTATTCACAAAGTCATTCATATTTTTTTCTTGAGATATTTCGGTTTAATTTTTCCAATTCCTATCCATAGTCTAGGACTCCCGAACCATTAAATAATTTCCAATTTCAGTGTCAACTTTTGTAATGCTTCTTGATGGAATTACATGAAATTAAGTACTCTGAGAGTGCTGCATCAAACAAATTTCTTACCTGAAGAGATTGGAAAACCATGCTGTCTCAGCAATTTGAAATAAAGTGCAACTTCGTGAAGGTCATTGCTTTCAAATGTGAGAGCACGCAGATTAGTTAACACCGCATCTATCTCTTTCTCAAATAGATAACCAATACCAAGGTGTTGAATTGTGTCGATTAGTGTCATCTTTTCGACTGTATCAGCTGAAGATTTAATCAAAATTCTCACTTCATCTTTCAGGTCATCTGCCCTCGTCTTTAACCATTTGCTCGAGTTCTACAGAAATCAATTTTTTTTTTACAGGAATAAGATTGTGATGGGCAGATCAGAGTAGTAACAGATTAACGTATATATAAAGAAAAGAGTATTCAACAACGTCTTGACAAGCATCTCACACTTTCTCCCGCTAGTAGATATACAAAATTTAGGCCTCTATTAACTAAACCAGTTCCATGTAATATAATAGCTCTTAAATAACCACATTACTTCTGTTTAGGTGTTTAGTCCTAAGTATATATATATATATAATTCATTGGATTATTTTTATATATTCCACCAAACAGGAAAAAGAAAAAAAAGGATGTCCTTTTAGTGTGTGCGTCTCTCTACACACACACACACATGCACCCACTTGTGTGTATATATATTTCAGATCGTTATAGTTCTGTAAGCGTTGAATTGATTTGTGTATTGGCATTGAATATATCCTCTTATAGAAATTTCCAAAAAAAAAAACAAAAAAGAAATTAATTAAATCATATACCTGAATGGGTACAGCATGAGTTATGAAAAAGTCACCCCACAAATTGGGTTGGTAGGCATATGATTTCCGTCCAAGTTTCTCACTTTTGACTGTATCCTCCATCTCTATAAGTTAATTTCAAGTTATCAAGAATTAATATTTTCAGAAAGACAAAAATAGACAAATACAATAAATTCAACTATATATATTCTGGGAAAAATAGGAAAAGGATCAGAAGAGAAACATCATTATTTGATATAAGCTGAATTGTATTGACCTTTCGTATCTATCACAATTACATGCATCTAGAATCTCGTATTTATATATAGACTTATTTATCGCTAAATTAATCACAAGTTTGCAACAAACCTAATAATATTACTAAAACAAGTGGTGAATTAAAAAAAGGGAAATAATGAAATAATGAATTCTCAAATTTTGAGTGATTCTTATCATCACAATTTGCATATTAATGTCTTTTGAATAGCCATACGTGTCACACCCCAAGCGAGTAATTTTTTTTTCTCTCGGAATGTATTATTTAATATCACTCATAAAACGAGCATCATTAAAATAATAAATTCTCAAAATACTAGTACAAAGTCTGTAATACAAAGTCAGGTCCATCTGACCCTATATGAGTTGATAATCTCGTAGGAGAAAACATACTAAAATAATAATTGAGTGACATTTCCTCCTACCATAGTAGAAATGCGTTCCTTCTCGCACCTCGAAAGAACCAAGTTTCATCACGTCCTACGGACTACTAATCCTGAAGAAATCGCCAACTAATTAAGTACCGATCAAATATAATCAATTCTTCTTGTGCCTATAACATTAGTCAATTTTTACTGACTTCCTCATCAAAACTTAATTCCATCATTTTAAATGCTACAAATCATTAATTGACTTCTTTCCAATCAATTCGTACTCAAAATAGTAAACATGTAGGAGGTTATAAATTATTTAGAGATCATTTTGAAATCTTTTAAACAGATAAAACAAATTGGGTTTAATATAGTACTTACAACCATGATTAATTAAAAACATATTTTAGCAAAGCATACTTAATACGACAGAAGTAATCTTTTAATTTTCAAAATTAAACTGATATTAATATAGCATCTATACTAATTTATAAGATTAAGAAAGTTTTATAGAATTTATCGTAAGCTTTAAGGCAAATCAAATTTTACTCTAATCGGAGTTTTTGTATGACAAAGTTATATATGATTAATCAAAATAGTAAACATATTTAAATACTGACAGATTTTGAATATAATTTGTGATTTTCAAAATTAAAGTTACATTTATTGAGTATAATTTGATTCATAAAAACTTACTGGTGTTAAAAAAACCTGTGACAACCAAATGAAATTTCAGAATTTCAAACCAAAAGCAAGAGGTGGGATTCGAACTAGTGTATTATTCAAACAGCATGTACTTACAAAACTATGGAGGAACTAATTGTGCTATATTAATTTTCTAAACTAATTGGTCGAACAGTAAATATTTAATTAAGGCAAAATCGGACTCATATCCCTCAAATCTTTCGTATTCAGATATTTACCCCTTAAATCATTGAAATCGATCTCATACCCGTCAATTCTTAATAAAATTAAAAATATACCCTCCTCAGCTATTTCAATTTATTTCTGAACAGAAAAAACTACTTTTTATATTTTATGACGAAATTAGCCCTGTCCAAACTTCTCCCCTCTTAACAGCTCTAACAGACCTTTCACTTTTAACTTGAATCGAGACTTCGAGATGAACTGCTGGAAAAAAATTGACATTGTAAGTTTAATTCAAAAGTAATGATATTTTTGGTACAGTGTTTCTCTCTGACCATTTGTTCTGAAGGACTAAACTAAGCCCCAGAACATAGTAGCACAAGAATATTGTTGGCACAATGATTCTGCCTTAAATATTTTAGCACGTAGAAAAGAATATTATTTAATATACATACCACAAGTATATTTTAGCACGTAGAAAAGAATCAATTTAATATACATACCACAAGTATATTATTTGAGCAAAAGAATGAAGAATGAAGCACGTTCCCCATCACTGTTGTTACAATGAATGAAGGAAATAGTTAACTATGAAAAACAATTTGCACGTAGAAAAGAAAATCAATATGGAACTTTATTTTAAACCATCTTGAAATTTTTTTTTAACCTTTCTTCCTGCCTTGTACTTTTTCTTTGGTTCTTCACTGATCGATGAAATTTCATTTTGAAAAATGAATTGTTGAATAATGAATTCTGGAAAGTACTCATCGCTGGATTCTCTTGCATACATGATTACTATACTCAACAAACATGAGAACAAAGAGAAGAAACTGTTTCAGAAGCTAAAGTTTAGGAAATATTTAGAATGGAATTGGAAAGATATATTGCTTGGAGAGAAAATAAGCAGGAAAATAAGAGGTCTGTTTGAGGAGATGAGTTAGGACATGGATAATTTCGTCATAAAATATAAAATCAGTTTTTTATAATAAAAAATTAACTAAAATAGTTGAGGAGGGTATATTTATAATTTTATCAAGAATGGATGGGTATAGGATCAATTTTAATGATTTGAGGGGTAAATATCTAAATATGAAAGATTTGAGGGGTATGGGTCCGATTTTGCCTTTAATTAATAATTATGCAGCGTAAGTTCAAACAGAAGGGCGCATTTTTAACTGTTTAAAATGTGTTTTCATTTTCATTGCAGATCGTTTGCAACCATGACGTGATATCTATTCTCATTGATTAAAACTTACTATCTAACATTTATTTGGTTCAACAAAATGGAATTGAAATTCAAAAGAAAGAGGATGAAAAAAAAAGGATCAGAACGGCTCCTATATACCTTAACAACAAATTCTTCGAGGAGACACCCTACGCTCTTCCCACAAAGTCTGAGAATTTGTTTAAGTGTGGTTATGATTTGGTTTGAGAACAAAATGAATCATGCATCTGTATTTATAGCTAAACTTTTCTCCTATCATATTTCCATAATTTTCACATGTTGTTAATTTATACAGCTAATTAATTTGGTCTTTTCCAAGTTTACACAACTCAGTTGGAAAGTTTTACTAAAGTCCTCGTGTCTAATCACGTTCAGCATGAACAAAACATGTTCGCCTATCATTTCATGTGAATTCTTATGAATTGAGTAGTCCGTACTTCTAGTGATAGGTACTACCGTACTAGGTTTGAATCCCCTATTTCATGCCTTTATCACGTGTGTAGGACGGCTTTTAAGCACTTGCACAGTTGCACACGCAACAGTCACCAACTGCTCGATAAATTGTCTTTAATGAATTTCAGTTAATGAGGGAAGGAAAATAAATTCCCTAGCCGAATATTTATTCAGTTTGTACTGGAAGTTTGACACTGTTTTTTTTTTAGCTATATAGTTATGAAATTCAAATACTAGACTGCTAAGTTTTTCTATTTAATTAGTAAGGTATAGGCGGCACAGGAATGCTGTCTGAGAGCTAGATTTTCATGTCAGTTTACTGTAAAATATGACTTCCATGGATATATAGGTAGTTTTCCCTAGTCAACAGTGAGTAGCTAATTTACTTGGAGGCGCCACCGCCAAGTTCTGTAAAGGAAAAATAAAAAGTACGTAGTTAATTTTTTATCCTGAGTAAATTTTCAAGATAAAACTTTTACGACAATTTTACTTGTTACAATTTTGAGCAGTTCATGGGGTAGATATATAAAAATCAGGTTCATTAATTAATTTGTCCAGATTATTGTGGTTTGTGTTCTCTGATCGGAAGGTTCAGGGTCATGCCGAATCCCAGATTATCTGTGATTGAACTGTCTTCCATGCACGTGTCTAATTTGTCAGGTTGCACCGTTGCAGAGTACTCAAGTTGTTTATTAATGGAAATGACATTAATTGTGCATGTATTGCATTTTTGTTTTTCTTTTTTTTTTTTACGTTGGAGAAATAGTCATATGTGTGTAAGGTTAGATTCATGGTTCGAAGACTCGGCCGAGTCTGAGCCGATTCTTGACGAGTTGGAACGGAATCACAAAGAAAAATAAAAAAAAGGAAAAAAAATAAGGTAGTAGTTTCAAATAGATGGCAGCCAGACGAGACAGGTGAGATCGAAGAGATGAAATCAGCGAGGGTAAGAAACGAGCGGGATCAAAGTTTTTCGAAGGTACATGAGAGAGCAACGCCATGGCGAAAGAGATCGAAGGTGGTGGAAATGAAAGAAGAGGTGGGTACAACCGTACAAGATCGTCTGTGGTCAGAACTAAAGAGGTGGGCATATACAACCGTACTAGATGAAAGTGTGATGCACGATTTTGAATGAGAGAGAGAAGTTTAGTGGTCCTACTCCTATCTAGGATGTCAACCGTGGTTAACGACTACTGTTTGGCTGTCTATCGTTATCGTGCCATTTGAAAAATTGTATGAAATTGGTATGTATTTACTGTTTCGTTTATTAAACGAAACAAATTTCTGTGTCATCAACCAATCGTTTCACTTCATAAATTATACATAAAATAGTTTGAAATGAGGTTGAAATGGTCGAAACGGTATAATCAACTGCGCCATCAACTGTTCCACTAAAAAAAATTATAATTTTCTATGCCACAAACTGTTTCATTTAATTTAAACGAAAAGGCATAATGATAAATGGTCACCGTTGACGGCCCTACTCCTACCCACCGGCAGTCTGGCACTGATTAGTTCAAGATATTACTTATTTGTCAATGGAATAGTTATTACTTGTTGGTATATACAACTCCAACTCTCCAATTAAGCATCCCAAAATGCTTAATTTGTTCTTCTCTCGCAACTAAAATGGATCTAAATGTAAAATTGTAAAAGGGAAAATAATGATTATTTTACTGGTTAGAGGAATCACTGCCACCATTGCTCTCGTCTCTCTCAGTAAGAACTTTAGATCTGTTGTTGTTCCTGTTAGCCTTTGATTTAGATTCGATTATTTCGGTGCATTTGCTCTTAACATTTTTACCTGGAAATGTTTGGCTTGAGATTCCGTGCTTCGGGAAAATTGGACCATATTGAATATTGTTCAAAAACAGCAATTTTTGTAGGGTTCAGAACAAATTAGATTAACGATTTTGGAAAATTCGAAAAAAATACTTAAAAAATTCAAAAAAATGAAAATTTTGGTCGGCAAGGAGATTTCAATATGGAGATCATATTTAACGGTTCGGATCGGTCGTTTGAACTTTCAAAATTGAGAACCGACGGGGTTTAACTGGGACTCCGGTCAAAGCGCTTTGCTTGAAGGCTTTCTCTAAAACAGCAATTTTTGTAGGGTTCAGAACAAATTAGATTAACGATTTTGGAAAATCCGAAAAAAATACTTAAAAAATTCAAAAAAAAAAAATTTTGGTCGGAAAGGAGATTTCAATATGGAGATCATATTTGACGGTTCGGATCGGTCGTTTGAACTTTCAAAATTGAGAACCGACGGGGTTTAACTGAGACTCCGGTCAAAGCGCTTTGATTGGATCCATTCTCTATATATAGAGAAAGCCTTCAATCAAAGCGCTTTGACCGGAGTCCCAGTTAAACCCCGTCAGATCTCAATTTTGAAAGTTCAAACGACCGATCCGAACCGTCAAATATGATCTCCATATTGAAATCTCCTTGCCGACCAAAATTTTTATTTTTTTAAATTTTTTAAGTATTTTTTTCGGATTTTCAAAAACAGCAATTTTTGTAGGGTTCAGAACAAATTAGATTAACGATTTTGGAAAATCCGAAAAAAATACTTAAAAAATTCAAAAAAATGAAAATTTTGGTCGGCAAGGAGATTTCAATATGGAGATCATATTTGACGGTTCGGATCGGTCGTTTGAACTTTCAA
Organism: Rhynchospora pubera; assembly: GCA_028095005.1. NCBI lineage: Eukaryota > Viridiplantae > Streptophyta > Magnoliopsida > Poales > Cyperaceae > Rhynchospora > Rhynchospora pubera. The sequence goes on along the minus strand of CM051463.1, from coordinate 9,331,298 downwards.
AATTGAGAACCGATGGTATTTAACTGAGACTCCGGTCAAAGCGCTTTGATTGAATCAATTCTCTCTCTCTCTCTATATATATGTATATATATATATTGCATAAAGTAAAAAAAGAATTGGCAGAAACCTTAACATATCCGTTTCCAAATAATTTTGATATGCTTCCTTCAAATGAGTTGTACGAAATTGAAGTTCTATGTGTGTTTTTTTTTTTTTAAATAGCTCCAAACCACAAAAGACATGCCAAACAGTTTACATCACATGTCACTCAGCAGGTGACTTGAGTCGGAGCAAAACAAAAACTACTACAGTATATTAAAGTCTACCACAGCACAAGTACTACTAAGAAACCACAAAACATAACAACAGAGATAAGCAACAGCACAAAAGGAGCAGCAACACATAACGATAGAACTAATCCAGAAGCACAATAAGAAAGATGGTCTTTATATGAATTTTTCTATATAAACTTTTTTTAATATTGTTGGATCTTGTTTCATTGCTAGATTTAATTGATACATCAAATCTAACAATTTTTTAGGAAGATTCAATTTTCTATTAATAGGTCCTTAAAAATCAAGCAATTTATTTTTGATAGACTTTTTGAATCTTGCAATGTTTTATCAAAAATAAATTGCTTGATTTTTAAGGACATATTAATAGAAAGTTGAGTCTTGCTAAAAGATTGCTAGATTCAGTGCATCAATTAAATTTAGCAATAGAATAAGGTCCAACATTAATTTAAAAAAAGTCTATCTAAAAAAATTATGTAAAGATCATCTTTCTTATAGTGAAGGTCTTCATCCTCAACAGCTGCTCTCTGCACTGCATCTTCTTGCTGGAAATGTCCAAAGATAAAACTCCACTGTGACCTTCTAATCCTCTGTTTCTCCTTTTTTTACGCCTTTTCTATTTCCAAATCTTTTGTGATCGGGCTTCTTGTTATTCTGGGGCAGATAGACCTGGATGTGTTTGGAAGCGGAGTGAATGAAAATGAATAAGAAATTTTTTGAATAAGAATTGTGAATTAGAATTAGGAGAATTGTCTATTCATGAAAAGTGTTGTTTGGATGGTGTGTTGTGAATAGAAATAGAGAAGAAAGACTATAATAATAATTTGGTTTTGTTTTGTTTTTAAACTACTTTTCATTAGAAAAATAGATGAAAATAATATAATAATAGTTTATATTCATAATACTAATAATTAATATTTATGTAATAAATCATTAATATATAATAATTAATAAATTATTAAAATAATAATAAGGGAATAGCTTCTTTCTACTTTCAAATTTGTTATAAACAATTCAAACTCTTCACAAAATTACACACTTCCCAATACTTCTTCCCTTATTCATCTTATTCTCACACCATCCAAACGGAGCCATAGATTCCAAAGAGGTTAGCATGAACCGTTGTGTCAAACAACATCGGACCAATAGTTTTGACTTTTGACAAACATTTTTGTCAGAAATATTTCAGAATCTTTGGACCGACAGCCTATTTCTTTATGGCTGTATTTGGACGAGACTAGAAATAAGAGAATAACTTATTTCTACTCCTAAATTTATTTTAAACAATCTAAACTCTTCACAAATTAAATTACACACTTTCCAATATTTCTTTCTTTATTCCTCTTATTCTCACACCATCCAAACTGAAAATCTCAGAAACTATAGGCTGATACCATGTTTTTCATATACAATAGATTCCAAAAGTTCTAAATTAAGTAGTTTATTTATTTGTTTCGTATATAATGCTAAATTTTAACTAAAAATCGGTAATAAACTTTTAAAATTAAATCCGGTTATATTTAAATATAATTATATAATATAATCTGCGTGATTTTTTTGCGCGACTTTTAAAGCTACCTTCGCGATTTCTAATCGGTATCGTCCGTTGTTGATTAATAAGAGACAGCGCATCAATCTTGTCCGTTATTCTATTCCAGCGGTTCTTTCCCCCTTTCATTAGGGTTTTTCCCGTCTCCATCTTCTCTCTTCTTCACCTCCCGTCTTTTCTCCCCGTCGGCTCTCTTCTTCCTCCATCCTCCATCCTACGTCCGACCTCTCCTACGTTCCCCGTGCCTTCAGATCGATATGTCTCCATCATCTCTTATATTGTGAACAACATGACTGCTTTGTTCCTTCCTTTTATTTCCATCCCCTTTCTCTCTAAGCGGTGAACAACATGGTTGCTCCACCTCTTCGTCATCTCTGTACCTTCTCCGTCACTCAAATACATATGAGAGATAAAGCAATTAAAGTGGATATTTTGTTTGTCCACACTGTTGACCTAATTTTAAAAGGGTAAAGCACGATTAAGAGTCAATCTATTTCCAGACCAGTTGCCCAATCAGCAAAATTAGGTCAGCTTTTACATTTTCATTGTTCAATTGCCCAAATAATCCTCCAAGCAGATCTTTATTTCTGATTTTAGTTCTTCAATTTTTTTCAGGGTCTGATTTTTGTTCCCAATCAATCAGGATTGATGCTTGGTTTATGCTTCTATACGGTTATACCACTTTGGATTTGTTGTTCTTGAAGCTTACTTTTTTACTCAACTGTAATTCATGTACGACTCAAATGGATTCGTTTAGCCAAAATTATTGTTCTTTGCCAGATCGGAACTGCTTTTTTTTTTATATAATATCTCCTTCTTACCTCTTTCTTTTGTAATATTCAACCTCAGATTCTATTAACTTTTTTATTATGTACTTTTGTGGGTTCTATTTGTATAATTTTTGCTTTTGGGAAAGACCAAGCTGCTGAAATTTTTAGAAACATGGAATTGATTTTTTGCTTTTTAAAAAGGCCAAATTGCTAAAACTTACTTTATAGTGAAACCTCCCTTTCCAATAATGCCTCCACAAGAACTATTAGGGACCACCAGGCTGACCTTTGTCCTAGCTTCTGAGTCGGCGTCTCTTCAGCTGCCTGAATAGTATATAAAAAAAAACTAAAAATCAAGAGAAAGCTTCATTGAAGAACAAAAGAAGCACAACGCAAGAGTTTTGACAAAAAAAAAGGTGCTCATATTTCAATTAGTACCTGCAACCAGTACCATTGATCTAACAGGTAGGTCACTAGCAGCCTCATTCTTAATCATATTCTAAAATGAAATGGTGCAGGATACTGCATGTACAGTTGGGCAATGATTTCTATTTGAGGAGAATAAAAAGGGGACACCATGGAAAGTTGGGCAGGAATTTATGTTTGAGGAGAAGAAAAAGAGCGCCAGGTGAACTTCTCCATGGCAGCTAATCTTAATTGCTTGCAGCTATTGTATGCATCTCTGGTATGTCTATTTATTTATTTTTTAGTATTTTTCTTATATCTGTGTGTCTTAATTGATTGTAGGATTTAGCAATTTCATCTTTGGATTATTTTTCCTTTGATGTCAGATTTGAAATCAGCAACAAAGAGATTTGAAAATGATTGAATTTCAACATTTGTAGTATTTAGCAGTTTGTTGTAGACCAGTTAAGATGATGATATATGATATATGAGAGCACACTTTAAAATCGCTGATTCTTTAGTTACATTTCCAAATTGTATAATTTATGAGATCTTTATGGTTGCTCTTAAGGAATGATTCTTTGACATTTTTATCATATCCATGGAATGATAGTTTTTATAATTTTTCCCCCCTTTGTGTTTGAAGCTGTAAGTCAAGCCTTTTTAATTAGATTTTCTTATTGTTATGAAATAGTCACCCATGAATATAATTGTCAACTAGATTTTCTTATTTTTTCCCCCTTTGTGGGAAGCTGTCGATACTAATTGTCAATCAAGGAGAGGTTCTACATTGATGGCTTAGTAAGATTGCTCTTTCTTATTAAAGCTTTTAACTTTTTTGTGCTTTAATTTTGGAGTTGGCTTGATTTTTAAAGAAATGTGGACAAATTCTAGGGTGCGTTTGGATGGCAAGTGAATAGGCTTATTCACAAATAGTATGAATAGTGGTCATCCAAACAACTCATGAATATAATGAATAGGCCTATTCACATGTGAATAGATATTCTAAAAATGTTGGAATAGAAACCCATAACCTTCATTTAATATTAAAAAATTAGCTACCAAACAACCTTATTATCCTTTTTTGCATCCAAACATCCTTCCCATATTCATGAATATGCTAATTCTCAATGTAGTATATTCACAAAACTTAGTCATGAATATGCCTATTCATGTCTATTCTCAATGTAATATATAGACAATTATGCTCTTGATTTATTATCTAATGTAGAGTTTGTTTGGAAGAGAAAGAACAGAAGCCATGCCAGAATTTATAATAAGGTGAGGTCATACGATTATTCTTTAATTTTGGTTGAATGTTTTGAAGGTAACTAAGTAAGTCTCATAGGTTTTTCATCAAACTGGTAAACTGGTAAATTGAATTTTTAGGTTTTTCATGATCTGAATATTTATTCTGATTTTATTATTGTTTTAACCATGTTTTTCTGTAATTTAGTAACATTTGTGGTTTCTATTATCATACCAATTAAATATCTGACTCGAGCTTTTTATGGTATGAAACCAAGGATCAAATTGCTAATTTATTTAACTTGAAATTAGCATCTATTATATGCAAATTTGATGTGTTTCCGTAGGTGACTAAAGTGACTCACACTTTTATGTACCAATTTACTTAGTACAAAAAAAAACAGATATTTGAACTTTAAAAATACGATAATGAGTTATGGGTTCGGATTTTAGAAAAATTAGATAGTTTAGGATATCAATTTAATTAGTTATAAATTAAAATTAGCTGACTAAAGTTGAAGAATAGGTAAGGTATATGTACCAAACTACCAATAAATGGAAAGAAACAGGAGAAAAAAAAAATAAGCCCAGGGCTGGTGGTAAGGACTAAGTAGTGGGTGCTGACCTACAAAACTTGATTTAAAGTCGGAAAAAAAGAGAAGGATAAGTGTAATATCGAGTTTTCCAAGGAATTAAAAGGAAATATAATGAAATTAAAAAACATACATGTGTTGTAGTGAAGAATATATTTGCAGTCACTTTAGAACTATAATACTAGAAAATATTTGTTATATTCGCAGTAAAGATTATTAGATCAAATAAATAGGATAGTAGTGCTCTTACTGTGTGCTTTCGTTTAGCAATTACTGAGCATTATATAATCTACCAAGAAGCTTATGCTTGATGAAGGAAAATGGAACACTGATTGCTTTCGTTTTGTTGGAGGATTGGTATGCGCAGTCTTACCAGAGATGCAAGAAAATGGAACATATTTGGAGAAGGATGAAGACCTCTAGGATATTGATTGGTTTTTGTATGTTGCAATTTTCGTATTTGTAATAAGCTCTGGGACAGATATTGATTTTCTTATTTGTATTTGTTGCTATGGAAATTGGAGCACCTTGCTCTAACTTTGTACTGAGTTTATACTATGCGGCTTAATAACATAAACTCCCCTCTTGGTAGGGATTTGTTCGTTCAAAAAATAAAAATATTGTCAATGATAAAACTATTTTATTTTAAATTTTTATCTTTAATGAACAAATAAGTAATTTGCTCTCTTTCTTGCTATTGTGATGGAAAATTATTGAAGATTTTCGGTTGATTTGCATAAATTGTCAATCTCCTTTTATGCTGGAGAGATATTCTCCGCTTTTATTCAGTGCTCGAATATTTATCTCTCTTAATCCTTCGCTATTTTGCAAAAAACTGCCACTCCCTCTTTTAATGTCGAGATATCTCACCCCCTTTAATTTTTTCTTTCTGTTGCAAAAGTTGTCAATATTACCTCTTAATTAAGCAGATGTTTAATTATCAATTAATGCTGAAATTTAAACACCATTGGTAATGCTCATGTTTCTTTTATAATGAACATTAATTGTTTATTACATTTGTTGAAACTGAAGATATTATTATAGAAATTGTATTACAGTTATTCATTCATTCATTCATTCTATAAATGGCTCCTTTATATTCAATAAAAAATGCATAAACTTTATAAATTATTAATTCAATAAAAAGTAAATAAAAATTTATAAACGATAAATTAAGCCCATAAAATTTAATTAAAATCAAATAATAAAAAATAACTATGTAATATATCTTAACAAACATTCTTACCACATAAATATATATATATATATATATAATAAAAAGATATTAAATTATAAATTTATTACAAACTCATATATCGAGGGAAGCTCGATGTCCTACCCTAGTTTAATTAAAAACCGGTACTAAATGTAATATTTTTAGTATCGGTTTTTAGTTAAAAACCGGTACTAATTGTGTTTGCCGCCACTTTCCACCTCTTTCTAGTACCTGCTTATTAGTACCGATTTTTAATTATTTTTAATACCTCTATTATTAGTACCGCTTCAAGACCGGTACTAATAACAAAAAAAAAACCGATACTAATGTCATTAAATGGCGTAGTGGATTCATTTTTTAAATCATTTCAATATTGGAAAACTATTAGCCACTCAAAACTAACATGTAAAATTAATTGCATGGATGCGTTTCATTGCACCAATAGACTAAAGATTTAGTCATTACTTCAACCCAACATTCATCTTGACCTCTAGTGGCAAAGAGCAATATACGTTGACTCCTTAAGTGAAAGGTCGCAGGTTCGAAATCCGGCTGAGGAGTCTTTCATAGACATTTAATTTAAAAATAAGTTGGGTGGCTTAGACCTCTAATTAATCTTAAAAAAAACATTCATCTTGACCTGCTCTAATGCTCTGTACCGATTTTTCTCCAGGTCTGATACAAATAGCTTTGCATTTTAACCTGATGATTTTTTCTGAGAACCAGCTCTTGGTCTAGTGGCAAAAAGCAATGCATCTCAAGTGAGAGATCGCATGTTCGAAACCCGGCTTAGGGGTCTTTTATAGACATTTAATTTAAAAATAAGTTGGAAGACTTGACCCCAATTTATCTTCAAAAAAAAAAACCTGATGATTTTTTCCGAATTATCATAATCACTCAAATTCTGTGTTGATTCCTAACTACTTTAAATATCAGTTGGATTTCCTACTTCTAATTTTTCCATACTGTTTTCATACATAAGTTAATTCTTCAAAAGCAGAAGTGACAATATGTCCTAACAATTATTGTCCTTCACTTGAAAATGAAAATGGAAATGAAATTATTGTACTGTGGCTTCAATTTCTCAATTATTGTCCATCACTTTCTTGACTATATATATATATGTCCTAACAGAAGTGACGATAATTATATTTCTTTTTTATCTTATTGCATTTCCCTCATTAATAACAACATTAAAAGACTAAAGAAACCATTTGTTTTGAATGTGTTCGAGAGAGCTCATTGCTCTTAAAATGTATGGATCCAAATTAAAATAAAGAGAAAATTTTTTCTATGCCATCTGAAAATGAAGAAATTGTGTTTTTACACCCCAAAACTAAATTCTCTTGTTTTTGCCCCCCTAAAACTACATTTTTTCGAAAATTTGAAGTATTTTTTTGTAATTATAGAAAATCGTTAATCTAATTAGTTATGAGCCGTTTAGAAATAGTAGTTTTTAAAAAATCCTAAAAAATACTTAAAAATCTAAAAAAATAAATAAAATTTGGTTTGCATGGAGATTTCAATAGTGAGATCATATTAGATGGTTTGGATCGGTCATTTTGAACTAGATTTAGGAGATTTGATTGCAACTCACCGATCCTTTGGTGAGTTGCAACTCACCATAGCAAAACTCTACATACACATATACCACCATACTTTATTTTTCCACCATAAATAAAAAAACTAAATTATAAATAATAATTAAAAAATAAAATATAATCTATAACATTTAAGTATATTCAACTCCTCTGCTCTTTTCTAATCTCTTCTCCTCTAATCTCATCTCATCCCCTATTCACTCCTCTTATCTCATATCCTCTCATATACATATTATCTCGTCACATCTCCTTTCTTCTTATATACATCTCTCATCTCCTCTATGCTATATATATTAGTCTATATTTGTGTCGATTTACTATGCTCATTTTTTAACAATAATCTCTACATCTCTACTTCCTTCTCTTATCTAACAATAATTTTCTTCTCCTAAATCCTCCATTTTATGCAACGATTGAGATATTGGTCCAAGCAAAGTCGCATTTGGTCCGAGCATGAGTCATTCGATCCGAATGGTGGCTTGGACATCACCTTCAAGTGCTAGGATTGAGTCCTCTAGCTTATGCCAAGTTCCAAATTCATCTAAAAATTGAGAATCCACCAGAAATCATCAAGAAATCTGAAAATAAGAGAAAAGACGACGGTAGAGCCAATTTCTAGAAAATCATTGCAATTTATCAAATAATTCAATGGTTTGAGTGTTATGTGAGTGCTAAGTACGGTTCAAATACTAACAAATAATGGTGATATCACTTCTTCATATTGAAATCTCATTAGAAACCAAATTTTACATTTTTTGAAATATTTTACTATTTTTTCACATTTTTGAAAGTCGCTATTATTGAAGGGTCTAGAATTTATTAGATTAAGGATTTTTAAAAATATGAGAAAAATAGTACAAAATAAAAAAATGTAAAATTTGATTTCTAATGAGACACCAATATTAGAAAGATAATGGACAATTTGGATCGATAGTTTGAAGCATGAAATTCAAGAACGAATCCGTAGCATGAAAGTCATTCATGCTATGCATAGCATTTTAGCAATCCTCGAAGTTTTAATATTATTTTTCGATTTGAAAAATTTCAAAGTGAATTTCGGAGGTTTAGACAAAGATTTTTCGGTCCCGAAAATGATAAGGACAGGATTAACCCCAAAACAGACGTACCTATCAAAAGTTATGCATGCTTGAAGTTCTGATGTTAAAAAATACGTTGTAATTTTTTCAATTTTCGAGATTTAAAAACTATGCGAAAACTAGTTTCGAAAAATCTAGAAAACATCATGTTGTGTAAACGAGCGACTCTATTTTCATACCTGTGATTTTCATAGCTTAACTCCAAACAGGAAAAAAACGAAAAATCGCCAAATTAGGTAACAAATCAATTCCGAGAAAACTATTCTTTTAATTTTTTTCAGTTTTCGAGATTGAAAATTACATGATAAATAATTGAAAAAAATAAAAAAAAAATCACCTTGCGTAAACGAGCGATTTTACTTTCATACCTATGATTTTCATCACCTAACTCCAAACAGCAAAAAAAAAAAACAGAAAATTGTCAAGGAACCTAACAAATCAATTTTAAAAAGCTATTCTTTTAAATGAAAACATAAATAAAAATAATCATTGTCATAAATAATATATATTATCTTTGATACAAATATATATTATCTTTTCCATCAATCAAATATATTAATATTTATTTTAAAATTAATTAAAATAACAAAAATAATCAATAGTTTATTTTAAAAATCGCAAAAAAAAAATGGTACTGTTGATTTTTCAAAAACCGATATGCAATACTATTTATATAATTTTTATTTTTTAGTAATATTTTCGAAATTCGCGAATATTTAAGCAATATTTTTTTTATTTTTTCGGTATTTGCCATCCATGAGTGTTAGCTGCTTTCTTGCGGATCAATATCCTCTGCCCATCTCAACACGACCGTCTGATTTAATCTCGATGGTTATTATTTTGGACCTATGAATCTGATATTAATCACGAAAAATCCATAATTGATCAGATAGTTGTGACGTCGATGGACACTCTGCCCGTCGTCGAGGGGATATCATTCCGCTATAGAAAATGATAACGGCCATCTCTTGGACACGAAATTGACTATAATTTGCGTTGATTGTTTCATTTTTGACGAAACGATCGAAATTATGAAAATACCACGAAAATATACATGGACGAAACTGTTTAAATTTCGATAACCATTTTATTTTTAAAACGCAACCAAAATTTTTAACCAAATAACGGTTAAAACAGACAATAATCAATTTTCATTCCGCTTGCTTGCTATGTTGATCTGGATGGACTCCTAAGTCCTAAAAGAAAACTATAAGGCTGACATAGATGGGCTAAGATTTCAGCCCAGCCTGTTATAAACCCAATAAGGCCTGTCAACTAATTTGTTCCTCTCTCTCGCTACTAAAACTGCATCCAAATGTAAAAGGGAAAATAGGGAGTATTACTGGTTAGAATTGCTCTCGTCTCTCTCGTCTCGCTCTCTCTCGGTAAGAACTTTAGATCTGTTGTTGTTGTTGTTATTGTTCCTGTTAGCCTTCGATTTAGATTTGATTATTTTGGTGCATTTCCTCATAACATTTTTACGTGGAAATGTTTGGTTTGAGATTTCGTGCTTCGGGAAAAGAATATTCTATTCTGGGTTTCTCTTGGACCGGATTGAATATTATTCTTCAAATTGACGACAAGAGATGTTATAAATCTTGGGTATTCATTATGAATGCTTCTTTTCTGGTTTATTCTGAAAGCAAATTAAGCTCAGGTGAAAATAATTGATTTGCTTGCTCACTCCTCATGTTCTGGTTATTGTGCATATGTTTTGTTATTTAATTGTTAACAAAGGGACAATCAAGAGGTTATGCTAATTTGGGTTTTCCTTTTAGAATAATCTTAAAATATAAAATGTCATTCTAGAATATGCAATGATGGTCCTTGTTTCTTAATGTATTTTTTTCTTATTGTGTGATTTTCTGAGTTACTAGATGCATTTTTTAGTGTTGATATCATTTAGTCTAATGAAAGATGTATGTTTATCAGGTTATCTGACACTAAAAGCTGATAAGAGTATCACAAGTTGATTCATCTCAAAATGTAAGCATTTCAATGCCCTGACAATAGATTTATGTTCTCAATGGCGAAATGATTTCATTTGATATAGTGTCATTGCTTACCTTTACCTAGCTCTACTGGTTCACAGAAGTTTGGTAAATACAATAATTGTGAACTTCACTAGAATCTAATTCAGCAATAGAAACCCAAACATGGATGCAACAATAATACCAAAAAAATAATAATAATGATAATAATAATAAAAGAATACAAATTCTTGTGTACATGACATGTGTGGTTCTGGTAAAGCTAAAGAGGAAACTAGCAGGCCCAAAGAAATTAGGCTAATTTTAATAGATGAAGGTTAACAATGAAAAGTGTATGTATTAAATTAGGGCTGATGAGGAGATAATGGATCAAAAGAAATACTTTGAAGACACTTGCAAGCCCAAGTGTGTCAGGCCTCTTCGTGCCTATCAGGTATTCTATCTAGAGCTTTGTGTTTATATATGTTTGTAATTAATTTTGCCTATTCTGTTTATATGTTCGTCACTCCCTTAGTGGCGCGCTACATCAGCGCCCGGATGTAGTGGCAAGTAAGCAAGGGTCTTCGCACTTTTCACGACGGGTGCGGGGGGCAAGGAAGATAGTCAGTGAGAGTAGGATTCGTTTAGGTAGTTGGAATGTAGGGTCTCTAACAGGAAAGTTAAGAGAGTTAGTGGATACGGCGATCAGGAGGCGTGTGAACATCTTGTGCGTACAAGAGACAAAGTGGACGGGCCAAAAAGCAAAGGAAGTGGAGAACACCGGTTTCAAGCTGTGGTACACTGGAAAAGAACGGGGCAGGAATGGAGTAGGTATCTTAATCGACAAGAGCCTTAAGAGTGGAGTTGTCGACGTGCGGAGACAAGGGGATAGGATCATTCTAGTGAAGCTAGTTTTGGGGGACTTAGTTTTGAACGTCATTAGTGCTTATGCACCACAAGTAGGACTAAGTGAATCCATCAAAATCCAATTCTGGGAAGATTTAGATGGTATGATTAGAAGTGTGCCAACCACTGAAAAGCTCTTCATCGGAGGAGACTTCAATGGACATGTAGGTGAAACTAGTGGAGGGTTTGAGAGGGTGCATGGGGGTTTTGGGTATGGCGATAGGAACCAAGAAGGTGAGGACTTCTTGAACTTGGCCATAGCTTACGACCTCATGATAGCTAATACCTTCTTTAGAAAAAGACAATCCCACTTAGTTACCTTTAGTAGTGCCCAACACTTTTCTCAGATTGATTTTGTTCTTGCTAGGAGAGAGGACAGACGAGCCTGCATGGATTGCAAGGTTATACCTGGGGAATGTGTCGTCTCACAACACAAACTTGTGGTGGCTGATTTTCGCTTTTCGCTGCGTTCTAGAGTAGGTAGAGGTGCTCGAGTTGTGAAGACGAAGTGGTGGAAGCTCAAAGGAGACGTGTCTCATACTTTTAGGGGCAGAATGATTGAAGAAGGTCCGTGGAAAGCAGATGAAGAAGCAAACAAG